>ML675649.1:26556907-26850387 GCA_007922155.1 Mesoclemmys tuberculata
CTAATGGTTAGAAACCTTCGTCTAATTTCTAGTCTAAATTTCCTAAATTTCCTAATATCCAATACTTAAATAGTCAAAGGAGCAAGGACTTGAATTTACATCTCCACCTCCTTAGTGTATGGCCTAACACCCAGGATAGGGTATTCTGGGCTAGGTCTCTCTTCCGTTAAAACAGTTTCATTTTGTATAAAATAGAAAATATAATTTTGACTAGTCATTGGATGAAACAGTGCTCTCATTTCCTCTGCCCTCTTGTGATCCTAAGAGCCCCTCCATGCCAACTGGGAAAAGGTTCACTATTGTGTAACAGTAACTCCAAACAGGCCTGACAAACTCACTACACCTAGAGCACCCCTTTCATAGTATTTATCCATCGAGAATATCATGTGAGGTCTCCAATGAAAGCCCATCTCATACTGATCATGAATATTGTTGTCAGATGGATGGATGAATGATATTTAAGGAGCTGTGTGTATGTACTGAAAACATGTTTTAAAGTCTTTCACCAACCGAAGAGAAAAACAAGTTTCTTTCAGACAGGTGGTCAGATACGTAGCTCTCTGTCAGATGTAAAGTAAGCATTATAAGCCAGCACAATGGAAGCCTCATTTACATATGGAGTCCACAGAACAGGAGCACACAGGAAAAAAACAAGCTATGAGGGTTAACCTGGCCATGTGCAAAGACACTATCTTTGGAAATAAATGGACAGCATGTTTACATTAATGAAAACAGGATCTCAAGTAGGCTAGCTTGAAATGCTGCAAAAGACATCTGGGGTGAGATAAGCATCTTTACATAGAGGGTTAGCCTGTTAAAGTTAAGTTTAATCACTAGGAATCATGTTATGATTTTGTTTGAATATGTAAACTTTCTCTTTCCATTATCCTTACTCACTATCTTTTAAATCTTAACCTGTGGGAATAAATTTATCACTGTTTTCACTATAAATCTCTCCGTGTTGTGATGTTATAGGGGTGCTGATCTTAAATTGAATCCTTCAAGCTGGTGTGCCGCCTTGGGGAGAGCAAACTGAGTGAGTGTTCAGTGGATAAGGGGCTGAATACTACAGGCGAATGTTTCAAAGCAGCTCAGAGACTGGGGTGCATCTGTCATTAACCTGCAAGGTAAAGTAAGGGCTGGTATAGCCCAGAGGAGATTGTTTGGGTGGCTAACAGACTGAAGGTATCAGGGAGCTGACACCCAGCTAAACATCAAACAAGTCTTCCTCTCACTGGAGGGTGTGTGTGTGTGTGGTGATGAGGGGAAGAGTAACAAGGTGACACAGTCCTGGAAAATGTCACACCTCTCACTTCCCATTTGTTCACCCTGGGGAATAACGGGTGAGTAGCTCCTGGCTGGAGTCACAATTACCCATCTGCGTGGCTGAATGAAGGCTTTGACATTAATAATTCTTCCCTCTCATACAACACTTCTCATCTGTAGAACTTAAAATTCTTCCCAAAACAAGTAAGTGTAAATATTTGCATTTTTTTATAGATGGACACTGAGCATGAAGTCACTTATCCAAGCAGCTTAGTGGCAGAGTCAGGAATAGAACCCAGGTGTCCTGAATGCCAGTCTAGGGCTCTGTGCT
Organism: Mesoclemmys tuberculata; assembly: GCA_007922155.1. Classification (NCBI taxonomy): domain Eukaryota; kingdom Metazoa; phylum Chordata; order Testudines; family Chelidae; genus Mesoclemmys; species Mesoclemmys tuberculata. The sequence continues at coordinate 26,558,505 of ML675649.1, forward strand.
CCTCACCTAGTTATTTTCCGCTTTTGTCCACTATTTGTACAGTACCTAGCACAATGGGGCTTCAATGTGCTACTATAATAAAAACACTAATGATTACAAATCATTGTGCTGTGGAAAGTAAAGCTGTATATAAATGTCTGGGTACTTAAACAACATTAATTCATACTTGCAGAGAAGTTATGCAGCTATTTTTCATATTAGAAAAAAACTTAGTAGGAGAACTGATTAAAAATAATTTTGAAAAAACCTCATTTTTCCTTATAAATGAGTTTTGAGACTAGAGATCTTCCTTCAGTCGTTCTTCACTAGTATTTTTTTTTCTGGAGGAGGAGGGGAGAGAGGCCTTTTTTTCTGAACTATAGTACATCTGTGGTTAATGTAACTGCTCTTGATGAATGTCTCTGTGTCTAGGTGTTACATTGCCTTCTTCTAATACTGCATTTTCTCCCTCTCTCTGGAGTAAGCAGCTGTTTAGTTTATCAGACTACAGACCTCTTTTTTTCCTAGATAACCATATGGGGCATATTTTCCATCTCTGAAACATTTTTGTGCATAATGTTTTTTCCCCATTTCAAGCTTTCATTAAGTTGGGACTCTCAAAGAATGAAAACAAGTTGTGATGTGAACTGGATATGACCTAAATATGCGAATCATCTGTAGTTTCTATTAAACCACTAATTACTATGAAGATTTTTGTTAACTCATTACAAATGCCATCTAAATTTCACAACAGAAAAATTGGAGAACTGGACCAGCACAGTAGAATCAGATATTTAACGTCTATCAAAAGTTTCTCCTTGATACAGAGATTTTTTTTTTAATAAATGGAAGTTCCCTCTTGTGGGAAATTTTAACGTTTTGAAATAATTTTCTGTTCCAAATTGAAGCAAAAAGTTGATCAAAATATTCACAAAAAGAAGTTTTGAAGTGGAAATATCAAAATGGACAGCCCAGTATTTTCAATCAAAACAGCTTAACAGGTCAAAAGAATATTTTTCATTTCGGTTCTAACAATCAAAAAATTAAAAATTTTAATTGAAATCAACATTGTCTTGTAGAAAATTTTGATTTAGACAAAACCACATGTTCTGGCAGAAATACTTTTCCTGTGAAAAAAGCTCTGCTTTGGCATGTGTCCCTACTCACTCTAATCAAGTAAGAAAACCCTTACACAGATAGTAGAGACTCCTGTGGTGTTTCAATGGGTGGCTTAGCAAAGTATGTGTGTTTGAAGAGCTACTGAACTTTACTACTGAAAAACTGAGCTTTACTTTTTGGATCTGAGCACTGAAGTTTGTGGTTATCCTTCTCTCTTGTGAGCTTATGTTGTTCTAGATTATGTCTGGCTCCTGCATACATCTGGGTGAAATCCTGGGCCAGATGAAATTAATGAAAGTTGTGCCATTGACTGTTATGGGCCAGGATTTCACCTCTGTCCCTGGAGCTCACAAATCCTCTTTGTATTGGTTAACAGTTCAGCTGTTCCAGTGGAACCTTGCTGTTGAGGAAGGTCATTATAAGGGGAAGAGCGGCACTCTTGCAGGTAGACAGGGCCATTCCCAGTCCTTTGACTAGATTTTGAGTTTGATGCTGAGCAAGTTCAGAAAATACAGCAATGGGGTAATTTGATCACGGTGAGCTGTGCTGCAGACTAGATGAGCTGCTGTGTTTTTGGGTGAGAGGCATTCTTTCCCTTACCAATTGGAATACAAAGAAATTCCTAATGGAGTCTGAAAGAATGTACTCGTGGTAAGTCTTTCTTTTTGTTTGCTTGCTAATTGTTTCTGCTTCTTCTAAAGAGCTAATGCACTAGAAATCACCAGGCTAAATATATTTGATTGTATATTGAAAGCAAATGCCATCTGCTCAAGGAAAGCTAACAGACAGGGATGAAGAATTGTCTTCAGATGCAAGACTGAGAGAGACAGCAACAATTTACAAACTTATTACAATAGGGCTGTAGCTGTTTGGCTCTGGGAAATATAAAGAGCGAGTTTCCAAAAGAAAAGCTGGGAGAAAAGTTTCTCTGAGAGGACAGCCAGGCACTGGAGAAAGCTAACAGGTGCACAAAGGGCCTGCTGGCTGCTTTTATGTGTGGTATATCACCACTTTAGTACCCAAAAAACACAATTTTCTACACTTGTCTTACACCAATGTTATGCTCAGTGCTTGGTTGATAGTGTGCAGTCATCATTATCAATAGAGCTGGGCAGGAAATGGTTCTATCCTGGAAAATGTTGAGACTTCCAAAATGTTTCTGTTCTTAGGATGAAACTAATACCTTTCAACATGTGAGAGACCCTCCCACATGAGAAATGGGGGACTGAACGGGAGAGAAAGCAAAGACACATGAGCCACAGTCTCATGGTTAGGGCACTTCCCTGGGATATGGGACACCCAGGTTCACAGCCTTGGCCTGAGTCAGGCAAAGAGACTTCAACCTGGCTCTCCCACGTTCCAGATGAGTGCTCTGATCATCTGGTTATTCTGGGATGAGTTACATGTTATCTCTCTCTTTGTCTGAATTTGACCAGAAATTCCATCCTGGTTCTGAGAAACCTTTCCTGATGAAAGTTTTTAATTGAATCTGGTATGGTCCTTTAAAAACTTCCAGTTATGACAAATTGATATTTCATCCAAAAAATGTTTTTTTTTAAATTCCTGAGCAAATCTAAAGTCAACACTACAATATGGCTTTGCTTTGTGTACTTTAAACCATGATATATGCACCCTAAAAAGAGACTGATCTTGGCCTTGAGTGAATCTAGGACTAACATCCTGGATAAGAGGGTATAAACCAGTTTTGCATTGGACAAGATTTTATCATGGGAGGGAGCTTGTAGAGCCAAAACAAGATGTGACCTCATGGATTGTCTGTAGACAATTACATAAGGGAACCATTTTGTTTTCATGTTCTGCTAACCCCTGGCAATACCTAGTTATTTCACTGAAGAGGAAAGAGAGAGAACGGGAATATCTACTGCACCGTAGTTAGAGAATCAATGTCTCGTATCACTCTTTCAACTCCATTGGTTCCAAATGACAAGACTAGAAGGCAACAATGAAAATGTCATGTTCCAGTTTTTAGTAATTGCCCACATTTATAGTGTCAGGCACAAAAGATGTTTCTTAGCTCCAAGTGAATGAAACCTCTAAATCTAGAGCTCTCCAGTCTCTAATGAAACAGCTGCTTGCTCATCAGTTCCAGCCCTGTAGTTAAGTCCCTGCAGTACATCTTTGCTCAGAATTCCAATGCATACACACATGCAAAATATCTACCTACCAGGGAAGGGTGCTCTTAAACATAAATCAATGTACACATTTTAAATTTTCTTTTAATTGTAATTTGGATACAGGCACTTCAGATATAGCTTTTTAACTGGGGAGCTGATCTGGTGCTGAAGAGCTTCAGAACAAGCAAATTGACTTCCAGCAGGGTCACAAAAGGGCAGAAAATGTGCTCTGTGCCATTAAGCATCTTGACAGAAAGTGAAAAGCACGTTCAGTGGCAGTCCTAGCTACACTCTGTGTGTGTGTGCATGGACAATGGGTTTCTACTGAGTGTTTCACTTCTGTGTGAGGGGACTGGGTAGACTTGGCTCCTGTGTTCTGTATTTGTACCCCTTGTAAAAGAATCCCACATTAAAAGCACGTGCAGAACTGTGACTGAATGCACCTCCATATTCACAACTTACCCACCACTGAAATAATCTTCTTACAAAATAGGCCTTGTGAGGTATCATCTGAAAGCTAATAACTTGCTGATATCTTGGTGAAATGCATGTAACAACATTATATGTAAAGTTTTGAATTCCCTCTGTATGATGTTGTTGGTACATATCCATAAAGCCCTGCTTAGGCAAAAGTTGTTAAACAGGCCTATCATAAATGAAGGACTGTGTTTACCTCAGTTTACATATAAGTAATAAACAAGGTCCTCCAGAGTGCAGGGGGAGGAGATAGCAGGAAACAGAACGATTTGCATTTTAGCAAACACAAGTGAGGGAAGAAAGAGCATGGAGCCACTTTCACCACTGGACTCTGTCACCTTCCTTACTGCTCGACTAAACTTTACTTTGAAGAGTAACCCTCAGAAGACTCCCCTTCAAAGGTTTACTGGACTATAAAAGTGAGGGGCAGAGAAAACCAAGTTCTCTCTCTCTTTCACCTAAAAAAAAAGTGTCTGAAAGCGATTCTGACCACAGAAAGAGTCAGTCACAATCTTGCTGAAAGACGGGGGGTGAGAAAGGCCATCGTAAATAAAGCCTTGAACCAAAATTTACTAGATTAAGTTTTAGACTTCTGGATGTGTGTTTTCACTTTTGTTTGTAACCACTGCTAATTTTATCTCTTATACTTGAATTCACTTGAAATCCTATCTTGTTTTGTTAATACACTTGTTTTATTTTTTTTAATCTAAACAAATCCACTCCTCTGTGTAAACTGAGCCGTTTGGTAACTCCAGTTAAAGTAACAAATTGTTGGATATCGACTTATTAGCGAAGCAAGAAACCTTAAGATCCCAACTGTCCAGGAGAGGGCTGGACATTGAAGAACACATGTTTTGGGGAAAATCCAGGACTGGGTGTGTGCTGTTGGAAGCCAGAGTGTGACTGCTGTGTCGCTGACAAGCTGCTGGGGTCAGAGCTGCTGGACCAGGGCTACAGCTGCACACACACGCACGTGCTTGGGCTAGTTGTGAGTGCCCTAGGTTGGGAGCTACAGCAGCAAAGCATTGTGAAGCACCCAGGATTACAGGCGCAGGTGTGACAGCTCCTCACTGGTTTGGGCTACACCCCAGAATGTGGCAAGAGCATTATCCCTGTTGACATACAAACACTACGCTGGCCTGGAATGATAAAATAGTGAGCCACCAGGCTTTCTTCATAGGTGTGTGGTGTACTACTTTTGACAAACAAGGAATCAGAAAACCAAGAAAAGGAAAATCCTGTGAGTCTTCCTTTTTCTACATTTTACTGTCAAGCTTTCCCCCCCAGATCTTGAAACAGATACTGCATCTCCACTACACGTCTGTCCCTGTTTCGCAGGATTGGGAAATCTACTTTCTCTATCCTCTGTATTGTACCTGCATTTAAATGTACAGCAAATTCAGATAAATCCTAAGGTTAAAAAGTAGACTGTGCAGAATCAGAAGGTCTCTTTATTGCCTAATTTGATAGCATTTTGGATTGCATATCAAGGAGGAAACTCATGGCTAAATTCAGACCTGGTGTAAACAGCTCCAATTCAGCTGAAATTAAGGAAATTGCACAAGAGTGGAATTTAGTTCTCTGTACAAAAGACTGGCTAGTGATCACGTCATACAGTGCAACACCACTTGCATTTTTAGGACCTCTCAAGGACCATCTAGTACAGGATGTCACTTTAAAAACTTGCCTTAGCTTCACCATTTCCCTCAAATCTTTCAGTTCCTGTCTTTAGAAATCAACCTAGGTGTTTCTGGAACTCATTAAAAGTGTAAAATATGGATCTCTGTTGACTTCAAATGTTTTTTATGATATTGAAATTCGTATGTTATCCTGAAGCTTTATTAATATATACATTGTGATGCTCAAGTTTTCAGAGCTCTGCAAGTGAAATACTGTTTACCAATTAAGAGTAGTGGGTGGCTTATAAAATGTAGTTGCTACTTGCTAAGAAATGAAGAGTCCGCTTATGGGATAGTTAGGTGGGCGTGTACATATGATAATTACCATTTAGTGGGCAGCCTGACCGTGACCTACTACAAACTAAACAGCCGTCTTTTCCCCTGCTATTGCATAATTGCTTTTCAAATGGCTTCTTAAAGCAGCTGCTCCTTATTCATGCATGCACTTTCTTTCTTTCTGTTACTAACCTTTTATTCTATACAGTTCCTTTGCTGATGTTCCTTGCATTTAGAGAGGGGAAAAATCTCCCTTGCCATTACTATTGTGTATTCTTTGGCAATAGAACATCTGGCCACATCTCACTACTGCTTCCAGATGTTTTTTCTGGGTCTCTCTGCTTAAGTCTTTGTTCGTACTGGGATCTTCACTTGGTTATTAGCACTCCATTTTCCTCAGTGAAAAGCCTTTGACTCTATAATAACTAGACATGGGTCCAAGCCACAAAAGTGAGATCTCAACTTCCCCAAATTTGAGGTTGTATGGACCTGGGGTTTTTGTTCGGCTCACCATTGGTCAGACATGAAGTTCAGTTCCAGATTCAGATATGAACTTCCCTAAAGTTCAGGGCTAGTCAGCCATGTGGTTTTGCTTTGGGACCATCTGTAACCAGGGCCTAAATATTTAACTCATGTTTTTCTTGGAGTTGCTATATATAGAACCCATCACCTGTAGCCCATAAAGCTAACTTTAGCATTAAATTTATTCAGCATAATGTAAGGTTCCTACAGGCATTGGTTTCATCAGTTAGCATAAAGGTTTGAGGCCTCTGTACTTTGGCACAGATAAATAGCCTAACAGTAACGGCTAAGTTTTGGGGAACTGGGAATTGAGTATTTAAGGGGAAAGATTGTCCCTAATGACACCAGCCAAACACGGGATATGAGCTAACACCAGCTTTTGGATATTTTAGGATCGAACATCTGCAGATGTCTGACCACAAGAGTGCCATGGCAATGAACTGACAGATATGACAATTTGAGATCATTAGTATATTAACCTACAGGAGATGGGCACCCCAACATTAGTAAAGTGAGGAAATACAAATACGAAAGAGGGGAGAAACTCCTATTGAATATGCATTAAACATAGTGGCATCAGCGTAACATATAAGGTGACTTATCTGGCTTTAAGACTAAGCTTGATAAGTATATGGAGGGGATGTTATGATGGTTTAATTTGAGCAATTGATTTGGATTATCGGCAGATAAGTCTGCTCAATGGTCTGTGGGAATGTTGATGGGATGGGAACTGAGTTACTGCAGAGAATTCCTTTTTGGGTGCTGGCTGGTGAGTCTTGCCCACATGCTCGGGGTTTAGCTGATCACCATATTTGGGGTCGGGAAGGAATTTTCCTCCGGGGCGGATTGGCAGAGGCCCCGGAGGTTTTTCGCCTTCCTCCTCAGCGTCGGGCATGGGTCGCTTGCTGATCGATTCCCTGCAGCTTGCGGTCTTCAAATCTCACTTTTGAGGATTTCAATAACTCAGTCATGGGTTCGGGGTTGTTATATATGTGTATGGGTAGGGTTTTGTGGCCTGCCTTGTGCAGGAGGTCAGACTAGATGATCATATTGGTCCCTTCTGACCTATGAGTCTATGAGTCTATGAGATGCCAAAATGGTGTCCACTGGTGATGATGAGGAAGGTGATGGTGATGAGGAAGATAATGGCTAACATTTCAGGTTGTGTTAAAAGAGATGGTGTGAGTATATGGATGTTCAGATGTATATTCTGTATTACCTCTAGCTACCTTCTTGGGTTCGACTAGAGAGTTTGTGAATTTGCTAAATGTAGTAATAAACTATTGTAAATACAGAAGGGTTCCTAAAGTGTGAGTGTTTCAACTGTACGCATCAGGGTTCCCAGCGAAACAGTAATTTTAATAATACTGGGCCTGATGTTGGGACAAGAACCTGCCGAATCTCAGAGTGATAACAGAGAATTCTTAAGTATCAGTATAATGAATACATAATCTATAGGTTAGGCTACATACCAGAATACAACGTAAGAGTGTGTTGGTTATTATATAGGTGCTATCGACTTCCACAGAATGTCATGAATAGGCAAATTCAGAGCATGGTGCTAGCAAATTTCTGAATCTTATTTGCAGTGATATATAATTAGATTGGCAACTTTTTCTCTTACTTACTCACTTGTCCATCTGGAGAGACTACTGGGTTGCATTATCTACCGGAACTCAAGAAAGTTAAGTGATTTTTTTCTGTACCAGTAGCTTCCTGTACCAAATGTACTTATTCTGTGACCCCAGCTAACTGTATCTGCTAGCACACACAGCTTCCTTTTGACTTTGTGCTCACAGTATTCTTTCTATCCAGACTACTTTAATGTATAATAATAATAATAATAATGCCACCTAGCTCTTACCTACTGTTGAAAACCTCTAGATCTCAGTGATTTATTTATGGTACTTTCTATTGTCAGAAAGACAAAGAAGATGAGCTGCCATTCTTTCCTCTATTATCTATCTATCTGAGTATTTGTCATCATTGTGATGTGAAATCATTGCATAGGTAACTTAGATTTTCAGATTGAGCTTCACAGAGTATTTCATGTTCTAAAAACCTCTATTTGAACTGCAGGAGGAGAGCATTGGGCACAGGAAAGAAGTACACACGGCCCGTTCCACTGCAGAGATGGGTTGCCATATCCCGTACGTGCAGGAGCCTCTGTCACCTCCACCTACATCTGCAGATCCAGTGAGTCACAGCAACCCAGTCTGACAGTGACAAGTATGTGGGTCATCGTGGCCAGTTCCGCATGTGAGAGGACAGGCTGGAGTCACCTAGCAAGCTGCAAGTAGGAGACACGAGTCTACATGATCATTCCGGGTAGCAATGAGCCCAGCAGAACCCTGAGGCTTTGTTCCACTTTCACAAATAGGAGAGGAGGTTAGTGCCCTGGCTATTTTTTACTGCATTACCTCCTTTCCCTACCATCCTCTCGGTCTTGTCCGTGTCTAGTGTGAGTCAGCTGCTCCTTCAGATGCTGATCTCTGCTACTGCAAAACATGGCCAGGCCTAAAACTGCTGCCCTAGCAATTACAGAGGGATTAGACAGCTTGAACAGCAAAAGAAAAGGCCCTCGATGTCCTCTTCTTAAAGCTACCAGTCTTCCTGGTGATCAGTGTGCAATATATACAACAAAGAGGCATCAACTGCTCCTATTTAGCCCAGACTGGATGTGTTCTTCTTGTTTTCTGGCTATTGCCTCAACCATATAGAGATGGGCTGTAGAGTCTTCCTAATTCCAAAGTGCCATCTACTTTGTCTCCAAAGCAGCCGTCCTGCTAGGAAACCTGGTTGGCCTGTAGTCTCAAGTCTTGCCTCTTTTCCAACCCCCTTGGCACAAGTAACAGGGAGCAGGTGAAGGAAGAAGGAAACATGATTGAAAATAATCCCCTGCATGCCAGTGACTAGACTGGACCTGTCACACACGCTTACACATTTTACTAAATACAGTGATACTTCAGCTCTCTTCAGGGTTCATAATTAAAATTGCCCCCAAATTCACCCAACCCAGCTCATTGATTTACCTTGTTAATGTGCTACAGAGAGTGTGGTATGAATTACGAATAAACATTACAAAGAACTTTCCCGGACAATCCCATTCCAACATTTTCAGAAGGGCTTCATCAGATGAAAAGTGAAAGACAGTCTAAAGACAAGAGTGTGAAGTAAAGATTAGAACTGCAGTGACTGAAACCATCGACAGTACACAGAAAGGAATAGTTCACCTCCCTGCTTTTCATTACTGTTTAGAATGCCTTAAATAAACACAACAGTCTTGCCTTTTTGCAGTCCACAGGAGGGCAACTTTGAGCTACAGTTAGAAGCTAATAGCTTTTCCAAAGTAGGTGTGCAATTTATTAATTTAAAAATTAATGAATTGAAACAAATTAGCTAATTTGAACATATTACAGACTACAGATATTTAATAATGTGCCAATCTGCATCCGGACTGACTTCAGGTTTGGTTGTATTTGTGGTTAATCTGTAAATTGTTCTAAATTGCCTTTGTCATCTGTAGTCCATAAGAAATGTGTGTAGTGAAGAATGAGGCAAAGTTAAATGTCAGGAAGTAGTTCTGTTTTTTCTCTTTGGAAAGAGCAATACAAACTATTCTATACAGAAATAACCAAAGTGTTAGGAGGCATCAATGCTCTATTAGTGGTTAATTAAAGAACATGCCTGTGTGTAAGGGGATGAATAAATAGGCTGATTTCAGACTTGAATGACACTCATAGTTGGAGATCCTGTTAATTAGGAAATATTCAAGAATATGAAGAGTTTAAATACAATATAACAAAATGATATGGATAAAATGTGGGCTCTGATAGTCATGGCATCAAGGGAACAGAAGCAGCTGAGTATGTATTGTACAATAGAAGTAATCTGTAGGCTCCACTGACATACTCCAACACATAACTCCAGACTATCGTTATATAGTATATAACTATATATCTCGTTCCCTGGGCGCCATTATGCAGCAATGCAGGGTATCCAGCAATCATTCAAATGAAATATTTCTTCCTCCCTACAAGCAGGGTGATGTGCTATACGCAGTAGGGGAGACAACAGTAAAGTAACATGCAGCAGTAAAGATGGCAGGTGTGAGGATGAAAAGGACACAGCCTGGCTATGGAAACAGCAATTCGGTATGTGCGCTTATGTATGACGCAGAGCAGGTTACAAATTAGCAGTGGGGCAGCTGGAGCAGAGTACGCTAGTATGAACACAGAGAACACAAGGAGAAAAACTCACACCCTAAAGCTCTGCATTTGCCAGGTAGGAAAAGGGACCGACTGTCAGTTACACATTACTACACAAAGCAGCACAAAGGTCTTCAAAAAGGCAAGCCAGGCAGACCACACACTGAGCTGAACAGAGCAGCAGTACCACAGACACTGAGAAGAGAGGAGAGCTAAGAAGTTCTTTCCTTTTGTCTCTTATTATTGTGGGTGTGTAGTGAGCTCTTCATAAGATAGTGTTAACAATTGGAGGCAGGGGCACAATTTGGAGATGGGAGTAAAAGAATGTGCAGCAAATGACTTACATACTGAAAACACAAAAGAGGCTGCTTGAAAAGAGGAGGAGGGGCGGGCAAGAATGAAGTGAGATGGTCACAGTGTGTTAAGTACTGTCCTTTCTCCAGTGGAGAACAGGGCACTCCAGCCTCTGTCACAAACTCAGGGAGAGTGAGAAGCCCAATAACAATAGTAAAAACAACAAGCGTCCTGTAGCATCTTAAAGAGTAACAAATTTCTGCAGGCATAAGCTTTCATGGACTGCAACCCACTTCCTCAGATGAATGAAGTGGAAATCACAGATAGGAGGCGTGTGTGTGTGTATGTGTGTGTGTGTGTGTGTGTGTATATATATATATATATATATATATATATATATATATATATAATCTCCAAGGATAAGAAACAAGAATGGGGAGGGCATGTGCTAACCAAGTCAATTCAATTAGAGTAGATGAGGCCTATTCACAACCATTGAGTAGAGGGTGAGAATGTGTGAACAGTGACAATTACTTCTTGTAGTGAGATAACCATTCCAAGTCCCTATTCAGACCCAGTCTGACTGTCAAGTTTGCAGATGAGTTCCAGCTCTGCAGTTTCTCCCTGGAGTCTGTTTGTGAAGTTTTTTTGTACCATTCTTCAGCGTTGCTGAGTGGGGGAGACGGGAAAGAAGAGAAGCAGTAACGTCACATGCTGGCAGAAGAGAGAGAAGCTGTCCATGCACCCAGGGACTGAAAGAAGCAGCAGCATCCCAGCATGCCATCTTTTTTTTAAGTTTCACCTTTGACCTTCCCCCTTTATGCCAGGGGAATTCCCAGCTAGCCAGTTACATCGGCCTCAAAATTCTTAAACTGTCAACATTATGTTTAAATATTTGTACCCAATGGAGATTAGCGGGACACTTTATGCCCCTCTCAGAGCTATTTTCTTCAGGTACTCTGCAGACTCAGGTAGTTAAGACTTACTCAGTTTACGTTTGGTTTGTGTTAGCTTTTCTCCACAGACGTAAAGGATAGAACAACTCTTTTTTAGTTGTTGTTATTTGATGTATGTATTTATGGAAACTTAGATTTTGGATTGCATTTCTGGAGCAAGGAGTAGATTCTGTGCCAAGTTCCTTGGTCCTACAATCAGAGAATTACAAAGGGCCTATGTCTAATGTTCAAAGCAAATAGGGTGTGTGTGTTGGGGGGATTTAATTTTATTTTTTAAATAAAACTTTTCTAATAAGTGGCAGTTGGTATATATAAAGAGTAGAAAAGCTCAGTTGAAGCACATCTGTGTGATACATCTTTATATTAAGAATATTTTCTAGCAATCAACTAGGAAATGGTAGCTTGGATGTTTACCGATTCCAGCTCTGATGTGGGCAGGGGTGCAGCACCATGTACCTTGTAAAATTAACTCTACATGAATCAGCATTTTGGGAAAGCACAGCTTCTGAGAAGGCCCTTCATTCCTGACTCATCACTAGGCTGAACACTCAGAACTTCATGGTGGCTGTGAGGGTAAAATTCAGATCTATTGACTTGAAAAACAACAAACCCCTAGCACTTAAGCTAAAAGGCAATCTCCATTAGCTTTTGGCAGCATATGGTTTATGATAAACAGCTGAGTAATACTGAATATCTATTCATGGCACAGGAGTAGTCCACAGACCCAATAGCCAGCTCCTAACAATATTACTTAAAAAAAAAAAATAACGGGCAGACCCTCAGCTAGTGTAACTAAGCATAGCTCCATTGAAATCACAGAGGATATAACCCAGTATCTGGCCCACTTTTCTAGGGAGTCAAACATTTGAGAAGCCATGGTGAAGAGGACGTTGAAAAGAGAGAAAACATTTTCATGGTTTTAATGAAGTTGAGGAATCAAAAATTCAAACCATCCTGATGAAGAACATTATAAAGAGGAAAAACAACGAGAGTCCTGTAGTACTTTAAAGACTAACAAATTTTAAAGAGGAATCATGGTATGCCATAAAAGTATTTAATGGAAGGAAATGGAAACTGTATGAATAAACTCACTGTAGAATGAGACCTATTTTTGATTAAAAGAAGCACTGTCCATTGTAGGTGGCTTAAATAAGTTGTTTGAGGAGCAGACGTATTCAAGGAACAGCCAGCCATATGATTGATTGAGTGGGTGGAGAGTAATGATCATGTTGATACCCAATATTACAGGCTTAGCAGAGACCAAAGACAGATGTTTTCATTATGTTCTCTGTCTTAAAAAGATGGTAAAGTAAGTTTGGTCCCAGAGAATAAGTACAGCTGTCCATAAACTGGCAACAAAATTGCATTGAAATTGATGTATTATCTGTCCTTCTCCTTGTCCTCTGAAGTACAAAGAAGCACAGTGGATTATGGGACACAGTTTATGGGGCAATTTGTCATGAAAAAAGGTCTTTTCATTCTCGACCAACTTTGTTAATAATTGATTCCCATTTCAAGATATAAACACTTGAGCATTTGTATAGTGACAGAAGTTAAAAGCTTCACTAGAGATGCACAGATAATAAAATATCCATTCCTCCTGGCTATTCCCCACTTATCTATTGAACAGAAATATATTTCCTCATTTCTGGAGGAATCACTCTGACAAACATTTCAGCACCAACAAATTCAGTCAATTCTGAGAGTATCAGGGTCAAGGAGCCAGTGCATCAAGAAACAGTGATTGCGAGGACAAGGTGTTGTCTCCTGATAGGGAAGCAGCTGTTTGAATAGCAATATATCATACCTGGTTGGTTGGAAACATCCACATCATAAACTGGCTTTCAATCTTCTGCAGAGGAAAAGGTAAGTGGGTTAATTTGCTAATATTTTGGAGGTTATCCTAAATCTTCAGATTCTTTTTAAACATAATCCCCAAAATTATTCTCTCCTCAATGTCCATTTGAGAGGTCTACCACCTCAGCTGCCGACCTCTGAGTCAGGACACAGAGGATTTATGTTGGAACCCAGTAACACTCCCAAGTTGTCTCTAAGGGGTCTTTACATGTCCATCAGAGGTACTTCTATTAAACCCTGCTGGGCAGACAACGCCCACCTTTCACAGGGCTAGGGAGCATGTTAAAGGTGGGAGTTGTCTGCCCAGCAGGGTTTAACATTCTGTGCTTCAGTTTCCCCATTTGTAAAAATGGGGATAATGATCCTAACTGACCTCCTGAATAAAACACTTTTAACCCTATTGAAGAAAAGCAGTCAAGTAAGAGCTAGTTGTTGTTATTCCCTTTAAACATGATCCAGTACCTACTGAAGTCAACAGAAGGATTTCTTTGAATTTGGGTTGGATTGGACCCTTTATTCTTAAAAACTCTTTAAATGGTAAAACTTCAGACATTAGAGGAAACTTGTGCATGATTTTTGCTATTTAAAAGGCCTATGCTGAGTGATCCAAAGTATGATGTGCCAGATTTTAACAGCAGTGGAAACTAAGCATTCAGTTTATACACAGGTAGCAGCAACAGCAGGATTGGCACAATGCACTGGAAATGATGCTTACCCTTGTTTGGGTACAGTGACCTCCAGGAGACAGAGGTTTGTTCAGTAACCAGCCTCCTGTAATTTTTTTTTCAGAGTTTTCTGTCAATTTTGCTAATTGTCATAGTTTGTTTAATTTTTCATGAAACTGTATCAGTAAACATCACATACACAAAGCCCAGAGCACAGTCAATTCTTATCCAGTGTTCTCGAGGACTGGATGCTTCAGGGGCTTGGTAATGTTACAATATATAGAAGCTTTTGCTTCTTCGTTGCTGGTTCAAACCCAGGTCAGGTCTGTAGAGGTCAGAGTAGGTGAAATTATTCATTAGGAGTATTTTTTTTCCCGAATTTAGCCCTTTTCCTTCTTCTCCCCCCTCTGTTTGTAAATCAATCTTGATTTCTGCTAATGTGATCATTATTTGTAAGTATATGCTGAATAATGTGGATGGATAACTTTCAGCCTATGGCTGACTTTCAAAGTATTCGTAGCAAGTGACTGGCCACATTGCATTACTCTTGCTTCTGAACAGATGGTCGAGACTTTAAAACTGGAAAGTAACAAATATCTTATAACAAATATGTTCATGAATAAAAACCCTTGTTTGCATGTGAATCTGGTTATTGATACAAAGAACAGTCATTTCCCACCCAGCAAATGTTTCTGAGGCAGCGGTTCAAATGCTTTCTGGTGGCCTATGGAAACCATGCTGCCGGCTCTTTGTTTCCAGCTGCTAAACTGCATTAACACACAATAAAGATTTGTTAAATGCTTTCCCATTATTACTTTTCCATGCCAGTGTGTGCTGTAGTAGGGATGTTATTTGATAGTCTGTACGATTTACCTTCTTCTCTATTAACATATGAGCTTTACTGAAACATTTGAGAATCTATGTTAGCCAATTCCATTTCACTACTTTTGGCTCAAATCCAGCCTTAGGCTGGAGGAAGATTTTTTAAAATTATTTAAAATTATTTTTTTAAGACTCCTCTAAGCACAGGGTTTTGACTGTTAAAATATTGTATTCTTCCAATTGTAACAATCGAAAAGCCTTCAGAAACCTTTTTAAAGAGCCTTTGAAAATGGATAATAAGTGGCAATCTTTCTGGTTTAATTACCAACAGTTCTACATACAGAGTTTAAAAAAAAAAAAATTCCTATAGTGCCTAATAAAATTTAGGGCAGGATCATTTTCAATAGAACCAGATAGTAAAAGCTATTGCACATATTGCAGTAATTGTGCCAGGAAATTGGCAATAATCTCTTTATTTGGAGTAAAGGACAAATTATATTTGGAGTAAAGGGCAAATTATGAATTAATATTAAACAAAAAATAAGTAGTTAATTCTGGTATTGCGATAAAGTGAAAAAAAGAAGGAACATTAATTTATGTTTATGAACTAATAATTCTCCAGCCCATATGTTTTTTTGATTTTGGGTGCATTAAATGATGACAGTGGTGGGTTTCCTGCTCCTCCCCCATTTTCTCTATAGATTTATTCAGTATGGCATTAGCAGGGAATAGGCTTTGGATAGGCTCACCATAATAAAACCATGCGAGCAGAGAGCACTATAGTTTTTTTTTAAGTGATTTATCTCGCTTCCTCCCCAACCCTAACTAAAAATGAACTGCATAATCTTGCCCTATTAAAAATAATTGCATAGATGATCTCACTCAATTATTTCTTTTACAATGCAGAAATAATAAGCTTTCCCCACCCACCTCCATATGTCTTCTACATAGTGATTGAGATATGGATTGTGTATTTATGGAGGATGTACATCATCCGGAAGCATTTTTGCATCAGCCAACTTAATTAGGTGCATCCCCCACAATCCTTTTATTAAAAAATGTATTGTGGCCTCTTCTTACAGCCCTCCTCAGAACGGTTATGGGGTGCGTTCATTAAGAATTTGTGCTTTGGAAACAGGGAGTTTGAGTGTGATCTTTAACCTCCAGAGAACCTCCTTGCTGTTAAAAGTCCTCTTTTGTGCTGATGAGCTATTCTGTCTGGAATTAATTACCTCTCTGGATTTGTCATTAGCAGGCATTGCATAGTAGTGACTATTTACCCCCAAGTGCTTGCCTCTGCACGGAGCTGGGATGTCACTGTTAGCTGAAATTTCATAATGAGCCATGTTTCAGGCTTTAGCCATGTTATGTGCATAAAATACCCACTGAAATAGTTAAAATAAAAAGCAAGAATACAAAACTATACCAGTCACACCAGGGTGTTCTTGGAGCTTGAGCATTGTAGCTGGAGTGAGTCAAAATCTTGATCCCTGCAACCTCATATTTCAAAAAAGAAAATCATCTATTCATTCTTTATTTGGATATAAACACAGTAACATAAAAAGCCCTAATCTGGGCTAGAGGCAGCCTTGCCATTGGTTAAAATATATACTATAAGAATCACTACAAAATCAACTAGGACCAAATGCACCCCTCTATTCACACCCTACACACTATTGTCATAATCTTTGTACACCATATGCCGTGTGAGTTATCATTTAAAGACTAATAACTCACTGGTCAATAATATCATGCTGAAATGTATGTAACAACAATATAAGTGAAGTTATGAAACCCGCCCTGTGTGATGTTAAAGACACACGTTTAAACTCTCAAAACCCTGATTAGGAGAACTGGTCAAGCAGGCCTGTCTTAAACAGTGGGATGTGTATTTGCCGCAGTTTGCATATGAACTGTAAATAGGCCTCAGACAGGGAGAGATGGAAGAAAGGAGACAAAGCAGCCATGCAGTTCAGCATACACAAGTGAAAACAAACAGCGTGACACCTCCTTCCATCACCAGACTCCATGTCTCCTTTCTCTCAGCTGGAAAGAACGTTAACTAGGGCTCCGGCGCAGGAAATTTTTTTTCAAAGGGTGACTGAACTATAAAAATGAGTGCCAAAGCCATCCCAAGTTCTGTTTCCCTCCCTTCTCTCTCTTCCCCCAAGAAGACAAGAGAAACAGCCACTGGACTTTGGGAGCAGATTCTGACCCGAGGCTTTGGTCAGCACTGTTGCTGACCATGTTGTAAGGGACTTCACTTTGAACTAAGTCTAGTTTGGTAAGTTTAGAAAGTATTTTTTTCTTTATTTCTCTTGTAACCATTTCTGACTTCAATGCCGCATTACTTATAAACACTTAACAATTCTCTCATTCATAGTTAAATAAACTTGTTTTATTCTTTAATCAAAACTAATCCAGTGTTGTGAACTGTGGTGGATAATTCCATTTAAAGTGGCAGATTGTTGTACATTGACCTATTGGAGGGCAACGGATCCAATATATCTGGACTGGAGAGGGCTAGACAGTGCAGAATGCCTGTTTTTTGGGGGACAATCAGGGACTGGGAGTGTGTAGGGGTCACCCTGCATGTGCCATCCAAGGCTGGGGGAAACCAGTGTGATGGTGTGTAGCTGGGGTCAGAGCTGTTCAACCAGTGGTGCAGCTATACACAGACACTCATGGGGTCACCTGCTTGCTGACAGGCTCTTTGTGAGTGACACAAGTTGGAAGCTACAACAGCAAAGCATCGTGAAGCACCCAAGGTTGCAGGGCAGGGGTGACACAGCCCCTCGCTAGGCGGGATTGCACCGGAATGTCATGCCAACACAGCAGCATATCTCTTCCCACTAATGTCCCAAAGAAACACTCCAAGCACTCTTATAGCTTAGCTGGAGCTAACAACAAGAGCTCCTTGCCAGTGTAAGGCAGTTGTAATTAACCTGCATCCTTGTGTATGCATCTAGAACCTGCGATTGGAATGACTCAGAAGAGGAACCCTGCGTTTCTAAGATGGGCCCTTAAACTACTACCCTGTTACAGATACATCACAGTAAAACAGGGAAGAGTGGAAGGACCCTAAGACTTATTTGGGGATATGATGGATTTCTCACTTCCTGCTCCTCCTCCTCTGTGTACACAAAAGAGACTAACTAATAAAAATTGTGCTATTAAGCACCTTCGGTGGTCTAAAACAATCATTGCGCCATACATTAGGTCCCAACAACATTAAAACACTATATTATATATAAACAAAGCAAGACTTGTGTAAATTGCAACCAGTTGGATTAGCTGATTTTGTTTGTTTGTTTTTAATGGTAACTGCCATGCAGAAATTGCTGAATACTGAATTATGAAGCTTGACATAGAAATTCCAAATAAACTCTAGATGTCATAAATTAACTTTTGAATTGTGATAAATATATATGACTTTACATGTTTTTGTGTGTATACATCTGCGTTTACTGTATAGATGTTTCCATGCATATATATTTATGGCTGGATATGCATGTGTGTATGTAGCTATATAAGTAAAATAAAAGCCTTTCATTATGTATGTAGTTTTAGGGTTGGCATGGCCCTCAAGTGGGATAAACATGGCAGCTGTTGGCATTGACATAAAGGACTGATAGTTAGGGTACAAGATTCTGATTCCCTCAAACCTAAACCTATTTTATGTGCATACTAGTACTGCCTGCTATGTCTATGTAGTGGTGAAAATGCTTTGCTTTAGATTGTCTGTAGAATGTATTTATATAACCTTTTTGAAAGTACACTTCCCAAATGAGATTCTTCAAGCAGGCTCAGGATATTCATCCAACGCATGTAGACACTTTAATACCAGGCATTAGGGTAATATCCATGTTTGAAAACTGAAATCTAAAATATTTAACTGAATCTTATCTTTATTCTATATGTTCTTGTCTTCTGACTTGTTTCAACTTTTGATTACCTATGAAGTCCGGACCTAGTGCCACATTAGTATTCAGAAAGGATGTTTGACTCTTCATGCGCTATTTGATCACACTAGGTATGCATTCCACTTTGGTTAGGACTTTGCTGATCATGGAGTAAAATCATTAAACATTCATAAGTGCTCATTGCCTTTTCTCTTCCTGAAGTAGGTACTGACAGGGTTTATGCAGTTATCTTACTGAACTCTTGATCCGCTTCAGACCTTCTCTCATATAGTTGTGTCAGGTATGAAAATGTAACATTAACGCACTCTGTGAATGCTTATATACAGCTATGTGAAACAAATGACAAATTAAAAAAAAAAGTAGAGTCATAGTCAAGTCTTGATTTTTTTCTTTAATTTCGTGTATTCATACATGATTTTGCTATGAGAGCTCAACAGGCTGAAGTCCTTTGAGCTTCGAAAAAGATGGATACTTAATTGAAATGTGGCTATACTTTGGGAAATGATCCTGTAAAAATGGCATTGTGGGGGGTCTGTGTTTGTCTAGCAGTGATTTTCTTATGAAACGTGCCCATTTTCCATAATGGAAGCATCTTGTCTTTTAATTACCAGACCCACAAGCTCTCTCAAGCTGGGTCTTTTCTTTCTAGACAGCATCACTGCCAGAGATTTTCAGTGAACCCTGACTTTAAGGCTGGGGAAAGTTTGATTTCCGCTTTCAATCCCAGAATCTCCTGCTTGATCCTCTCACAGGATAACACTCAAAACTACAAGTTTAACACTGAAAAATGTTTGAATAGATATTAAAATACTGATTTTTTTTCTCTAAAAATTGTAGTATTGCAATTCATTGACTGTATAGTTTTGCTTTTACAGTCATCTCCTGTTTTTTTAAAAAATATATCACTCAGTATCAGTTACTAGCCAAGATTACTTGGGCTCACACAATATTTCCCTACACTTAAGAGAGGTGATCACTCCAAATGACAAAATCATCATTCAGTGAATCACAGTTTGGCCTTTTAATCACTTCACCTTTCACTCGTGCTAGGCTTGTCTGTTTTAAGTTATAGTAAAACTGTGGCCTCTTAGACAAAATCTAATCTCACTTGTAACAAGGGGGCTCCTGCTCAAACACTTCAGGTGCAAGGTACGGAGAGAGGCAATGTCTCAGGTAACCAGGTCGTAAACTATTTAGCAAGGTGTATTATATTGGTAGTTTTAGTCTGCTAGGAATTTTGTTAGTGCACCTATAAAATGCCATCAAAGGCTTGGAATTCTTTTAGGATATGCTTTTGTATTATTTTGGGAATATTGTGCATCAAGCAATATCATGCTGCTAGTGCTGGACCCAAAGCAATTCAATGGGTGGGCACAAGAGGGCCAGATGGCTTTCCCCTGTTCCTATAGTTTATGCGCTTGTCTTCTAACTCCAAGCTGGAGAAGTAAGAGGCAGAGACCAAAAGCAACAGATGTAAACCATTATTGTCAATATCTTCAAATATCTAAAAGCTAAAATAGACGCTTACAGCTAGCATGATATTAGCCTTTTTCCACAGTCTTTTCCAAATGTGAACATTACTCTTAAATATAAACACTATAATTTATTGCCCAGTCTTTTTTTAAAAAAAATCTGCATTTAAAATATTAAGATTTGTTTCTTTTCCAATTGAAGTAAATCTATTGAAGCAAATCACCCATTACTTTAGTGGAGAAGGAGCATACCATCACATTAGTTAAACAAAACCCTTATATACATAAATTCCAGAAGCAGAATTTAAAGTAGAACAATGTTCAGTTCAATGTGTTCGTGTTCCTATATTAAATTTATGCTGAGATTAGGGCAGGAGGTGAAGGGAAGAGAGGGAAGGGACTGCCAATCTTAAAGTTCCAGAAGGACTGTGAATGTGTCCTACTAATACTACTTTGCATATTTATGCAAAGAAAGAACAAAAACTGGGTTTGGGCCCCTTTTTTCTTTCATGAGGGCCTTTTTTTTTTTGGCTTGGTCTTGTACATTAGGTCCTGTGTAGGCTGAGTGGACAACTAATGAAAAAATAGCATCACAGGAGCTAAAAGAGTAAAAGGGGAGCAACTGAGGCTAAAATACATTGTCAAATTTTAAAATACATTTAAAAAGCTTTGAGTTTTGCTTATTTTTTTATATCTATTTAAATTCAATGACTAATATTTTATATAAAGAAATCA
Organism: Mesoclemmys tuberculata; assembly: GCA_007922155.1. NCBI lineage: Eukaryota > Metazoa > Chordata > Testudines > Chelidae > Mesoclemmys > Mesoclemmys tuberculata. Next base: position 26,579,624 of record ML675649.1, read on the forward strand.
TTTGTTAAAGATTCTGTACCCTTTCATTACTATTTACTGCTTACAATACACATCCCTGATACTGCCTAGGTTTCTTCCAGGGAAGGCCAAGTGTGGCATTCCTTATATGTCTCTTTATAACCTTTTAAAAGCAAATGAACAACACAGTCAAAACTTTTCAGGGCTTCTCTCCACATCATTGTAAATCTGCCCATATACATTCAGAGAGTCATGGTAGGTGAGCTAATATAAGGTACTCCATTTGTTTACTGCTTATGCTAAATAATCTGTTCAATCTTGCATTTAGTTGTGATACTCTGTGTACCTTTCCCAGACCTGAAGAAGAGGTCTGTGTGGCTTGAAAGCTTTTCTCTCTCACCAACAGAAGTTGGTCCAATAAAAGATGTTACCTCATCCATGTTGTCTTTAATATCGTGGGACTGACACGGGTACAACTACACTGCATACATATGCGTTCAGGACTACCAGACTGTCCACATGATTAAGAGAATTTTCTGCCACTGTCTCTGATTTACATTGCTGACATTGGTTAGAAATCTAGAAAGAACTAGTTGTGTAACAAAACTTAATCTGTGTCTCCAAGGTGCAAAGAGAAGTACATGCTCCAACACTGAATTGTTGATATTTGTTTAAAGACTTTTCCAGGATTTGCTCCATGCAGCTCTGGGAAACAGTGTTGTATTGCTAATGCAGAGGCATTTGCTGGTATTTCACATGAAATGTCCAGTTTGACAAAGAACATACTTGAACTAAGATGTTTTCGCTAAAATATTTTTTTCTCAGTACACAAACCTTCTTGTAGTGTCCCAAAATAACTGAATAGCATGTAAATATTTGACTTGTAATACATACTTTAGCGGGAAGGAATTGAATTCCTGCCACACTCTGCAGCTGCAGTTAGTCTTCAGTTTCAGAACAGACATAAGGGAACTTCAGCCTCCATGTAGCTTTAAAAATGTTACCATCATTCAAATCCTTGTGAAAATTATTGTCTGAAATCTTCTAAGGTCTTCGGATTTCCTTCTGTAACTTCTAGGCTATTCAAGGACAAATTCAAGAAAAACAGAAAAGTCAAGATAACTTTGGCACTGGGCAAAAAAAAAAATGTTGAGCAGAAGTTCAATGTTTCTACTACAGCAGATAAATTAAACTTACTAGCTACAGCGTGACTTTTCCAGACTTTCCTCATTTGAACCACAGGTTTTCCAGCACTGTCATTTATAGCTTCAGTGTTGTCTGCCAAAACACCAGCATGTTTACTTTAAAAGAAATGTCTGTGCTGTAGCATGCGGAAAAAGTATATTTTAAAATTAAATAAAACTATGTTGACATCTCAACTCTTTCTTTTATGTCTTCATTCCAGTTTGTTACCAGAAAGTCTCTACATAAACAATAATGTTCTCTACTATAATCCATCCCTGCCTTCTGCTTGTACATAAAATTAGATGACTTCTATGACACAGTGGTTCTGATTCTGTACAGCAATTTGTTTTGCTAGTGCTTTGCATTTACATAGTAATGTTTCCCTGAGGAGCTCAGTGCTAGGTTGGAATTACTCTTATTTTACAGCTAAAGCAACCAAGGCATGGAAAGATTAGGTGATTTACCCAAGGTCGCAGCAAGTTCATTAGCAGAGTGGACAAGTCACGCTTGGTCTTCGGACTCCCAAGACACTACTGTACACCACCATGCTATCATTAGAAAGGATTTGAGTGTATTATCTACAAACAAGAAATATGTTGAGGACGGTTCAAAAAAGATTGGAAAGTATTGGGTTTGATTCAATTCCACTGGAGCAGTATTGGGGGAGGGAAGCTTTAATTTGTGGTTTGTAGGGTGCTTGCTAGTTAAATTGTCCTAAGGGATGCACTAAATCAGCACATCTCCAGGTTACAACCATGTGTAGACACTTCTACCCCTCTTTAGGGTGGCACTAGCCAGATGTGGGTTACATGGTTGAGCAGGTTTGTGGCCTCATTGCACCACTGTGACGCCCCTGCAGATGGAGTTTCTGCAACTGGGAGCCCGTGGGCTATAAACAAACAATGTGTGACAGCTGCCTAATGCCCTACTGGAAGGCTCTCAGATACTATGATGGTAAATATGGTATAAGAACTTCCGTAGAATAGAACAGAATAATGAATCCAGCCTGTTATCCACATGGTGGTGATTTTTCTTTAATAAATGATATTATAATCCCTTTTATTGATCGTACAAATAAGCAAAGTCAGCATTAAGGGCTTAAATCTGAACTTTCTGTTGCTGGTGTAAAGCAGAAGTAATTCTGTTGAAGTCAAATGGGATAAGTTAGAATCAGGTGCTACACTTTGTATGTTTGCGCTTTAAATGTGAGTCTTAATGGCCCAGGAAGAGGTTCAACATGATAACTTCAACTAAAGACATGGAAGAGCTCAAGCTGGAATTTAACAAGGAACAGTCAGTGCTGTTGGTAAAGCAACGGGTAAAAATTGTTCAAAAACATTATGGAGGTCACATAGTCCAGAAGATGAGTTGCCAACAATTCTTCTAAAATTTGGGAAACAAAGCAGAGCTTAATGATGACACCAGGTCCTTTCAGTGATTTAAAATTGTTCCACAAGCTTCCTCAGACAACTAGGATAAACCGTGTCAGTGAAGTTTTGAAAGAATTACATTAAGAAAATGGAAATGCTGCCACCTCCGAAGAAAATAATGCAAAAGTAAAGATGGCTCCACTAAACCTCAGGTTAGCTTTCATCTTCAAAATCATGATGGAGAACCTTCCACAGGAATCAGTCACTATGAGCTGCTGGATCGCATCAGGATACCTGCAGATGCTGCTAGTACATGACCAGCTGTGGCTGTTGTTTGTTTTTCTCTGAGAAGCGGCAAGCTGGCCTTTTGACAACTAGATTTGGCTTCCAGAGAACAGGGTGATGGTGAATAGTGTATGTCAGCACTCAACTGGCAGCAGGTCCATGAAGACTGGGACACACATGGACTCTTCACTATCTGGTAGGAAGCATTGCCAGTGGGAGCAAGAACCATTCTTGTTTTCCTCAGCCTCTCCCCCAGTGTTGGCTGAGGGGAGCCATTTCACGGTGTTAACAGAATCAAGTCTGTGCTCTGTGTTTTGGGTGATTAAAGCACTCAGAACCTAGTGCTCTTTAGTACTGATCCTTTTCCTATCTAAGATTGGGAAGGAATTTTTTTCCTGTTGTACATTGTTGCTTTCTTGGTTTGTTTCTGGTATTATCAGATGAGGGCACATAATTGAAGGTTAGGTGCCTGAACGTGGCATGTTGGCTGCCGATAGGCTGATGGGAGACCTGGATCAAGTAGTTTACCCTGCTTGAGATTGGTTCATTTTCATGGTGTACTTGGGATACAAAGTCTAAGATATTGACCTCATTGATAACTGGTGCACCAGGATTTGTTAGACAGGAGCCCCACGTGGTGATTGTGGCTTCCGTTCCCAAAAACCTGGACATTGGTTTGAGAATATGGGTGGGGAGAACAGCAAAGATGCGGGAAACCCTACTATCATGTATATTGTAACCTTACCCTCTCATTCTATCCATGAATAAATCTGTCCCTCCCTGATATTGCATGGTTTTAGAACTGTACCTGTGGAGGCTACACCTTACTGGCATCCAGTGTGCAATCTGTATGTGGGCCTTTATATTTCTAGGAACACAGATACCACCCCAGCCAAGTAATACTGCTGTGAGTTATTTCACTAAACAAACTGCAGCCTCGGCCTTTCCTCCAGTTACTGCACCAGTGTGTGTTATTGTTACATTGAACTGAGCAGAATTAGTGATGACAGACAAAATTATAATTTTCATATTCTTACGCATGCCTTCTACCAAATTTGACAGAGAGGTGTCAGGTGAAGAATAAATTCTCGCTAACAAATCACAATTTGAGATGAGCTCCACTAAGTGGTTGGTTTTATTGAGTGGAATATTCCATCAAATATTTGTGCTAGTTCAGGGAACTTCCCTACAGAATGTATTTTAACTTTCTAAACTGAAAGTTTCCTAGGGTCTGATGCTCCTTCCCATGGAAGCAATAGGAGTTTTGCCATTGAATTAACTGGGAGGAGGATTGGGACCTTTCTGCTTACCCCCGTGCCACTCGTCTACTCTTCTGTTGCTGTCGTATGATGGGTCTGCACTGCTGTGTTCTAAGCCTGCTGTCACTCATTGACAGGGTGCACTACCTCCTGGAACTGATAAATCAGGGGTTGAAAAGTCACGGAAGTGGTGATAGTGAGAAACACCCATGGACACTAGCCAATATACTGTGCATTTTTCCACACGCAAACAATCTGAATTGTTTTTCATATTCTGATCTGTTCTCAAGAAGATTCTTAAAAATGGGCCATATTATCAATGAACTAATTCGTATTACTGCCTCTTCTGCTTTCCACTGGCTTTCACTAAAAGAACTTTCTCTAAATATGAATTCCATCTGGCTAGAGAGCATCAATAAGTGCATTTGCAGTTCATGGGTATAGTTTCTAATCATCTTAATTTAGACAGAGCCTATATAATATACAAGAACATTTTTAGCTATCCTATTAGGATTAGGCCAATTAAATCAAATTTTGAGCCACCATCACTGAAATTTAAACATTAATAGCCAGCTTCAACCAAGTCAAACGCAGAGATGCTGCAAATTGGGGCAGATGTATTATGTGAAAGAAAAAGAAAGATGTGCTAGTAAAGAGGGAAGCTTAAAGATTGAGTAAGATGATGTTCAGCATGTCACATGAGCTATCAAAGTTTTCAAAACTTGCAGTGAAACAGAAGTGTCTGCTCAATGAAAATGAAAACAAATGTCTGAGGTGCAGCAGAAAAGGAGGAAAATATGGATTTGAATTTAGTTCCAGATCAGAATTATGCAGCTCAGTTCCTCAGTGGTTCCCAAGTCCCATATAGAAATATTTTAAGCTATATTTTTGGGGGAGAGGAGAAAATAAGCTATCTGCTTTTACAATAAATTGCAAATAATTGTTCTGTCCTGCTTTCAACCTGGAGGCCACAGAACAAGAGAAAACTCCTCTCGTTGTTCAGCACTCTTGGTTCTCAAATTGTTTAATTCCTAATCCACAAGAAGTGCTCTGCAGATCACTGGTGGTCAACAGACTGTGGCTTGGGAAACACTAAACTAGACAAAACAAAACCTTCAATAAAAATAGTACACCTAAGAGCTAAAAAGTGTGTAGGGCAGGAAAATATACAGCATAAAACAAGCATACTAAGATTTCTACTGAGCCCTCAGTCACAGACAGAGGAGTTAAAAGAAGCTTTGTAGGTTATTGCTATTAATCTCCACAATGCATTGAGGACATGTCAACATACCCATGTGCCAATGAACTGGGTACCTAAAAAAACCCCAAAACCATAAAGGAGTTTAACTTAGGAGACTGAAGTCAGCTATATTAGCAGGAGCTCCAGCAATAATGCTGCTATTTAATGGCTATAGCAGTAAAACTGATAGAATATTCAGGAAACCTGACCTGAGGAAAGGGTTAAAAAAAACGAGGCATATTTAGGCTATATCTGTACTGCCCTGCTGTTCAGTCTATGGGGGCATGAATACCAGTGCCTACTAAAGTACATTCCCTGTGTGTACCCTGTTGACATAAACTTAAAAGGTTCCTAGTTCACATTAGTATAGTCCTGTTTGATTAAGACCGTGTTAAACGCGAACTAGGAACCTTTTCATTCACAGTGTACACATGGGGTTGTTACCGTGCAGCACTTTGGCATGCACTACTATTCATACCCCTTCTTTCTGAACTATGGGGTAGTGTAGCTAAACCCTTGGTCATGAGACAGAGAAACTGAGGGGTGGACTGATATGTCTTCAAATGTGTTAAGGGCTGTTATAAAGAGTGGTCAATTTATTAGCTATTAGGAAAAACTAACTTGAAGGAATGTTAAGTACTGAAATAAGTTATCAAGAGAGGTTGTGGAATCCCCATAATTGGATTTGTTAAAGAAAAGGTTAGACAAGCATCTACCTCTCAAGGATGGTTTAGGTAGACTTGGTCCTGTCTTAGTATGAGGGGCTGGACTAGCTTACCTCTCTAGTTCCTTTCCAGCCTTACATCTCTGATTCCACACCTACCACTAGTACAAAGGTAACCCTCTTTTGTTTTGTGGCAGCCTTGCATTTCAAAGAAAACAGAAAACTCCAAGCCACATAAAGACTGCTTAACTGATTTAACCGGTCTGTTTAGCAACGAGCACGAGTGCTGAGCCTTAGATCAGATGTTTAAAATTGGTTTTGTATGTTTCAGTGACACAGATAACGAGTTAGTTTAAATCTCTTTTAAAAACAAAATCTTGACAGTGTTCCTTTTAATCTGTATTTTTCCACACTGAAAAACCAGGCAGTTCCTCAGGAAGCAGGGACGGGAGTTTCTGTTTAGGAAAGAAAGTGCTTTAGAGAATGATGTGGTTAGCTGGGAATTTAAAAAGTAAGCAGTGGGTTTTTCCTTGCCATTTTAAAAGCTTTACAATACTCCAGTGGCAAGATAAGAAAGAAAACGCGAGTTATTGCAGAGTGCTGTGTGAAGGCGGGAATGATGCTGGCATTATAAAGCTTCCTACAATCTTATCTAAAGTGCATAATATAAAGCAGTCGGCCCCCCTTCTGGTTTGGTACTTTTAATTAACTGCTGCTAAAGCAAAATCAGTTTGTTTTAAGCCAGTTGATTTAAAAGTCTGAATCTGCAAAGAAGACAAGATAACATTTATAAGGTCTTAAAAAAGTGAACTCTTTTAATGCATGCAATGCATATTCACATTTAGAGCTTGATTCGGAGATGTGTCCCATACATTTACTTCTGTGGAAGTGAAACGCATGGATCTAGCTCTAAAAAGATATATTAATTTCATCCTCCGTGATTAGTTGTTCCATTCAGCAGCACAAGTTACCTACAGTGTAGGAAGAGTATGACTGCACATGTAGCTGAACAAGTGCCAGCAGACAGCTGCAAACAATTTACTGATCCTTTTCGCTGTAATGGAAATGTTTCCCTAGAGCAAATTGTGCAGATGCAGGATCATTCTGCCTATGTGATCGACATGGTTTGTGTAATCATAACTGGAAGAAAGGAATCTTTTATAGTGCAATGACAGACTCCATATGGTCTCAAATTCCCAGGAGTCTTGATGCAAGCAGTAGGAAGCCAGGTGTATCTCAGAATGAATTCATGACTTGTGTAATAGAAATGTGGCCGCTATTCAATGCAAATGCATAGAATGCTGTGTGGTGTGTACATTTTATTTGACAGCTCTAAGAATGCAGAGCTGGTGTCAAAGTGATAACATGTATGATTAACCTTTCATCTGATGAAAGACAGATAATGCAAGGATGATGATGGAAGGAGACCAAATGATGCATAAGCAATTGAATGAATTTGAAAATATATATGGAGGGAAATTCTAAGCTGCGTAACACACGCTGTCTGAATGTGTGCGTAAAAATGAGTATGGTCAGCAAAACAGTTTCTAAGCAGACAGGCATGTTCAACAGCCCTGGGAATGTACAGGCTCTTGTCCACCATGCTGCTGGAAATGAACCCCGATCTCCAGAGTACCTGGAATTTTCATGACAGAAAACTCAATATGTTTGAGCCCAAATTTCAGTGCCTTTGGAGGCAAGCTACAAGCTACTCAGCACCTTCAATTATCACATATTTCAAGTTGTAGATGTACTGCACCTCACAGAATCTGACTCTTTGTTTCCACATTGAAAATCCATATGATAATGTTAATCTGGGGGAAAAAAAAAAACCAAAACAATTCTTGAGAAATCAATGGCTCTTGTCACCAAATAAAATAGTTTACTGTCTATTTACCATATTGTTATAAAAATAACTATAGGGATTGATTTTCGGAAACTTTTCACCTTTTATGCAGCAATGCATGGCCTCTCTTGTGTTAGGATCATTGTCTGGGGTCCAGACTGGGAAAGATTCCAGGACAATTGTACAAAGAGAGGTGGAGCCATATGGACAATGGTGTGCTGACCAACACTGGTGTCCCAGAGGCCTTGTACTCTGTCTGCAAAGAACACACTCTGAACACTGCTGTAGTATGTTCAAGCTCTCTCAGATCAGATGCTAAAATCAGACAACGTGGAAAGGAAGGTCGCTGAAACATTCATGTACCCAGCAAAATAATCCTGTACCACCTTCAGAGTTCAGGAAGTACTTTCTAAAGACACAATTGAACATATCTGTTCTTTCAGCTAGTATCACATCTTGCTGACTGCCTCTCAAGACTGAAATGGCTGTCTACAGCCATTAACCATGTATGTTTCTGACTTTGATGGAGATTGAGTCCTGTATTTGCTTTCTGCATTGGGCTGTATGTTCAATGAGCACAGGAGCTTCACAAACCTACTTACATTACACGCTGCTTTTCTCTATGGTCATGCTGCCCCTAAGGGTTCATAGGATGAATGTTACACTTGCCAAGCTGTTTATTTCAAATGTTTGCCAGGCTCCTCTGGAATTGCAGAGTTGACTCCACGGTTTGTGAGAGGCAGATGTAGCACCATAGCCTCAAAGCTTCTGTTGCAGGGACTTTGCTCGATGACAAAAATGATGCTTGGCTGGCAACTGGTGCCAGTAAGGGGTGCAGCTGAAGAGGGCCTGAATGTAGGTTAACCGAAAATATAGTGAAAGTCAAGCCATATCACACACCATGATTAAAACCTGCTTGCTATACGTCAGAACTGGAGCGTGACTCTCAGTGATGTGATCATGAAAGATGCGGTAGTCCTCACTATGCAGACGTGAAGTGCCTCTCTCAGGCTGGGTCCACATTGACGGCAGCAAATTCATCACCATCAGTTCGATGTCTCTGGATCGACTTAGCAGTTTGTGTAGACCTGCTCAGTCGATCAAGAAATTGATGCAGGAAAATCACCCCGGTAAGTGGCGTAGCGCTGTGTCAACAGGAACTCTGTTCCGTTCGGTGAAGCACAGTGTGGACGGCGCGCAGAAAAGATGCAGTGAAGTCGACGGGAGATGCCGCTGAATCCCAAAGGTAAGTGTAGCCCGGGCCTCATAGTACTGAAATAGCTCCTCCCCCTTTGCCAGTCATGCAAAAAATACTATTTAAAATTAACATAAAAATGCAAAACAAAAAGTTCTCAAATTGAAGACTGAAATAGCGTTTTTTGTCAAATTATAGACACAATGTATGAAGTCATGAGCCATTTGTTGTTGCATTCTTCACCAGCAATAGTTGTCCTTTGTAGTGCAAAGCAGGGGGAAAAAGATGAAAGTGAAATATTTTGCTTTCTGCTAGGAGTAAGACATCTTCCTCCAAGAGCTCTAACTCTCCACAGGGCAGCAATTCTAGTAGCAGCTCACCCTCAATTTCTAGAGTGCCGCCCCCATATGCATCCCTGCAGCACGGAAACCTCCAAGGGCTGGGAACAGCAGCCACCAGGAAACCAGATGCCAGGGTCAGAAAAAGCAGCAGTTCAGTTAAGGGCTGACAAGTATATCAAATGACAGAGGAACTGTACCTCTCAACTCCAGCTGCTTACTCTGTGCCATTGATTACTGCTGTTCCTAAGGTGCACAAAAAGGATATTACCAAATAAAGGCTAAACATTTTGTCATATGTAAGCATGTGAAAAACATGGATTCCTTCTTTCTTGTCATTATCCTTTACCAAACCCATAAACACACCAAACAAAATCTTCTCCTGGCTGATGCAGCATAGGGTGCAAACATTTACTGGGGCAGGCTCTGCTGGCCAGAAATACTGAAGAGTCAAGTGTATTTTAATGCCTTCCTGTATAGGAGCAATGTGCACACACATCATCTGCTTGGCCAGACCTTGTTCCTGATGATGACTGTTTGGGTGGTTCATAAACCTTTAAATGCATAGATTCCTGTCCTTTAGAGATGTGTGACCAAAGAACCTCTTAATGCCAACAGGCAAAGGCGTGGGGAGGAACCTCCCATGTATGCAGTCTGGTTCACCAAAGTATGTCATGTTAGTTCTCAAAGGAAAGCCATTGTCACACTGGTCATCAAGCTCATTGTGAACTGTACATGCAGCTATTATGTAAGGAGAGTATGTGTGTGTATTGAAAATATGCTCTTTTAGTCTGAGGCAAGGGAGGGGGTGGGAGATAGTCACCAGAAAAGGTGAAAAACAGATATTCTGTCAGACAAGAGCTGTTTACATGTAAACTGAGTATTGTCTCCTTCACAGTGGATCTCCTAATGCCACTCTGAACTGAATGCAAATGACGGGTTGTAAGTGCTTCAGAAAGACACAAAAAGCCCAACAAAGCAGTGGGAGAAAACCTTATTTTGAGGTTAAATCAAAGGTTTTCTTTACTGTACGTGTAAGGGGCTGAGAGGGCACCCTTCACTGAGGAAGTAAAAGGACTGCAATTTTGCTTCATGAAAAAAGGGTCTCAGCTAGGCTTGACTGAAAACGCTGGAGAGCCCTTTGGGAAAAATACACTTCTTTATTCTTAGAGAATAATTGTTAGTTAAAATGTAGTCTCTAGAAAGCATGTTATGATTTTTGTTTTAGATGTAAACATTTGTTTCCAATATTCTTACTCACTTATACTTAAATTGCTATTCTTTGATAATAATCTGATTCTTGTTCTCTCTCTCTCTCTCTCTCTCTCACACACACACACACACACACGTGCGCACACACATGTAAAATCAGTGCTGTAGTATTAAGAAAAGTGATGGTCCTGAGTTGATTCATACAAGCGGATGTGTACTGTTCTCTTAGGAACAGCAGGACTGATAATTCTGTGATTGTTCAGTGGATACGGGTTGGACACTTCAATTATTTGGGAGTTGGTGTGTGCTTATTGCCACTTGTTTCGAGAGAGCGAGGCACGTGGGGACCTGGAAGTTGGTGCTTGTGCTGCCAGAGGCTGTTGGTTTCAGGGAGCTGATCCACAGCTGGCTCAAATAAGACTGCCTTATGGTAAAGGCAGGTCATGGTGAGGTGCCGCACCACCCTGGGTGCCCCTGAGGAGTGTCACCGTATGGGTGGGTGGGACAGTAGAGCAGCCAACCCCTTGCTTAGCACTCTCCTATGGTTTGTGGATCCAGCCTATCCTTCTACTTACATAGAGATAGATGAAAAACATAGGGAAGGCTTCTGATACCAATCAACAGTGTCTCCATATCCCTGCCACTTTTTCCCCTGTGTATTTCAGTATTTAATTTAGAATCTATACAGAAACCTCTTTAGCAAGCCTTAAAATGCAGGCCTTACATTTGAGGGACTGCAAAGTAAGTGATTCGCTGTTTGAAGTATTCTGTGTTCATTGTAGGGCTATTGCAGACGCAAGGCAATGTTACACACACTTCATAAAGAATACTGGAATCAGGTTACTAATCAAATAATCAAGCAGGAAATCCTTCTCTGGAGAGCACTATCAGGGATGATGGACCTGGTTGGCAAATTTGCTTCATGCTTATTATAAGCCCAACTGGTCCATAATGACTGGCAGTATGCTCTTGGGAGACTGTAATTGCAAGTTTCTGTTAATGGCAAGTTAAGATTTGCATATTACACTTATACAAAAAGTCTCTCCAGTCTTTATTTAACTTTTCACTCTGTGTGCATTTTTTAGGACTGGAGACGGGGTGGATAACAATCAATGATTTTTTTTTTTAGAAAATGGATTTTGTACATTTAATCAGATTTCTCAAATTTAAATTATGGCTTTATTTAAGAAAATCTTATTACATTGACAAACTATATTATGGCCTAAACGTATTATAATTTATTAAACTCATTTAAATTAAATACAGAAAAATAATATTAAGCAGTGCATGTTTACTACCCTGTTTTGAAAGAAAGTCAAATAAGTGGACAGGTGGACATCACTGGCTAAGCATCTAGAACCAGAGCTTGTTGACAGCAGCATGCTTTGCTATATGTACAGAGAAAATATTTTCTTCATTTCAGGTTATTCAATTAGTTCAATAGTTCTTAGACTAGTTCTTAGTTTTGAATGAAACCAATTCGGCATTGAAAAAGTACAAACATTTGTTTTCTGCTGCCACACTATGAATACAAACTAGATGAGAGAGGTTCTAAAATCTACTAGTTCTAAAAACTTGAAGGACATAGCGACCAGAAACAATCAGTTCCATTAATTAACTGCAGATAATATTTTCTTTGTTTAATAAATGAGTTTATTTTAACTTTTAGATCAACTTTTTTTATGTATCCAGCACTTTTAAGGTAGTGTTAATTAAATAATAATAATTAACTGCTGGTTTTGTGCATTTTTGTGCATAATTAAATTATATTTTCATACAAATATAGCTTGGTAAAGAATTAATCATCTAGTAAATGAATGATGAATTTCTTATCATGTTCATCATTGTAAAAAATTGAGAATCAGAATAAATGTAAGCTAAGCTATAGAATTGCTTTATATATATATATATATATATATATATATATATATATATATATATATGAAATGTGTCCTCCTGTATAAGATAGCAAAAGGGAGCACCAAATTTAGTGTAAAGGCTATACTGAGTTGCAAGTCAACATTTTAATGTTTATCAACTAAGAGCATTAACCTTTCTTTAGGACATAACTAAAAAGTACAAGTGCAAAATATGATTAAAACCAATTATTTAAATCATGGTTTTCTGCTTGCTGATTCAAATGATGATTAAAATTGAATTGATTTAAATCAACCCACCCTGACTGTGGCTTTTATAAATGAGTTTGACCCTTAATGCAGGGAGCATGTTAGGGCTTTTTAGACTTCCCATGGTATGAGATAAAGTTATCTGTAATAATAAAGCTGAGAATGAGAATGAGAGAGAATGAGAATGAGAGAAAGGGAGAATGAGAGGCAAATAAATTTCAAAGCCCCCCCCAAAATCTCCAATTCAACACCCCCAGTCTTAGACTATAGGGAAACTTTCTGGGAGGCCCTATGGCTTGAGGGCCCCAAGACCCTCCAAGCAGTTGAAAATTAATTACAAATCCCATTGAGCTATGGAGCTAATTCCTGGCTGGAAAGGATTCAGGGCCCAACAGAACTTATATCCACAGATCAGTTTGGGGAGGGAAGCACTGCTGAAGAAAAGTGGAGGTAGGAAGTTGGGAACTAATAAGATTTTTGCTGTTTCTGGTTGGCCTCTTCAGACTCTAATGGTTGAATGTGTTGCATTATATGGTTATGATTAGGTATAATCTAAGACACTCCATGGCAATACTCAATGTCCAAGCTATGTCCTCCTTATGAGGCTGTTGGATGCCTCAGACAATCACAATGTGAAGAGACTAAGGGCCACCCCCATTCGTCTGTACAGGTTGTGTTATAGCAAGGGCAGAGGGCAGTAGGAAAGCTCTCCTATTTGAATCCGGGGTAGGTGGGTGGGAGCTGGTGGAAGGGACAGCGGGAGAGGATAGAGGGGGAGGAAGAGGGGCCCTTGCCGTGGGAGGCGCTGCCTTCCGGACGGGGCCTTTGCCCTGTTTTTAACCTCCCTGGTTTTTCCTCCCGGCCGAGGGTGCACCCCCCGGATCGGGGGGGGGGGCCGGAGCCGTGGCGGCAGCAGAGTCCCTGGTGTCCCTCCCTGAGTTGTCCACCGCTGGCGCCTGGGGACAGACACCCAGCAGCTCAAGGGAGGGGGCAGGACCAGCTGTTATAGGCAGGGAGAGGGCCTCAAGGTGAGAGGGAGGGGCGGGAGCGTCTAGGGAGGGTGTCCTGGCCCAAGGCACACCCGCCATCTTGGGAGGGGGTAGGGACGGGTTTGGCAAGGGGGGGAGAGCTGAATAGAGGGAGGGAGAGGAAGGGGGGAGGGGAGGCAGGGAGGGAAGGGGAGGGGGTTGACCACTCCTCCCCACTAGGCTGGAAGCAGGAGAGGAGTGCACCAGCACAAGGGAGAATGGGGGGGACAAGCTGGGTAGGGGCGGTGCACTCACCAGCCCGGGATGAGATAGCAGCTCCTCCGTCTGCACAGGGGGCGGGGAAGGGCTAAAGCAACATGGGGGGGGTTCAGTGTGTGGGGGGAGTCAACAAAAAAAGGGGGGGAGATCAATTAAGGGGGCACCATGGATGGGGCCAGGGCCAGGGTGTGGGGGCCAGATCAGGGGGAAGCAGCAGTGGGCAGGGGAAGGGAGTGGTGAGGGCCAGAGCAGGGCTGGGGGCCCAGCAGCAAGCTGCTAGGGCTGGGTGGGGCAGGGCACAAACCAAGGCAGGGGCTAGGCAAAGAAACAAACAAACCTAAGGGATGAGGGGACAAACTGCGGGGGGGGGGGCCACCAACAAGGGAGGGGGGTGAGCAAGCTAGCAAGGGCAGCAACAGGGGAAGAAAAGGGGAAGGGCAGGGGTGCTCCCTAAAGTGGGGGCAGGAGAAGAAGCAAATGGCAGCAGGGAAGGGGGAAGAGGGGTGCTCACAGCAGCAGTAGGAGCCTGGAAGCAGCAGGGGTGGTGGCAGTGGAGGTGGTGTGGCCACTCACTTACTCCCTCCACCCCTGGAGAGGGGGGGCAGCTAGCAGGGATCCCAAGAGCCAGGAGCACCCCAGCAGCAGCAAGAAGAGTAGGAAAGTTCTAGAAGGGTGCTAGAATGATACAGGCTTTATTCCCAATAGACTAGCCAGAGTCAATAGAAGGTAATTAGAGTCAGCTGACACAATTAAGGACCCACCCAGGTGCCTATAAAAACCCTCTACTCCCTGAGAGACAGGGTGGGAGTTGAAGGAGCAGGTGTGTGGGGAAGCAAAGGAGGGTGTGGAGGAGAACAGAATGGAGTACAGTGGTGTGTGGAGTTGTGAAGGAGAACAGTATGGAGTACAGCGGTGTGTGGGAGAGAGGTAGAGTCCTGAAGAAGGTACTGGGCTCAAGAAGCCAGAAAGACAGAGGGGGGAGAGTAGCCCAGGGGAAAAGCCTGCAGCTGTAAGTAAGGTGCCAGCAGCACATAGCTGCTACTCAAAGGGTCCCTGGGTTGGTACCCGGAGGAGTGGGCGGGCCCAGGTCCCTACCCCCTCCCTGGGAAGATGGGGTAACTGGTGATGTCCTGGCCCACTAAGAGAGGCAGAAGTGTGAGACCTACTAGGGAGAAGCCAGCTGTTTGCCACAAGGTAGAAGATAGATGTAGCATGAGCCATTACTGCTGCACTGCCCTTGAAGACCCTTTAAATGGTTTTCCTTGCCTACCCAGCCTGCTGTTGCCAGATCTTTAAGACCATTGAACTTCCTCTCTGGGATCACTGTATTATCAGGGCCTAGAGGTTTGTATGCCTATGCTAAGGGTTTTATCTTGCAACATCAACCCTAAGGAGACACTTACAATATATAGTATGGTACAAAATAATGTTAAACTTATGTTTATACGGAATAGACAATCATCAAAAAATGCTAGAATCCCCTGGAGAGGAGGTTTGGGGTAGCCCTTGATGCAGCTGGAGAATGCCCATGATTATCAGAGCAGAAACAGGGTTTCTGAGGCTTAGCAGTGAAACACTGGGGTTTTGTGCAAATGCCCAGTCCTCTGCAAATGCTCTGAGATTCATGCAATTTCCTGATGGAGCTCAGGGTACCAGTAGGTGAGGGGAGCCCTGCCTAACTCATGGGGTGGAAAATCCAGAATGATTTGCAGAGATAGGAAACAACAATCCTCAAATAAATGGAGAACCAAAATGAAGTAGGCATATTTAGCCACCTTGGAAGTACAACTTTCCTGAATGCATTGTGACAAGTACATTGTTTTAAAAAATGAAGTGATTAAAGGATTGTTGGTTTTGTTTTTATTTTTTCAGGAAATTCATCATTCATTATTGTTCTGCTATTATTGCTGTAAATGGAAACTTGATTGCTTGTTGTCTTTCAGTTTCCCTTTTGAATTAATCATTTGGAGACACAGAGCTTCTTATTCATTGGTTGAAATTCCTAGAAAATAACAGTGTTCCAATTCTACTGGGCATATGGTTTTCAGATCCAATATTCTTAATGAAGTAAAATTTCAGGGCATATTGCTCTATTTTTAGCCTGTGGAATTGAGTTTCCAAGCTACTGATACTCTATAATTGTTGTATAATGAACCACAAAACTACTATTTTTTTTGTTACATCAGTAAAGCTGTGTTTTCCTAATTTATTTCTAGGCATGCTATGATGAAACTTATTTAAATCAATGTGTTCTAGAAATTTAGTCTGACACTGAAATCAAATCACTGTGTTCCAAAACTGCCTTAAATGCCTTGTTGTCAAGAATTAAACTACATGCATAAAGCATAAGAGTTAAGTGCATTGGCTGTAGACATCCACAAATCTGTAAAAACTTGGGCATGTTCAAAATCCAGACCCAGATCAGGATTTGAATTATTTCATTTGCATATATCACGAACTAGTGCTTCCTATTGTGAACTCTGTACCTCCTTTGCACTTTCGATGCATAGACCTCAAAGCACTTTAGAAAGGTGGGGAATAATTTATGCTTTTTTCCCAATTTTGAAAAGTCAAATATGAAAATAAATTGGGGGAAAAATGTAATTTTCCTAATTTTTCAACCCATCATAGAACTGGTTTAAATTTTTCAAATTTTGAAATTTAACATTAAAAAAGGGAGACAGAAAAAAAATCACAATTTATCCCTTCTTTTTCAACCAGATCTACTTATTTTCCTTGTCATATAGCAAAGTTAAATGGGTTGTTGAATGCCAGAGAGTGAGTCAGGGACAGAACTTAAGACTTCTAAGGCCCAGTCTATACTTACCTTGGCGATTTGGCGGCAGTCGACAGGAGATACGCAAGTGACATAAATCACTTGCACATCTCCCATCGACTTTGCAGAGTCTCCTCTGCGTGGCATCCATACTGCGCTGCATTGAAGGGAACAGCGCTCCCTTCGACGCAGCGCTATGCCACTTACCGGGATGGTTTTCCTGCGTCGCTTCCTGGATTGACTGAGCACGTCTATACAGACCGCTCAGTTGATCCAGAGCAATCGATGTAACGGCAGCAAATTTGCCACCGTCAGTGTAGACCCAGCCTAAGTCCTAGCCCCAGCTGTATTCCATTTGCCCCATCTGCTCTCCAAGGCTTAATTATTTAGAACATAAGAATGGACATACTGGATCCGATCAATGGTCCATCTAGCCCAGCATCCTATCTTCCAACAATGGCCAATGCCAGGTACTTCATAGGTAATGAATAGAACAGATAATCATCAAGTGATCCATCCCATCAGCCACCCCCCAGCCTCTGAAAAACAGCAATCCCTGCCTATCCTGGCTAATAGTCATTGATGGGCCTACCCTCCTTGTACGTATCTTGTTCTTTTTTGAACCCCACTATTTCTCGTTTTGCATGTTCTCTCCCTGGTTTTCTTTCCTGTGGCCGCATTTGATTTCTGTTCACCGGGCTGCTTGATTTAGTCAGTCAGTGGAAAATGTTTTAGTGCTCCCTCAGTATTGATTTGCTTCCATTTCATATTTACATTGAAGGATATGATCAAGGAGCCTAATCCTTATTTTCTTTAGTAATACTGTGGTTCTTCCAACAATGATCAGCAACTTGCAGTTGGCTTGTTTGTTTTTCATTCACAAAAAATATTATTAACTTTCATAAAACGACTGCAAATATAACTTTGTCATGGGATGTTAGATAAGGCACAGCACTGGGAATGAGGAGGTCAGGATTTCATTCCAGGCACTCTTACTTACTTAATGTGTATTATTTGAGTCAATCCCTTCAGTCAAAATTTACAGCTGTGGTGCTTAAAGTGAGACACCTAAACACGTATTTAGTGACCTACACACCTGGCTTTAGTGGTGCCAAACACCCAAAGCTTCCATCCAGGTCAATTAAGAGTGCAACAACAATTATAATATTTTGGGACACTGCTTTGATAGTTTATGAAATGTACATTTCTCAATTTGTGTAGCGTTCATATTCCGTTCATATTACTTCATGATCATTCATCCTGGGATCTGCATTTTACAGAATGCTTATATCCCTGAATCTTTCAAATAATTTGTGCACAATCTACCTTGAGTATATTCATAATTCATAAAAATAAAGTCAACTTTAGAACAGCCTATGCTGTGTCTTTGCTCTATTCGTCACATGGTTTCTGAGGTAAGTAGTAATCAAAATGCATTTAGAGTCAGTGTCACGGCTGTGATAGACTATTCACTGAATGAGTTTTTATTTGTGTTTGGTGGCCAGGTGTTTGGTGGTTTGTGTTTGGTGGTGTGTTTGGTTTGCAGGATCCAAAGGAAGCTCTGGGTACTGAGCATCTATGAAGTCAGGCTCCCTGGTCAGACACGCACATTAGAAAATTATAGCCTTAAACTTTTGAGCCCATCCTCTGTCCCAGGCAAGGCTCTGAAGCACGACTCTAGGGAGGTCTTGGTACAAAGGAGGCTTTAAGGCACCTCTAAACTGGGGCCATTATAATTTGTCTGATCTCTCAGTGCTCGTTAAAGCACACTGAAGACTACTTGTTGCCAGCTAGAGATGGGCAGTGAGGCCTTGATCGGGTCGCCTTTGCTCTGGCCAAACTCCGTGCATTTACTGCAGGGAGAGGTAATACTGTAGAGACACCATAGATACTCACACCATTTAGAATCCACCTACAGTGGTGTCATCCTCTTGAGGCTGACCAAGCTGGTGTAAAGTCAATTTTGTGCTAACAGAGCAGTGCAGAACTATATGCTTTTGCCTCCTCCATCCAAAAAATATGGCTGACAATGTTTTACCCATTGTGGAAAAGTACTTTAAGAGCTGTTAGCCCTGACATAGCACTCTTCAGCCAAGTATTACCCTTGGGAAACTAGTTCATTTTTTTTATTAAGTGCTGAAGAACTCATATTTTCCAATTATTTTACATTCCATGGTGAAAATAAATTGACCAAATATAGACTTGGTAAATGGTCTACAGGGTCAATGTACAGAACTTTTAGCAAAATATTTTATAAAAGTCAAGCATATACTCAGATATTAATTACATATGCTAACAAGAATGACAGCTAGCTAGAGAGTTCAGTTTATGGACTGCTGAAATATTTTCACCATAATTAATAAAGGAAGGCCATATAATATGAGTCTCTTATGATGCTAGTCATTTTATTCATCATTAAGATTTCCCAAGCCATTATTAATAAACTTAGTAATTGGCTACAGGAACACCCTTGACCCATACTGTATAGCATTTCAGGACTCAGAGATATTCCTGTCGAAGGGTACAGGAGACTAAATTTAAAGTTGACTTCTGATTCAGAAGACCTACCACAGCAGAGGTTTATGATGGAGCCAAGGAATATCTTTAAAGGGCTGCTAGTTTTTAAAACAGATGTGAGTGGCCACTATAAAATCATTTCCTTCCTGATTGTGCTGATTAGCCAAACAATTTGTGTTACTGTCTCTTGAACAGATGGTTTACAGTTCTTTTGTATACTCCCAGCATTACTGCAAGGCAGGAGTGTTACTTCTGTTGTCTTTACCAAAAAAATGCTATCAGGTTAGGCTTGCTACTTATGAAGAAACACATTTTTTCCACAGAGAAATATTTGTCCCACAGCCTCATGCCTTACAGCTTTTCCTTGCTTCCTGGATTAAGTCCCAGTCTTCAGAGCTAACGTCTGCTTTATTAGGTTAGTCTGACTGCCGACAGTGACTGCTGTGTTTTATTCTCTGCCCAATGAGCTGATATTTTCAATTTGATTGCTTATGTTTCCATGGGCATCAAAAGTTTTATTCTTTCAGTGACTTCACAAAGCTAGGTCTGATATTTTTTCCCCAAATATGAGTCAATTGTGGGAAGTTGCAGCCACATTTTAATGAGTTTGACTATTCTTGACATGGGTAAATCCAGTGGTCAAATGGTGTAATGTTAGATATTACATGAATTGTAATTATATAGCTCATTTTCACTACACTGTATGCCACCTACATTTTTGGCTAGGAGAAAGAAGAGACTTGGCCCAAATATATGACTTCCTCAGTTATAAAAATAAACATAGTATTAAAGACTGAATTTTTCTTTGTAGTAGAAGACAGTGTTGGAACTGCCATCACTGATGCAAGTTCAGCCTAGTCATGTTGGATGTGACTAAACATTTTATAAACTCAGAATTTATCTTGCTGTTTAGCTTTGTTTTGTTCTTTTGCTATATGTTTCATTAGAAAGGCCTTGAGCTGATAATATATCAAATCAGTTCCAAGTCACTGTTTGCTATCTTATTTTTTTTAAAATTATGTTAGGAGCATTTAGTACTGGTTAAAGTCTAATAGCTTTGGGACTAAATTCAATGCATGTTGATAGCAAGGCAGCCAGCAGATGCGTTGGCAGAGTTTAACAGTGAAACAGACTGCACTGATAGAAAGTTGCTGCAATCCTATTTGTTCTGAAAGGGCCCCAGCAGGTAAACACAACCTCAAAAATGGGAAGCTGTGGCTAGGGAGGGTTGAAAATGGCAACTATAGTATTCACTGCTACACGCTTTCCTCTAGCAGCTTCTACAGTTGAGACTGCAGTGATGGTCCACACGCAGTAAAACTGCTCCCTTACTGTGTGGGAATCTCAGTGGAACGCAGCTGTGGCAGTACTGCTCATCTCTCTGACAGCAGGAAGCCTGGTTAACCCAGGATAGTAACTGACTCCTTCTGCCAATGATTTATTGAATCTTGCCTTCAGTTTCAGCCAAGTATTGTGCAGGTGGAGGTCATGTCTTCCTCACACTCCTATATTTTGACCATCAATGTGTCTTGTCCTGTGTCTGCCTTGAATTGACATTGAGCCAAATGGTGGAGTAGTTTTGCACAGGGATGTGCACTAGGATATCGCCACGATACTTGTTTACACTTTTGACAAAATCTATCACTCAAACGCATTATTCCAGTCATGAAAGGCAGCCCCTCTAGTGTCCTCTTTCCCAACTGTGAAACTGTTAATTGTCCATAGTGGTCTATTATAGTTTCTTGTATGTCTGATAGTGTCCTCTACTGGAGACAGGTGTCTGGATGAGTGGGACATTGGTCTGATCCAGTATGCCCATTCATATGTGCCAAAAAACTTAGGAGAACAAGTAATGTAAATTCTTGCCATCTTAGAAGTTAACTAGATGAAAAAAATGAAGTATTCCAACCATTGTATTTTTTCCCTTGTTCTTATAATGTAATTTATGTACAAGAGACATTTTCGTTTTCTCATATGTATATATGGATGCAAGACTACAACTTACTCCCATGAATGTTAATATTAAACACAAGATGTTATCTAATTTGACTTGCAATTATTTTAATGAGAGAAGAGATAAAGGTTTTCCTAGAGTAGCTGACGCTGTATACTGAATAATAATTTGGACTATTGACAGAGTAGCCCTCTACTATTTATCAGGAGGCTAATTTGATCAATGCTGCAGCAGTCAGATGCCTGGGGCTTCTCTAGAGGATTCTGAAAGTGCTAGTTTGGCACAGTAGAAGTCGTAAATCTACAGAATGTGATCAAACTGAAGATACAAGATATAGGTGTATTGAAACATATGCAGCTGTACTCTTGCTTTATCCTTGCAATGATTTCTGAGCTAGCTGGTCTCTCCAGGGTCTGATTTAAGTGCAAAAGCAGCAAATAAACCCAAGAAATATTGTAAAGCAGTGTTAGGTGTTCCTACCTTTTACTAATGTTATCCAACCAGTTGAGAGAAAAAAACATATAGTTCACCATAGCAAATAAAATATTTAAACAAAATAAACCCTTCTGGATCTTGGCAACCAAGAAACCTCAAATTCCCTATGTAAAGGCATGCCAGGAGATTCTTATGAAACATACATTTATTTTATTACTGTATAGTGCCTTTTGTGTTTGAGGAATCCATTACACCGTACACAGTAACTATAAGTTAGATACTGAGAATGGAAAGACTGACAAATATCTGGGCTGTCAGTTTCTCATCAATAGCTCACATAGACTTTGGCTATATACTACTTTTGTTCTCCAGCAGATCTACTATTGACATCCTTAGAAGTTATGCCTGGGGAGCAAGGAAAGTCTATGGTTAGTTTTATCTTGAGGTGCAGCCAATATTTGCACTTGAGTTTCTGTAACCTATTTGGCTGCGTACCCCGTCTAATTACTGGCTATCTTAATGCCTGATATCTCAATATGTAGTCTTGCCTGGGAATATTTAATAACATAAAAATATTAGGCCCAGAGCCCTTCCTTACAAAAGATGAAACATCTCTGTGGTGAAAAAGAGAATGAAAGGTTTAGTTGTATTGTGATAACCGGGCCTACAAATTTACACTAATTATGAGCTCAACTGTAAAAAGCATGTGAAAGTTCAAAAGATGTCACAATAACTTAAAATAACAAATGTTGATAGGAAAAGATATGAAAAGGAGACAGAGACTGAAATCTTCTAAAGAAGAAGGCCTATTGATATATTTCAAGGATTGTATTAATATCATGCTTAGTAAAAATAGAAGATGTGGAACTGGAAATTAATTAACCAAAATTCGTGTGTTGACTATCAGTGCTAATTGGTAGACAAAAATAATGAGATGATGGGCTATTCTACCCATTACTCCCTTTAAGGGGCCTTAAAGAAAGAAAGTTTGGGAGGAAAATAAACAAACAAACACAGATAGGCTACTGAAGCAAGCTTCACCATCATGACTAGCACCATGGTCTGGAAGTCAAGACTTTAGTCATTTTACTCATGGAAGATGAGCAGACCCAGCCACATAGAGGGACCCAGATAACATTGCCACCTCTACCGCTTCAGCTGAATCCCAGACACCACCTGGGATGGTGGCCCAATGGGACAGCACTTTAATGACACTATCAATAACAACAGCAACTCCAGCCCATCTCAACTAACTTCTTTTCTTCCTCTAAAAAGAGAGTTATTTCTTTGACCATCTTTGATGTCACCTAAGAGACAAGGATCACCTAAGATTAGGAAAAGGTTCACATTAGTGCGGCTCTCTTATCCCAGTGGGATCAGGTTGTCTTTGGAACAATCATTTGCTCTTGCTTTTGAGCAACATGAATAATTAGCTCTCAGCACCAGAGTTAAAGCCCCAGCCCTACTCTCAGCTGCAGATGACAGTGCTGTCTTCCCTTGATGCAAATGTGATGGGGTTGTGCCAAAGTCCCCATGGGAAGGCCACGGCGCCTTGCTACCCCGGGATAAAGCTAGTGGGTTAGGAGTCTGTAGCCCCCGGCTCTCAAGCAGGGCAGGGCAGGCAACACAGTCTGTAGTCCCACTGCTCAATATCCTCTGTGGTGGCAGGTTCAGAGGAGACAAGCACTCCCGGGGTGGCTAGGGAAGGGGGGGAAGGGGACGCAGGCCCACCTGACTCTACTGCATCCCAGCCCATGGCCCTATGAGTGGCAAAGAGGCTCTGCCACTGCTTCAGTGGGGCTCCAGATGCAACATGCTGACACCGCAGCAACCACAGACTCAGCCAAACTATAGTCGTCTGTCTCTGGGCTACTTCCTCCCAACTCGGAACCCGGTTATCTGGACCCAGGGGTTTCCTCCAAGTCGGAGGGGTAGACAACTAGCAGGAGTCCACTAGTCTCTCACTGGTGGCTGGGGGCGGGTCCAGGAACTCTGTGGGGCCATCAGCAGATGGCAGCTCCTCCAGGTCACAGGGTCCTGGTGGGTCCTCTGCCTCAGGCAGGCTCCAATGAGTCCCCAGCAATGGGCAGCTCCTCTGGGTCAGGGCCAGCCTTGGGGGGTTTCTCCCAGTCAGCAGTCTCAGGTATCTCTTCCCAGTCTCTAGGGCCCAGCTGGCCTTGGAGTCCGCAGTCAGTGGGGTGTTTTCTCACAGCGCCTTGCTACAGACGGCTTCTGATGTTTGTTTGCAGAGGGACTACAAAGTGACATTACACAAGGGCCAGGAGTGGGTAGACAAGGAATGGGAACAGAGTGTCTGCCAATGGAAAGATCCTTGCTTTTCTTTCCCCTTCTCGTTGTGGGGGTGTGAAAGGAGTCTGGGTACTATTTCTGTTCTCTCTCCATGTCCCCAGAATGTCAAGCTAGGCCCTGTGCAGGTTATTTGGGTTGAACACTGACCCTTAATCCAGTGAGGATGTAATCCTAAAGTTAGAGGAGTTTCAAATTATTGTATTCACCAGGGGTAAAGTCTGACCTCTCCTTTGGAAGCAACTTTGTTGGGTGGAGTCAATGATGATTTTCAAGGCAGTCTCCTCCATAGCATCTTAGAAACAAAGTGCATGTAGTCCATGAGGCATTCCAGAATGTATTAGATGTGGGTATGAAAATGTCTTTTGCAAGAACTTTTTTGTGATTCATCCACACAGGAAACAAGCTTGTGGTCAATATCTGAACCAAACAGCTGAATTTGGTAACTGTTAGCTGTTTGCCAATTTCTGAACCATAAATGTACATGCAGCAATCCTTTCTGCAGAAATGTCAGCTCATTCATCCTCCAAGATGCAGAAAAGTTTCCATTTATAAGGACAGATCATCAAGTGGTACCCAAGACCATAAACACCACTCTTCGATGAAATCATATGAATGAGTTTGCTTAAACTTTACAATATATAATTTGCATAATCCACAAATGGAAGTGAAAGAAATAGTGGCAGATGGCACTCTCTTCTTGGCACTCTAATTTTTTTCAATATTGTTTGTTTTCTTAAATGGATTAATGATTATTCAGTTCCTGTGACCGGAAAAAGACTGAAGTTTAATTCATGGTGGAGTTGGGAAGTGGAAGATTAAACCAGAGAGCACTAAAAGTTCTTCACTTCATTTTTCTACTAGAGGGATGTAATTTTGAGCCGACTTTTCTCTAAGGAACTAATGAGGGCAACTGAAGCATAAATAGTTTGAACTATGAGATCTGTCACAGACTAGAAAAGACATGTTTAATAAGATGTTTTTGATGTTTGTATCATGATGCGAGAAATCATTTAAAAGGCCGTCTTCATTATGCACATTATTTTAAAGTAATGATTTTAATTAATGTCACATGCCATTATCCTGCAGATCCCTAATGAAGTGAAAATGGTAGAAATCATGCAAGATTTTCCGCATCGAGAGTATTTACATCTTGCAACATCAGATAAATTGTGAAGGCTTTTGGTGTGCTCTATGGCTTTGATCTTACATGCTGATGTACACAGACAGGTCCCGAGCAATCTGATGATTTCTAGAAAATTAAAATGTCCTGAATTCTTCTTATAAGTGCTTGGGTGCTGTCTAAAGCTCCAAGCCTTCAGCTCTCATGAACAGTTAAATCCCTGCCTCCCTTCCACCCAACCTTACAGAGCACCTAAAGCCTTCACAATGCATCTATCCTCAATATGCATATATACCATTCAAAAAGAGGACAATCTTAAAAGATTTCTGCCAGTTTGAGAAGGAATCTTCCAAGAGGAGTTTAAGGCCTTGGCAAGATAAAATCCAAACTCTAGCACTAGCCCAAATTCTAGCCTAAACCTAAGGCAGATCAGAGTCCAATGCACCTTCCTTTGATGACCAGCAGAAACTGGCAACATGGATGTGCAGTAGATAATCAACAAAAATTGAAAGGAATTTAGAAAAAAAACCCTGAATTTTGCTGTAACTTGTTATTTAATGTACAAGTTACTGCAGTGCATGGATTAAAAAATGGGTTGGGTGTGAGAAATTACATTTTCTGAATGTAAAAATCACAAAGCCTTTATAAGAGTAACACATTAAGGTCTCCTCTCTGAGAAGGAATTGCCTTTCTCTAGTTGTAAATATAGCAAATGCATTATTATAGTGGGAAGTTTACATTGCAGATCATGCTTGGTCATGGTAATATCATCACAAGCTTGTTTCAGGGGTTCATTTTAGCTACAGTCTTTGCTACTTATTTAATTAAGGTATTCATGTTTATTTTCCTGTGACGACATCAGAGAATAGGCACAAGTCATTAAAAACAAGAGCTTACTTTGCAAGACTCTTTACCCTTTTAAAAAGGAGTTTTTAGGGAGCAGCAGCACATTGTGGCACCCAGAAAAGTCCTTTCGGAGGTGTCTGTGAAATGAGCTCAGTTTAGGGAACTTTTCCTACTGTTATTATAAATTTATGAGGATTGATCAAATACTGAGACACAGACACCAGATATGAAATGTAGGTCACTAAAAGAAATCTTTCCAAGCAGTGAGTTATTCCAATTAGAGAGAGCTAATATGCAATTTTCTAAGGCTAAGTTGATGTATTTCTTATATTTCAATGCAGTTTTGTTAGGAGAATAATCTTTTATTATGTATACATCTAAAACTGTGACAGCAAGTCAGACTCAACTTCTATCCACTAATGAACCATCTGAGCTCTGATCAAAGAACAGTGCTTAAGCAAAGAGAAGAATAGATGACACACCCCTGAGTTAATATCCTAGGCAACTAGAGATCTCCAAAAATGGTGATGACTTTGAAAATCCTCATCAGTCGAGGTGGTTTACAAGCCAGTTCCAGTTTATTCAAATCCACAAGGACAGGAGTATGTGCAAATTGTTCAAGTTTTGGCCGTTTCTCTTTTCAGCTCTTTAGATTGTACTTAAGGATGAATAGGACAAGAATAATGAGCTGAAATAACAGAAGTAAAACCAGGAACAAATCAGAAGAGCATGGAGGAAAGAAAGGAGGGAACAGAATGAGACTTTGGTGAATTGCTCTTGTGTATTTCATTAGCTATGGAGCTGAATGTATATACATTAAATAGGTAGATTACAGAGACCTAGGACACTATGATTGGGATAAATGGAAGACTATCTATATTTCCTGTTTACATGAATTCTTACCTCTTTGCTTTACATCCCGTAAAGGCCACTGTGAATCGTGGGACTAAACATTCATAACTACCACCACAAAATATAATAAAGATGTATCATTACTAGACAGGCAGCCTATTAGGATACTATACTTAGAACTAACAGAATATGTTTAAAAGCATTTCAATTAACATTGACTTTAATAAAAACTAATTGGTTTTGTCTATGGTCCATATACATTTTGTGTTAGCCTTGTTGGACTATTCTAGCTTGGTAAATGGCAGAAATACAAACTGAAATGGTGCATTTTAAATGAATGTTGGGGAATACTCATGAAAAGAAAAGTTGATGTTTGTTGCATTCACAAACATTATTCGAAGAGTTCAGGTAATCCATTTAAGGAAAAGAAACAGTAAGACCTGTGTATCCAACAGGAACTAACCAAGCTCACAGTCCTCCAATAAGCTCTGCATGGATGTGCTGCAGTGCATCACAGCTCAGACTTTGAGCATCTGCAAATGACCCTATTTGTAAGCAATCTATAGAACAAGAATTATTCATAGTATTCATCTGCTGAATGGACAAGCTTTGTGAGCCCCACATCTGCTCCATTTGCCCTCCATTGACCCTGGCCACTTTGCACGGCATGACAGAATTGGGCTGGTGATCGGAATGAGGACTCACTGGGATACTCCACAAGGGCTAGCTAGCAGGTGGTGTCCAGGGAGTCATGGTAGAACTTAGGCATTACTTCCTCTGCCTGTTTATTCTGTGATTCAGGCTGAGAGATTCCCATTCCTGTCTGATAGCTGGCCATTTCAGAGCTAACAACTGGTTCTTGTGCATTGAGAGAGAGGGATGTTGCTTGGTTCTCTAACTATCTTCCAGATGATGTCCCCACCTCTCAGGGGGACATTATTTTCTGCTCAGGGGCCTGATTCTTAGGCACAACGTGGCCTCTTTGTCTATTGCAAAAGCTAGCATTAGAGACTTCATGCTTGGCGCGGTAGTGAAGAAATAAAGTAGGACACTGAGCACTGCTACAAGAGGAATAAAACTGTACCCACTAAATTGGACAGCTCAGCTTATGATAAATTGGAGCTGCAGCAGAGAGCTGTGAACTCTGCCAAATGAGCCCCTCCCTGCCCAAAGCTTGAACGCTCACCCACATCTCTCAGTAAGCCCATTCGTCAGTCATTCGTGTAAATACTTTAATAAAGGCTCCATTGAAGATGGAGCTAAGAAAATAAAAGTCAGTATTGTGCCCTTCTGAGCCAGCAGGAGATAACCAAACTACCCAAAGCGTAGGAGGGCTATAATAAAAGGTAATAGCCAGGTAATAGTCAGAAGAAAAGAAAAGCTTCACTATAACATGCTGGGTTTGAATATCTTGGGTGAATAAGTTCCAGAAAGCTGCCTGGTACTAATTTTATCATATTAATTTCTATATACATAGAAAAGTGCATAGGGGAACATAAAATGCTACCTTTTATTTCTCAGAAGTTAGCCATGGTCTGCTCCTCATTAAATCACAATGCCGTTTTTAATTTGGAAAATATATTGGATAATCTCTGTTGACTGCCTATAAATTTACCTACCTTATTTGTACAATACCAGCCACAGGAAATTATATTGCAGTGCAGGTGGCAGGTTGCCTAAAATCCTGCCATTTAATTATTGGAAGCGGTGTGTTGTGGGGACCACCCATAATACAGTAATACAAGCAGAGCAGCTGACACTGTACATCTACCAATACTTAGATCGGTATACATCTATAGCGTATGATGCTATAATACTGTGTAACGCTCTAGTTTAACATACACTTAGAGCAGGTCTTTGATCATGAACCTTCCAGTAGTAAAAATTCTTTGTGCCCTATTTTTCTGTCTCTGTCTCCAAAAATACATGTGGTTTATAGGGCCAACCCGATTTCCATTTACTTGGGAACTGAATTAGGACCTAACTACCTAGTGGAAGGAGCTTGGGTGCTGAAACATCCTGACAGTGAAGACTGAGCTAAATGAAAAATTTAGTCTTTGCCTGTGGACCTCCAGCTGTCTCTCATTCTCACACATGCACACAGACACACTCTGCTTCTTGCACAATTTAATTTTCCCTGTTTGCATATAGCTTTCCATCTATCTTTCTGTGGAGAGTGTATGGGAAGTGTTTAATACTGGGCTGTAGGGAGTTGTAGTTTGGA
Organism: Mesoclemmys tuberculata; assembly: GCA_007922155.1. NCBI lineage: Eukaryota > Metazoa > Chordata > Testudines > Chelidae > Mesoclemmys > Mesoclemmys tuberculata. The sequence continues at coordinate 26,608,583 of ML675649.1, forward strand.
TAACAGACTTAGGTTTGAAATCTTTTGTGTACAGAACCTGGGTGCCTTATAGATGCAGATGAAATGTTTCTTCTAAGGAGTCAGGCATGGCTTTTTTGAATTATGCTGTATAAAATCAGGCTTGTGAATCCAAAAGTTACATGCATAATATTGTTTTGAATGGGATTTTTGTATTGAATGCAGACCAGTGGACTAGGCCAAATTATGCACTGAAATCAATGGGGCTGAATGGGGTAGACATCAACCTAATGTGACCACACCATGTGATGGGTGATTGGAATTGTGAACATTGGGTTCCATTGCAGATGGGAGTCCATTCATAGAGAAGGGGCAGTGATATTGGCACTGCACCAAGGATTCTGGGCAAGGGCATCACCTCAGGGGCCCTGAAGATGTCCTCTCCCTAGCCAGCAGCATCTACTTCAGGGTGGCTCTGGCTGGCAGAGTGGAGAGTGCTGTTACCTTGAACTTTTACAATCTCACCCCAGGGTGGCCTTGCCACCAACATTGGGCTGACAGAAGCTGAATCAAATATCTCACTTTTCATTCTTCTCCTTGTCCAAAATTGGAGATGATGACCAGCCAAAAACCTAAAGCTATGAACCTAAAGGAACGTTGTCTTCAGATGCATATTTTTCAGCTCAAAACCCATCTTTTTCCAGCATGTCTCACAACAAATAGCTAGGAACACTGGACCAGCGACATCCGAGCAAAGCAGGAGGAAGTGGAAGGGCAAAAGTGGCTTTATGACACCTGGTTTTGGCCCAGCATGATTTGTTCCCCAGCATAACTGCCAGGAGAAACAGCTGTGTTACACGTGACTGCAGTGGCACCCACGGGCCTGATCTGTAGCCAAAGATTTCTGGCGTGAAATAGTGCTCCAGACTTTCCTTCTTCCCCAGCATACCCTGACACATCCTGGCCTACTAGAGTAATTGGGTCATAAAGCTGGTTATGCTGGCTCTACACCAACAGGGTACATTCCCCTATGTCAGTAATTTACTTGGTTAAGCAAGCTATAAAGCTACTTCATGTTGCTGGAGCAATGCTAGGTAGCCTTACGAGAGCAAGCACCTGGACCAATGACTGCAGGGATGCTGCACAGTCATTATACACTCAGATATTATGCCAGCATGGCCTTGAATATTAGAATCTGTTCTGTTGCGAGAGGAAACATTAATTGGGTCACTGAACTAATCAATTTACATTAAAGTACCATTGGAGCTTTATGTCTTGCCTAGAGAGGCAATGAAAGGAGAGACCCTGCGTTAAAGTGTCATCAGAAAAAACAACACACCACCATCTTAGTTAATTCACAGCAGTGTTATCCTATGGTATGAGCCCAAGTCCTGGGGTAATATTTTAAGTGGCCATACTGGGCCCATTTAACAAAAGCCAGAGGGCACTGTACCTACTGCCAGCTGCTCATTAGTGAGCTGGCTGTAGTACGCATACAGCGAAACCAATCAACTTAGTGTAGGCAAGGGTTGCTGCTGGGTCTGTTGATGTTTTAAAAGGATCAGCTGTTCTGGTTTAAGCACTCACATGCCATAGTAATTTATAGAGAACTTCTTTATGCTGAGCCCTAAAATAAGCTATAGCTTCACAGATGAACATTTAAAAATAAGATCATATGATGTAGGGTCCAAAAACATCTAACAATAGATTATGGAAAGCTAGCTTTTGAAAGTTTTGTTTGTACAGTTGAATTTCTTACTACAAGCAACTTCTCAACAACATAAATATGGGGAAAAGCTAAATTAACCAATCAAGTATATTCTATTAAAATGGAAGTAAAGGCCTTTAAATTCAAGGGAAATTTAGAGTAATTTACCCTCGTCTAAGCTCTAAAGATTTTTCTTCTTCTCAGTTTTATTGCTTCTTTCTCTCCAGGTACCAGCAGTTGTTTTTCTCTCCTTCAGTTCCAGTATTTCTACAGTCTTAATTTGCTTCTCAATACACGTCCAGGCAGGGTGTCTGACCAATCTTTTTTCTTCTTATATAAATGTGATTTAACTACCTCAGTGCCAGGTGACGTGGATGGTATTTACATCAAAGAGGCACTTAAGTAAATACATTCTAAGAAACAGGCTTGCATTGAAATGACCCACATGTGCTCACACAACATCTTCCAGGGTTTAACTTTTGTATCTTTTATCCAAATAACCGCCAACAAGAAAAAGCTTTCTGCTATTGCCCTGTCAAGAGTGCATAGTTAAAATCCAACAACCAGGTTAATTCAGCTGCATTGTTAAGCTATCTAGAATATTTATTAAGCACAGTGATATATGATGTAAACAGTAATATATTAAGCTACTTATTTAGGGGCAAATAGACTATCCTCTTCTACAGCAACAGAGTCCCTGGGCAGCTGTGTCTGTGTGATTCTGCTGAACAAATGGGGGGCAGGATGTGTGTGTGTTTGTGCGTGTGGGCAGTGGGTGTACTGCATCCTGGAACGTGCTAGCAGCCTGCCTGGCAGAGGAGACCTGCATAGGTGACTTCAGCCAATGGACTGACTTAGCCACTCAGGAGGGGCTTAACAGCTGCTCCAAGGCCTGGTAGTTGGATTCCTTCTCCTTGTGGAAGAGGACCTGAACACCCCAACTGGCCTCAGCCTGAATTCATTAGTTCCAGAATAACTATTCCTCTTTACATTCCCACCCTCCCTTATTCTAGAATAATGGTCATGTGGAGACAAGCCCCTCATAGCTGATCCTGCTGCCACCAGACTCAAAGGAAAAACTCTCTGTGATTTCAGTGACAGAAGGAGTGAGACATTAGCCATAGAAACAAGAACATATACAACACAGCATTGCTTTGGAGTGTCACTGACCAACAGCAGGTGAGAGGAACATGGCATAGAACCCAGAGAGGGGTGGTATATAGGTTCAGCAGCTTGTGTAGACGTAATAAATGTGGAGCATAATAAATGATGTTGTAGTCTCTGGACTGTGCCAGGAGAGGAACCAGGCTCTAGTTTCCAGACTTTAATTAGAATGTGCAATCACAATTTACAGGACAGCATGCAGATCACAGATTTGTGGTCCACAGTTAAATGTTCTGGTGGGGGATGGGAGGGTAGCAGTATAGAAGAAAATAAATGGCTTATGCTAAGCCTTTTGAATGAATATTTTCTAACTTTTTTTATACAGCCTCATTGCTTGACTGTCAAACTTTTTAAAAATAAATATAATGTTCCAATTATGTTGTAAGTTAATAGACATCCATGTACAACCTGAATTCTGTTTTCATTGAGATTTTTGTCTCAAGATTTTGTTTAGTTTTTGCCATTTACAAGGATTAAAAAAAACCAAACAAACACATTTGAGAAGTAATCAGAGACACCCTGATATGCTGAGAATTAAGTAGGAAGATAACTATTGCATTCCCATAAAAGTATATGAACTAAAATAATCCACCCCAGAGCTTGTTTTAAGTAGGAGAAAATGATGCTTATTTTCTGTAGGTTTAAAAAATTGATGTAATTTTTCCATTTTGTATGCAAATAAGGAGATGAAAGATGTAAAATCTCTCATATATGAACATATTGACAATTAATAGATCTATTGAGAAATGCCTGAATTTATGTATTCATTTAGAACAAACGTATCCATGTGCTCTTGGACCATGTGCATTCATATGATGATATCTGTCAATGAAAAACAGGGTACAGGACCCCCAGAATTGCAATGTGCTGGGGCATAAGGAAGGCTTCAGCACACAACAGCTGCAAGCTGCCTTCCTGCAGAGTACAATAACAGCCCAAAATCAATGCTGCTGGCAGAGCAAGGTGCATAGCTAGGACACGTCAGTATATATTCTTCCTTGGCATCTTGGTGAGATTTCTATGGGTTCCCAATTGCAAACCAAAGCGGCCGTCTTCTGGTGCAAACCCTGTGGAAACAGTACCTGCCTTCCCATAATAGAGGTGAATATTGATCCTTGATTACAAGTTCATAGAGGTGAATATTGTATTTGTCTGCATTAACCCCTATGAGTTTGTGCTGCCTGGTGACAGATTCCAAGTGATGGGTGGCTCTGTTCAAGTCAATGGAAGTTTTACCATTGATGTTCATGGAAGCCAGGATTTCACCCTCTGTTATTTGGACCTGTGCCTACAGTCAGGCTGCAGGAGCATCTCAAAAAGCTTTTCATTATAAAAATTGGTATAAATGGGATTGCAGGTGCAGTGCTCTTATCAGTAGAGGACACCCTCAGGGCTTTTTATATTCTGCAGTTGAGAGACCATTTCCTTGAAAATTAGGTGTGAACATTAGAAAATGAGAGCAATCCTAAATTTTCTCTAACAGAGATGAGCATATAGAAGTTGTTAGGCAAGAGTGAATGAAACACACTGCATCCGTCTGGTCTTATGGTGAGTGGGGTTAGAATGAAAAGCTTTTTGAGGTATGAAACCTTTGTAGACAGGTAAAAAATATATTAGCACTTGCTGTCAGAACACTTGTTATTTTTGTTATTGCAGGGATCCTCAAAAGACTTTCTGTGAAAGATGAAAAAGAATTTTTGACATGAAATTTATCCCAGAAATGAAAGAGACTAGAGACACATCACAGGTTGTAATGCTGGGGTATTTTTACTTATGTAGTCAGTGGAAATATAGGTATAAAATAAGTTCTCTTGTAAAAGAAGAAAGAATGAATTTCATGGGAGCCATGAGTATTAGTACTAACTGCAGAATTATAGTTTTCCAAAGATTAGTATTCAGTGCAACAGCATAAAAAGACCGAAGTGTAAATAAAACAATACAGTACTGTGCTGTTTATTGCTTTTTTATTTCTCCAAATTATTGAAGCATAAAGGGAAGAATTTATATATGACTGAGGTTCTTGCATGGGTGGAAAGCAGAGACACCTCTCTGCCTAATAGAAGTCCCCACATGAGTCACTGAGGCCCAGAATTTAAAAAATATTCAGACACTTAACAATCTTTGATTGAAATGGGAGTTAAATGCCTAAATATCTTTGAGGATCTGGGCCTTAGTACCTAAGCACTCAGAACATTTTTTAAAGAATAAAGTCCTAAATGATTAATTTATAGTCACATGTGGACTCTAGTGAGACTTAAAATAGTTCAATTCCACATTCTATTTTATATCACTGGCCTGGTTCATTCTTATGTGGAAAGTGACACCACGCAAATTATACCTACTTTTAGTGAATCTTAGTCAAAAAGTACATTTAAATTGACATTCACATGTTAGCTGACCGAAAATACCGCTGCAACCCATCAGTTTTCAAGACACACATAGACAGAATGCCGTTGAAGACAGAGTTACCATACTTCCAACTGGAAATAACTGGAACTCTATAATATCTATTACAAACATTGATTTGGGTCAAGAAGCAGCTAAGAAATTAATTTAAACATTATTTGTTTTGGTCTCTCTGAGAAGAATGTGCAGAGCAGGTCATGGTCTAACTGATTTTTACGTTTTTCATGCTGAATTTCACAGGAATAAATGTGTTCAGAAAAGTTGCTTTGTTTAATCTTTGAGTTTCTCTCGCTCTTTTTCTTTTTTTGTATATCAAAAATGTTTCTATATTAATCACTTTTCTTTTTCCTTCAGGTCTTAAAGAGGCTGGATTTCATAAAGTAAGTCTTGGAATTCAGCATATGAATGAATGGCAGCATATAACAAAATAGGAGTGTTTTGTTAATGCTGTTTGCCTGGTCTGGAAACTTATTCCCGTAACTGTAGTTGGGATTCAAAACCTGACATGATTCATCCCAGACTCTTAATTATAAAAAAAATCAGCAGGGATAAGGCTTTTACATTTGTCTATGTGGTTTTTTTTGCTTTTTTTCCCCCAGGACTTCAGTTTTCTTTCCAGGCTATAATAGAAAAAACTAAGTAGAATATAATAAATCAGGGCAGTTAAGAACTCATGTCAGAATGAACCCTTTAATCATTTGCTAGCATTTTAAACAAATCAGTGACTTTTGAGTCATAGGGCCACAATGAAGGAAGAAAAGATTTTCGCTCTTCTGATAAGGTGAGTAATTCTGTACACCTTCTATCTGAAGAGCATGTGCATTCAATCCCACAGAAACAGCCTTCAGTGTTGATAAGGATAACACAATGGAAATTCCAACTCTTGAATAAACTCAGCAGGTTCTATTTCTGTCTTCATAGCAACATGCATTGAAAACGCTTTTATGTGTTCATGTATTTCTTAAGGAAATAAAAACTATAACTGGCCTTCTCTTCAGAGTGTGTGTTGTCTGGCTCTGAAAAACTGCTCTAGTAGACGTTAAAATAAGAATGGGGGGAACCCTTTAGAAACAAATGCAGCTAGTCCAACAGAAAATCAACACACGAGCTTTAGCTTTACTCAGTCAGTGGTGTTCAGTGGAAGAAGGGAAAAATGACCACTCTAATGGGAAATAAGAGAACACAGCTAGCAGTGTACTCTAGTGGACAACGTATTGACCCAGGAGTTCTGAGTTCTATTCTTAACCACTGACCTGCTCTGTAACATTGAAAACATTACTGGTCTTCCGTTTCCCCCCTTGCTCTTTGTCTTGCAAGAAGCACAATGGGGCATCTTGGTTGAGACTTTAGATGATACCGTAATACTAATGACTCCTGGGAACTATGACCAGCACTGCCAGTCATTGACTGTGAATGCGGGCAAGCAACTTTATCCTTTCTGTGTCTCAGTTCACCCATTTGTCAAAGGGGTATTATGATATTTATCTGCATCACATAGCTGCTGCGAAGCACAATGTTCTGTTAATAAAGCTCTGTGACGAAAGCTGCTATCAAAGTATTTTCAGTGCATAAAAAGGCACATGGGACTAGACTCACAAAAGGATTTGGGTGCCTAACTGCCACTTTAGGCACTTAATTCACACAATCCCTGCTCAGCTATCCCCAAACCGTGAAGGCACCTAAAATTACTCAGCACCTACATTTTTGCTCTGTTCCCTAGGCGCTTCTGAGCATTTTCTCTACAGGTATCCAGATACCTGACATGGGGCTAAGACACAGAGTGACCCATGAGCCAGGGGAAGATAGGCATTCCTCCCACTAACTAGCCTGAGGGGGAAGAAGGGATTTGAATTGGAATCTGCCACCTCGTAGGAGAATACACTGGGCTATAGGAAAAATAGGGTTTCCTGAGTCTCTCCTGTTGAAGCTGTTCCATTGTGGATAAATAATTTTTTTTTAAAGTCCTGGGAGCAGGAGGGCTGGAGCCTGGGTCTCTCACCTCCCAGGTAAATGTTGTAACCATCAAGCTTCAAAGCCCCCACCCCCCTCCCTCACTCACTCCCTGGCCCCAAACCCCTCAATACAGTGATTTTAAAATTATTTATCCACAGTGGAACAGTTTCAACAGGAGAGACTGAGGTCAATCCATGGGAGTACATGCTATAGCCCAATGACTAGGTCACTCACCTAATAAGTGGCAGATCCCAGTTCAAATCTCTCCTCCCCTTCCGGTGGAGGAAGGGACTTAAACCAGGGGTCTCTCACATCCCAGCTGAGTATCCTAAGCACTGGGCTGAATGCTTGAAGGGAGGGAGCAATTCTGCTGCAACTCCCCACCTTGATAAAATGGCATACACGTCTAATGCCAAGAGAGGGTTTGCAGCGAAGAATCCCAAGCAGAAAAAGGTGCTTCTGTGCAGCCCACACTCAGGTGCCTAGCTCTGAGAAAGGATGCAGGGCTTAGCACACACCACTCAGCTTGGCAGCTTCCATGGGCTAACATAGGCAAGCAGCTGCCTAGCGTGCTGGCTTTTGTTGAATCCCATTCTGAGGCACCTAATGCAGTCTTTGTGCATGCCATTGATTTTCTAGACACCTAAAAGTTAGGTATATTGATGCCTAACCTAAGTTTCTTTGTGAATTGTGCCCATAGTATTTAGGTTGATGGTGGAAGATTATTCTTTTGTTTGAAAAGTTCCCTTCATTGTTTCCCATCTTGATTAACGTAACCTCATCCTCTCTATATTGCCTAATAGCTACATCATCCCTCACTCCAGTCCCTACAATTAGTAGCGGCTAAGATCATCTGCCTCCCTTGTTACTTTGACCACATCACCCCCTTCTTTGAATCATTCCACTGGTTCCCATTTCACTGCACTAATGTCAAGCTGCTTTACCTCAGCTTCAAGAGCCTCCTCGATCCTACTTGTCCACGCTTGTCTCTTATCCTCTGCTCTTATCCTATAACTCTTCCTATGAGTCAGTCTCATGAGCCTGTTTGTCAACTTCTCACACAAATATCTTCTTGCCTCCCTCCATGCGGCCCCATATGTCTAGAATGGCCCTGCCTGAAGTGATCAAAAAGGCCATTTATAGTTCTTTTCAAGTCCCACTGCAGGCCTTGCTGGAGCCCTAGGCATAACTAACAGGCTATGAACCAGAGCAGGCTTGCCGTGGCAAAATAACAACACACTAGGTATTGGCTAACCACGTAAGCACACGCCTGACCAAAGAGGATGGTACAAGAACACCCAGAGTTCTCAAGTAACTACATGAACACATTCTTAAGAGATGGTACAGGAACACACTGACCCCTTGCAAGATAAGGATGGGATGGCAGGATAATGGATAAAGATGTTTGGTCAAACTAGCAGGTACAAAGAGAAGGGGGTAACTGGCTAGGTCTGGCATGCCATACGTACCTTCTTTATATCAATTTAGAAAAGGAGAAGTCACAGGAGGGGCAACTGTCCAGCTGAGGGGGCAGCATCCTCGTGTGCCGACTGAACTGGTACCATCGTCGCAGACATACATGTGTCAGTGTACCTGTAACTCCCATGGGGTGCTAATACCAGGCTTTGTCGACAATAAGCCCAGCCGAGCGCTTTCACCACTGAACCGAGCATGTTGGCCTTCTTATGAATAACCTCAAGGTCTGCTGAATTATCATGCTGCATTGTCTGCTGGTACGACTAGCACCAGAACTGCAGAAACAGCAGCACTGAGCAGCCATCACAACTTGGCAGCAGTAACAGCAGTCCACAGAACTTAACCCTCCCACCTTTCACATGATGGGTGAGTTCTTGTCTGGATCCCCAGCTAACGCACATGTTGGCATTACTACTTTGAAGCTAATGGAAGCTAATCACTCATGACAACGACTGTTGCCACATAGAGATATTGACTGGCCCCTTGACTGTTTATGCATAAATTAATCTTATACGACACAAGCATGTTTTATACAAGAATTAGGCCACACTAATGCCTTCTGTCGTACGGTAAGAGAGTTTCTTTGGCACAGAGATGGATTCTTTAGCAAGCTCCTGGGATGTGGCTGAGGAACTGGTTTATAATTGATATTTTTACATGTTTTTAAATGTACAAAATGAAATTTCATGTTGCAAAGGAATATGCTAATTACAGCAGAAAAATAAACCAAAACCAAATAAAATATCCCTGTCTACAAGAGAAATAAAAGAGATCCATGTATTCAGTCTATTTTTATATTACTGTATATGAAAGGAAGAAGAAAACAAACAGTGACCCTAAAATGGAACACAAATTCTGTGATGCTGATGGTTTCATTTGCTACAAAACAATTAGGGTTAGGACCTGGTCTATCTTAGAATACCTCCCTTTCTATTAATGTGGTGTTTCCATTACATCAGTTTGCATTGGATAATTTCTTTAATTTGCTCTGCAGTAGACAGTTCTTTTAGCCAATGTGAGTATGAAGATAGCACCTCAACTAGCCACTTCATAGAACTATTTGTCAAGGTCTAGTTGAGGCAATGGCAGGGGAGATGTAATTCACAACCAATCCGGGGCCAGAATGCAGGGTTGCCTACCTACAGACTGGAATAGCTGCTCCAGCCCCTGCACGCCACTTGGGTGGGGCACTGGGGCCACCTGAAACAAAAAAAAATGTGCATCTTGTCAATCTCTTGCCTGTCCACCCTGGCTCTGTATATCTCAGTGCAGAAACACAGTACCCAGTGCATTCAGATGAGGCACAGGCATGCACCCAGACAATCTCCATGAACAGCTTAAGTGGTGAGGCGGACCTTGCATGAGCCCTCTATACTCATAGTGAATTTTATTCATGGTATCTTAATGAAGTGGCATCAATTAAGTCTTTGGAAAACCCTGAATGAACAGCAATCTGCAAGTACACTTTGCAGTAATATTATCTTGGTTTAGCAATCTTTAGATTTTTCCTTAATCTGCTAATACAGTGATACTCTTACAGATGATCCCATGTGCAGGTATTCATGTCTATATAGAAGCATAATTAAACTCAAACAGCTAAATCTCCAAGGCAAAGCACTTTTTTTGTTTTTGCTGACAAAATCTCACATTCACTCCTTGTAAACTAAGACTATGTCTACACTTGGAGTTGAAGGGTATAATTCCTAGGCTAGCTTCCCTAAGCACGTATCCTTGGGGTTCAGGAGGTTTGTACTAGGAGTAGCTAGCCCACACCACCATGCACCATCTGTGCTATCTCCATAAGAGAGAGCATGAGTACATTTACTCAAACTGAGAATCACATCCCCAGCTCCCAGTGTAGCCATGTGTAGGGCTTGGAAGAATTTGTCATGCGAAACCACTGTAGCTGGCAAGGCTAGGCCCTAAAAATCTAGCTTAGGCTGTGAGCAAGACTAGGCCTATAACTGCTTGGGCAGCCCCTGCATTAAGAAGTGGAATTAACCTTTGTCTGTTATTATAAGATCAGTTTTATGCTGCATAAAATATGTTAGCTATGTGGAAATTGTTTGAGATAAGCAGTGGGTGACTGACCACAAGTCAGCAAAACCACAGGACTAAAGTAGACATTAGCAAAGGGCAGCTTCCCTTTTTTGTTGCCAGCCTAGCTGCCTGTAATTACTAACCAATAGACTAATGAAAAGCAAGTTTAAGACCCAATCTCTAGTCGAGATTGAGAGTGACGTATTGCATTGCTAGGAAGAAATGTTGGTAAGATTATGGGAGACAGGGATATAATAGGTACCCCCCGGGAACCACTCGGAGAGACTCTCCGTGGATCCGTCAAGGCCTTACTGGATGCCCCGGACAGGTCGGTTCCCTGGTTGCGACTCACTATTAGAGTGGATGATGGGTCTCTACACTCTGTTGCTTTTGGTAGGTGCTTTCTTCCTATGCTTTGGGATTGCTGTAGAGGGTGGTTGCTATTGCTACTGCTTTTGAAGCCATGCCCAGCTTTTGTTCAGTATAATAAAACACTTTACTTGAGCACTTCACGTTGTCGGTCTGCCTCTTTCCACCTCCGAGATAATAAGTAAATAAATTAAGAACCCTCCGCCCCAGCGGAGTACACTTGGCGCAGCGAGCAGGGTCTTGGTGTAGTGGAGAGGTGCAGGCTGTAACAATGCCTCTTTTTGGGAAGAAAGACAAGGGAACCGACAGCCACCGCATCCCAGGGTGGAGCAATATCAGGTTGTGGTCGCCCATGGTGGCATTAGTGGACCGGTTAGTCACACTGGCCGCATGGCCTGAGTTGCAGGAGAAAGTCACGCCCCAAGGGTTGGTGAAGGCATGGGCCGAACTCAGGTTGGAAGATAGAGGGAAGGCGGAGCAGAAAGCTGCAGGGGAGGTGGGATGGCTCCTTCTGACCGTGTTCCACACCCTGGACAATGCGGAACGGACAGCCCAGGCGTGGTTAGCTAGATGTCAGCAGGAACTGACCTCAGCCAAGCAGTCGCAAGTGGTTGCCCGTGAAGTGATGCAGACGGCTGCAAAGCGTGCCGCCAAATGGGAAGACAAGTGTGCAGCTCTAGCAGTTCTCTTGGTTAACACTCGGAGACGTCGGAATGGTCGGAAGCTGGTAAATTTATGTTGTATTTGAACGGTGGTGAGGGAAGGGGACTGGGATCCCCATAGTTGGAAGGGGGATATCGAGGGATCCTCTGACAGCTCAGAGTGGGAAGTGGAGGAGGAGGTTGGGAATACTGGGCTCGGGTCACCCCTGCCACCCCCTTCCCCACCGCGTGTCCCTCCCCCGCCCCCCCGTGAGCCAGAGATACAGGTTTCTCCTCGCCCCATCCTGGTTACAAAGAGAATAGTGAATAATATGCCCATACAGGGGAAGGCAGCCCCGCAGGCTATTTTGGTTGCGGACTCCGAGACTACTCGATCATATAAAAACGCACAAATTGTTGGATTTGATAAAGACTTATAGGCAGCAGCCTCAGGAAGGCCTGATCCCCTGGCTGGTTCGCTTGTTTGACCCGGGGGGGGGACTCCAAACTCAGTTGCTGCCTGCGGAAGTGTTGCAGATAGTGACTATCACCCAGAACGCAGCAGTCAGGGCAACCCTAAAGGGGGGGGGCGGTGGTTCAAGCAAGTCATCCCCCCACCGAGTGGGTGCAAGTTGCTATCCGAGATACCTATCATGATGCCTCAGCTATAGATGATAAGGATACAGGTTATGGGCAACCGTGGCACTCCATCCCAGAGGGAATAGAGCAATTGCACTGCCTTGCACTGTAGCTGCTATCTTTACTTGCTGCACTGGGGGCCCAAGTGGGCCAAAATACTGGGGTGGCCATTGAAACATTAGGCACCTTGGAATAGATAGGCGAGTGGGAACAAGTCCCCCGAGGAGCCAGGCAGATAGACAAATCTCAGGCAGATATTGAAAAAGGGTCTGGTAACAAAGTTACCCATAAAATAACTCAAAAGAAGATGTTTTTGGCTCTTAGGAAAAGCAGCTTCCCCTTGGAAGAAATAGACGGCATCTCAACTGAGGCCCTACTGCAACGATATAAGGCCATGAGGAAGCAAAAGGTGCAGGCCCAGTCCAAGTCTGTGCAACCATTGGCACCCCCTGCCCCAGGGGCTGGCCTGGTGCATTATCCTGACTTGTCCCAATGGAAAACCCCAACCCCTCTGTGAAGGGGTGGCGGGTCCCCCACCGATCCCCAGGTCTGAGTGCACACATTGGGGAACCTATGCCCATATGTATAGTTAACTATTTTATGGTGACCCCAGCCATTTTAAAGGTCCCCGGGTGGATGTGAATGGGTATGGGGGCTCTCGCGTTGCTGCCACGATGGTGACAGTGCGTTTGGCCATGGGGGTGGGGTCACCCTTCTGCGCTATGGTTCTTGTTACTCCCATTCATGCTGTTTATCATGCATTATTGGCAACAGAGTGAATCACAGGACCCCAGACGGTCACTGTGCACCCTCCATTGCCAATGGGGGGGGGTGGATCCGGGATGAAAGCCCCCACAGTAAAACAGGGGTAGCGCAAGCATCCACAATAGTGAAGTGGAAATGGTATCGGCAGAAGAGAGCCAGCTTCAAAGCCACGGAGCCTGCAGCGACGGAACTTGGTCTTTTAGGTGCGATTTGCATTGACGACCCGCCCGATGAGCCCGTGGGGGACATGACGCCCCCCCCCCACCAAGTCCCATTGCTGAGGCAGAGCCCTTCGAAACCCTAAGCCCAGCGGAGCAAGGGAGGGCGTGGTTTACTGATGGGTCTGCCAACTATGTGAATGGTGATGGACAGTAGCCTACCAGCCAGCAGAAGAGACGGTATTAAGAGGGCACAGATGGCTCTCGCCAATTGGCAGAGTTGCACGCTGCAGCCATGGTGTGTCGGGAGGACCCCGGATCAACAGCTATACAGATAGCTGGGCAGTCTTCAAGGGCTTGACACTGTGGAGCCCTTGTGGCAGGCCAAGGGGTGGCAGATCCATGGCAGACCATTATGGGGTGGCATGGAATTATGGGAAGAAATATGGACAATAGCCACCACTAAGCAAATTGCCATTGGGCATGTAGATGCCCATCAAAATAGTGGGCTAGCCTCTCTGTTTAATCAAAAGGCAGACCATTTGGCTGCTGTCCGCCCAGTGAGCCCCGATGTGATGGCCTTGGGGTGATGGGCCCATGAGGCAGCCAGCCATGGGGGGATTGTGTGTGTGTGGGGGTGGTGGTGGAAGCAACAAGGCACTGGGTACAGGTATCCCCTTGACCAGAGACGCAGATTGAGAAACTGGGGAGGCCTGTGCAGTGTGCCTCCATATAAAAGACAGGAAGTTGACGAACAAGCCCCAGGGACACCTCCACAGGGGAGAGGGCCCTGGCGCAATATGGGAAATTGACTATATTGGCCCATTGCCTAGAGAGGGTCGCAAGCAAACAGCGGTGGACACCTATTCAGGTGTCATGCAAGCGCACCCTGTAGGACGTCCACCCTTGAGAGTTTGCAACAGTTAGAAATAGCATATGGACTGCCGGAGGAAATCCAGTGTGACCAAGGTACGCACTTTGTGGGGCAGATGGTGAAACTATGGGCCCAGGACGCAGGCATCAAGTGGACCTCCCACATCCTGTATCACCCGCAGGCAGCTGGTTTAATTGAACGATACAACGGACTCCTGAAGGAGCAAATATGTAAACTTGCCCCCTCGTGCATGCTGAAGGGGTGGGCCAAGGTTTTGGATCAGACTTTGTTAAGCATTAACTCTCGCCCTTTGGGTGGGAGTAGCCCTTATGAGAGCATGATAAATGCCCCTGCCACGGTTGTAACAATACCTAGTACACTGCGAGTGTGGAAGTTAACCCCTAAAGCCGTTTTTGCCTTTTAGAGCAACTGAGGAGAGTGTGGGCCTTGATCTACGGACGCTGGAGCATGTGGAAATAGCACCAGGAATTCAGGTTTGCATTCCCTTAGACGGCAACTGCCCCCCCCACACACCCCCGGAACATATGGTCGCATGGCAGCCTGGTCCAGTATTGCCAGGAAGGGAGGACAAATTCGGGTTGGGGGGACAGTAGGGGGGGTAATTGACCCAGACTATCAGGGAGAAATCAAGGTATTACTGCATAACTTGGGACCCAGGCCACTGGTGTTTGAAGTTGGAGAGCGAGTGGCCCAGTTAATCTGTGAGCAAGCACTGTTCCCTCAGGCCACTGAGGTCACACAACCTATGGCCACCACAACCCGGGAAACCGGCAGCTTTGGTAGCACAGAAAGGGCAGTATGGGTACACACACCAGAGAAGCTGCCTGAACCAAGGAAAATCCTGGCAGGGGGGCCAGGAGATATTTCCTATGTGTTGCTTCAAGGAGCCACTACAGTAAACCCTGAGTATTGTAATAAATGGAAGGCTGGGTATGTATGCCCCTAGACAGGCAGGGTAGCTCATCCCTGTCTGCATCCAGTAGTGGGAGATTGCACTTGGCGCTGCTATCCCTTAAATGGTACTGATGTCTATCAGTTAGGGCCAACAGCCGCTTGCATTGTGACTACGCATCTGGGGGCTTGGGATGATGGTACTGGGGTACAAAGACCAGAAGTCAGTTGTGCTAACAATATCACTGCCTACTATGATTATGTCACCTGTTAGCGCTATAATTTAACATTGTTGTCTCATACACTACAGGAGTGCATCATATTTGCCCCTGGTCTTGACTTGCCCCCTGTCGTTACCGTATCGCGAGCTACGCTGTTGGCTCATATGGGAGAAGAAGCCTATTGCATTTTCCAACAGGGCACCACCCTTGCTGCAAAAGCTACAGTATAAATGACAGCAGATGCCCAAGGAGTAATTCAAATAGCTAAAAACATAAAGGAAGTCACACACCATAGTTGGTGGAATATATTTACAGGGTGGTCACCTGAAACCTCACATCTTTTAAATATACTTATGCCTCCTATAGTTGTTTTGCTTGCAGCACTTATTGCCTTAACTATTGTGGTCATTGGTTTTTGGCGTAAAATGGGAAAGATATATCTACGGCTTATGACTCTACGGCTTATGACTCTACGGCAAATATTGAAGGATTTTGTAAAACCGGGGCATTATGAGCATTTAGTTATGCATGCTGGATTAAGAGACGGTCAATATGATATTTGTGTCTGGAAAGTTTGGGGCCACACCTTGCCAAGGGGTGGAATGTAGGGCTCGGAAGAATTTGTCACGCGAAACCACTGTAGCTGGCAAGGCTAGGCCCTAAAAATCTAGCTTAGGCTGTGAGCAAGACTAGGCCTATAACTGCTTGGGCAGCCCCTGCATTAAGAAGTGGAATTAACCTTTGTCTGTTATTATAAGATCAGTTTTATGCTGCATAAAATATGTTAGCTATGTGGAAATTGTTTGAGATAAGCAGTGGGTGACTGACCACAAGTCAGCAAAACCACAGGACTAAAGTAGACATTAGCAAAGGGCAGCTTCCTTTTTTTGTTGCCAGCCTAGCTGCCTGTAATTACTAACCAATAGACTAATGAAAAGCAAGTATAAGACCCAATCTATAGTCGAGATTGAGAGTGACGTATTGCATTGCTAGGAGGAAATGTTGGTAAGATTATGGGAGACGGGTATAATAGGTACCCCCCGGGAATCACTCAGAGAGACTCTCCGTGGATCCGTCAAGGCCTTACTGGATGCTCCGGACAGGTTGGTTCCCTGGTTGCGACTCACTATTAGAGTGGATGATGGGTCTCTACACTCTGTTGCTTTTGGTAGGTGCTTTCTTCCTATGCTTTGGGATTGCTGTAGAGGGTGGTTGCTATTGCTACTGCTTTTGAAGCCATGCCCAGCTTTTGTTCAGTATAATAAAACACTTTACTTGAGCACTTCACGTTGTCGGTCTGCCTCTTTCCACCTCTGAGATAATAAGTAAATAAATTAAGAACCCTCCACCCCAGTGGAGTACAACATGGCTTAGCTTACATAATAGAATTCCCAAGCATATGTATGTTCTAGGCTTAACTGTCCATACATTTTAAAACTTTTCCCAGCAAGTCTAAAGGGGCTTGTTTGACAGTGTAAGTGTCTGCCAAGCAGATTGTTTAAGCTATAATTCTTCCATTGCTTTTACTCACAAAACTCTTATCTCCTTTACCACATGGTTTTCCATTTCATCCTAAAATGTATTTTCCTTTCTTATCAAACTTTCCTGGTTCTTCCACTATATCTAGTTAATGATTATTATGCCATTCTTCCATAGGTTATTACCTATTAAAACACTGTAGCTTGGAACGGATTCTACTACTACCCCTGCTGAAAATTTTAAAGGCAGCGAGCCAAATTCATCCCTGGTGTACTAGGAATGACAATACAAGGGTGTTTTTGATTCAGACTCTTAACAGATTTGTTTGCTGTTTCTAGCTATTTATGAATCAAAATTGCAAAGCACCTTTATGAGTTATGTAAATTACCTCCTTTTCCCTTCATTTGGAGGCTTCATTATCATAGAACACTTCTAGTGATTACTGAATTGGAATTACAAGAAATGATTCAGCTAAAATGTTTTAAATATCAAAGCACCAGAGAAATGACAACCAAAATAGGAGAATATGTTATGCACCTTACACTTGATAGTGTAACAGAAGCATCATACAGTGTTCTATGCTACATTGTTACAAATCACTTAATAAAAAAAAACTAGATAAAATGTATTCTTAAAGGAACCTTTCAGCTTCATTA
Organism: Mesoclemmys tuberculata; assembly: GCA_007922155.1. Lineage (NCBI taxonomy): Eukaryota > Metazoa > Chordata > Testudines > Chelidae > Mesoclemmys > Mesoclemmys tuberculata. The sequence goes on from ML675649.1 coordinate 26,626,002, forward strand.
GACCCTCAAATTTACATTGCTGAAAGAAAAAGTAAATTTCTTGCAATAGTCCTACTAAATGAAAGAGAATCATAAACATGTGGGGCTGGATGAGCCATGAGAGGTCATCTAGGCCATCCTTTCAGGTTGAGACAGTACCAAGTTTACCTAGATCATCCCTGACAAGTGTTCTTTATACCTCCAATGAAGAGGCTTCTACAACCTCCTTTAGTTATCCTATTTCAGTGCTTAACCATCTTTATAGTTGGTTGACTGCTGACCAAAACCAGGTGGGTTCCAACAGAAACCTAGTTTCCTAGCCTGGAAAGTTGCTGAGGAGCCAGGCCTCACAGGGTCTGCAGCCCCTATAGCTCTGGGACAGACCTACCATACAGGCAGCCTCAGAGAGAAAGACCCTAGGGGCTTCCAAGGTCCATGTCCCCAAGGCAGCTCCATCACCTGGTGCAATCCAGGGTTTAGGACCTCAGGGCTTCCAGGCTCCCTGCCATGGTGCTGGGAGCCCCAGCTCTAACAGACTCGTGTTGGTGCTGTCAGGGCTTCCAGGTTCCCTGCCATGGAGCTGTAATCTTGGTAGCCGTAGCTCCCAAACTCCATGGCTACTGGCTTAGCTGCGGCTTCCAGGGCTAAGGTTCCTAGCTCTACCCCTCAGCTCTAGAAGAATGACAAGGAGCTGGGAGTCCAGAAGCCATGGCTGAACTGGGAGCCTCAGAGCTTGGCCTCCAGGCTCAATTTTGTTTTGACATTTTTCAAACTGAATATTTTGCTTATTTGAAAATATTTTTTTTTCAGATTTTTGCTTCCGCTGGAAACATCAAAAATTCTACTTTTTGTTCTCAAAGGGAATGATTATTTTTAGAATATCAAAAATTCTGATTTTCAACCATTTCAGCTTGTGAGATCAGAGGATTTAGTAACCTTGATTCCTAGATGGAGAGGGAAAGTGTGCTCTAGGAGATAGGGCTCTGGCCTAGGATTGACAAGACCCCTGTTAAATACCCAGCTCTGCCACTGACCTATTATGTGAGCAGGGCAAGTTGTCTCACCTCCGTGTGCCTCTGTTTTCCCCTTTCATCCTTGTCTGTCTAGAATATAAAGCCTTCGGGGTAACAACTGCCTCTTACTCTACCTTTTACAATGCTTAACACAAGGGGGTCCCAGGCATGGGAGGGGCCTCTAAGCACCTCAATATACAATTAAGTAATTATAGTTAATAAATGGAATATTAGTTTGGCCTAATGGAGAACTGCAACCCAATAATGCTTTCTTGACCATCTCTAATAATTAGGGGGAAGCATGAGATCTAATATTTTTTTCAAGTATTCTGGTTACATTTTTAACTTCATTTAGTAATATCTCAAGCATGCTGTGTATTCAAAAGGCATGCAAAAAACCAAAAACCCATCTCTCTTTCATACCAGAGTTCACTGCTTCTTGCATAAAAAATTAAACATTTAAAAAAACTTGGACATGCTCTTCCAATTGTTGCAATCCTATTAGTATGCTCATAGCAGATACTGTTTCCCTTTAGACCTTTCTCCTAGGAAAGCAATGTTCTAACTGGAAACCTTAAAATTTAAAGACAAATATTACCTACATTAGCAAGTAATTGTCACCATAAGCTGTGTGCAACACAAAAGAACTGTAGCCGCCTTTATGCTCTTCCCAGCCTTCCCTTGGCTGAGTGAGAACACTAGCTCAAAGCATTAAATAAGGGGTACTCAAAATCCCAAAATAAACCAGTTATTTGCGAAGCCTCAGGACTTTGCATGATTTGAACTAGACTGGGAGCACTCAGCCAAGTGGAGACTGGCAGCAAGGCATTTTAGAGAACGATATAAGACAGGACTGGGAGGGTAAAGAGGAAGATTTCACATGTGGGAAAAGAGGGAGCCACAGGCATGTTCAAATGAGAGAACAAAGTAAAGCCAAAAATTTCAATCACCCTGTTCAGCATTCATTTTTTGTCTCCAATGACCAATATTTTTGGCTGTACATATACAACCCTACAAACATCTCTTCTATCACTTTTTGTATGCTTGTATCTTATAAACAAATGAATTGCAGTGGCTTACAAATGAGAAGATTTAATAGTGTGAAAGAATGGTCTCATGAAGAAACTGATTTTCCACTAGAGGCTGTGAGAATTAATGGGTCAAGAGTGCGCTAGCTGGAACTTTTTTGAAATTTTCTGTAGTGGCAACATTTTCAGTGAAATTGTTTTGAGACAATGTTTCTCTATGTCTATGCAGGGTGGTTAAACTTCAAAACACTACAGTCTTTGTCAAATTTCTTTCATTCTTTGCTAGCAACAAGAGAGACTAAAAGGACTAATGTAAGAAACCACAAGATAAAACTTAGAGCATTGTTCCAAAATCTCCAATTCCCACTGATGACTATCCTGGAATAATTAGAGAGACAAGCTGGGTGAGGTAATATCTTTTATCCAACCAACTTCTCTCTCTCACCAACAGAAACTTAGTCCAATGAAAGCTCTTACCTCACCCACCTGATCTCTTTAATATTCTGGGACTGACACAGCTCCAACAACATTGCTGGAATAACACAGCCACTGCTTTAGTTAGATAAATAAAATCTCAACAACTGTAACTTTTAGGACAGGAAGGATGGCTGTGTAGTCAAAGTACATAGTGACACTTGATTCCAGTCCCAGCACTCTCACACTTCTTGTGTGATTTTGGGCACACACAAACTTCCTGTAGCTTAGTTACCCTGTCTATACAATGGGAACAATAATACTGAACTACATATAGAGGCGTTATGTAAGGGTTAGTTACAAGGGTAATGAACCTCATATAATTGTACTACACAATGCAAAAGTATGATTATTTACAGTGTGACAATATCTCCAGAATCTCCAGATTGGTAACAGAAGATCATGAATTTGGATTTGTGAACCAAGTGGATTTTGCTATCATTCTTTCATTGGTCCTCAGAGGGAAGAAAGGTTCAACAAGCCCTGCCCTAATATGCATCCTAGCTGCACTAGCGCCATGATTTAAATTAAATTAGGCCAATTTACAGCTCTGGCCTAGACTGTTTATTTCTCCATGTCATTCTCTAAATGAGAGTGGCTAGTTATTTTTGGTGAAGTGATTCAAGATTTATTAACTGGATACACAGATTGAATAGGTAGAAATATTCTGTTGGCTAAACTCTTATCTATAAGGGACTACACTGTAGTAAAAAAATAGAGATGTGGAATTAATTAAATATGACCCATTAAGAGAGACAAAAAATGCATCTCACAGCTTTGCTAACAACTTTAATAATTCAGTGCCATTGCCACACTAAGGTATACACAATTTTTCATAATTATTTATTTATGAAGCTTCATACTTTACACAGTACCTCCAGTATATGACCTTCTTTAGAATGCAAAACCGGTTTGTCTCCTCTAGAGCTAAATATTAAATGAATGAGTAAAAGAGTTCTCTTAGCACCTCTCATAGTTACAGGTCACCCCACTTTAGATGTAACCATGAAGTATTCCCACTCTTAGACTGGACTTCTAGGTTGGCAGTGTAACCCATCCATGCCTAGGGTAGCCAACTGATAATGCCAAGGTCAGGGCAGGCTGTAAAAGGGAAGCAGATTCTCCCAGCACTGGTGGGTGACACTGAAATCAGGCTTCCCAATCAGCCACAAACAGTGCTTCTGATTCCCCACACTGGTTATCAAGAAGCCAAAATACAAATATTCACAGCCCTCTTTACTGCATATCAGTCTCCGGCTCCCAATCAGCCACTAGGTCCAGTAAAGAGACCAGTTATTTAAACTCTATGCTCTTTACCAAAAAGGTTTCTTCTGACCCCAAAGGGTCAGCCACAGTAGCAGATCAATGTAAGTTTAGATCTTACCCAAAATACCATGCTGTCAGCCAATCCTTTAGTAACTAAATCTAGAGGTTTATTATAAAAAGGAAGAAACAAACTATAAGAGAAATGTTAAAGGACTACAGGAATCAGATACACACAAATGATTTGAAAGACCATATACATCAGGTTTCTAGAAGAATTGTGGCGTTTGCAGGCTCAGGCTTGTATAGTCCCAGTAACTGGATGGGTCTCAGTCCTTTGTTTCACAGCTTCAGTTGTAGATGAGTTGATCCAGAGGTAGATAGGTGGCTGAAGGCTCAACAGGACTGAAGACCAAATGGATCCCGGGCCTCTCCCTTTTATGTCCTCTGGCCCTTGCCATGCTGCTTGTGGAATTTCACAGGAACCAAAATGGAGTTCAGAGTCACATGAGCAAGTCCTGGTGACTCACCAGGTATATCTCTGGATTTTTCCCCTGAACCCCTTGCACCTGTGAATCTCTTAATGGGCCATTAAGCAGGTATTGTTGTAGCCATACTGCCTGAGGTGTTACCCAGACACAGCACAATTTGAAATACAGATATATCAACCATATCCATAACTTCCATTACACATATAACACATGAACATAAACATTATCTTACTTAGCACATTACAGCCTTTCTGACAGTACCTGGCATGGCACAGCTCACATTGATTGCTATGATTTTGACATACTGATGTCAAACAATAATAAATGCTCCCCCCCATCCAGCCAGCATGAAACCCCCTCAAGGCAAGATTGGTATAGAAGGGAGTAATCAGAGCTCCTGAATAACCTCAAGGGCCCCCTTAATCCAGCCATCATTATAGACAGCTTCCCCATTACCCACTGTGTAACCTAGCAGGCCCAACTGTGTTCGGCACACGTAAGCCTTTTCCTCCGGGAACCTTTGACAGCAGCTGATTAAAATGACTCAAAAACAGCTTCTTCAAATCAAAGTATTATTTCTTCACCCAAAGGTGCACAGCAAGCAGAACAAGGGTTAAAACAAAATCAAAAAAGAAAAGCCTATGCACATGGGTCTAATCTACACTATAACCTTTCCATGTACATTTTTGAAGTTTCCCCTCAGGCAAGTCATCTCCACTTCTAGGCTGCCCTGCTGCATTCTCTCTCCTTCCTCCTGACCAGCTGACAATTGACTCACCTCCCACCCCCTTCCTCCCTAGGTTTGGCCTAAGAAGAGTTAACTTTGTCAGGCTAGATGGAGCCATCTCAGAGGGTATTTCCCAATAAATAGTTTTTCCTCTTATAGCCTCCTTTGACTCAACTGTGTATAGTCAGGCAGGGTAATACTACACATATAAATTGAGGTACACATGACATGTATGAAAAATAACGTACATAACTCCCTCACTTTCAACAGCACCATAAAAATCAGCTCAACGACCACTCCCCTGCTCTCCTCACCAATTCCAGCAAAGAAACAGACAAATTTTCGTGGCTGGCTCCAGAGCCTCAAGGAGAAAAATAGTAAGTCAGGGAGAGCCGGGAACATGGGGCTCAGAATGACATCTAAGGTGTTATCCATCTTTGAAAACTGTGGCATCACTTTTAAGGTAGGAGGATTTTTATACTTCAGATAGGGTGAGGACTTCTTTTGTCATAAGGTTTTTAGGGCTTTTAAGACGACAAAAGGAAGAACCAAAGTTACTGAGCTGGGTATGGAGAGACCCTTCTATTAGAGGGGAAGTTAGAAATGGGGGGAAGGAGAGGGACTATGGGATGATGAAGGTAAAAGAAGCAGGAAGTAAGATTTTGACAATCAGAAATGTTTAGCTTGCCCTGGACATTATAGCTGAATTCCTCAGTTATATGGCTCCAGAGCAATTCCTCAGCAGAATAATACAAATCCAGTAAACAAAATATTTGTTTCAAGCTGCTCACCTCAGTCCAGCCTTTAATATGTCTCTTTCTCCCCCATCTCACCCAAACTATTCTTCTGATTGTGAAGTCAATATTGCCTCCTTTCTAGCATTAGCTAGGACCAGCACATGAAGTTGCTTCCAGATGGCATGATGCTGTTTATGAAAACCCCTGGGTCATTCTTTTCACTAACTTCAGTGGGCTCTGAATTATGTCTTAACAACATAATTTTTTTATTATTGATATTAACTAGTAGTTGAAAGTCTGTCCTGTCGCATGGATTTGGCAGTTGGGCCAAATAATCCACCATCTGTGCAGTCTCCCTCGTATAACCAATGGAACTGTTGCATACAAATTAGTTGTAGAATATGGGTGGTGATTAGTTGTTACCACTGATATCATAATGGGTTAGAACTCATAGCATGTCACAAAGGTGTATCTCAAAGTCAAAATGGCTGAGAACTTAAAAATTTGGTCAGTAGCTGACTATAAATCCCAGTGATAATGCTTGTAGCTGTCTCCATTGCTTCACACTAACACAACTCACATTATAGGCTTCAAAATGACACAGTGACAAACCTGGGATGATCTTATATAGAATGCTTAATCCTCTGTACCTATCAAAAGCATTTCTAAGGGGTCAGTTACCATGGAATCTAACCACCGGACAGCAACTGAAAGCAGCCTTTAGTATATGTAAAGTATTAGACCTGGGTGAATAACAAATTTTTCCATTTGTTGGCAATTTAAAAAATGTGTTCAGGTTAAAATTTAAACACTATTCTTCAAAATTTTCAGAGTATCAGAAGATCAAAAAATATATGTGTTAAATACATTTTTTAATCCAACATGAAACATTGTTTCAATTTTGAGCATTTTTAATGTTTTAATTTAAAAATATAAAATTAATTTCTAATTGAATTTCTAAATGAAGCCATATCTAATTGAAAAATCAAAATGTTTAATTAAAAATGTAAAAATGAATCATTTACATTTTTTCAGATTTTTTTTTAACAAACAATTTGGTGAAATTGTCATGAGTTTGTGTCACTGAATCTGCATTTTTCATCAAAAAAAGTTTCAGCTGAAAAATTCACCCATACTTAAGCATATGTCTAGATGCTTGCAACTTCCAGGTTAAGAGACATGGGAATGACAGTTTTCTACAGGAATTAATGATTTTTTAAGAATAACCATTTCAGAGTTAAAGCCTGACAAATAATAATAGGTGCTTTCCTTTTTCCTCCTAACCATTCATTCACTTAGCTTTGTAGAATACTGCAGTTTGGCCTTCCTCCATCGATACATTGAAATGTAACAACTGAGCATGAAAACAGGATGTCTTGCCAAAGGCATTTCTGCCAAAAAGCCGAAGGGTATTTATAATAATAATAATGTAATGTACTTGCAGTTCCAGCTTTCTCATTCTGACATCAAACAACAGTGAATATCAGAAATGTTTTTGATCTAACAACAGAATGCAATTTAATGTTTAGACACAAAGTTTTGACATCCTGTGCACACTATTTACTGTGTGGGCACAGTGCAAATTTCAAATGAGTTCCTTCAAGGAGCTGTTAATGTTAAGATCGTAAAGCCGACAGTCAGTTTTATAGGGCTTCATGCACAGAAGGCTGCTTCTTGGTACATCTGCTTTTGCAAAAGGAACAACTGTTTGCAGCCAAAGGAAATCCATATAATATATTCTCAAAACTAGGTTAAGTGTGTTTTATACAGTCATACAAAAAGACTGAATGCAGAATAATTTAAATGCTGTACAGTATGTGATGGTTTTTTAACAAAAAAGTGGGATTTAGGGGAATGCTTATTTTAGAGAAAAATTGCAAAATGCTCTATTCTACTAATTTGAATCCAATAGAAAGGTAAAACTGGCACAATGTTAACAGAGGTGATGCATTCTTCCATACATATATATTGGCACCATACATCTCAAACAATCTCCAACACTTTATTTAGGAAAAAATAATGTCAGAATTTCTGTTTCTGTATTAAGTGGAGATTTGGATTACATCCTACCCTTGGTCCTCCATTCAAGTCAATGGTTTCAGCAATTGGTTGCAAGACTAATATTAGCCCAGGGTACTGTAATTAGGGGGACCAGATAGCAAGCATGAAAAATCAAGACGGGGTGGGGGTTAATAGGCACCTATATAAGAAAACACGCCAAATATTGGAACGGTTCCTATAAAACTAGGACATCTGGTCACGCTAACTGTAATAGAGGGAACAAACCTGGTGCCTGCTGTGTACCCTGTGATGAAATGGAAAGCAGTTCCCTTCCATTATGCCCTGGTAGCAGAAAAAGGCACGTGCATGGCCACCCTGCCAGCAGGGCTCAGACTGGGGCAATACATGGTGGTGCAGCCTACTAGCATCTTTCTGTTCTTCGGAATCTTTGCTTTTATTTGAAAGAAAAAACAACTGAAATTTTCTCTTTAAAAATAGAGGGAAAATTACCACTTTTTTCAGGTTTTTTATTCCCTTGTCTCCCTCTTCTTTTTGCCACAGGGGAGGGGGGTAAGAAGTGTGGAAAAACACTTTCCTGAACTTCCCACCCTTTTTTCACTCTAGAAAAAGAGAGAAAGTAACATTTTCTTTCACTTGTCTCCTCAGTTTTCCAGTAAAAACAGTAAAAATGCAAAATAAAACACCACAAAAAATCCCCCACTTGATTTCACTTTTTCTTCCTCTTCTTTTTCCAGTCCAAGAAGAGAAAGATGTTTTCCCCAACTTCTATCACTTTTTATAATCTCCAGCCTAGTCTTCTTTTCCACTGGTAGAAAGGAAAGGAAAGAAAAAGTGGGAAAACCAAAAGTCTAAACATTTTTTCCCCCAAAACACAAGAACGTTTTTAAATTTCAATTTTTTTGAAAAATGAAAAAGTGAAAATTTTGAAGAAAAAGAATAAATGCTCATTTAATTTTTTTCATGAAATTAATATTATAAGCTCTACCACAGTGGTAATTGACATATCAATGTTATTAACTATTTAATTCCACATGTAAGAAATGAGAGGGGATATCACAGATTTGCATAATTTACTGAGAGTGAATTTTTTTTTTTTTTCCAAACCACAAGTGTTGGGCATTTGGGAAAATTACATCACATATTCTCAGTCCCAACCCTTCAAAATAAATCAGGAAGAAGCCAAGTCCAAATTGCCTAGCTGACCCTCTGGAAATATTCAACCCCCAATGAAGGGAGCAATCTCGATCTGAGATAATAGAACAATTGTATTTTGAACATGTGTGCAAACTACTGTGGTTGACTTTTTATTTTGATGACTCACATGGAAGGAGCTTATTTTGTGGGTGGAGCTTGGAGAAGCACTACCATCTTCTTTCCCTCTAATTCATTGCCTGCCTGCTGATGTGCATCCCTGGCTGATATGGCCCTAACATGAGACTTCAGTATTATGGAGGACCTTGTGCTGGGACCTTGCACCATGTACATTTTCCCTTTAGATGTCCACATTAATTAGAAGCAACAACTAAATCTATGCAATTTAACAGTGAGACCTGTTTGAATTTGCCCTGAATAATAAAGTTGGAAACTTTTTTTAGCTTAAGCTTATAGCACTGTTTTCATTGTATGTATGTAAGTTAACCAGTCACTGTGGGGAAGGAGTACGTTACTTTGTTCACTACATGTCTGAATAACTGCTGCTTAAAAAGCGATCTCTGCTGGAACACAGTAAGTGAGAATATTCAGAAGAAATGAATGCTACAGTTGAAAGAAAACAACACTAAATATAGGCAAGTACTGATATTTCACAGTCTATGTAATCTCTCTTCACGCTTCAAATGCAATTGTTTAAATTGTAGTGAAAACAATGAGTTCCAGAGGGGTAGCCGTGTTAGTTTGTTTTTAGCAAAACAGCGAAAGTCCTGTGGCACCTGAAAGACTAACAAATTTATTTGGGCATAAGCTTTCATGGGCAGAAACCCAGTGGGATTCTGCCCATGAAAGCTTATGCCCAAATAAATTTGTTAGTCTTTCAGGTGCCACAGAACTCTTGCTGTGTATTGCTAAAAATAATATTCACTCTTCAGGGCTCCCAGTTTTTGCTGGCAGAAACTAAGAATGCTGGGGATGCAATAGACTCCACTCTTGGGAAGGAAGGGAAAATTCCATAGTTCAACAATGATTCTTGGAACCAAGTAATTACAGGCTCTTCAGAGAATTTCCTTCCACTCTTGGCCATGAAAGTTGGTGTCTGCAAAGAATGAATATAGCATATTAAATGTATAGAACAGGGGAAAGTGAGGGAATGCATAGGCCCAACCCCAGAAACAGAAATAATGATGCAATTCAATCCTCAGGCTGATGGCACACATAGCAAAACTAGGAGTCTTATCCATGAGTTTTTACCTTGAATCTCTATTGAGATAACAATTAAAATAAATAATGCTTTGAACACAGAAAAAAGATTACATATATAGCGCTGATGCACTTGGCAGTTCAGTGTTCATTGCTGAGCTGAATCATGGATCATAAAAATGGATTAGAACCAAGATACTTATTTTCTTAGGCCCTGATTGTGGAAAGACTTATGCACATGCTTAAAGTTAAGCATGAGCATAAATCATGCCTAAGGAAACAGGTATTTGGGTTCTATTTCAAGGTCAATAACTTAACTCTTGCTACTCATAAATACAAAATGAAGAATGTGCATTTGATTTGCATGGTACTCAGATTGCAAATACTTTGGGAGAGAGACTGTCTTTTCATTGCAAATCTATACAATGACAAGCACACCTGGGGCTCTAATTCTGACTGAGGCATTTAGATGCTGCCATTACAGAAAACAACAACTATTCTCCATTGGTGACATTTCCAGAATAATACATTGAAACATGACAACAAAGCAGTGCAAAATGCATTTTCATCTAGATTCAGAGTTTTTGTTATTTCAATTTTGATCTTCTATGTGACACTTTAGAGGCCCAGAAAGTTACTAGTACTAACTTAATATTTTCTTTCATGGGGGACAGGAACTCTGCTAAATGTAAATCTTTCTTTACTAAATTATGTGAGGCCAATACAGCTCCACAGGATATTTGGATCCTTACCATAATTACTTCACATTTCTGTAACCATCTATATAAACATCCCTGTGTTTGGAAAGTATGTATTTTTGTCCTCTGTACTCTTTGCCCATTCAGTACATACATCACTGTAATCTTTCCAAATTCCAAGAAAATTACAAAGGGTCACTGGAATGGCTAAATTCCATGCAAAGGGCCCCCAAATGACAGCTTGAGAACCACAACATTTTTTTCAAATTACTTTTTGGACTCAGAAATGGTATCCTTGAATCCTAGAACAAACCGTATTCCACTAGAGAAAGAAAGCACGAAGTACAGAAATAAAAGAAAGCAAACACAGAACCAAAACCAAATCAGTATTAAAATAATCAGTGTTAAATCCTCTGCCATAGATTCTAGTTCTGTTGAAAGATCTTGTTCTCCAAAACAGGAAATTCAGAGTCAGATAAAACTAAAAGATGAGAATGTTGAATTAAAACAAGAGAGTAGAGGTAGACCATTTTAAGTGGGCAGTCCTACATATACCATTTGTCTAGCTCTATCTTTGAACATGCATCTTTGTTCAGAAACTGCTGCTTCTATTAAAATCCTACTTTCCCATGCAACTTGTATGCTCAAGATGAAGCTATTGAACAAGGAAAGCTTCTACAAAGACTCATGGTAAAAGTTAGGTAATAAAGAGTAAGTCTACACTGAAGCTAGGACCAAACTTCCCAAGGCTGATAGACATGCTAGTTAGTGGCCAGGTGGCACAGGCAGTGGCTCAGACTAGCAATCGGAGTTTGGACCCAGGGGATTGAATAGCTTTGTACTAGGCAACTAGCCCATGATGCAACATCCACATGCTGGCTCAAGCAGAGCTAGTACATCTGTCTACCTGGGCATTCTCCCAGCCCAGCATAGACACACCCTAAAAGCCTAGTCCTGAGACATTCTAAGCCTCCTCACTGTCTAGTGAAGACAATGGGAATTGTATGTCCTCAGCACCTTTAATGTGTATGTTATTGGCTGATCCAAAGCCCAGTGAGGTGAATGGGAGTCTTGCGGATGGTTACTGATAAAAGGTGGTCTCTAAACAAAGATAAAGCCCAGTCCCAAGAGTGTGCCACAAGTAGAACTCCCATTAAAGTCTTCAGGGTTTCTGAGCACACTAGGGCTTACAGCTTTGAGCCTGCATATAGGACTTTAAAATTAGTGCATTGTATGGTGAGAGTTGTATAAGAGAAAAGAAATGTCCTGAAACTATATAACATTCTACATATTTTAATCAAATATTATTCAATAAGAAATGCGATATTAAAGGTAATTTAGAGCATTTTTTGGATTTTCTCAGCCCAGCAAGTTGTGTTATTTTTTTATTTAAACTATGATATTTACCTTTTCAGCTGCCCAATATACGAGCCAGATTAGAATAGAATGACAATTACATATATTGTATAAATACAGTGCAGTTATTGAATCTTGGAAAGAGAGCAACTTACGACAAATATCGTCTAGTGCGTTAGATGCTAACAAAAACTTCCAAAGCTTTTAGAGATGATTCTGAGAAATACAAGTTTCTCAGAAACATCATTCCCCTACTAAAAGAAACAAAAAGCCACTTAATAGAAGCACAGCGAACATATGACATACAATTATGCTAACCATATATCCTTTCACAACTCAATGATGGTTGTTCCTGGATACCCAGAAATTATAAGTGGGAAATTCAAAGCAGCCATGTGGTTTCCTTGGCAGTGATAAGACTTGTTTCACTTGTGCTTATGATATGGCTGGGTTTTCACTGGATCAGAGAAGGATAAGAAATGAATCCAATGATGATTCTGAGATGATCTAGAAAGTAGCAAACCAAATATTCCATTTTCTGTCTAATTTTGGATGCAGTTTAATTGTTTTGCCAATGGATATATTATATGGGAAACAAACATCTTCAGATATTTGTCTAGTCTACTTCCAAAATAATTTCTCAGGCATTCATAGCTAAATTTGCTGTCCACTTATATAACACTATCTTACATAAAATTGTGCAGACCAAATATACCTTGCATTACATCTTCAAAGTTTGATCTAAAAATGTGGTAACTGAAATAGTAAAACCTTACGTTGTTCATTTTTAATTGAATAAAAATTTTAATAAATAGAGTTTACATTAAACTATGGTATTTGCAGTTGTCTTGAATTAACTCTGCTTTTGTTCTTAAAAAACATACCCCCAAAAGTGTAACAGCTAAAAAGAATCAAGCATTTTATAGAATATTTCCCTGTTTAAATAATTTTGCCTGGGGCTAGGCTATGGGGGTTCTATAATAGATAATAAAATAATAAACAATTGATTGATTGACTGATTAAAACATTAGGCTCAATATTACAGATACAGAGTAAGGAAGAAATTCTGTGCTAAGCATCTAAGTGGCACAGAACAGAAATTCAGCCCAGACCATCCTCCGAATTCTGGGCCATTCCACTGCTCTGAAAGGCTCCCAGTGTAATATATACAGCACTGAGGACCTGTATAAGTTACAGTAACATCCTGGGGCTTCCTGATGGGCTGAAGCACTGCTCAGGATCAGGACAGTGCTGTGGCCTCACTCAAAAATGCCCTACTTATCCCCATTCATGCCCCAGCACACCCCCTGTTCCAGGGCTTTTGAGGGAGTCCTTATGACTGTCTTTTTCACTGCTTGCACTGGGGGAATTGTCTCCCCAAGCCAAATTCGGGTTTCAGAGATCCTTTGTAGACCATTTTACCTGGTGCAAAGGGGCCAGAACAGAAGTGGGGATCTTTAGGTGTGTACAGTAAACCAACATTGTCAATACATGTATAAGCACAGAAACTAGCCAGCCTCAAGCACTATCAGAGCTAATATAGATTACAAACATGCAGCTACCATGCCCAGTCATTGACAAAGCTGCTAAAAGAACAAATGGTAAACCAGGCCCCAAGGTGGACCATCCTGCATTTTTACTCCTTTGGTGCTATTTTTTGTGTGCACGCTTTTATATCAGAACACTGAATCCACATGCAGAAATCTTGTCCCAACACAACAAAAATACACACAAATGTTAGTGTTGCGGAATATCAAAAGATTTAACATTCTGCTTGGGTGAGTATCCAAAGTTTCAAATGTTTATTCTAACTGCCTCAGCCTATGGAGGCCTACATACATTCTGAGAGTCTTCCATCACTATATAAAACAATGCCCATCTTCTCCACAAGACAGACCCACACTGGACAACTGGCAGTGCTGTCTTCTGAAGGGAAGCCTGTTAATCAGCAATCTCTTACCAGCATTTTCTGAGTGGAGAGCGGCTCTTGGCATCTTTCCTCTCGCAGTGCTCCTTCTTCTTTGGCACCCTTCCACGCAGGCCAGACTTCTACACCTACCCACCCTCCCAGCACCTAAAATGGCTTCCTCACTCCCATCCAGGTCCACCTGTAGTAAAATATATATATATTTGAAACACACACACACACACACGTACGTTATTTACCGTCCATGTTGACCAGTAGTATTTCCTTGTGCTCCCCCCGGTCTGTATCCACCTGTAATCTTTTGTAGTATACTTAGGCTTGTCTATACTTACAGTGCAGCTGCACCTCTGTACTGCTCAGTAGAAACACTACCTACGCTGTTAGGAGATCTTCTCCCATCCCTGAGAGGCGGTAGCTACGTCAACAGGAGAAACCCTCCCAATGACAAAGTGCTTTCTACACCAGGAGTTCAGTTATGGCACCGCACAGGGGTATGGATTTTCCACACCCCTGAGCAACATAGTTATAGTGACATAAGTTTGTAGTGTAGACCAAGCCTCAGATTGTAAGAGCTTTAGAACAGGGACTTTTTGTTCTGTGTTTGTACAACAGCTGGAATAATGGGGTCCTGGTCCATGCCTGGGGTTCATCGCTGAAAATAATAAAATAATAATGTTGGAATAAAGAGCAATGGGCACAGTCCTTGAAAGTTTTGCTAAGTAATGACTGGAGGACTGAGCCCAATGCTTGTGAGTCATCTTTTTGAATATTTCTAACTTTTTACACATTTATTTGCATAAAACTTCTGAAAACACACAGCAGCCAGCTAAACATACCAATTTTTCTTGTTATTTTTCCTGTATTTTATCAGGATAGAGACTTCTCAGTTAGCAAGATTATCCTCTGCGCTCTCTCCTCATGTTAAACAGACAAATCTGTTACAGATTAACAAATCTCACCCCGGTTTTCAAAACTCTATTCTCTGGGTTTTCTTTAAAAAAGGAAAAAACCACCTGGGTTCTATTACAAATGCCATGTAGCAACAGACACCTCTTTCTGCTCTCTGACAGCTCACCAGGGTTGTACACATAATTACAATATTTCTTTCTCTACTGTTTATCCTCAACCTATTTTAAGGCATCTAAATGTTGGTAACAATTTTATTTTAAGCAACTTCAATATTGAAGCAAGTATAAACTTTTCTTTGGACTAGTATTCACATCCCAGGTTTACTGTCAGTGCTAATGTTAAACAGAAAACTAGGGGAACTGTGGTCTACCATGATGATCTTACTACAGATCCTGGGCTTACAAACCATCTGTTTTGGTGATGCATCCTGAAAGATGCACTGCTAGCCCCACCCCACAGTCCAACTCCTCCTCCTGTGGTATTTTGGCAACCAGTGACTCCTTGGAAATGAAGTTCAAAGCCTGTTATTCAAGGAATGGCTCTGTATAAACCAGCACAATTGTGGGCAGCCAAAATGCTTTTTTTCCTCAGGGATTCTTTCTTCCAAGACATTGACTTTTGCCAGGCTATTATCCTTTAGCTACTGTAGTTTCTGTGGTATACTGCATGTTTACATAACACAGGGCTGCTTTCCCAAGCCAAGGAGAGGAAGTAGAATGGAGATTTCTCCCCCATATCCCAAGTTCCCCTGACTTTAACACTGTTTATAAGTACAATAATTAAGGAAATGATGAAAAACCATTCCATTTGACCGGAGCCCTCAGATCTGTTAATTCTTCTCTAGTCAATTATGTACTTTCTAGACTTTTTTTTTAAAATGTGAAGTGCTTTTCCCCAAGATGAACTGTATTTTAACTCAAAAACGCAATAATAACCACCATTAGTTTATACAAGCCATAAAGGCCTCTTGGTGTCCTAAGAAAAGTTCATTTATAACATTTAAAATATTTTTCACTGCACAGCAAACAGGCAACAGCCTAATTAAATCTCAGAATGGTAACAAAATCTAACAATTCCTAAGTGCACTAGTGCTCACCTCTCCCAGGCACAACGTAAAAATATTCAAGTGTCAAGCCTACATGTGAAGGATGCCACGGATGTACTTCTACATGTGAGGAGAAGGAGATAATTCCATGGCCACTGCTTCTTGAGACAGAGAGTCCAGCTTCTCTTTCTTGTCCTGCAGTTGTAACCCCACCAATCTCAGTTCCCATAATGAAACACAGGGCAATGGGTCTACATTGACAGTGCTGCAGTGGTGAGCGCTTAGTGAAGATGCTACCTATGCTGTTAGCAGAATTTCTCCCATTGATGTAGGCAATCCACCTCCCCAATGTCTGTTGACAGGAGAAGCCCTCCCGTTGACAAAGCACTGTCTACACCAGGAGTTTGGTCAGTACCACTACATCACTCAGGGGTGTAGGCAGGTCCTACAGTCCTGGCTGGATAAAATATCTCTCATCCCAAGGGGATTTTCTACCCTGTATACTTAGTTTTATTCAAAATCCCAATGCCTCAGACAACTATAACTCCTTTTCTGCGGGATGGGAGGGATTTTAAGGGACAGGAATGCATATTACACAATGCTTTAAATATTCCTCTAATACTCAAGCTTCATAGATGTGCTGTGCCTGGGAACCGCCGGTGTATCTCCCATGTAAGAGTGCCTGAGTACTTCTGTACACTGTGAAAACAGTGTCCATGCTGGCTGTTCATAAGCCAATGCAGAATGAGCCCCGAGGGCATGGGATTCTCTCTCTCAGGTGTCTGCCTGGCTGGTTCTGAACTGCATGCTCAGGGTCTAACTGATCACTATATGTGGGATCGGGAAGGAATTTTCCCTCATGTCAGATTGGCAGTGACCTCTGGGATCGGGGGGATGCTACCTTCCTCTGCAGCATGTAGGTGCAGGTTGCTTGCCAGGATTGTCTGGGTATATCTCACTTAATCATTTCCTTGGGTACTGGTGCCCCTTGGTCTCTCCTATTTTCTGACTGTGGCATATAATCATTTGTTCTCTGCGTTGTAACATTAGGGTTCCATTAACCATTAGGGTTAATGTATGGGTGCTGGTGGCCTGGGCTATACAGGAAGTCAAACTACATGACCTAGTGGTCCCTTCTGGTCTTAAATTCTACAACAATGGCTCTATGGATCAGGGAAAGAGCTGTGGGACCACATTGCATGGGTTCAATAGACCCCAACACCCAATGCAAGTGGTGCAGAGGAGCTACTGCTGCTGTTGCAGTTTTGGAATAGAAATCACCATGGGTGAGGTAAGGAGAAAAAGAACAATCCCTGGTTTTGGGCTGGGAGTAGAATTTCACCTCCCAGTCCCTGGGAATTTCACATGGTATAAAGAGATGACTTAGTTTTTAGGTAGGTGGAGAGAATTTCGTCCTCACTGAATAACATTCAGCCACTGCAAATTGTGGCAAGAAAGAATCACATAAATAGGTCTGATCCTTTTCTCACAGTGTGAATTAGGATCAACACCACTGAAGTTAATAAAGTCACACCAGTGTAGGCAGATAAAAGCGAGAGTAGGAACAGGCCCAGTGAGTTTGGGGTGATTTAGACTGAAATGTCTTGGGATGGGGACCATGTCTTCTATATTTGGTAATTGGTTTGACTTTTTAAGAATGTCAAGAGAACATGAACATCTCAGTTGGTCAACAAAAGAGAGGAACAAATTGTTGTGAAAGGATAATGTCGTTAAATATGTTTTTAAAAAATTGCAGAAAGACTACAAAATATTTCTGATAATGTCTTCTTGACATGTAGACATAATTCAAATGACAGGAAAGTGGTTATAGGGCCATTGAGCCTGAACCAGACAGAGTGGAGCAACAAGAATTTATTTTCTCCTCTTTGTAGATTTTTATCACCTTTGGAGAGGCATAAAGTCAAAAAACTTTGTGTTTTTATTTAAGTTCCTTGTTTACTAATGAACTGTTATTCAGCATATAAAGATTTGATTTTAATAATCAGACTTTGTATTTTATAGTTCTCTGTTAATGCGGGAAAGATTGATCAGAGGTCACTAAAATACCTTTAAACACACCCTACACATAAGACCTTAGTGATTAACCTCTGATTGGCTTACTGACTTCTATAATTTAACATCTTGCTCCTTGTTATTGTGTCTGTCTGCATCCCAGAGGAAAGGTACAAGATATAAGACTGTTGAAAGATTTGCAGCCTGAATTTAACACAGCAAGTTTATTTTGTTCACCAATTGCAATAACTGGAGTATTTTTTACAATGCTTTGTATTAGAAATACATGTGTGTGCGCACACACAGAGCTATAAATGATGAAATAATGATCACGTAACATCTCCATTGGCTTCCCTGCATAATGGCCAATTCAGAAGAGACAGTAACAGATGTGATAGTATGGATCAATGTGCTTTGATTTTTGGAGGTGCTGAACACCCACAACTCCTGTTGCAGTTAATGAGACCAGCAAGTGCAGAGCACTCCTGGAATCCACGCCATAAGAATTGTCTAAATTTCTGAATATAATCTGAGGCTTTGAGGTTTGGTACCACTTTGTTGTAGTATGTAGTGTGAAGACGTTTCGTTTCCTAAGACAGAGATAATGTTAGAACTATAATTATCATGTAGATTAGCTGAAAAAGCCTAAGTGCTGAATCTGGCCATGTCCATCTCAGAAGCATGTTCACAGTCGCAGACACTTTAGGAAAAAGATCATGTAAACAGTTTTGCATATTATTTGCATAACAGAAATGATATACTTGGATGATTTAAAGAAGCCATGACACAATTCAGAAGAGACACATGGGTCAAAGAACAAAGGAAGAAGCACCATGATTTTGAAAAAGGCCATGTAGAACCTGATTCAAGATGTAGATAATCACCTTGGTGAGTTACAGTAATTTACTTTTTGTAAATACTTTCCATGGAAGTGGAAGGCCTCAATTTTATATGCACCTAGACACAGGCATAACTTTACTCAAATGTGTAATAATGCGTGTGCCTTAGTATTTTCAGGCCTAATCCAGGCCTAATTTTCTACAATTTGTGCAATTTGTTTTGTTCAGAGCTTTTACTGGTAATAGCCGTGTGAGTGCTGCCCGTCTTTTCTGTGCTAATTATTCCTATTAAATCACTTCTTTTAAAATGTATTGGGCTTTTTTAATTCCTTATTTGCTATATTTTCCCCATCTGGCAAATTATGATTCCAATTATCTGATATTTTGAGTAACAGTTCCACAGCATATGCACCAATTCAAGAAAAAAGTGTATATAATTTGTTACGTTGTTCACATTTTTTCAAGACAGCTGATGAGAAAAAGAATTTTTCTGGAAATAATGAACTGATACCTTAAGTTCTGGTGGTCCATCCAACATTTTCTAAACTTACTGTCAAATATATTAGTGTTAAAATGTATTTTGACATGTCTTCTGAAACCCAGTAGAGAATAATTAAAAAGAATAGCAATTAACCTGTTTTAGAGAGAGCATTATAATGTAAATGCTGCTTCAAAGGAATTTCTGATAAATTAAATTCAAATGGATATGCATAAAGCATTATAATAATTAAGGCAAGCTGCCAGTTAAATTATGACTAGTCAAGTTCAGCACAGCTAATTTAATGCTCCTTGGCATTTCTTCATTAGTACCATGTTTTTTGAAGAATACATTTGGATGTTTTAAATAGATTTAAATAGAGAGTACATCAACAGCAGTACAAGCAGTGTAGTAACTTAGGATTAGAAAATATATAATAGATTGAAAGTAGAGATATGCTTAGGGCAAATAAAAAGAAGCATAGTGGATCTAGTTAAGTCTATTTGTGCCTTGGCTGTGTACTTAAAGAGTTACATCTATCAGAAGCACAGATGAAATTTAATTACAGTTGTTGGCATAAGAGTATTTTTACGCTGTTAGACATACTGGTTGTATGCATTTAACTGTATGTATGCAGTCCTGTAAACTCTACCTGAAAGCTTCCACCTCAGATCCTGACCCAGGGAGTCCAAGTATGATTGTTAGATTTGCCATTTTGCTTCCTTCTGAGCTCCAGTGTGGAAAAATCCCACTCAGAATAAAATCCTTTGATCACATTTACTTACTGTGCCAGTCCAGAGACGAAACTAATCAATCTGATCTGTAAACCTACAGAAATCAAAGGCTTTCCAGAGGAGCTGATAAACAGCTGTCTGACACAGGAATAAAGTTCACAAAAATCAATGTTGGAAGAATTCAACATACAGACACTGCCTATGATACAATAGCCCAATATCTCATATTTAGACTTTTTGGGGTTTCCCACAGATAAATCTTTGGACCCATACAAACACCTGACCATACTCTAAATTGAATTGGACCTTTAGGCTGGATGTCAACAGAAGAAATGTGAGAATCATGTCCCCTTCCCTCTTCCCCTGTAATCCTTCTCAGACCACTTTCTCCAGCAGGCAGTAGTAGTAGTAAGGACAATCCCCACAGCAAACCAAGAAGACACCACTATCCTCGCCCATCCCCCAAAACTTCAGCCAGGCCAGGATTTCGCCCTTGGAGTCTGACAAATTCCAAAAGTTACCTTTCCAGCTAAGGAACAAAGAGCAGAAACATCACGACAAAGCAGCTTTTGGCACTCCCCCATCCCACTGGCCAAACAGACATGGCTCTTAAATGCACCTACGACAAAAAGTGAGGACGAAAGCTTGAGCAGTGGGGGTGGAAGACAGACAAGAATTTCTGCGAGCTTTTGTCATTGCTGTGAAGGAGGCAAGGAGCACCTGCAGTCTTCCTCTGTCACAAAGGTAGCAAAACGACTTTTTGAAATCATTTCCTAAACCCACACTGCTTCCAGTCAATGTCAGAACCCAATGAGCACCACTCTGAGAAAGCCTCATCTTATTCATAGAGAAAATCATCTGCATTCAGGGATAAGAACAATAAGCAAAGTTCAGCACTGAAGTCTAGTACCTTCCACCCAAAAATCTGGCCCAGGCACACACAACACTCTGGAAGTATTTCCAGGAATCTCAGCCTTCAGCTATGAGTTGGACCCTGCCTTTCCTGGATGGTGAAAGACAGCGGAGAACATCAGGGACTCTACTAACAGAACCTGTCAACACTCCCTTTGATTAGAGGAACCTACTCCTCACTCTGAAACATGCAGGAGTTTGGCCAGTGCAAAATGAACTGTTGCTCAGCATTAGAGATTTTACAGATTATCACCTGGTGTCTGACCTCACTTTTCCAAAGGTATGTCTACACTTAAAATGCTACAGTGGCAAGCTGTGCTTCAGTGTAGACACTACACACACTATTGGAGGGATTCTCCTGTTGGTGTAGGTAATCCACCTCTCAGGGAGGCAGTAGCTAGGTTGATAGCTTTGTTGACCTACCACTGTTCTACATGGGGATTTATGCAGGCTTAACTACGCCACCCAGAGGTGTGGATTATTCACACCCTTGACTGACATAGTTAAATTGACCTCATTTTCTAGAGTCAACCAAGCCTGAGCAATCTAATGAAGAAGGTAGCATAAAATGGTTTCCAGTTCTACCTATCCGTGGCCGGTAGCTTCAAAGCTTCTCCATCAGACTTCAGGCCAGGAAACAGCACTTCTTGTTCTCGTGTTTACTTTCTTCTTAGCCCCAGATTAGGGAAGTGCAGCTACACTCCTACTACGTTTGATATCATGCATCACTGAATCTATATTTATTATGGGCCTGATTTTCAAAGGTACTTAAGCACTTTAAGATGCATCTAGTAGGATTTTTCAAAAGCATCTATGCAGGTTTGCTGCCTAACTACCATTGATTTTAATGCTCTAATTCCCAGAATATCCTTCATCTATCACTAAAATGGTAGTATTAGGACAGTAAAATAATCCATCTTCCAAAGCTAACTAATGCACAATGTTTCCATATTTTTTTATGGCTAACCATACCTTGTAGGATAGAATTACTATAAATAAGGCACAAAAATATGTTCTGTCATACATTTTTCTATTACGTTTTAACATTGTGTGCTAAGCATGTAAAAGTATAGCCAAGCAACAACTCCAAGTTCACCAATTATCTTCAATTTCAGCTATCAATTTTAATCTACGTTGCATTTCTCATTCTATGCATCCAGCATCTTATCATCTCTATCAGCACATCAAATACTATAATTTACCAACAAGATTGGAGAAATATGGGAATGTAAAAGCAATTTCTGCAGCAGGTAGGAGCGTTTACATACAAAAGCATGTTTAATTCAGTAAATAATTCTTCCTATAATCAGATATTTTCCTAAATATATATTTGAAAAATCAAGACTATAGACAGAAGGTGCGAAAATCCATATTTATTTTCTAGATACAACAAAGTGGACTGAATTTAGAAATGCCATTTGAATGCCATGTGCTCTCTGACATTAAATTCTGAAAATTGAGATGAAGCCCAGCAAACTAGAGGCTATTTCTTTTTAATATACAAGTGACAGTTCTGTGATCTTTCCATGCCATTTCTCATATGATCTTGCCCAGCAGCATGAAAAAAATATGACATTTGGAAGCAGAGCCTAGTGTGTGCAGAGTGATGAAACTTTTTTTGTTTTCTGTTTCTCTCTAGGCATCTGCTGTATATTAAAAGGAAAGCTGAAAGTCCAAAACTTGTAAACAAACCACAGAATCTTTTGAGTTGACTAAAACTTCATCATCTATTTTAATGTGTTACACAGTACCACCCAAAAAGAATCATATTAGTGTTTTGCTAGATATCTGACATTAAGACAGGAAATGATGCTCCAGTAAATGAAACCTACATCAGGAACAAGTCACGTCAGCACTAAGTAAACATGTAAAAATTATTTTAAGCTGCTAATTTAAGCTGACAAAGAAGCAAGACATCTTCCAGGTAAGCCGCCCACTCCATTCTATTCCCACAGCCATTGGGTAAAGGAAATAGAATATTGAGCACAAAAAGTATGTATGTTTTAGTCTTTTCAGACCCTTTCTAAACTGCAACGCTGCTGGGAATCTCTTCAGCACTACAATTCTGCTCCCAATGAATACCTCTTACCCCAGCACATCCCCTACACCAGAATTTGCAAGGCAGTCTTCAGGAGGCAGCCTTATGGCTTCACCAGAGATGCAACTGGGGCTGTTAGTGTCCCATTACATTCTTCACACCCTTTTGCTCTGTGTAAAGTGACAAGAGTCAGGATAAGGATCTCACCTACTGTCTTTAACGTGTGCTAAACTGGTCAAGTTAGGCTCCTCCTTATGATTTAAGCTTGAAAATTTGCAAATCTCCCCTTATGTCCCTTATACATCTTCCATTTTGAGAGATATTACCACTTGGAGCAGAATTCCCCATGCAAAGACTTCTAGGCATTCTGATTATACAAAAATAAATATAGTGAATATCTTTTAAACTAGTAGAATCTTTTAAAATATAAGGTTTTTAAAGGTGCAATTACTGTGGATGTTTTTTTATTTGTGTGTGTGTTAGTATTATGGTGTTTGTTCCATTTGACTTTTTTTTTTCCCCCTGTCTTGACTCCTGCTCTCCCACTGCAACCTGCCCCAAAAGTAGTTGATGCTGAGGTATCTGGAGGAAGACCTTATCAAAAAGGCATTTAGACTCAACCATGGTCAAGACTGGGCTCTATCTGATCTCCTTTGATGAGGTGTCCATAGCTACAGGAAGAAACGGATGGTTTCACCTCCAGGCCTCAATTTACCTTCTACACATTGAAAAATATTGAGAGGCTATGCAGAATGTCTCAATTTTTTTCTAGCAGCGCTATCTAATAGTGCATCCTGATTATAACAAGGTACTCTGCCAAAATCACCAGGACTAGAATTAATTATGTTGGAGCAGCTCCTCAGATGGTGTAAACTGGTATGGCTCTACCCATTAGAACTATGCCAACTGAGGAATTGGCTCATCATGTTTACAACAAATAGTACTAACAACAATCTCAGTTCTGCCATGGGATCCACATGGGCTGCCTCTTATGCAGATCCCTTTGCAGAATTGGTGACAGCATCCATGCATCCTGGATTTTTTTAACCCTCCACTATTTCACATTTTTCAGAGAACAAGAAGAAAGTTATAAGAGGCCCAAACAATTAAACTTTTTAATAAAGCTTTCACAAAAAAATGCATTTCCCCCCCAGTTAGATTTCCTAACCCAGGGCTCAAGAATTTTAATTTTTACAGTCTTAATTATCAGCACCTAGTTCTAAGAGTCCAAAATAAGGGAGTCTATTTTTCCCAGCTGTCTACACCTGTAACTTTTGTTAGCCTCGATAGATGTTACAGCCACACACTGATAGGCAAAAGAGCCCTAATAACAATATGAATGATATTACCATTTTAATGGGTTACTATCTGGATGGAATGAGGAAAAGAACTAGAGAACAGAGGTCTGCTGGCATGGTCATTTCAGATGGGGAAAAAAGCCACTAGAGGCTAGAAGATTCTCTCTGGTGACACAGCTCAACTTGGCACTGGAGAACATGAGGGGGCGGGAGCCAGTTATGCAGTTCAGATGAGCTGCCAGAGCACTCTAAAGGCACAGATGAATAAAGGAGCTTAACTCTGCTCTCTTTCCTGATATGTCCTTACGCTGGATGTGGAATAGTGAAGGAGGGCAACAGGCACAGAAATGGGTTACAGAACACATCATCAGCCGGTAATTTTCCCTTTAAAAGGGGATTCTCTGCCAGGCATTTGTGGCTGGATTACCATCCCTTTGCACATCACTTGAACCACATAAAGATGCCTTAACCCATTAGAAAAATCTGACTAGTAGAGGCATCTCTATTAACTGGGTAGAGTTTAGTGCACCAGCTACAGTTATGGAGAGGTTTTCTCAGCCTTCCCAAGCCTGCACCTTATTTTTCAGGGATTGTGAACTCTGCTAAAATTTGCTTCAGGCTGAAGTTTTACAAATCTTTGTTTCTAAAAATGTTTTTTAATTACCTGGAGCAAGGTTTGGCAGATTCTACGTTATACGAAAGTGAGACAGTTCATTAGTTTGAGAAACTATTTTATATTTATATCACTTGAACATGACCTTGACTGAAAACATTGGGCAAGCAATTATCAGTTCTAATTAACTTTAAAATACAATTTGGCAGAAGATGTGATGTAAGTCCTAGTGAGGTCTTTTGTAAAAGATTGGTCCATGCAAGCTGTTGTTGAACTTCAAGCCGGGAGCTGTTTTAGCAGCCAGTGAAATGCCTACCAGGCTATGGCTCTGTGCAAATAAACCAATAATAAGACTGTTGATTGCCTTATTTGCCCACATAAGGCAATAGTGAGTGTGCAGGTGCCCTCTGCACTCCTGCACAGCTCACAGTGGTGCTACTCTTTCTAGCACAGGTAGGTGTGGAGCGGGCAGAATGTTGACTGCCCTTGCTCCTCCATCAAATGAACTCTGCAGTCCAACTGACACAGAAGGGTAAATAATCTTCTGCATGCATGCACCAGCCGCAGATTGCTTTCCTTCTGGAACAAAGAGGAAACAAGGCTGTGAATTGTTGCTCTCATAAACACAATTCATTCCTTTGTCTGTGCTGGGGATAGCACCAGTATGCATTGCTCCTTACTCAGAGTAGATTAAGTCACAATGACCTAGATCCTCTGAGGCATCTAGGTTCCTAACTCTCATTAATTTCAAGGGGTGTTAGGTGCCTAATTGAAGATCTGGGCCAATCTAAGCTAATGCTAATAATAATTAGACCTAGTATACATTGGTTCACATAAGAGTCAAGGGATGCACTGATGGAAGTCTACTGTGGAAGAGAATTATTATCTGAATTAAAGCAAGGGAAATGAACAGCGCTGTTATCTTTCCGTACTCCTACCATAACTATAGGTTTGGGATTCTCCCATTCTGCCCCCTTGACTTTCTTCAAGGGCCACAGTCAAATGCTAGTGTGGCAAATATGCACAAGTATATGCTTGACAGTGCTCTGCCATCGGCAGAATATGCAGTTTGACGATTTGCTCGGTGTGGAGGGAGACACATTAATTGAAAGAAAAAAAAATCAAGAACACAATTAACACATTTTGTTCTTGCCATTACTCTCTGCTGTCCATTTATCAAACACTGACACAGCCTGAAATATTATTTCTTGCTAAAGTAGTTTGCTTTGGGGGTTTTTGTTTTTGTTTCTCCCACTGCAAAAAGGAGTTGTTTGTTTTTGTTTTGGGGTTTTGTTTATTTGGGGAATGGAGGTTGTTTTCTTTAGCATATGGTAATCACCTGGCCTAATGACACATGACAATAGGATAGGGTTTCATAAATAACTCTCTAGATGAGGATTATATTTAGACAATGTTCGTCCCAATATTGTGGCAATATTTGCTCATCTTGAGCTTACTAGGACCTAATAAAATGCAGTAGCAAGTGAAATACATATTCTATTTCCTTTGCTGTTAAAGTGACCCCTAAAAGTCTAATTGGGGTTCCTACCTCTCACTCCTCATCTTGTTGATGATTAGTAACCAGGTTCTTCCAGAGTCTCCTGGACTATCTTGAATCATCGTTATCTTTTAAAAAATATTTCTTCCTATTTTAATTCTCCCTCAGTTTAAAAATTCCTCTGCTTCTAAGCTAGGCTGCGCCCTTGAGCAAGGCAAGTACAGGCAGGTTTCTTTCCTTTCCATTTTTAAAGATGACCTTGCTGATTGGGCTGCTTTCAGAGGTCCCTCAGCTCTATTTAAAACCAGAACCTTTAAACGTGGCCTTTTAAAAGCTATAAAATGTTCCCATAAAATACTAGAAATTTATTTTCTATATTGTTTCTTTATGGTTGGTTTAGTGTGTCATTTTATCAGAAACTTAAGACATTTCCTTCCCAATCATTCATGAGTGTAGTAGCCACAAAATTCACTACTTAAGTTTTCTTCTTGAGCCATTAATTATCAAACTGCTCATTAACTGCTTTTTGTAGCAATTGATTCATTGGCACCTAGGTACAGAACTATAGTGATGGACACATTAGAAATGCTTAGCTGGCTAGACAGAAATCCAGTTAACATGTAAGTGAAATGAAATCTGAAGTTCACATTCAAGCATGGTCTTTATGGGGTGAACATTTTTAAATTTCTGGCAGGCAGTGCAGGCTCCCGCTAAGTGTTATCAAATGCTGTGCAGCTTTGCTGGTGTATCCTTCTGTACGAGATCAGATACATACAGTACCTAGTTGTTAAATGCAAGGAGTTCCGAGCCTGTAGGTGACAGAGTAATCAACCAAGAATCTACCTCCGTGTCTGTAATGGAATGATTAAAAACATCCATTGGGTCTGTGAAGGAAGAAAGGAAAATCAGTGAGGATAGGAGAAGTTTTTTTGGGAGGGGAACCCAAAAATACTGGCGTATATAGGCTTCACTTAGACTATGCTCCTTTAGAAGACAGAATGGTCACCTGTTGACCAGTGGAGCTTCTGGAATGACAGCATGTACAGGAAATACATAACATGGACACTGGCATACAAAAAGGCTTGCATCTATTTACAGACACAGACAATTAGAAAGGTTCCCTGATGTACACCCCTCTACTCAGCTGGAAGGATGGTACAATGGCTAGAGTGCTAGCATGGGATTTGGGAGACATGGGCTCAATTCCCTGATCTATCACAGACTTCCTATGTGACCTTAGACAAATCACTGAGTCTCTCTCTTTTTACTATTTGTATAATAGTATGTGCAGCTGTTGCGAGGTTAATGATTTGGAGGCACTCAGATACCACCGTAAAGGGGAGCTATATAGATACGAGAGAGAGAGAGCGCGAGTGAGCGAGCAAGCGTGCCTTCCAGGAGCACAGATGCTACACTACGCTATCATTCTCAGTTTTGTTAGTCATCAGAAGATTTTTTAAAAAACCCACAATGGTGAAAGATGCAAGGTGTATGTACCTTACATTCTTTGACCATGATGAACGAGCTTTGATACCAATGATCCTGTTGGAGTGAAAAGACATTCTTGGCATTGTGTAATCATAAACATAGTGATTTAGAAAGAGAAAAACAAAGCTGGATGACTACTGGAAGCTCAAGATAAAAAGGTACCAGCAGGTACTATTAAGTTTCACCTGTTCTTCAGGAAGCTGCTACTGCAAACTTTTCCTTGCTAATCAATCAGAGAAAGTAACAAGAAATATAAATGGCATTAGTAAGACTATAACTAGATGTCTTAAACAATTATTGGGAGTGTTGATGTATCACCTAGACATTTATACCATGCTCCACAGGAGCTACAAAGCAAAAAAGCAATTTCATTCTGTAACAGGATTTCAAAATATATTGGAGAATGGTATTTCATTGGTTTGGGGCCCAATCCTGCAGTCCTTTCTTGTGCAAAACTTCCTCTAATTCAATAGGAAAAAAGATTGCAAATTAGTCCTCTTCCATACAATGTAATCATAAAAAAAATCTGAGTTAGAAAAACAGACTTAATATATATCTTTCACATTATTGTCCAAATGGATTAACTAAAGTTAAATCTCTGGTGGTAAGAGTTCAATATTGGGGTGCTGCTTTACTTTTGTATCATCTGAAGATAGAGAAATGCTACCCCATGATTGAATTGAATTTTATTCTATTTCTTTCTGTCCATAACTGATAGCATAACCCACCTAATTAAATCCATACTTTATGTGCTGCTCTGCATCACCTACTGTGTGCATAAGAGTGAAAGCTCTTACACCACGGAAGCTATTAAATTACCACTCAGTGAAAAAACTGCATTTCATATGAATCCACTATATGAAATGCGCTATTTAAAATATACCTTATGAAATATGATCTCCATCAGCCATATTGATAGAAATAGATCAAGATGTGCATGGGAAGATATGGCCAAGGAGTGAAAATGGAGAAGCAGATTAACAACCTAACCAAACAAAGATCCTGGATGGTGGTGGGTATTTTTTTTTCCTGCTAGAATGAAGATGGGATGGGTTTTTTTGTTTTTAGATAGATTAGTAAATTAATATGATTCAAAAAGAAACTAACACATAATATAATCTTAGCAATAATGATCTAGCCTTATCAAGTGTTTGTCTTGGGCCAGACCTTTAGTGGATGTAAATCAATGTAGCTCCATTGCCAGTGAAAGTATATTTACTTTTTTGAGTAGTGTCCCTATGGGTGCTTCTCCCTAGGTGCCCTTGTGCCCCTTGCATCTCAGGTCAGAGATTTCAGGTAGCAGTGTCCATTCAGCCCACACTTGTGCGTCCTGCAGGTTCATGCCCTGAACCAAGACAGCATAGAGCTGGTCGACCAAACTGCCTTCAATTCCTTCTCAACTGCCTCAGCCGAAGACAAAACCTCAGCAGTGTCCGAGCTGAGCTTACTTCAGCTGTGTTTTTCTCATGAGTTAGTGTTATTTCTTAGAGCTTCCCTTGTGTTTGTTAACTGTAGTAATTTTATAGATTTAAAAACAAGCACAAATCTTAAAAAAATAAAAAAGGTTTTACTTATGCTTGTAGGATAAAGACCGTTGTCCCTTCACCTATTTTTCTGTGTTTCTCCCCCTCAGGGGAACTTGAACCCTGGGAGGAGTATGCTCAGTTCTCCCCAGTTTAAATGCTGCCTTGCATGCCAAGAGGCTATTCTGATCAGTGATGGACAGTCCCAGTATGCCCTACTGTTTGGAGAGTCACATGTTCCCCAAAAGTGCAATTTCTGTCTGCAGTTAAAATCAAGGGCCAGAAAGAATTGGGAATTTAAACTACATTTCCCCATGATGGAGACTTCACTCTGTCTGCCTTCTACCCTGGCCATGGGACCTCCCTGTACAATGGTCTCCAAACAGATCAACTGCTTTGACCGACTTAGTGTACCACTCCACTAAAGCATCAAAGAGGAAATCTCTGGAATCCTCTCAAAAAGACTCTAGAAAGTGCTCTTCATCTTCTCTGGGTAGAGGATCTGCTTCAAAGAGACAGTCTCCGATTCAGACGTCTGCATTAGCACCTATTGATTTCTGACTCAGAACCCACAAGGGTGCAGGTTCCTAAGGTACCGTGACCACGAGCAAGCCTAAGGACTTTAATATTTCTGGCTTCAGAAGATCTGTATCATTGGATGATCAGAGAAGCAGTGAGAAGACCAGCTCTTCTAAATCGGTATTGAGAGTGTACTAGGTCCTTGGAACCCAGCACTTTGGCTCCACAAGAGACCAGATTGACATCTACTTGTTATTTATTAGAGAGCACAAAACCTTTGTTACCATCAGTGCCTTCTGCCACAGTTATCTCTGCCCAACTTAGCTCATTGGTACCGTCCACTGATCTGGTACTGCAAGAACTTGTTTACTCAGGACTTGGCAGTAACAGAAACACATGAATCTCCCTTGCTTGGCACCAACTGCCTTTCAATCCCCAGACATTTGTCTGGCATCGACAGTCTCTGCCTATCTCTAGGACCACTCCTTTTCTACCAAGTGAAAAGGAGGAGGAAGACCATGGGGACTTTTCATCAATCTCCAACATTTTTGTCCAGGGCTTTCCCTTCCATTATCAAGGAGCTTTCTAGCCTGAGACCTCGGCATCAGACTATCCCTTCATGGGAAACATACTCCACCCTGGTGCCTTCATCCATGCCTTATGCATGATCTCAGTGGCCATACTGGGACCACTGGACTGCTTACTGCCAGCAATTCTCCAGAACCCTTAGTGTTTCTCACTGGGAGAAGAGCAGACAACCCGCACCAGCCTGTCTCTCCAGGGATCTTGATCCACAAGAGGCATCCTCTGAGAAGCAAGAAGTGAGACTTGACATAAAGATTACTTCGACAACTAATATCTCTTTCTCCTCCCCAGATGAAGCAGTCTGGTCTCCTCCATTGTCTTTGGATGACAATTTTAAACAGTTCCAGGAGCTCATTAAAAGGATAGCCTCCTTGCAAATTCCACTGGAGAAGATTAAGGATTCACAGCATAAATTATGCATTGCAGTACCTATTAATGAGGCCTTATTAGATCCTGCAAAAATAACTTGGCATACCCCAGCCACAATACCACCCACCTGTAAGAGGGTGGAGAAAATTATTATGTTCTCTCCAAGGACTGTAAATTTTTATTTTTGCATCCATCCCCCAACTCCTTTGTGATAGATGCTATGAATGAACATGGCAGACAGCACCATGCTAAATCGATTCCATCCAATAAAGACCTAAAGCATCTTGATTTATATGGCCTTAAGTCACACTCATCAGCCACCTTACAATTTAGGATCACCAATTATCAAACCCTCTTGGCAAAATACAGCCATGCTAATTATTCAAAGTTGAATTCTTTTAATGAGCATCTTCCAACAGACCTGAGGGAGTAATTCCAAGTGATCATCGCCAAGGGCCAGCTGCTCACAAGAACATCTCTGCAGGCCTCTGTGGACAGCCATTCATTCTATCTCCATGGTAATCATGAGGAGGGCCTCCTGGCTTCAGCTCTCAGGTTTCCAAGGGAAGTTCAAAATACATTTGACAGAACAAATTTGTTTGCAGAAAAAACTGATGAATCTCTGTCTACCTTAACTTTCTAGAGCCACCTTTCGCTCTCTGGGAATTTACAACGCCCCCCTCTCCTCTCCCCACACCCCCAAAAAAAAGAAAGCTCAGCACAGAAATCTCATCCCACCCAATTTCCCACCTCCTAGAGACCTTATGAACCCAGCACAAGAGAGAACAGTTCCAGAACAAGAGACCAGCTACTTCTCAGGCATCAACCACACAACCCACAATTTCGAAACACCAATTTTGACAAGACTGATCGAGGTAAATCGAGGTCAAGAAAGTTAATTCAATTAGGGTAGATGAGGTCTATCAACGGTTGTGAATAGGCCTCATCTACATTAATTAAATTGACTTTGATAGCACTTGCCCTCCTCGTTGTTATGTTTCTTACCCTTGGATGTAGATATCTACATCTCCTATCAGTGATTTCCATTTCATGCATCTGATGAAGTGGGTTGCAGCCCTCAAAAGCTTATGCCCGCAGAAATTTGTTAGTCTTTAAGGTGCTACAGGACTCTTGTTGTTTAAGGAATTCTGATTTTCCCATACCTCAAAAATTGCCTGCTCAAAAGGCAGTCCTTCAGCAAAGATTCAACAGCCACTCACAAGGCTGTAGACCTATTCCTCAGTCTGGGACTACAATTGAACATCCAAAATTCCACCTTCACTCAGGTGCAAAGTCTGGAGTTCACAAGAGCTTAACTTGATGCAATATGGGCAAAGCATTCCTCCCTTTCCATAGATACATAACCCTAGCAAATTTAGTCACTACAGTTCAAGTCAGCCCTAAAACATCAGCCAGAAAATGATTCTAACTATTGGGACATATGGTGGCTGGCATCTTTGTAATAAATCATATGAAGCTTCATACACACTGCCTCCAAGGGTAGCTCAGAACTGTTTATTCACCAAGCAAATGCAGTTTAAATAAACTGCTCGCCATGCCTTTCGTAGTAAAAAAATCCAACTGGTGGAAGAACCCTCAAAATATTTGTTCAGGGTTCCCCTTCGCTCAACCATCTTCAATGTCAATAATAAAAATGGACACTCCCTACTGGGATGAGAAGCGCACCTAGAAAGTCTCACTGTTCAAGGCAGGTGGTCTCTTCTTGAGTCCACCCTGCACATCAACTTGCTGGAAGTCAGAGCAGTCAGAACGTCTGTATCCATTTCCTCTCACAAATCAGGGTAAATACATAAAGCCCATGTCAAACAACATGCATGCTTTACATAAATTGTCAAGGGGGACCAAGGTTGCCTTCCCTCTGTGTTAAAGTAGGGGGGCTTTGGAATTGGTTCATACTAAACCAGATCGACATCTCAGCATCTTACCTTTGTGCACACAAAACACCACAGTGGGATGTCCTCAGAATACAGTCTCACAATATAGACCTGTTTGCCACAGCCAATAACAAGAAGCACTCCTAGTTCTGCTCGAGAACTCCTTGGGAGATGCCTCTTTCCTTCACTGGTGTGCAGGCATTCTGGGTGGAATTCCCCAGACTCCCCTGATAGCCAAGGCACTTTATAAGAGAAAGAAAGCCAAAGTTCTTGAAGTTCCAACATGATCAAGATGAACATGGTTTCCTTACCTCACTCAGCTTGTTATTTGTCAACCGATCATGCTCTTTACTGTGCCCCATCTCTTCTCTCAGGATGCCGGTCAAATCCATCCACTCAACCTCAGGGTTCTTCATCTAAAGGCATGGCTGATATGGTTCATGGAGCTAGAAACAACCTGCTCTGAGGACGTAAAGCGAGTGCTGTTACGTAACAGGAAACAATCTACTCATGACACACATGCCCAAATGTGGATGAGATTCAAACACTGGTGTGATCTAAAACATCTTTCACCTACATCCTCTCCACTATAATTTGTTACATTTGATTACAAATTACATTTGAGAGCTAAAATGACAGGATTATCTTTAGACTCTGTAAAAGTACATTTGGCAGCTATTATGGCCTTCTTTCATAAGGAGGAGGGTTTTTCCATCTTTGCTCTTCCTACAATGAGGAGGTTTCTCAAGGGACTGGACAACTTCTCCTCACAAATCAGATGCCCTAAACCTGCATGGTACCTCAGCTTGGTACTCAGATGTCTTATGAGGCCTCCCTTTGAACCTCTGGCCATCTGGTTCCTTCTTGTCTATGAAAACTGCATTTCTAGTAGCCATTACTTCTGCTCGAAGAGTGGATGAGATAAGAGCTCTGACTTGTACAGTGGCTGCACTTGAAAAGCTTCTTCCAACTTGAAAGCTGTTTTGAGAGAATTAGGATTTGGGTTTGTGTCAGCAAAGGGCAAAGCTAGAAGCAGCAACATAGAGGAGCAGTGGCATCTGTTTGAAGGAAACGTGTTAGGCCACCAAGAACAGTTAATAATGCTAGGGAGAGGAAGTAGTAGTGTTCTCCCTCTTCCTCATCCCCATTGGAAAACTGGCACTGTGGATATCCAGGAAGAATTCCCCATGTGAGAGAGACAGAGAGAGAGTGCCAAGGGAGTGGAGCAGAAGAGGCTGGAGGAGCAGAGAAAGGTGGCCATGATAGCGCTGCCTGGCTCTCACTGGACTTTAAAAGATTTTTGGATCAAGCTCCAAGATCAGTGAGGACATGCTGAATCACAGCACAAAAAGGAACTGTATGGCTTGAAAATGAGAGTAGACTTGAGTTCTGTCTTTTGAGTATTGTGCCTCTACTGTAGGTCTGATTCTGATCTCCCTGACATTGATTTAGATCAGAAGTATCCCCCCAGAATCAATGGAGTTACACCACAGCATGGCTGGTGTAAGAGAAATAAGAAACAAGCCCTATATTTTTATAGCATGATGTGTCAAAAAGCAAAGAAAAACTTTTAACCAGCTCTATCCACTTCCAAGGCAGGGAGACATCATGGCATTCAGCAGCATGAAGATTAAGCCTGTTAACAATAAGCTGTGAGATAATGGTGGAAATGTAAATTAAAAATTACTTCGGTATACCTAACAATATGATCATGAGGAAATTATCTCCTGCATTATTCAGAAGGAGGCCATGGCACACTCTAGAGAAAAGAGATGAAGCTACATTACATGTATTATTAAATACATTTGGTATTCAAGTTAGGTATTAAATTTCCTTTAATAAACTGGAGAATTTCTATGGTGCGTTACAAAATATTATTTCAAACTTTTTTTTTGGTAGTGTTTCCGCTTACCCAGGACTGCAGCAGAAAAGAACATCTGCAGAACATAAAAGCTTGGGATTTAATGGCTGTTTACATTTTTTCCTTGATAAATTATTAAAATCATGCTTGAGTAATCATTTTTAATGAAAGAAAACATCTCCATGAGTTAAATGATCATCATAGACTTGATGTTGTGCAAGAAGTGTAACTCAAGACTATCATGACTAATTACTGCATATTTCTGAGATATTTTTAAGACAAGTCCTGATCAGCTTTTAACTATTGAACTCATGCTGGTGCAATGCATTTTTTAAAAATGCTTATTGTACCTCAGTACAGATCTGGTTTTCAGTGAAGTTTAATTTTCTTGCATCTTTATAGCAGCATAAGCTGATTGTAACTACAACAAGGGACCTGATTCTTCTCTGCTTTGCTCTGTGCAAAGTGGATTTAAAATGTTATTCTAATATTTTAACTCAGACACTTTCTAGTTCTCAGCTCTTTGCCAAAACCATCTTTCTTTATGTGAATTTCTACTGCAAAGGAGCAGCCATGCAAGATTAGTGGGGGCCTTGACCATAATTAAAAACACAGAAATACACAGATAGTCAGATACCCCTTAGATCACTACCACCAACATAAATTATAAAATGCAATTTACACTTGTCCCAAAAGAATTCTTTACTGGAGTCCTTCACATTAATACCACTATGCAGTCTTGCCTAAGGGAAAAGGAAAGGGGGACAGAGGGTTGGACAGATAAGCCTTGAAGGGTGTCCGAAAAGAATAACAAAATTGGACTGCTATAAACAAAGTCAGACATTACTACTAATTAGGACTGGAATGTATCCTTGATGCTGTTGTTACAAAGAGGTAATGGAGGGATTATATACTACCACTGATTTTTATGCCATACTTTAACTCTTTGGCCCAGATTCTCTAGTCCATCTCAACTGTGTTCAGCATAAGGTGTAGCAGGAGGCAAAATGTCTTTCTGCCTTCTTTTGTGTTCTTCTGATCCTTGAGCTGTTTGAGGACAGACCAGCCTCCAGCATAAGGTAAAACAGGTCTAGGACAATCATTACTGGTGTGAAGAAAGTAAATAAGGAAGTGTTATTTACTTCTGCTCATAACACAAAAATAAGGGGTCACCAAATGAAATTAATAGGCAACAGGTTTAAAACAAACAAAAGGAAGTATTTCTTGACACAACACACAGTTAACCTGTGGAAATCCTTGCCAGACGATGTTGTGAAGGACAAATCTAAACAAGGTTCAAAAAATTTCATGGAGGATAGGTCCATTAGTGGCTATGAGCCAGGATAGCTATTTGCCAGAAACTGCGGGTGGCCGATGGGATGGATCACCTGATGATTGCCTGTTCTATTCAATCCCTTTGAAGCACCTGGCATTGGCCACTGTCAAAAGACAGGATCCTGGGCTAGATGAACCACTGGTCTGACCCAGTATGGCCATTCTTATATAATGTCCCAGATCATGCAATATGACATGGACCACAGTCCTGCATCCTAGGTACTGTGGCAAACTGCCCACTTCCCCCTGGTGGGTCTTGCGCTTTACCTGCCTGTTTGTGGTCAGGGCACCCCCAAGTACCTCATCTCCCCTGGCTGTAGCAGAGCTCTGTCTCCTGGCCTGGAAGGGACCCTACTCCTGCAGTGCTCCACAACTTCCCCTGAGTTTGTTCCCTCCCTGTCCTTTTAATATCCCTGACCCCGCCCTTCATTGGGTCCAGGTGCCTTTAATTGCCCTGCTGTGTTTTCTCTTCTGCCGGAAAGGCAGAGGGTTTTTAACCCTTTCAGGCCTTCCTAACGGCCCCAGCATACCCTTTTGAAGCCATCTGGCCTGACTTTATCACAGTACTCATACACAATCATGCAATGTGGGATTAATATATCACCATTGTGATGTGGTAGCATTTTGCCCTATTTTGCATTGGGAACTTACCACACAAAATGCAACTGTGAAGTCAGTCTTCGGGGTCTCACCCCAAATACCATCAAACACATTAGAATTCTTTGTTCAGACCATATGATTGAGTGATCCTCTAAGCCACCACTACTAGACACCTAGAAGACAAAATGTATGGGTTTATCAGCAGGGTTGAATAGGTGTGTTTATAGGAGCAATGGAAGGAACATATGGCTTGCTAAATGATTTAGCAGTCCCCTTCTAGAAGAGACAAATGCTATAAATCACATTTCAGAGTGTGAGAAGCAAAGCCATTGCCATCCTGTTGACATTTCTATTATTCTTGACATAAGTCACAAGTAACACCAGTATTAACTCTTACAGGAGCACCACAAAGGACTTTAACAAAAGATATCTTTCTTTCTCATGAAACATTACTTTATTATTCATTTCTCAACACTTAATGATACCAAGAAGCCTATATGAAGATAGACTAATAGTAGAGAGGTGCTTGGCAGCAGCTGTGTTACTGATAATATCTTGGATATTTTTTAAACAGTGTGAGAGCCAACAAGAGAGGAAGAAAGTGAAATGAGAAATAGTAACTCAGACCCTGCTTAATGGAATGGAGGAAACTACATTAGGGAAAGAAAGAGTGGTAGTTATCAAAACAGTTGAGCTTGCTCTGATGACTCATGAAGATACATCAGAGCTACAAACTCAGTGATTTAGGGAGAAAGCTAAAGAACATA
Organism: Mesoclemmys tuberculata; assembly: GCA_007922155.1. Taxonomy (NCBI): domain Eukaryota; kingdom Metazoa; phylum Chordata; order Testudines; family Chelidae; genus Mesoclemmys; species Mesoclemmys tuberculata. The sequence goes on from ML675649.1 coordinate 26,663,388, forward strand.
CAACACTATAAGGGGAGCCATTCTTGACTTTGAAGGATTCTAGATAATACCTCACCAAGAGGGGGAAAAAAGGGGGATGAGGGTGTTTTGGAATTGTTCAGTCTGTGCATCAAAATCAGAGACTAGAAACAGAGGACCAGTCCTTAGCGGATGTAAATGGCAGCATAGCTCCTATGACTTTAATGAGAGCTATATAGATTTATAACAGATAAGGCTCTGTCCCAGACTTTATTTTAGTTGTACATTCACACGCAAACACAGGCTACCTAAAAATATGCCTACCTCAATAAAAGTTTGAACTAATGCCTTCAACCCTGATCCTGAAAGTACATTTTCACATGAATAATTTTAGTCACATGAGGAGCTCATTGAACACTGCGGAACCATTCACATGACTAAAGTTACACACACTTAAGTGTTTGCAGGATCAGAGCTTAAGATATTAACATAAAGCTGCTTTATTTTGAACCTGTTTGAGGTTAAGATAGTTTTATATCTATATAAGGTGATTGTGTAATTCTGAATTAACAAGATTTCTATATATGCCTGTGTATTATTATTTCCTTTAGAAATTGCATCCAAGGATGTTTACATTTGATCAGTTATGCTGAGCTTAAACCATTTGTGAAATATTTAGTTGCTTGTGATGAAACCTATAAAAAGTGTTATGGTTCCTTATCTTGGAATGAAATGCACCTGGCTTTTTTTAAACACTGAAGAGTGATGGATTAGGTGTTCTCCTTAAATGTTTAACTGGTGGTAATTAAAAATAACATGGCTTACTTACCTACAGAATCCTTTTTCTTAAAAGAATGAGTTTAAATTGTTTTAATGCACTGAGACAGCTTTTTAGAAAGTTCCTTTAAGATATTGAATTCAAGTGACCTTTACCTCCTATATTTCCTGTCCCCCTTGTCTGCAACTGTTTGGGAACATAAAAGAAGCCCTTTTGAGCTCAGTGATTCTCTATATTAAGCAGAAGTGGCAATTCTCAAACTTTACAAAAGTGTGTTCAACTTCATTAATTTCAGTGGGGTCATATTTGCTTACATCAGAGCTAAATTTCAACCAGAGACTCAAGTGTCTGTCAGGTTTTCAACCGTCTATTGTCCTCACAGTCCAACTCAGTACTGAACCAAATGAATCTAAGGTGTCTCTTAAGCCTGTTAGTGAGTTTCCTTTCCCATCTTGAATGTATTACAATAGATGTATGTTTCTTATCTTTCCACTACAGTAATTAAAAATCCAAATATAACTGTATTTAAGAATCATATATGCTCAAAATGCCCAAGAAGAGTCAAGGAAGAAAGCTCTGGTTTTCTAGAACTTCATCCACACAAGCCTCCCAGCAGCACATTGAATATCAGAATATTCAAATAATGAAATATCAAACCTTTTCTTGGGTGGGGGAGGTAACCTCTGTGGGTAGGGCATTATAATTTAGCAAGGGCAGAGATTAACGCATGGACTCTTTCATGAATGTTATATACACACTGCATCACTATAAAAGCAAATGCTTAAAGAAAATTAAACTGAGGTGAGTCTTTAAAACCACTAAATAAGGCTCTAGACTAGTGGAGCAACCAAAAGGTTAACTTCTGATGGAATGAGAATTCAAACGCCAAATCCTAAATGAGAACCAGGACTTGTATGGGACATATATTGCTTATCTCAAGTTAGCATGTTTCACAGAAAATACTACCATCAATTCCAATATTGTGAATATTTTGTTTCGATCCAGTGACTAATCAGAAATAGAAAGTTATAAAGTATTACTATAATTCTGTTTTTATGGATTTTCTGTGTTAAAGGGGAAAAAAACATTTCTAAAGGACCAGACTGTGCTGATTTTATAAGTGCACTGTGAAACTTTTAGATGTCTCTATGCAACTATGCAGACGTTTAAAAAAAGAGCAGAGATATATCTCTTTGCATTGAACTTCAATTTCTGTTATAACTTTCATGCCTGTAACACAGCTATAGGAGTCTCTTTTAATAAGCTCTTTGACAGAAAATCCTTTGAGGTTTTCAAATTCAGGAACTAAAGAGAGAACGAGCATACCCTCTCATCTAAATCTTGAGTAACTGCAGATTCCAATAGCATCTTCCTATACTATATTTTTGAAATCAGCATTTTAAATTATGGTGAAATTTAGGAGTGCTCTGTAAATGTGTGCAACATACAGATGATTGCAAGCTTTTTCCATTGTTCATAGAGTTCTTTTAAAGAGAATTTCTGGGAGAGAATCTTGAGGTAAATTAATTTGAATGTTCTGAGTGCTTTCTTCAGCATCTCATGCTTTTATGTGTAAGGGTATGAATATATCAGCCTTCTATTTATTAGGAGCTGAGCAGGAAGTCCTCACCTTGGTGTGCAGCAGAGTTCAGTTGTGTCAGACTTCCCCACAAGCTATTGAGGCAAAGGTAGGCTGTGGAAGGGGAGGCTCGAGGCCAGAATAACTGTTAAATTCTCTTATGCTAGTTTTCTGAAACATATAAACCTTTGTAAGTAACTTACTTGCAGTCAGAACTGCATTATAAAATGTAGTATATGGCTATATCAGTCCAGTGATTCTCAGGAATGCACATGATGCTGAATTTTATGTTCTAGTCTCAGAATATGCTGGAAGATATGTTAAATGACTTGTTGACAGATAGCTTGCCATAGACTATAGTACTGAGGAAATTCACCTGTGTTTTTTCCCCTCCAACCAGCAAATGGAATATACTGCAGTCATAAAATGGGCTCTAAAAATACTTATTTCACTAAGGAATAAGAAACTAATTAGTTTGTCTAAAGCTAGTAATGGACAAACCTGAAAACCTTTAGATAAGGCCCTCAGAATTTAGGAGCTTATGCATCTAGATAAAGCAATCAGAAATCATATCACAAAGCCTTAGACATATACAAAAATGATTACTAAATAGTATGCATGTGTCATGCTTCTGCTTCATAACTAGTAAATGTTAGTGCCCCTAGGGCATACCTTAGTTTTTGTACTGTAAGTGAAGAAACTTCTTGTTTTTCTAAATTTATATCACAGTAGTGCCAAGAAGCTACAAGTGATATCAGATCCTAGTTGTGCCAAGTGTTCTACATACACAAGGGAGGAGACAGTCCCTTTCCCAAAGTGCTTACAAACTAAACAGACAAACCGTCAGATAAATAAAGTGTTATCCACAGTTTACAGTTAGGGGACTTAGGTACAAAGGCATTAAGTAATTTGCCCAAGGTCACATAGGATGTGCTGGACAGAGCTGGCTATTGGAGCCTAGCTTACATGGCAGAGCTTAGCGTGGCTAGGACAATTAGGAATCTCAATGAACAGATATTTATTGAGGAACGTGTAGGGAGGCAGAGAAGAGAGGATAGGCAACACCACCAGCACTCAAAGGAATGACAGGAGAGTGAGTCGCAGCAAGGGAAATTTCTGGAACAAAGAAATTTTAGCATTACTAGGAGAAGGGCAAAGGCTAAACATTAGGTCTGTACAAAACTCATAACATTGCAGGTCACAAGAACTTGCCAGGTTTCAAAAATATTTTAATATAACATATAAAACTCAGCCCAGATTTTAGAATCTTTCAGCTACCCTGGGCTGATTTTCAAGTGAAGCAGCTGTTTCAAACTGAGCTTTCAGTTCCTGGATATATTTGAGCCCAAAATTTAAAGTAAAACTCAGGCAACCCAAAACTACAGAGGTTGAAACCAAAGAACATGTTTTCATGAGTCCCTTTACGCCAAAAATATTACTGAAAGGTTCCACTTATAACACAGATTCTGAACATTTGATCTTATGGCCTTTACTTGAATAAATATTCAAATCAATGGTGACTACAAGGAATTGAAGCCAATGGACCTACCCTTCTGCGTGTGTGATGTAAGAGTGGACCATTAATCACCATAATAAATTTAGACCTACAAAGTAGCAGAATGTACTTCTTTCAAAGCGTATACAGGGGAAATACATAGCTTTTTTAAATTTCAGATCCTGCTAATATGCTGCACAATGTGGATCTAGTAAACAATGTTTTATGACACTTTCTGAAGAAATGTGTTTCCCTGAATCTAGTTTCATAATCATCTGCAGAGATGTATGGTTTATAAACTGAAAGAGGGGAATTTTATTGCACCAAATCACACACGGTAATACACAGATTTAAAGGCCAGAAAGACTCATTATGATGATGTAGTCTGATGTCCTGCATAATACAGGACAACAAACCCCACCCAATCATCAAATAGTGGTGTGTATTTACTATCTGTGAAGCAGCTAAATTGGAAACTTGAACACTGCATTTAAACTGATTTATTGTCTTTGTAATGCTATATTATGACAGCCCTCTTAAATTTTTATAGTCTAAAGTACTCTGAGGTTAATTCATCTAATAAAGAAAAGTGTAGCATGCAATATGAATTTGTTTCCAAAGATCACTTGCTATAACAGGAGGGAATTTTCCTTTACCTGTTAGCATTAATTGTTTCTAATATAAATTGTAACTATGTATACATTGCACAATATTAAATACACAATCTTTGCAAGATTTAGACAACACAGAAATGAGATTGCATCTGTTCTAGTTATGTAAAGGAAAGCCCCAGGATGCAGATTCACTGATAATTTAATTATGTGGGGTATCCTGTGCTCCAGAATCATACAATTTTCCCAGTCAACCCCATACTGCAAATTTGTATTGCAGCTACTACCCTTTCCACCAAAGAGGACTAGAGGAAAGCATCAAAGATGGGTATCAAAGCCCATTACAGCTTCTTACCCCACAGGAACGTGTGAGTCTGCTGCTAATTTGCCACTCTTTCAAGCCACTTTTGACCCGGGGGGGGAGGGGGGCGGGGAATCAAACTAGTGTCTGCTCCATGGTTGATCCAAGGAATCTGTTAATAAAAAATGAAAGGAAACAAATATTTTGTTTTGTATTTGCTTGCTAGCTGTACTTTCCTCTTTCCATAAATCAATATGTGTAGAAAGGAGATAGTTAACTGAATAATGCATCTTGAAATAACTTTATATCCTACTGTAGCCCTTCCACATAAAATATAAAGTGAGATATATGTATTCAATTATATCTTTACATAAAAACCATGTAATTCAACTCATCGGTGTGACAAAAGAGCAGAAAGCCTCATACATCGTAAATACTTTTAAACCATAATATATCATAGCATACTTACAACAATTAGAAGAAATAAAGAGACAAATACATAGTCAGTGGATCACTGCAGAAGACCATAGATCAGTTGATATCAGTTCAGGAGCTCAAGAACCCAATAATTAGGGAACTAGACTTTTATACTCATTTTCTTTATGAAACCAATTGGATACACAACCATATTTGATCATTTTCTGTGACTGCAAAAAGATTAATACTTGCCCATCAGCCATATGTGCCCATAATTATACTTCCAATTGTTAATATTAATGGTTTGCAACAATCATTTCTTAACAATTTCTAAACATTAATGGTGTCTACCTTACACATTACCATATTGGCAAAGCTCCTCCAAAATTACTTTTGTAATTCTTTGATGTATCCTTATTCTTGTGGTCACTTGTTTGGTTCTCAAAATGAGAATGCAGAAGTCATGACCTGGGGTTAACATTTTGAGCCTGCCAAAAACTCAGCTTTAGCATAATTGTTCACACAAGGCTTCACACTAATAAAACAGGCCTCTAAGGCTGGGTCTACACTGACGGCGGCAAATTCGCCGCCATCAGATCGATTGCTCTGGATCGACTGAGCGGTCTGTGTAGACCCGCTCAGTTGATCCAGCAAGCCACACAAGAAAACCACCCCGGTAAGTGGCATAGCGCTGCGTCGAAGGGAGCACTGTTCCCTTCGATGCAGCGCAGTGTGGACAGCCCACGGAGGAGATGCTGCAAAGTCGACAGGAAATACGCAAGTGATTTACGTCACTTGTGTATCTCCCATTGACTGCCGCCAAATTGCAAAGGTAAATGTAGACCGGGCCTAACTATAACAAAGCCTAATAACCCAATTAATTGTATGCTTCTGCTTGGTCCCTAATATATTCCAATCTAACAAGCCTTATAAAGCTGTCAATATTACATATATGATACCTTACAAGGAGGGACTGGGACTTCTGACAATTGGAGCTCTTCCACTTTCACACAGGCTCACCCTGGGTGCTATGCTGATAATTAAATCAAACATTTAATTGTACTGCATAACCAGTTGTTTCACTATTCACTCTATTGATCACGTTCACGACTTCAAATAAGAAAGGAAAAAAACTTGCCAATGACTGTAGCTGTTAGGCTTATACAGTGTTTTTGGTTCAGTGATGTAGCACATCTCCCAAAGTCGTTTGGCCTCTTTTGTGATTGCTCTTTTATGTTGTTGTCCTAGTCTCAAACCCACTGATTTCTGGAAAGTTACAGGAAACTGTATTGAGCTACAAACCACAAATACAGTGTTGGTTGCCACAGGCAACTCTAACTCCTCCCTGCAGGGCTGGGCTGGATCTCACCCATACTCAAACTAGCGTCCAGTTTTGAACCCAGGACAGAACTCACTATTGATTGGCCAGCAGCTTCCAGCTTATAAGGGGCTGTGTGTGTACATGCAGGAATCTCTGATCTTAAAGAAGCCTTCCACATCAGCTCCCAAACTGCTAGTGAGCATGGTTAACAACGTCCTGCACTCCCTCTAGTGTGCTGAAATAGCAACAAATTCTTTGCAATGACTCAAGGCCATATCACAGACTCAGAGTTTGAGGCCAGAAGGGATTATTATGATAATCTAGTCTGACCTCCTACACATTGCATTCTTCTGAGATTGCATGTTGGCTTGTCCTTTCCAGAAATGTCTCCTTCCCCCATTTGGTATTTCCCAATAAGAATGATAATATCACTCATCATTCAGCATTTCCAGTAGTTACATTATTCCTAATGTACATACTGTACAATTAGGATCATCAAGAGTGATGTTATTGCAAAAGAAGGCAAATAGGATCACAGAAATAAAAGATGGAAGAGACCTGTTAGGTCATTTGATCCATCCTCCTGCCAACATAGGATTGTTTCCTACTGCAGATTCTCAAATTCTTTGTCCAGGTGGGTTGTAAATGACTCCAGGCATGGGGCATCCACCATTTCCCATGGGAGCTTTTTCCACAGTCTAATAGAACTCACTATTATGAATTTTTTTCCAGAGACTCAGACTACATTTTCCTTTGCTCAGTTTTACCTTATTACTCATATTTAGACTCCCTTTAATCATCCTAAATATACCATAGTTCCCATGGCTACTAACCGAAAAATACAAAGAGGTCAACAATATCCCTTGTAGTAAGGGTCAAAAACTTTCCAGAGGCCCTCAGTGTCTCTCATACTCAGACATTATTTTCAACTCATGCTTACACCTTAATGCATTATTGTAGTGGATAATATGTGTACTTAAAGTATTACAGCAATAAATCAGACATAGTTAGGTAAAGATGTTGCAAGGACAACTACCAAGTTTAAAACAAAAGAAAAACCCAAACCCTGTGAAATGAACCTTTGTGCCTAGAAAAAACATTTAATAGACTAGATGTGCATCTTTCCAAGTTTTTATGGAAACAAACTGAGAACAAGCTAATATGCCCTGATCATCTCTTTAGACAGACTCAGACTCAAAGTACTTCTCTGGTAAAATTATTCCTTTATATAATGGCTTGGTCTTTTTATTTTGATTAATGAGTGATGCTAGTTTCTAAGTAACAACAGCTCCTACTGCTATGTTGGAGTGAGCACAATTTTTGTTGGATTTTTTTGGAACTACAGTCACCTGCTGGCAATAAAATGAGTGTCCTGTCAGTGTATATAGCAGAATGCCATTATATTAAGTCTTAAAATAGAAAGCTGCTGCTGCAGCTGTTAAGTATGTGAAGGGTTTTGAGCCTTCTGTCTTTTTTTTTCTAACTGGATTGCATTACATTCCACACAAATCTCCAAACTCGATAAACTGCTTTTGTTTGAAATTAATTTGCTATATAAATATATCTTCTCTCTAAATGCCTTCTGGAAGCATTGATTTTTTCCTCTGTAATGTGGAATCATAATTTTTGGAACTTGGAAATTTCTACAGCTCAATGCACTTTTGTTTACTGTATATCTTTTACTGTTGGATCATTTCATTTTTCATTTACTGACTTTGGTTACATGCATAAGAATACAATTTAGTTACATACAAATGTAGTCAGAAGTGGTGGTGTCTGGAACTGAAGCCAAATCAAGTTAGTTTGTGCCAGAAGCTCAAGAGATGTTGGTTGTGAGATTACAGAAACCATAAAACTGAACCAGAACCACAGCAGAACCATAAAACTGGTGTCTTCCAGTTTCAGATCCTAGTCAGAAACAAAACTGTAGGGATAGGATTAGGTCCAGGGGTTGAATATGAGCTGGTCTAAAATTTTCTTGTTTAGCTCCACTTCTCATTTTATCCAATGCCCTTTATGCTTCAGGAATTTCAATTTTTTTTTTTTTTTTTGGAAAGCCATGAGTAATGAAATGACTCTGGACAAGAATAAGCTTCCATGTTTTAAACTCATTGGATTTGGAGAGAAGTGATGTTGGATATTAGGGTTTTCTGCAATTTTTTTTTAAGATGCTATGGAATCTTTAATTTTACTTTGGAAAGCAAGAAGAAACAGAAAAAGGGAACATCTCATTTGAAGAATGACACCTCTACCCAATGCAAGGATTGTGAGAGTAAATATTATAAAAGGCTCCAGGGGAAAAAAGCACTTTTATTTACAATTGGCCAAATCCTACAGACTATCCACAAGCATATGTCTCATTGGCATAAGTGCTGAGTAAGAACTTCAAGGTCCAATGTATCAACTGGAGATTAATATTAGTTTATAAAGAAAGGAGTTGTATCCGATGTATATCCCAGTTAGATTTTTCAGTGAGAATTCCATATTTAATTGTGTACAAAGTGCACATGAATTGAGTTACATTTTATGAAAATAGTTTGTCTTCTTGAAATTACGCTTTTGTAAAAAAAAAAGCCCCTGGAAATACAATATCGAGTAGCCAAGAAACAAAGCCTTTCAAACTCTTTTGCACTTAAAAGTAGATAAATATGATTAGAGTGACAGAAAACAAAACCAGAAAATTGCTTCATATTGACACCAGTAATACCATACAGGAAAGTGTACTTTTCAAATCTTTAAGGATGAAATTCTGTTTTTATAGCGCAATATCCCAAAATAATCAAGAATGATGTGTACACAAGAAAGGTCAACAGCTGGTCTGGTAGTGTACGTTTCAAAAATTCCTTTAAAAAAATAAGAGGAAATGTTGCCAAATCTCTCTCTCTGACAACACATTTTACAACACACATACATATTTTTTCAACTGATAATTTCCATGTCTCTTTACAATGCAGTTATTTGGGAAAATTTCCTATGTCCACTCTACAGTAGTGAAGAAGGTGATGATAAACAGATACCAGAAAATTTTCCACCAATTCCAAAGGGACAATTAATGGAAGAAATGTTAAAAGTGGTTGTAGTTATTATGACCTAGAGGAGACTGTGGGGGCCCTTAATTCAGTGTTCCAATGGTAACCATAGGCCCTTACATCAGACTCGTGTGGAGGCAGTATTAGAAAAAACTATGAGAGTCCTGTAGCACTTTAAAGACTAATACATTTAATTTTTGCAGGCATAACCTTTCATGGACTTTAACCCAGTTTGTCAGATGCAGGGAATGGAAATCAGATAGGTGGTATATGTGTGTATATATATATATATAGTCAAGGGGAAGGTACAACAATAAGTGGAGTAAGTAAAATCAAAGTCCATACAGTTAGAGTAGCTGAGGCCTATTCACAATCATTGATTAGAAGGTGAGAATGTGTGACATTTACTTCTTGTAATGAGATAACCATTCCAAGTCCCTATTCAGACCCAGTCTGATCGTGTCAAGTTTGCAGATCAGTTCTAGCTCTGCAGTTTCTCTTTGAAGTCTGTTTTTGGAGTTTTTTTGTTGAAGTATGGCAAGTTTCAAGTCATCTGCAGAGTGCCGGGGAGATTGAAGTGCTCTCCAACTGGCTTATGGGTGTTCCCATTTTTTATGTCTGATTTGTGTTCATTTATTCATTTGTGTTGTGACAGTCCGGTTTGGCCAGATACATGGCAGAGGGCATTGCTGGCACATGATGGCATATATTACGTTAGTAGATGTGCAGGTGAATGGGCTCCTTATATTTGTGGTGACAACAAGAACCAGCTTGCTGTCAGGTTCGATTTATATGGATCCCTCAAATAAGGAGCGACAAGGGTTGCTTTGCATACAACTTTGTTTTACTTGCAACAATCTATACATCAACAATTGCAATTTAAAAATCACCATTGATTCTTATTTAATACAACAACTTAACTACTTAAAACACAATCACAATTACAACTATACAATTATATTTACAAAGCTAGCTTACACTATAGGGTTATGCTTATACTATTATACTTACACTGCAACAGTGAGGTTTGTCAGCAGCAAAGCAACACTCCAATATTACTAGTATGATTCCCGGGTTTACATCTGAGTGGAAGATACAGTCACACTCAGGTTACACAGCCACACGCTCTATACTTAGGTTTTGAGCGGCAAACTGGGGAGCGACGGTAGGTAGATCAAGCCTGCACGTAGAGCTATTCTGGTGCCCTTCCAAGATATGGGACATCTCCAAATTATTTTTGTTTTTGATCACCTTATATCTCTTCCTCACAGCAATGTGCCCACTTTCTAGCCAATTATGATTCCTAAGAGCGATGAGGTGATTGCGGGCTGCACCCTGACACAGCGAAACTTGATTTTATTTTTCTTAATTGTCCAGCTGCTGTTTGCTGTTGACAAAGACTCACCCATCACAATACATGTCTGAATACTATTTAAATGAAGTTTACTGAGTTTCGAGTAACAGGTTTACCGAAACCTACAGGCCACATACTGATCTTCAGTACTTGACACCTTCTCCCGGTGCTTATCACAGAGATTTCTGACAAGACAAGGCTGGATGTTGTTACAAAGCAGTTAACATTTTACATTCAGGCCCAATGAGTTTATATTTCTATTAATTTAAAATGGAGTTGGGTCACTTTAATTATAAAATGAAACAATGTTACAACAATATTGTGGCTGATGTGGTTAGGACCTGTGATGGTGTCACTAGAGTCTATGTGAGGGCAGAGCTGGCAACGGGGTTTGTTGCAGAGATAGGTTCCTGGGTTAGTGTTCTTGTTGTATGATGTACAGTTGCTGGTGAGTACTTGCTTCAGGTTGGGGGGCTGTCTGTGAGCAAGGATAGGTCTGCCTCCCACGGCTTGAGCGAGTGAGGGATCATGTGCTAGGATAGGTTGTAGATCTTTAATGATGTGTTGGAGAGATTTATGTTGGGGGCTGTAGGTGATGGCTAGTGGTGTTCTGTTGTTTTCTTTGTGGGGTCTGTCCTGTAGTAGGTGGCTTCTGGGTATTCGTCAATTTGTTTCTTCACCTCTCCAGGTGGGTATTGTAGTTTTAAGAAAGTTTTATAAAGATCTTGTAGGTGTTTGTCTCTGTCTGAGGGATTGGAGCAAATCTGGTTGTATCTTAAGGCTTGGCTGTAAACAATGGATCGTGTAATGTGTCCAAGCTGGAGGCATGAAGATATGTATTGCGGTCAGTTGGTTTTCAGTATAGGGTGGTATTAATGTGACCATCCTTTCTTTGTATTGTAGTGTCAAGAAAGTGGATTTCTTGTGTGGACTGGTCCAGGCTGCAGATGATGGTGGGATAGAAATTATTGAAATCCAGGTGGAATTCTTCAAGGGACTCTTTCCTGTAGGTCCAGATGATGAAAATGTCATCAGTGTAGCATAGGTAAAGTAGAGATGCCTGGGGATGAGTTTTGAGGTAGCGGTGTTCTAGGTCAGACATAAAAATGTTGGCATGCTGTGGGGCCATGCGGGTGCCCATAGCTGTGCCACTGACTTGAAGGTATAGATTGTCTCCAAATCTGAAGTAGTTGTGGGTCAGGACAAAGTCACAAATTTCAGCTACCAGGTGTGCCATAGCATCATCAGGGAAAATGTTCCTGTTGGCTTGTAGTCCATCTTTGTGTGGAATATTGATATAGAATATAGAATATTGATATAACCCCTACATCCATAGGGGTTAGGATGGTGTTTTTTGGGTGATCACCGATGGATTGTAGTTTTCTCAGGAAGTCAGTGGTATCATGAAGATAGCTGGGAGTGTTGGTGGCATAGGGCCTGAGTAGAGAAGAGTCTGTCTTATCTCGGGGACTCTCTTTCTGCCCTATCACCTGCATACACAATACAATTCTGCAGTGACCTAGAAGCCTACTTTTGCCGTCTCCGACTCAAGGAATATTTCCACCACACCACTGAACCCACAGATACCTACCAACCAACGCTACAAAAAGAAGAATTCTGCACGGACTCCTCCTGACGGTCATAACAACAGACAAGACTTTTACATAGAGTATTTCCACCGAAGTACACAAGATTGTCGACAAACAATTTCGTAATTATTCCCTGCATCTGACGAAATGTGTTCATGTCCCTGAAAGCTTATGCCTGCAAAAATCAAATTTGTTAGTCTTTAAAGTGCTACAGGACTCTTGTTTTTGCTGTATACAGACTAACACGGCTACTCATCTGGAACTTTTCCCCATGGAATGCACAGTATTAGAAAAGTGGAACATAAACTTTCATAGAAAGCAAAGGGTAACTACCACCTGAAAGTGCTAAATATACTACACAAGACTTTTATTATAAATACATTGTGCTGTAAAAGCAACATATATGACACCAACTTTCAAAATATAATTTCTGATTGAAGATGTATAGATAAGAAAATATGTTTTGTTTATTTCTTCTGAACAGGTAACCTAATCTCTTAACCATTACCCACAATATTTTTTCTGAGATTTTTTTTTTTTTTTTTTGGAGCTTCAATCTCACAAAATATCACTTACCATGATTCTAGAGTTGGGAGAGTTTATAGCTTATCACAATGTAACCTGAAACATGAGAAAATACTAGTTTCAGGTTTGGACAAGGAAATAAAAAAAGTGCTTTTTAATGCGGTGTTTTGTTTCTTTGTTTTTTGCTTCTGAAACGTTCACCCATTCAGTGGGTTGACAAATTTACCAGATAGCAACTAGTCACACTACTAAATCTTGTAGTCAGAGACCAATATGAAAGGCCATTGCATCCTGGGGCTTCTTTGCTCTTTTGGGGTTTATGAGCTGGTAGGAAGATACACCAGCTATGGAAGATAAAATAAAGCTACAAACAAGAGTTCAGTTCAAGTCCGTTTGCTCAGAGCTGCCTTTATTACAACAAAGAAGATTCAAATTAGGAACAGAGTAACTGATAGTACTTGGGGACAAACACCAGAGGCCTTTTTAGCATTCTGAGAAAGGAGAGGCCACCGTCTTCCCAATAGGTGGTCAGACAGCCACCACTGCAGTAGCTTTCGATTTGCTCCCCTTTATAGCCCCATACAGGGGCAATGCCCAGAAATTTAACTTTGACCTCTTTGGGGGGGGCATGTTCTTTGCCCCCCTCCCCTGGGAGGAGCTCACACTCTCCCCACCTCCAGCCCCACTCCCCAGGTGTAACAGCTTATTCTTCTGTCCCTCCGCCCCGGGACCTAGCCCTGGGCAGAGCAGCTTGCTCTTCCCTCCCTCTACCCTCTTGTCCCTGGGAGGAGTAGTTCATCCCCCACACACACCTTGGCCCTGGGGGCTGGAGGAATTCTGTGCCTCCCATGATTAGTGAGGGTCCCGAGTGCCTGCTTGCCTCTTCTTGCACACACCCCTGGTCCCATCCCAGCATCACTCATGTGATAGTCAGGGAACACGTGTTCTACTTGTAACTCTTTGCATGATGGGACTTAAGTCTGACCTTTATACTTTATGTCTTCTATGCTATGTTTCATTTCCTTGCCTCCTGGGGCTGTGCATATAGACTTATAGATTTTAAGGCCAGAAGGGACCATCACGATATCTAATCTAACCTCCTGCACAATGCAGCCACAAAACCTCACCCTCCCACTCCTGTAATAGACCCATAACCTCTGGCTGAGTTACTGAAATCCTCAAATCATGATTTAAAGATTTCAATTTACCGAAAATGCACCATTTACACTAATTTAAACCTGCAAGTGACCCATACCCCAGGCTGCAGAGGGAAGATTTAAAAAAATAAAATAAACCCAGGTCTCTGCCAATCTGACCCAGGGGACAATTCCTTCCCAACCCTGAATCCGGTGAGCACTTGGACCCTGAGCATTTCACCAAGACCCAACAGACGGACACCTAGGAAAGAATTCTCTGTAGTAACTCGGAGCCCACCCCATCTACTGTCCAATCATCGGCTATTAGGGATATTTGCAACTAGCAGTCACAGATTGGCTGTATATACCATTGTAGGCAGTTTCATACCATCCCCTTCATAAACTTCTCAAGCTTAGTTTTGAAGGCAGTTAGGTTTTTTGCCCCCAGTGCTTCCCTTGGAAGGCTGTTCCAGAATTTCACTCATCTAATGGTTAGAAACTTTTGTCTAATTTCAAGTCTAAACTTGTTGATGGTCAGTATATATCCATTTGTTCTTGTTTCAGCATCGGTGCTTAACTGAAACAACTCCTCTCCCTCACTGGTATCTCTCGGATGTATTTATAGACAGCAATCATATCTTTCCTCCGCCTTCTTTTGGTTAGGTAAACAAGCCCAGCCCTTTGAGCCTCCTCTCATAAGGCAGGTTTTCCATTTCTCAGATCATCCTCGTAGCCCTTCTCTGCACCTGGTCCAGTTTGAATTCATCTTTTTTAAACATGGGAGACCAGAATTGCACACAGGTTTTCAGATGAGGTCTCGCCAGTGCCTAGTATAATGACTAACACGTCCCTATCTCTACTGGAAATACTGCTACTTCACACCTGCTCAGCCTGAGAAAGGAAGAGTGCTTTACTGCTCTTTTTCAGCCTCCATTATTTTAAACAGTATAAATCTTTGCTAAAAGAGATTTAAAATTGATTTGCATTTCCTATTCTAATTACTCCTGCAGCTTCTAGCCAGTGAGCCTGATTTGGTAATGTTCATTCTGTTTTGGTTCTACTAGATGAGATAATTTTAATAGCCAATGACTTTCACTCGTGAATTGGTCAATCTACTGTGACAAAGTGGTAGTGTTGCTGTTTCCCTATTTCAGTATACTCAGACTTGAATTCTGTCCCCATTTGTACCTGTACTGCTCCATGATAATCTCACATCCTTATCAAAACGTAGTCCAATCTTGTCATACTATTTAAAAGACATGATGCCACTGTGCATCTGAGTTTGTCATGTAGCTAGTAAAAATTCCAAGGGCCAAATCCTGAGTGTTGCTGAGCAGCTGTGCCACTTATAGGACTTGATCCTGCAGGATGCTGAATTACTACAGCCCAGATCCACAAAGGTACTTAGGTGTTGTGACACTGAGCACCACAATACCTAACCTTTAGGTGCTTAAAGAAAAATCACAGGAACAACACTGCAATCCACAAAGACTGAGTTAGGTGCCTATGCAATGGATGGGGAGTGAGAGGTGCCTTAGCCTGTGATCCACAAAGACAGCACACTAGGCAGGGAGCTGCGTAAGCTAACTAAGGGGAGATACTGACCAGAGGGGTGTGCCCTAAGCCCCTCCCCTCTAATCAATATAGTGGCCAAAGTCCAGGTTGCATGGACCACCTAGGTCTGTTTTTGAGCCACAGACCATGGGAAGATAGGCATTTGGATGCTTAAACCAAATGCAGGGCCCAAAATGAAGGCGGACATCCCTTATAACCTTTAGCTTAGTGGATGGGGTATTTACCCCAGATGTGGAAGACACCATGTTGAAGTCCTTTTTCCTCCTGAGGGAGAGAAGGGATTTAAGCAGCAATCTGCCACCACTCAAGTCAGTGCCCTAACCATTAGACTATCAAGTCATTCTGATGCTTTCACTAGCCCTATTAATATTTAATTATTCTATAATTTAATTAAAGTGGAACAACTGCAATAGGAGAGACCGAGGGTACCCCAAAGCAAAATGTTCCATAGCCCAGTGGTTAGGGCACTCACTTGAGGAGGAGTTCCCCCTCCTCCGCTCAGGACTGGGGTTCTACACACTGCGTGAGTCCACTATCCACTAGGCTAAAGGTTATAAGGGAGGTCCTCTTCCCCCTGCACTTCCCATCAAGCTCTTTTATGTGAACTTGCCTGAGAGGCCCAATCCAGTAGATAGCTTCTGAACGTGCCTACTGGGTCAGCCCCCTGCACAAGACTCAGGTGTCTGAATGCCTGACTTTCCTGGTTTGTGAATCGTTCTGGGGCTCAGGTGAGAGATAGACAGTTGGATTCCTATCACAAAGCAGTTATGTTTATGTGGAGGTGGCAGATAGGTCCGGGGAGCATAGAGTGTGGCTGCAGCAAGCATGCCTAGAGGAAAAAACTTAGTCGCTGAGTGTGTTTAGGTGCTTACAAGAGAAGGCAAAATTCAAGCAGGAGTTTTGTGGCTCTCAGTGATGCCTAACAATGGGACTTAGGCTCCTGAATACCTCTGTGAATTGCCCCCTAGGTGCTCAGGTCAGGTGCTCAGAACCTTGCAGAATCAAGCCCATTAACTTTACTGGGAGCTGCAGATGCTCAGCAATTCTCAGAGTTTGGCCTTTCTTCTGCATCAGTGTCAATGACTAGTAACACTGCGAGTTAAAAAGGAGCATGGGTGTAGCAGAAGTCTGAGAAAAATCCAGTTCAAAGATTTCAGCACAGCTGAGTATTGAAAACAACCTTGCTTTTAATTTGATGTCTTAAGCTTCAAGCGTACATTATGTCTTCATGGTGCAGCTGTGGTTTCTGAACTCCTAAAAAAAAAAAAGACTCAGCCTCTCAAAAAGACAAATAAAACAAACAAGACTAGCGACATGCCCAGTAAGTCTGAAGGGCCTCTGACGCACCACAGGAAAACTACAGAGTGACTTTTGGTAAGGAGTTTGACCAAATCCATCTCTGACCTTTACTTTGTCTCTTTTGTAATTATTGTCATTTTCTTTCCTTCTGTTGTGGCTTTTCAAAATTTATCTGCACTTTACAAACTCTCTGTTTTTGTCAGCAAAAACCCCTCACATCAACAAGCACAAAATCCCTGCAATTATATATTTTGGTTTAAGGAGTCTCGTTTACTAGATGTAGCATATGAAGTGAAAGGCAAATTAGTATTATACAAAGAAAAATGCCTGCCCCTATAATGCTTCCATTTTCAAGCAAATGCCAATATATTTTTGCATTACCTATAGTACTGGATTTATAGTATTTTCCCTAGAAATAAAATATGGATAGATATAGAGAAACTAAAACAGACATTTTTGACTGCAGTGAAACATTGCTCATCTGAACCTTTATCGTCCAGAAATATCATTTATCAAAGAAGCGGACTCTTGATTTTTTATTAAATATATGGAACATTCCCAAATTATTCAAAACAGTGTTTATTAAATTCCATGTTGTAGTCCCCCTTTCATTTGGAAAAACAAGCTGGGTAGAATTTTCAAAAATGTCTAAGCAATTTAGGGACCTAAATCCCACTACTGTATCAGTTGTGAATTTAGCAGTTAAAAGACTGAAAGTCAATAGGATTTAGGCTCTGAAATTCCAAATTTACTTCCGAAAATGGGGATTTAAGAGCATAAATCTCATTGGGAGACGATGAGACTCCATTATGTAACAAACATGCTTTTCAAGCAAATGTTTTCTGAAGAAAAATAATTTTTGTACATAAGCTGATACAAGTAAAATTCTATTTAAACCTGAAATTTTCTGTTATCTAAAAAGACAGTGGTAGCATACAATACATTCCATCTACAGCACCATGTCCCGGTGTAATATCCTAGCACAACAGGCTAATGTAGTTTGCCGGGCACTTGACTTAATGTTCCAGAGCCTGCTCCCACTTACACAGCTTTCACACTAGTGTAACTCTATTGACTTCAAAGGAGATATTCCAGATTCATAAAGGTGACGGTGCGAGCAGAATCACGCCTCCAATCAAGCACTGACAGTTAGAAAAAAGACACAGTGACAGAAGCAGCAGATGTACCTGAACACACAAAACATCTGGCGAATGGCACTTTACAGTCCAGCATGTAGAGTAACACTTCTAGAAGCGATTTAAAATTTACAGCATGGCCGGAATAATATACTTTTACTAGACGAGAAACTGGCTGTGACTGCAGCTGCAGTGCAGTTTCTTTTACTGGCCAACTAAAACCTTCTTATGAGTGAAAACATTTTCCATGCATACAGTGATTAGAAAAAAATAGAAATGCATGACTGAGGTACTGAGACCTCCCATGATGTAATTGTCACAACTGAGCTATACAAAAAATCCAAGCTGAACGATCTGCTTTGAACCCTGCTAACCTCCAGAAAAGATCATTTCTGTCCATATGTTATGTGGTTTGCCACCTCTGTAGACTTGGCAAAGCCTACAGCATGAAAGTGTAGGAATGAGAGGGTAGTTGCTGCTGAAGGTGAATGTCATGTTAATATTAATGTGGATAATAATTCAGAATACCATCCTGTCAGATATTGATGTTGACCTCAAGTCCAGTAGCCTGTGTCCCCCAGATGAACGTATTGCCTATTGACATCAATGGAGATCTATGAAAGGAGGGTATTGCAGATTCACAGTGGGGAAGACGTTTTCTCATAGGTAAAATTCACCACTCTGCAGATCAATAAAACACCTATCTGACACTTAAGCCCTCAAAACAGGGCATAAGTGGAGCAGAGACCTTCTACACTGGGGCAAATTTTACCCAGAGTGAGTAAGGATGGAAGCACCTATCCTAAAGGTATTTGGAATAACTGGGATAAATAGGCACAGTAAGTGGAGCTGCTTCATAGGCTCAATGATCTCATTAAAAGAAAACATCATTTTTAGAATTACGCCCTCATTTTACATAAACCTATGTATTTTATTTTACACACTACCCAGCACAAGAAAAGCTATTTCCTCTTACTGAATGACTGCCTTGAAATTTGAATCCTGTGTGTAACTGTTCCTGCTTTTCATTTCTTGTGCTAGCTTGTGCAGCCTCATACACAGACTTGGCATCGCAAGCCAATCCCCGGTTCTCTCTTGCTGTGGCGGAACTAAAGGGAAGTGAACTGCATGAGCTCTACACCTAGTTCATTCTCCAAGTGTGCTGGCTCAAATGTGCTTTCCAGTGTGCTGGAGGGGCACACTCAAGGCTCTGCCCACATGCACAGGAGAAGCAGCAGTCCTAGAGCAGCCATTCTTCCCATGCCATGAGCGGTGACGTAGGTCGCCTGCACAGGGAAGTAAGGGTCACCTTATCCCCCTTAATCTCCTGTGAAGGCCCCTATCCCAGGCCATGATCTGGCCCATACGAAGTATTTGTTTTTCTAATAAAAGTCTTGAACCTTAATACAAACACTTTATATAGATATATCAGAATAAGGCCAAAGAATCTGAAAGGTCTTCTAACATGATTGTCTGCAATCACAGGGGAGGATGCAGCACTGCCTGGCCATAGAGCAAAAGGCTTTAGAATGGCTATTTATTTATTTAAAACAATATTTTTCCTGTGTGGTGCGTATTTTAATTTAACACCAGATGTAATAACCTCTGCTCAACAGTGGGAGTAGTGAAGCCTCATACCACTGCTACGGTAGTCTTAAATCTGATGTGGCACAGAAAATACTAGCTTTCCCAAACGCAGATGTAATGCAAAAGGAAATAGCGACACTGAGCACACAACGTCCTTTTCTTACAGAAGTTACATGGGTCCTAAGTCAAAGAGACGGATCCTGCCCTTTGTTAAAGTCACTTTGTGCAGCTGGAGCAGCCTAAAGTGGCCTTAAGGCTGCTCCATTGGTGTAAGGATTCTTCCTGGGCTGGCTGTACACCAGCTCCATTTAATACTCTGGCACAGAGGGCATGTTGGGGCTGGAGTGTGGCCAACCCCTTGACTGGGACTTGGTTTACAGATTCATCATTTCATAGATTCCAAAGCCAGAAAGGACCACTGTGATCATCTAATCTGACTCCCTGTATAACACAGGCCATAGAACGTCCCCACAATAATTCCTAGAGCGTGTCTTTTAGAAAAGCATCATAATTTGATTTTAAAAATGTCAGTGATGAAGAATCCACCTCCTATTCCCTCCTTCAGCAATGTCAAGCTCTGCTCTGGCACAGGGGAGGACTGAGACTGAGGTAAATTCAGTGCAATAAGGTTGCTATCTACATAATTAGTCAGAGTTTTTAAATATCTCTTGAGTTTCCAGCAGAGTTTTATCCACCTCTTACTAGTTCCAGTATAGCTTTAGCTAAACTGCTCTCTCTTACAGTGAAGTTCCTGTTACTCTCTAACTGCATAACAGGAATAAAAAGGCCTTGTGCAGGCCCTCTAAACAGGGACGAATTTCATGTAAGTGAGCAAGGGAGGCAGAATCTGCTCCTGTATTAATATCACAAAGCTTCTCATTTGCCACCTTACTTTCCAGTACAGTACAAACGAAAATAAGACACAGATGCTAACCGAGCAATTCCATTTGAGCAGGTTTGTAGCTTCAGGTCACTAATATATTGACTGTGCTCCCACCTGCCCTCATGCCATCCTATTATATGCTTTGACACAGTAGCCAGGGAAAACAAAGGGACAATATCTGGAAAAAAACATTGTTCCAGGGAATACAATAAGAATGAATCTCAGAGCAAACTTGCCTCCACCAGCAGGCAGCGAAATATTTCCATGGTCTATTATTTCCTATCATGCTATCATTTTTTTTTTTTGGCAATATCAAGGGCTAGAGGGAAATATTGTATTCTGATGTATTAGCATTTGATAAAAGAATAAACATGCTGTGCACATTCATTCTTTGCAGTGTTTTGAGATTTTCTTTAAGGTCGAATCTGACACACTCATTTCATATCTAGGACTAGAAATGCAGGCTTGGCTGAGTTCAAAGGGGTCATCATCCAGCTGCAAATGCCCAGTGTTGCCTGATTTTTCCATTTATTGTTCAAGGGAACCTGTTTCTTTCACATTTTTTTCTGAGCTGTGATAGCAAGGACCTTGCCTTAGTTTGACTACTTCGCACCAGTGCTACAATCTGAGGGGAAAACTCTCCTCTCCGACCCACATGGTTGGGCTATAATGAATATTCTGCACCTGCCTCTAAAGCTGATGAAGAGTTTATTTTTTGTAAATGTCATTTACCTTTTTTATTATTATTATTTGCAAATTGGAGGTGGGTGGCAAAGGTGCCTTGAAGCCCCCCTTTGTGCTCCAAGTGTTGTGAGGCCATTTGGCACAACCCCCACCATCAAGAACAGCAGCCTCAGGGCTTCTTTAAATGACTCCCAAGTTCCCATACTCCATCATAGAAAGCCAAGAATAGCAAGAGCACTGTGTGTTCCAGCAGGGTTGCCAAGTGGTATTGCCCATGAGCTGTTTCTGACTTCCTTATACCTCTTTATGACACCAGAGCAGGAAAAAGGGGACTTGGGCTATATCTACACTGGAGCCAGAGGTATAATTTTCAGTTTGGGTAGACATACCACACTAGCTTTGACTCAGCTAGTGCATTAAAAAAGCAGCATAACTGCTGCTGCACAGATGATGGGACAGGCTGGCTGTTGCGAGTGCAATCCCATCCGAAACCTTAGGTATATATGCCGGGTGACTAGCCCATCCTATGCTGTAGCTCCACTGCTATTATTAGCATGGGTATGTCTACTTAAGCTGGAAATTACACCTCCAGCACCTGTGTAGATATACCCTCAGTGGAACAGAGACTTGGACCCCTTATGATGTTCATTTCTCATGACCCAACCAGTTCTTGCAGTTACTATTCAAATAATGCTCCTCCCAAAAAAAAATATTCCCCCCCCAAAAAAACAGTGGTAAGGCACTCAAGCTCTAGAGCCAGAAATAAACATGGAGAAAGAGTAAAAATATACACTGACATCTGGAATTCCTAATTGTAAGCATGGTAGAATAAGATACTCTTTCTGTATCCAGTCAGCTCTATCCAAAAAAAGGAAATAAATCCCTCCTTCAGTCCCAGTCTGACTGCTTGCAAGTCATGATAATAGGATGATGGTGATGAAATCTACTGCCAATCTGTCATATACTTCTTTTCAATCTAAGGCAATGGGATCATAGCCTATTTTCTAGGTTCTGTCATATCTCTACAATGGGTTTGAAACCGCTTCTGTAAAATTTATCTGATGATCTTTCATGGTCTCTGGTCATGAGCCAAGTTTCACAGCTACTATATAAAGGAACTGGCAAAACCTTTGAAACATGTATACTTAGTTTTCTGAAGACAGAAATAATCAAGTCTTTTCTACTAGTAGTTCCACGTGAATGTATTTGAGCTCAATATGATCCTCTTCTTTGTGACCCCCATCATTTTCACACTGTCTGTGCAGGCTTACGCCGAGGTACATGAGCTCTTCAACCCTTTAACATTCTTCCTGCTGTTTTAACTTTCAATTATCCTCGAGTTCCAACTTCTCATGCTTCCTGCTAGCCTTTCTCCATTTTATCTGAGACCAGGAGGTCAATCCTAACTCCCTGGTTACTCACCAAAAGTGAAATTCACTTTTTTGCAAAAGGCCAGGGGGACCTACACCTTGTTCTGAAATTCTTCTTTGAAGGTTTAAGTGATGAATAGGCCTTGTGTTGAACTTCTGCACAAGGGTGAATTTCTGGAATAAAGCTATGTCTGTGAGATACCCAGATGACAATCACATATTAGCTACATATGCCACTTACCTAACAGCATAAACTTTGAACACAATGCTAAAAAATCAATATACTTTCTAAAAAGCTGTATTTAAGCTACTCAAGTATTTTCAGCAGAACTAGGTGAGTGACGTGACAAGATAATTGATCAGTGTCTGATTTCTGTTTATTCACTTGCAATGAAATTCATCCCTGTGCAGTAGGCCAGCACAAGATCACTTTAAACCCTCAAAACAGGATATAAATGAGAGTTTTGCTGTCCTACTGCAAAGGGATGAGTTCACCCTTAAGACCATAAGAATAACCATACTGAGTCAGACCAATGGTTCATCTAGTCCAGTATCCCATCTTCCAACAATGGCCGGTGCCAGATGCTACAGAGAGAATGAACAGAACAAGGCAATTTATCAGGTGATCCTTCCCCTGTCATCTGTCCCAGCTTTTGACAGTCAGCAGTTTAGGGACACCCAGAGCATGGGGCTGCATCCCAGACCATCTTGGCCAATAGCCATTGATGCACCTGGTCTCCATGCATTTATCTCATTCTTTTCTGAGCCCAGTTATATATTTGGCCTTCATAACATCTCCTGGCAACAAGTTCTACTGGTTGACTGTGCATTGTGTCAAAATGTACTTAAATATTTTTTCCAATCTGCTACCTATTAATTTAATTGGATGACCCCTGGTTCTTGTGTTATGTGAAGGGGTAAATAAGACTTCCTTATGCACTTTCACTATGCCATTCATGATTTTATACACATCTATCATATCTCCCTGATTAGTTGTCTCTTTTCTAAATTGAACAGTCCCAGTCTTTTTAATCTCTCCTTATAGGGAAGCTGTGCCATACCCCAATCACTTGTGTTGTTCTTCTCTATTCCTTTTCCAATTCTAATATATCTTTTTTGAGATGGGGAGACAAGAACTGCATTCAGTATTCTAGGTGTCGGCATACCATAGATTTACACAGTCACATTTTCTTTTTTATAATCTATCCCTTTCCTAATGGTTCCTAACATTCCATTAGGTTTTTTGACTGCTGCTGCATATTGAGCAGATGTTTTCAGAGAACTATCTAAATTGACGCCAAGATCTCTTTCTTGAGTAGTAATAGCTAATTTAGACCCCATCATTTTATATGTATAATTGGTATTATGTTTTCCAATCTGCACTACTTTGCAATTATCAACATGGAATTTAATCTGCCATTTTGTTGCCCAGTCACCCAGTTCTGTGA
Source organism: Mesoclemmys tuberculata (assembly GCA_007922155.1). NCBI lineage: Eukaryota > Metazoa > Chordata > Testudines > Chelidae > Mesoclemmys > Mesoclemmys tuberculata. The sequence goes on from ML675649.1 coordinate 26,687,463, forward strand.
GATTCCTTTGTAATTCTTTGCAGTCAGCTTTGGACTTAATCTTGAATAATTTTGAATCTGCAAACATTGCCACCTCGTTGTTTACCCTTTTTTCCTGATCATTTATGAATATGTTGAACAGTACTGGTCTCAGTACAGATTCTTGGGGGGACACCACTACATACTTTCTCCACTATGAAAAGCAACCATTTATTCCTACCCTTTGTTTCCTAGCTTTTAACAAGTTACTGATCCATGAGTGGACCTTCAGTCTTACCCCACAATTGCCTACTTTGCTTAAGAGCCTTTGTTGATGGACCTTGTCCAAGGCTTTCTGGAAGTTCCAGTACACAATATGAACCTTTGTCCACATATTTGTTGACCTCCCTCTGAGAATTCCAGCAGATTGGTGAGGGCTGGGCACTCCACTTACTGTGAGCTGAGGCTTGGCCCCTAGTGCAGTGCCAATTCTGTGTGTGTGGGAGGGGGTGGCGCGGAGGGGAGACGGAGGAAATCTGTGCAGAACGTTAATTCTGCACAAATTCTGCATTGTGCAGTGATGCAGAATTTCCTCAGGAGTAATAAAAGAGCTTAGAAGTCTGCCAGATTCCCCAACCTTTCTCCATTTAAAACTGGTTTTATATTGCTTTTGTTTTGTATTCCACTAAATCGCAATTAGATACGTAGGTTGATATTACGTTGCCGTAATGTTTTGAGACAAGTTCTGGTGTGTTAGCTAGATATGAGGATGAGCATGTGCAGGCAAGTACTCATTCCAGTTAAGTGACAGATGAATTCTGGAAGAAAAGTGTCTCACAGGTGAGTAGAATATAAGTAACTGAAGCCTTCAGGCTTATTTCTCACCCTATCTGTTTGAGAAAGTTTCATTTTCTTTTTGGAATCCATTGAAACCATGTTATGGCTGACAAGCTACTGTGTGAAGCTATCCATTATCCTCTAAAATGATGCATTCTTCATGTGTGCAAAAGACAAGAAGCGTCTACTGATGACACTTCAAAAACAAATCATGGGTTATGAGAGATCCTGCTTCCATGAAACAAAAACAGATTGGCATGGCAGTAGTGTGAAACACATAGTCTAAGATCTGCACACTGTATCAGAGGGTTGCACAGAAATGGAGTGTCACAATCCTCCAAAGACTCAAACATATGCTTAACTTGAAGCATCTGTGAAGCAGTACCTTTAAACTTGACAGCACTACTCACAAACACTGAAAGTTAAGCACATAGATAAATCATTGCAGGATCAAGGCATTAGGAAAAGAAAAATCAATCAGCTCTTTTGAAAGTCCAACATTCCTTCAGAAAAAGTTGAGAAACTTTAGTTTCTGGAAGGATATGAGCGATCAGGGAGGCAGTATTAGGAGACAGCAACATGAAAATCTGAGATGCCTTATGGAGAGTCATTTATAGTTTCCTGCTTGAAACTGAAATCAAAGTTAAAGTTATGCACTACGATCTCATGTCTGGGGTTTGTATAAATAGGATATTCCATTGGTACCCCATTGTTTCATAGCTTCTCTATAAGCATGGAGAGTACAATACAACTAGTTGCTTTTCTAGGCCCAAGCTCCGCTCCACTTTCTCACATAGGAGGGAGCCTGCAACCATGGATCCAGGACTGGGAAGCACCTCCAGGAAACAGGACCCCTTTGGCAGAAAAGAGGGAGTAGGACTGGCATGGCTGAAGGTATTCATAACGAGCAGTGAAGAGAAGGAGAAAGGACTGTCTAATGGATAAGGCATTGGACCTGGAGACCAAGAAAGATAGGCTCAGTTTCCACCTCAGATGAAGACTTCTCATGCAGAAAGTCACTTAATCTACTCTGAGCCAACTGTAAAATGGGGGTAGCACTTTCCTAACTTTGCAAGATGTTATGAGGACAGAATCCATTAATAGCTATTAGGTGCTCAGGTAGTACTGAAGGCCATAGAAGTTCTGAGATAGAGAGCAGCTGTGCAGCTGCATCCCCCCAATTTAATTGTATACCTCTCTCTGTAGTCTACAAAACACTGACCACAGTTTAAAGCTTCCCTCCCAGGGGATGACAGGAAGTTCAAACATCCCCTGGGGAGGTGAGAAGATTAATTCCCTGCTGGTTTAGGAAAGTGCAATTTGGACTTCCAGCAAATGTGAATCAAGTACCTGACCTATAGGAATATGAAGTACTGTATGCTTTCCCCTGCTCACTCATGACCAAGCCCTTAAAATAATCTTATTGTCCCTCTTTATTTAATTCTTACTCTTCTTCTAGGACTCAGGAGATGGGGAGGAACAAACACAAGCATTACAAAATATATCCTATGCACAAAATGAACCAGCCCCCAGCATTCTGCAGTTAGCAGCCCCAAGGTAGCCAAACTGACCAAGCAGGGTGAAAAAATTGCTGACAAACACACAGAAAAAAAAAACCCAGTAAACCAGACTCTGCATTAATGAAGAGCATGAAGAAGCATACTACCAAGATTTTGCTGTGCTGGAGCTGGTGTCCAGCATGGGTTCTTAGGAGATTTTAGCTTCAGAAAACTAATCCCAATATCTCATTTTGACTGAATGATATTTTCCTCAGGTTTCTCTGTATGTGACCAGAAAGTCATATGTTTTTCTAAAAAATACTTGTGTGGAAGGATGGAGGGAAGGGGGAAGGGAAGAGAATTTAAAATGATAAATTTAATAGGAATACAATTAAAATACTTAAGTCTTGTATTAGTCCTCTTTTGAGGGGGGCATAAATCTTGTCTGTTCCCAGATATAACAAAACGGGGGGAAATCTCCATTGGAATAAAACAATTTAACAATCCTAGTTTTAGTCTTATGCTTTTATGTTATAATATACCAGAATCAAGACAGAATTTTAATGTTGCCAAGAACGGTACAGGCTAAAGAAAACACCAGTGCCAACTCTACAAAACTTTTAGTCTGGAGAAGAGAAGTACTGTTGGAGAGGGCACACCTTCCTGTACTAGCAAAGAGCTCCACTTGCTGGCAGATGGCAGTGTGTGAGTTATTGTTTTTCATTTAGTCAGTGAGCCAAAAATAAACAGGAGATAAATCAACTACCTAAATTATCAAATAGGAATGAAACGTCACAGCATTAAAAAGCGGTGAATATAGACAGAAAGTGACAGCTTACATCCTTTTAAATATACTTCCTGGTCTGGGATGAAACTCCAGTCATGAAAGAGTACATGGAAGAAGTGCAGACTTATAGAAAGCAGAAAAATAGAGTGTAGACACTAAAGGCCCTGATGCAGTGCCCCCTGGATTTTTTTTGATTGGATCAGACACAAAATGAGAGAACTCAGATTTCAAAAGTTTTAGCTACTTAAAAACCTTTAATTGGACTAAGTTTCAAAGTATGGAGTTTATTCTCAAACTCCATATAGTCACAAACTACATGTCCAGTTTAGAGTTAACCTATGGTTGGCATAGTGTAACACACAATGAATGGACAGTGCAGAAATTATTCCAAGGCAGCATAATATTATGCAAAAAATATGCTGCTCTTTGTAAATTGTTTTGTAAATTGCCTTTGTGAGTATTCTCCCACATCTTTCTCTCTCATCATAGCATTATTCTTTTCACCTTTACTGCAAAGTTGAATGTGGCCTGTAATTTTATTCTACACTTCTTCAAATGCACATTATCAGTGTTCACTCATGGATAAAATTACATTTCATGGACTGTAACAGGATATTTTGTATGTAATTAATGAACAAAAACAAGTTTATATTATGCCAGAACTAAGTGTGAAATTACATCACTTTTCTCATTCATTTAATTAAAAAATAAAAATTAATTTTCTAATGCCTGGGAGGACCTTGTGGAATAAAGCAATGGTAGAGAACACTAAAACCTTGTTTTGTACAAGATAAGAACAATATACTTTTTCAAGAAAAATAGGATTGGAACTAGAGTTGAATCCAAAATATTAAGAATTATTTTAAAGGATAAAAATATATAATGTTCATGGATGTTATTAATTGCACTCACATGAAATAGGGCAATAAATCATTTGTGGCAAATATGTTACTCAGCAAATTATGCCTCATCAGAATGTCTGAACAGATTTTTGAGTTTTCCTCAATTTGTTATTTGAATTTACTTGACTTTCTCTGGCAATTTTTTTCAATCAAGATCAGCTTTCTGGATGCATCCAGTACTTCAAACACAACCGTTCACACCGTGGTGACTGATGACGAGATACATGAAATTGTTTCTGTTCCTTGACTTGAAGAGCATGTCTCTTGTAATCAGGAGGGCCTGAAGGAACCACTGAGCCTTTGGCGCTCTAAGAGAGATATAGACACAAGTGTAGACTTAAACATGTGCTGAAGTACTCTTCTGCATAGGCACACACTTCATTATATACTTATGCACTTTCCTAAACTGGGGCTTGCTTGCTTCTGTGCCAGAGCTAATGTGATGGGTTTTGAAAACTCTGCTATGTCCAGCAGCGTCCCTTTCCAAATAAAATGTACACTTAAGTATCACTATAGTTTTTGATGTGCAATTTTTCATCATTATAACAAATGCCATGCAAAGAGCCTGACTCGTACTGGTTTTCCACATTGACTTCACAGGTATTAATCAGGAATAAAGTCATTGTAAGTGAGATCAGACTCAGACCCAAAGTAAATGCCAGATGTGAAGGAAACAGTCTGATCTTTGCCTGGCAATGCTATTTCAAGGGGAAATTCATTCAGCTGATGCATCATTTAGTGTTCCATATCATGTGAAATAATGGTTTTTCTATGAGCGCTCCTGGTAGGAAAATTCTGACCATGAGTAACGTGATTCATTTGAAAATTTGAGTGAATACTCATGGAAAATATTTTGCTTTAAATAAGAGCAGTTCTAAGCGGGAGAGACTACACTATTTACCACTCCATCTTTGAGAATTCCAGAATAAGGTTGCCAGTATAATAAGCAGTGATGTGAGATAATTAAGATACCTTTATTTGTAGATGGAGAATAGAGAAACAACTTACATTATCTTTTTCCCACTGGAACAGGTTACGTAAGCGGCCTCTAGAGGGATCCAATTTCTTGCTTTTCTGCTGAAATCTCTGCAGCACAATTCTTACTTTTAGCAGCTGACTCTTTTCAGCTGGAGATAATGACAGAAAATGTTTTACATTAGTGACTGGTAGAAATGAGCCACAGAAATTTCAGATCCAGATGCAAGCTCTCTAAAAATTCTCTAAAAACTCTGTTGAAAGAGTGGGGTTTCTCGGGATTCTCTAGTGGTGGGCAAGCCTCAACTGAATCAGTTTAGCTCAGATAAAAAACAAAAATTCAGCTAGTTTCCCCTTCTAAATCAGGTCAGCTGTGCTGGCCTGTGCAGCTGAGCCACTTTGGTGGGAGAAAGGCACACCCACCTGTGTGGGCGAAGGAGTAGTGAAGCATGCAGGGCTCCTTAGTCCCTTGTAAAGTAGGAGTAAGTGCAGGTCACAACCCTGGCCTTAGAGTTAGAGATTAATCGCTTTTTTTTGGCCCATAGAGAAAAATTCTGTACTGATTTGCACCTTGGAATCCACTGACTCCAACAGAATTGCTTGGGTAGCAAATCTGAACAAACTTTACCCCACTGAGTGTGAGTTTTAATTGGAATTTCCTTCCACTTGTCAGTTTATGTGATCAGACTGTTTATGTTACAGACACACATCTCCTCATGCTTTATTAATCAACAGCTGATGACGTTCACCACAGCTCAGGAGAGTGATAGACTTGTTGCTGGGCTGAAGGAGATGTCAGTTCAGAACCCAAAATAGCCAACAATTGATTCCATGGTGAATTTCAGCAAATCACGTAGGCCCAGACCTCAAAGGTATTTAGGAACCTAACACTCATTGTAATCAAGGAGAGCTAGGAGTCTAATGCCCTTGGAGATTATACTCTATGCTTCAATTCCCAGTCTGTAAATGCAGATAATCCTTCCCTGCCTCGCAGGGATGTTGTGAGGATGAGATGGGCTTAGATCCTACAGTGATGTGGGCCATATAATTACCTAGACAGGAACAGCAAGCAAACATATTCAATATGGAGGGACCATCCTGTTCCAGTTGAAACCAGTGGGAGTTTTGTCCCTGCCTGCAACGGAACTTACAAAGTTTAAGCCTGTTGACTCATATTTTATTTCAGTTTGGAACGAAAAGGAAAAACATTTAATTAAAAATATCAATATAAATTAGGCAGCACATGTTTGAGCTTTATTGTGGGCTTTGTATATTAGGAAAGCTTTAGAGTTAAACAATTTAAAGCTGCATCCTCAGGGTAAAATAATAAAACAGCCATAAATTGGAGTCTAAACAAACATTTCTCATTATGACAAGCATGCTGCAAGCTGAATTATTTGATTAAACCTTTCATAGTCTAATATTCTAGTCTGCAGACTATCCTTCATATCAGCTAACTTAAAATTATTATTAAAAGGCTTCTAATGTTAAAAATATTAAGTGATTTCTATGCAAAACATTAATTACTATGACAGCATGTTAATCTGTTAGTATTTAATTACATTGTCCATACACTCTTTATATACTGCATTTTCCAGATGAAATGTTCTCTCTCAATGGATTTTAGATATTATCTCATGGAAACAAAACCTATTTTATTTTTGTCTCTTGCTGGAAATTCACAGAAACAACAAAAAGGTCAGACTTAGTTAATATTGAACTGGGCTTCTTTTCACATTTTTACTGCTGAATTTGTATTTTACAGACTTTTATGCCCGTTTAAAGCACATACTATATTGATATTCATATTCTAGTGAGACTTCGGAGATTGTCTCAATTATAAAACAGTGTCTGATCTGACATTCCCTTACTTACCCAAATAATCGGGAATTTCAGCATGAATAAAGATCACTTGCATGACTAAATGTCTTCCGAATCAGACCCTTACTCATGGAATCACGGTTGCTCCCCTCTTTCATTTTCAGGTGAGTCCACTATAACTTCCACTTTTACAATCCACCCCTTCAGAGAATGTTTGCACATTAAGTATTATTGGCAACAGTGCATATTACGGTGGTACTTAGGGTGCAATACATGAAGGGACTTAGGCACCACCACACTGAGCATCACAGCACCTAACTTTTAGCCAGCTAGAAAAATCACAGCGACAATGCTGCGAATCCACAAAGCTGGCACTTAACCCTCTAGGATGAATGGGGAGAGACAGGCTCCAAAACATCTGATCCACAAAAGCTAGCACACGAGAATGGGCACACGAGAATGGAAGCTGTGTAAGCCAGCCGATGGGAATGGTCTAGACCTGCTTCCCTTGCAGCTATGGGCATCTAAGTCTGGACTGCAGGGAGATACCAGGCTCTGCTAGTGACCCATGAACAGGAGTCAGGTGGCTTACATGCCCAAGTCACTTCCTGTGAGAATGAGTTAGGCTCTGCTTTGCTCTACACAAAGCCGGGGAGAAAGGTGGGCACTGGTGATACCAACGGTTTTCCTTGGAAGCCTAAGGTTAGAGCCCTCATCTGGGCTGGGGGAGACCCAAGGTGCAGTCCTCTCTCTCTGCCAGAGGGGAAGCAAAGATTTGAATAGGGTTCTGCCATACCTCTAAGGAGAGTGCTCAAACCACTGACCAATGGGATGGTTTGATGTGGGGCTCCCTTAATCTATCCTGGAGAGACTGTTTCATTCTGAATAAATAATGAAAGAATCATTGGACAGGTGGTGGGGTGTCTCACACCTCCCAGGTGAGTGTACCAACCCGGACTACTGAGTCATTCTCTCTCTCAGGCTCTTCCACTGTGGATAAATACTTAAATAGTCATTGGGGGAGAGAGAGAGAGAGAGAGAGAGAGACTCTGTAGTCCAGGGGTTATGGCACCACCAGAAAGGTGAGAGATCCCTGATCATATCTTCCTAGAAAATAGGAACAGCAAAGTGGTCCATCAAGCCAGCATGCTAGGTGTTGTATTAATTTAGATGGAATAAAGGTGCCCAAAGAGTCAAAGATGTTAACATGATCCTGAAACTGACCAGCACTAAACAGTATTAAAGACAATTCAAGTTTTGGTAAACAGTGACCTCAGCATGCCTAGAACCATGGCAAACACACTATTTAAAATCCTTTTAACCTTTCATTAAAGATACAGACAAAGGAAAAATAGTTAAAGCATTTGAAATGTAACTTAATAAACAAGGTTTTCATTTAAACAACATTCCTTTGTTTGTTCTCTTTGTTTCTAGTTTGAGGGAGTCTTTAGAAGGAAAAGGAACCATGTCTGACAGTTTTTTAGATAGTAATAACTTTCTTTTTTGGGGAAAAGAGAAGTTAGTTTAGTTAAGATGGACTGGAGCTGTTGCTGTTCAAGTCTGATCCCATCTCCTGGAAGATTAAAAACAAGATGAGCACACACAAAAGAACAGCAAGATAGAAAAAACAGTTTTTGTTTCTGATGCTGACTCTCACTTGCAACCTTCTGGCTGAAAAACACAGGCACAGCACGTGACCTGGTCAGGCATTCTGAGGCCATTCAAACCTGTACTAGCATTAGGCTCATTAGCAGGTTGCTTTTAGCTTCCTTTCTGATCACAGGCTTACAGCAGTGTGCAAAATATGCAGTCTTGGCCAACTAAACCAGATTTTTATTAGACAGATGTTAAAAGGAGAGAGGAAAGAGCAGAAATAAGGTAGGGAAGGAAAAGTAAAAACGGGAGAGAGAGGGAAAAGCAGTCTCACTTCCCAAGTAGCTTTTGGGACTTAGCCAGAGCTAGTAAAGGTGATAATGTCATCGGGACTGGGTCCCTCTCTCTGGCCTGGTTTGATCAGGGCATTTCTCAGTATTAGGATTAAGAAAGTCGGGGGTCCCAGGACATTGGGGGCCGGGTGCCAGCCATGATGGTGAAGCTTGCTCCTTCCTCTTCTCTCGTCCTTCAGTCAGCCCGCACAACAGGCATCAGCTTTCCCCGAAAAAGTCTTTCTGAGGACTCCTAAAGGAGAATAATGGGCAAAATAGTCCATCCTCTTGCTATTTTGTCCAGCAGTTAGGCCCAGTTTCTGACAGCAATTTTGGCTCACTGATTTCTGGTTCCACACTTTTCTTGTTTACCAAGCATGATTGTAACACAATCCTAGAGTTATATCAGTAGGCCTTTTATTCAGTCCTTCTATCTCGCTTTTGCACCTCTTCTCATCAGGATCTGTTATTAGAGGTTATTGTGACATGTTTTGAACATTCACTTACTTTTCACAGTTGAGCTCATAATTAAGGTAAAATTGTAGGCCCAAATATTATAACAGTAGGGAACTGCCTCAGCCAGCTGAAGGAATCAGCAAGGACTCCAGACAGTAGCTGTGACGCAGGCAGGCAGAAGTCAGGGGCCCCACACTCCGTGCTCATGCACAACAATAGTTTCTCTGACTCTCTATATTGAGATCAGCTGGCCCTAATTAGGTGGCGGGGCTTGAATGTCCTTCATGTGGGTACAAATGATATAGCTAGACTCTCACTGGAATGTTTCAAAAGACACTATGCCAGGCTGGGGAAGGCTCTTAAGGAAATCGAGGCTCAGGTGATCTTCAGTGGGATTCTGCCTGTCCCTAAAGGAGGACAACAAAGGAGTGACAAGATTCTGATGATCAACAGATGGCTCAGGCAGTGGTGCTACAAGGAGGGCTTTGTGACGTATGGTCACTGGGAGGCATTCATGGACAGAGAACTGTTCTCTGAACTTTACCTGAGTAGGGAGGGAAATGCACGTCTAGAATGGAGGCTGGCCCAACTGATTAAGATAGCTTTAAACTAGGGAGTTGGGGGAGATGTCCAGGTAATCTCCATGTCTGATTTTAGCATTGAAAGGGAGTAAAATGAAGTAAGAAAAGACACAGCAGTGCAGAATGAACATTAAGAAGAAGGGTAGTGTAGATACCAGTCTAATAGGTGATGCTGGCAGTAGAATGACTGTGCCAAATCAGGTAAGGAACGTGAGCAAAGCCAAACAGCAAAAATTAAGATGTTTGTGTGCCAATGCGAGGAGGCTGGCTAACAAAATGGAGGAACTAGAACTACTTGTAGAGGAAGTGAAACCAGATATTATAGGAATAACAGAAACATGGTGGAATAGTAGTCACAACTGGTGTACAAGTATTGAAGGGTATGTGTTGTTTAGGACAAAGGCAAAGGTGACGGGGTTGGTTTTCACTCTAGAAGATCTCATGCTGCGGAAACATGCAAGGGTACCTGCAACCCATTGGGAAAAAAATTAAACGCACCATAAATAATTCCTCCACTGGCACGGAAGAGATCAGTTCAGGTGCAGAGAAGGGTTACTAGGATGATCAGAGGAATGGAAAACATATCTTATAAGAGGAGACTTAAAGAGCTGGGCTTATTTAGCCTAATCAAAAGAAGGCTCAAAGGAGATATATTTATAGAGAACAATCAAATCAGAGGGATAAATATCAGGGTATTCAAGTTAAGTGCCAGTGTTGACAAGAACAAATAGATATGAACTGGCCAGCAGCAAGATGAAGGTTTCTAACCATCAGAGGAGTAACGTTCTGAAACAATCTTCCAGGGGGAGAAGTGGGGGCAGAAACCCTAACTCGCATCAAGACTGAGCTTGACACGTTTATAGAGGGGATGGTATGATGGGACTGCCTACAATGGCATGTAGCCAATCTGTGACTGCTAGTAACAAATAGCCCCAAAAGCCAGTGCTGGGACATTAACTGGGAGGTCTCTGAGTTACTACAGAGAATTCTTTCCTAGGTGTCTATCTGTTGGGTCTTGGTGAAATGCTCAGGGTCCAGCTGACCACTGCATTTGGGGTTATGAAGGAATTTTTCCCATGGTCAGCTTGGCAGAGGCCCTGGGTGTTTTTGCCTTCCTCAGCACCATGGTGCACTAACAGGTTTAAACTAGAGTAAATGGTGGATTCGCTGTAACTTTAAATCTTTAAATCAAGATTTGAGGATGTCAGTAACTCAGCCAAAGGTTCTGGGTCTATCACAGGAGTGAGTGGGTGAGGTTCTATGGCCTGCAATGTGCAGGAGGTCAGATTAGATGATTATGATGATCCTTTCTGGTATTAAAGTCTATGAGTTCCACCTCAATTTACTCCTTCACATACCATCACATCCCACCCCAATCAGGAACTCCACCCTCCCCGCACCACACAAAGCTCCCTGATACCAAGAAAGAGGCCAGGCAGCACCTTCATCACTTTCCAGTACCACAGACACCCACAAGGAGAATCATAGGAACCACACAGCTAGCAGCAGCGGCAGCAATTTGAGGAAAGATCTTGTACCATGAGGCAGCCAGAGACTGCTCTGGGACCAGACCAATGCACTCCAGAAGAGCCACATGTAGGACAGAGTAAGTAGAAGTGGGGCGACAAGGATCTATGCTGAGTGCTTGTTTCCCACCACCGTAGGACTCCACAACAGCCAGTCCTTTGTTTCAAAATTTCTAGACTTACCCTTTCCCCTACCCACCCTCCTCAGCTGCTGTGTAGCTGGAATCCGGGAACCCTGCCATCAGCCAGTTGCCAAGCAACCATAAAATAGGCCCAAGCTGAGCTGGGCTTGTGACCAACCCCCGGCATCAGAGAGAAGTGGTGATGTACAGTGTACCAGACTGACATATTTGCCGATGTCAGAGTGAGACACAGGAACCTGAAGTGGGGACTGGACTTTGGCTACCAGGCCAAACCTGTCTACAAGCTGGACTAGGTAAGGAGCTGCACACAGACATGCATTTCCATGAATTCACATGGAATCGATCATTTAGAATAGCTGACAAAAGATGCAGCCTGGATTCAATTGCGCCAGCACCTCAGCACCATGGCAAGTACTGGCTCAGAGAGTGAGGGAGCGGCCAGAGAACACCCTGAGGGATGGGGAAGAGAGGCGGCATGAGCAGAGAAGGAACAATTTTATACCTACCGAAATAAAGGCCATTTACGGGTTTATGACTGCCCATGTAGAAATCCTGATGGGTGCTAGAGCCATAGAAATGAGCTCATCTGCTGGGGACAGGCTTTGAGGGGAACTTAGCAACAGGGTCAATGCGCTTGGAAGACACAGGCAGGGAAGTGAGGATATGAAGAACAAGTGGAGACTTCTTCATAAGCAGGGTAGGGCAGGTTTCCAGATAATTACAAGGAGAGAAGGGGGACCATACAATCAGGAAGCTTGAGTAGTCCAGCTCCTGGAATATCTGAGGGTGGCAGGGACCCCCACTGCCTGGACCATGATGGGCATAGAGGAGCTAGATACCATGCAAATGCACCACCAACAGCGCTATAAGTAGGAACACAAGGACAGAAGCCAGAGAACTATGAAATCCAATTGTCCAGACCAGGATCACAGCTAAATATCCCATTTACCCCTACACACGTACCCTGAGGCAGGAGTTGGGCTTCTGGATGCCTAGAGTTGGACAATACTGCACATGTCCCAGGGTTTTGGGCATAGGGACCTGGTGAACTTAGAAGACATAAAGTTAGGTGCCCAGAGAATTTAGTCACCTAAAGTATTAGGTGGCAGTTGAGCAGGAGTTTAGTGGATCACTGTGCTGCTACAAATGGGACTTAGGCTCCTAAAACCTTTCATGGACCACACCTTTAGGTATTTGCTAGGTAAGGCATAGGTATAGTTTAAGGCAGTAATACAAGAAGCCTACAGGCCTCAAAGCCTGTAAAACAGCAGTTTAGTCAAACTGAAGCATAAGGCTCAAAAGCCTTAGCATAAGTAGCTAATCAGGAGTAACCATGGATCGTACGATAAAATGCTGTGATAAACAAGTATGACTAAACTGCTAATGGCAAGATGCCAGTTGATGCTAGTTCTGGATATTTTAAAATAGGAACATCAGCAGATGTTCAATTGCAAGAATGCTATGGCAACCAATTGATGGATATGCTAATAAGCTTGAGGTAAATGATATAATGAGCTATGAGAGGAGAACACCTCAATGTTACAAGGTTGAGGAAGTTTAGGATATGCTTAGAGGATGCTGGACATCCTTATGAATATTCATGGATGCCAGTAACTCAATAAGAGAACTAACCACAGCCTACACTGTTGGAATCTTCTTGACATGCAAGAGATAGCACCACTTGTGGATCACCTGTCTCATTGATCACAGATCTCTGCAAGAGATGGTGTGTATATATCAGTGTTCTGATGCTGGATTTCTGTATCATCTCTACCTACTTTGCTGGTTGGAGTGCTTGTGTTTTTGGTAACTGTACTAATAAAATATTACAAAGTCAAGAGCCCCTTCCTGAGTGTGAGTGTCTCATGGGTCATCATAATAATTCTAACAACTCTGGGCCTTTTCTTGAGGCAGGGATCCTGCCAAACCACAGAATGCTAAATTGGGAATTCTGATTAACAATCAGTAGATCAGGCAACAAGATTTCAATCATGTTGGGGTCTCATTGTGCTAAGCACTGTTCAGATATATAACTACTGGAAGTCCCTGGTGCAACTTCTTAATATCTTAGGCCCTGATACAAATTTCATTGAAGTCAAGGGAAATCTTTTCCTATGTTAGACAAGAGATGTTGGCTCTCTCCCCTCACGTCATCAAGGTTGGCAGGAGGGGTAGAATCAACTAGCTCCTGTCTGAGCAGAATGAAGGAAGTGCTGTTGTCACTGGGAACTCTCCAACCCAGAAACTCTTAGTCCTTAAGAATACACATCCACATTAATATCCCACTAGAAAATCTAGACTTCATGCACTGGAGATGGTTCCCAGCATGCTTTATCCTTACAGGGACTTCAATCTGTTTTCTTCTTGTACCTCATGGCATTACATACCATTCATACTCAAACCATCTCTGCTTCAAGTCCAGCCTGGGGTTACACTTGAAGGTGTAATTGAAATGTAAGTCCTAGTTACTTAATACTGTGTATGCAGTGTAACAGGGAAAAAACACATACTAGCTGGAAACAGAAGTGTCCTTGCTATTCTTCCTCCTCTCTTGGTACCATGCTTATAGAATGTATAACCTAGTATGTGATACCTTCTCCTGCCTAGATGCCGATTGCCTTGGCTTACAGGAGAATTGCAAGCCAACCAGGCAGAGGTTTAACCTATCATAGCAAGCAGTTTTCTATAGCTGCCAGTTGGTAGTTTCACCACATCTTCCCCCATTGCTGCTTTTTGCTGGCTTGATTCCAAGTGTATTCACTAGATTATTGTCAGCCAAGAACTATCTATCAACTTCTGAGAAAAGCTGTCTATAATGTGCAACAGCACGTAATATACAAGGAGTCAGTACAGCTGAGCCCTTGCCTAGGAACCTATCTTGGTGCTGTCCAGTTTCAATCTAGCTTCTCACTTGCCCTATGTGAACAATCAAGGGAGAATGAAGGAAGAAGCCAGGACAGCATTTTAAAAAGAAAGGAGCCCCACACTCAAAAGTCCTTCAATAAAAGCATCTTCAAAAGAAATTGGACTCTGAACCTTTGTTGCATGTGAATGTTGATGCCTGAGAGCTGGCTTTCCCCATTTCCAGATACTTTTCACCTCAGATATCTGCACATTATTCTGTTTAAGTCTAAGCACAAATTCTAAATTTATTTTTAAAAATTAATTTATTATCTTTGATACCAGGATCACTTTGCATTTGTAAGCTGCACCTCTCATTTGTCACTTTTTCTCTCCTGGAAGAATAGAGTCAACAGAAGAATGTGTCAGACAGCACAGCTGAGCAAATTGCTTCTTTCTTTTAATTTGGTGTCAAGGCCTAACAAATCTGAAGCACTTGTTCCTCTGCCTACACATTTTCAGCTTGCCCCATAAGGAACTGTGTTAGGTTTGGAGGCTGCAGATTAAATGGTGGCATCTAATTTTAGCACAGCAAACACACTCACAATTTTTTCATTAAGAAAATTAATTAAATTTTTTCTTAACATTTTGCTTCTAAGAAAAGGTCTCTGAGTGTGTGGACAAATAAAATACAAGAAGAGGAGAGTACAACCATAAGCTTAAGTGAAAAGGGACACAAGCTAGGTACCCTGTAAAAAGTGGAAATTTTGTCTGAACTACATAAATAGATACCAATATCGTGAGGTCAATTTTCAAGAGGCCTGGGACCCTGTTTTGTAGGTGCAATTTGCAACTGCCAAATATGCACCATGATTTTTGCACCCACAAAATTGTCTGGTCTATAGATCAATTCAGTCTCTATGAGTATTGTTAAAGCTTGCTTCTTATCCCATATGTCCCAGACACCACAAATTACAGTGAGTTAATCAGCTACATTTCCAGCTAAAGCCTTGTCAACACAAACACGTTTTACCAGGTATAATGAAAGTATTATACAGGTATAGTTATGAAGGTATAAATCCCCCCTGAGGACACTCTCCTTCAAGTAGCTTAAACCCCTTCCCAAGTGACATAAGTTAAGCTGAAAAAGGCACTCTTACCAGAATGTGAGGGTGGGTTACACTAGAAGAACGATAGCACTTTAAATTCACATCTTAAGTCATGCTGAAAAATCTGGCCTGCATAAACAAGGCCTAAGCCTAGACTGCCTGGTTCAAAGCTTTGATGCTGATCTCACTTATACTAATTTCATACTAGCATAAATCCATTTACTTTAATGGAGTCACTCCTGATTTACACTTCTGTAAGTAAAATCAGATCCAAAATCTCTGGCAAAGATATTATTTAAGTTATTGACCTAAAAGTCTCACCTTGGTGAAACTGTTCACTACAGCTAGACAATAAAACATTGAATTTGCCACAAATTGTAGGCAAAACCAAAAGACCGCTTTTTCACTGTAGAAACAATCTTTCTGGCGAGTCACACACTGGAAGCTGTCTTTCCCACACACATACACTATCACAGTTTGCCACCCTGAGGTCTTCCCGTCTCTTTTCAGAGCCTCCCGAGTTATTCATGGCCTAGTGTGGTTTCCAAGTTTGTGCTTTTGTTAGGTAATTTACTCCGGAGTTAGTTGCACTGCAACTCCCAGATACCATTTCATTTATAAGGACGCCTAAATCCTTGGAGACATTTTATTCTGGGATAAATTAGTGAATCTTGAGAAGTTGAGAGAAAGTAGAGAAAGTGCCTAGGAGGTAAATTTCCCATTTTTGATTGGATGGGAAGGGGAAGTTTTTGCTCTAAAAAATATTTGAGGAATTTTACTGAAGTTCAAGAAGACCTCAAGTTTTGCTTGTGAATAGTTGCAAAGTCAAACCATTTACAGTTTTAAGAAAGAAGCAGTCTGACACACACACATACATTTGCCTCCCTGAATTAGCCACTGCCTGGAAGACAGAACACATCTTAGCATGGGGGGAAAATAGGTCAAGAAAAAACACACCCAAGACAGAAGAGGTGGAGAGTGAAAGTGAGAGACTCTACTGACCCAGGACAGAAAAAGAACAAAAGCCTATTGAATACATTCTGGTTCCAAATTTATTTTCTTGTATTTGAATAATCTGTTTCAAATAGCTATTTTGGGAAACCATTAAAAAAGCATACAAATATTTTGATAGGTCTGCTGGCAAGATTTTTTTGTTTCTTTTGTTTATTGTAAACAAATTTGCCTGAAAAAAACAGTGGCCTCCATCAGGTTTCAAAGAACACACAGTAGTTTGTGTGGTAAAAAAATCAGATCTTAAGGCCTGTAAAACAGGCTAAGGCCTAAGTGGAAAAAGCCAAGTGAACAGGAGTATAAGCGGAAAAACCCAAGTTAGCTGATGTTGGCCCAGGAAAGTGCTGGTACTGCAAGTATACACATTGCCAAAATATTAGTAAAATGCAAATTATGTAGCAGGTACAGAAGGCACCAAGATACCAAAAAGAACGCCCTAAATGACACTTTGATTAACAGAAATGACTAAAAGGTGATAAATGGAGTTGTTTTGCCCAAATCAGCCAATTAAAGGTAAAGGATGGTACTAGCCTATGTCAAGAGGGTGGCAATTACCTACATTGTAGGGGGCAGAACGAAATTATATGTAACAATGTATAAAAGAGGGTGTCAGGGGGAACAATGTCATCTGGTCTAGGGCATAACGGAAAGTCCCGCAGTTGGGCTGTGGTCATTGTAACGTCGCACATAGGAAGCTGACTCAGAGATACTCTGTAGATCACTTCTCAGTGTGTCGCATGCAATAAACCTGGCCTGGGGGACTTCATTGCTCAGCTAATCCGTGATTGTGTTGATTCATTCGATCATGAGTGCCGTCTCGGTTGCCTGATCAGAGCTGGGACAGCATCTACACAGGGATAGACGCACGCAGCCTACACTGATAAGCACCGGTAGCCAACACCGTACCACAGTTTGTTTCTACCTATTTAGTCGTAAAAATTGCTTAAATTTAAATATTGGTTGCCAGGTAGGCATGCAGATTCTGGGTGTTATGGTTGCTGAACATCACATCAGTGAATTTGCTATGGTTTCTCTCTTTTCATATTCAGTATTTTTATTTTAAAGGGGACATTTGCATTCCTTCTGGAAGTGAAGTGATTTATTTTTATGAGTTGTTGACATTTTTCAATATCTACTAAAATTATAGTGGAGAAAATGTGTCCACACTGTGTTTGAACTGCTGTACCATACCAAACTTAGCCACCTAAAACAGTGGGTTTGAATGGGACTCAAAAATTGGCTGGTTCAATCATCCTGAAAAACACTTTTCACCAGGGTATATGCAAAAATAAATAGAACATACCTAATTAGGTTCAACTGAAGTATGTGCCTCCTAAGCACATCTTCCTGTGTCTGTTTACAGATGTAAAGTTGTCATCCTAAGGGTAAAAAACCAGAGCTGTTTTCATGCTTCTGCTATTCGGTCTTAATGTAATGGCTCTGCCTGTGGACTTGTTCATTAGCATATTTTATACTCTTCTTATAAGAGGCTTGAGTCACTTAGCTTATCCAAGCCTCTCATTATTTATCAGAATTAAGTGCAATTTACTGTTCTCTTCTGTTGTATGTAAAAGGGTTTTATTCCATTAACAGTTTAACTTTTAAAAAATGATTATGCTACTTGGTTTCCAATTAAGCTTTTGTCTAAGTTGCAGTTGTTAACAATACTGTTAACAAATTCTGAGTATGCAACCACCCCTTACCACTCTGAAGTAGGACATCCCATTTCAAATTATCACAGTTGTTACCTCCATCTATATTGAATATAGAAGTGGTAGCATATAATTTAAATCTTGGGGTCGGAGTATATTATTTCTAAATCTTCAATTACTTGATTATTTAGAGCCCCTGTTTCTGAGCTCAGTTAGAACTATTTTAAACTTTAATTTCAGAGGAAAATAAGATATAGAGCCACAATTTTGAAGGAAGGCACTATAGGCAAGACGCCCAAATCTTTATAAAGAAACTAGAATGTTGCAAAACATGCCTGGTTACAGCTTTTCATAGCAATTCAAAATTCAAACTCAGGTTGGTCAAAAAACTTGATAAGATTCAAAGACTTCAGTGGATTTAGGATGCAACTTACTGTGCATAACAATACCAGAATCTGGCACTATATTTCTCAGAGAATTGATGAAACTATGTCAGCACTTGAGGTACCTTTGTACATTAGCTCATTTTAGTAAACCATCCTACATTGCACATAGTAACAAATAAAGGGACACTGTCCTCATATATTCAAGGATGTGATCCTGGCTCCAGTTCAAACCAATGAGCAATTTTCCATTGAATTCAATGGAAGCAGGATTACGTTTTTAGAGATGGGCCTGAATGAATTAAAGGGGAAGAAACTGATCTTTTTGTTCTTTGTTTGTACAGTTAACACAGTGGTGTCTTGATCCATGACTGCGGCTCCTACATGCTATGGTAATACAAATAATACATAATAATAATTCAATTCTCCTTGAATTCAATGGAAAATTTTATGGCACTGCCCCATTTCCAAATTTGTTTGACTGCATTGTTATAATACTACAAGCATCTTAAAAATATCTTACAACAAACACAAAGTGTTCATAGCTTACACTGATATATTCAAATATTTCTGTAAATCAGCAATGAGAAGAAAACAAACCAACTAAAACTGCTCAACTTGTTCTTTTGCTTGACAGTCTAATTTGTTTCACTATGGATGCAATGATTTCTCATAAAAATCGCATAACTTTATTTGTATAGCATTTAGCCTGCTAATCAATATTAAATTATTTTGAATAAAGTCTAAGATACAGGACAATATAAACATTGCAATACGTTTTAGGTGGATCAATATGTTACCTGAAAGTCATTATGGAATCAGTCTTTTAAAAATATAGCCCTTTTTCATGTATTATCCAATTGCTAGTTCACCATTTAGCTTGTACCCCATACTGAATTATGGCTTCAACTTCTGCTTTGTACCGCTGACTGCAGCAATACATACTATGGGCCAATTTCAGATCACCATTCTCATTAAAAGAGAGCCCCATTGTCCACAACAGGATTTCTTGGGTGAGTAGAACGAGCAGAACGTAGCCCTTTCTGTGTATTTACAAGAGCAGTGGTTTTGAAAATAAAGTTCATCACAATAACAAACTTGATTTTAAATATGTCCAGAACTAATTTAAATAGAACTCCCCTATCTCTGTAGTATATTAATTTATCACTAAAGTTATTGCCAACAAACTTTTACATCAATAGTAGAAATGGATATGATGTTAACGCTTGGCTTTTGACAAACCTCAACAGGATATCCTAAGGCCTGTGTAAGCCAAGATTTCAGACTACATGGTAAATAAGATTAAGTTAAAAAGCTAGTTTTCTTTGTTGATTATTACTCATTTCTAATCCATTTTTACTGAAGACAATCCCAACTCACTGAGAACTGGATACAAACTTCCCAAACTTTGGGTAAACTCACATCTAGGATTCTGGTATATTGCAACCTCTAGTCATACAGTTCAGAATTATGGGGTTGAATTCTGCACAGCTCTTTGTGCTCTGGCCTTGATCCAGCAAAGCAATTTGCTTAACTTTAAGAATGTGAACAATTCCATTATAGACCCTCTAACATTTCCATTATAGACCCATGTTTAAAGCTAAGCATTTTCTTAAGTACTTTGGTAGATTGAGGTCAGAGTGCTCAGTACCTTGCAGAATTGAGCCTATGGTCCATTTAAACATAAGCATTTAAATATCCTAACTCTGGATAACTACTGGGCAAAGCAGTAGAAAGCTTGTACAGACAAGGTAGACACTACTGAAATATGGGGATGTTTCCAGTCACTTACCTTTAACCTGTTTGCCAGTGCCTTACCATTTAGGGGAGCAATAATGCCACCTTTACTCACCTTTATTGTGACTACTCACAGAGTAAGGTATTAATCAAAGGGAGTGAGTGTGACACAATTTTGCTCTTAAATGGAAAAAAAATAATTATCTGATTTTCAAGAAACAAATATTCCAAAGGATAAAGTGACTTACACCTAGAATAGAAACCTATTAATCACTAGCAATCACTCTCCATACCGTTTAGCTCACAACTGGAAATGAAAATTGCCTTCACAATTATTGCAAACAAATCTGCCCTTTCTTATGTATTTACTCTTGAACTCTGTAGTTATATTTTAGAAAGTTTTTTAATTAGATGCATTTCAGATCTTTTACTGATTGCTAACACTTTCCTTTGGAAAGCAGTCTTCACTATCCTGCAAATATTTCCCTTTTCTTAGCAATGTCACATCCATTTCTCTGAGTAACTTTGCTTTGAACCAGTTATTACTTTTATCACAAATAATCCCATCTCTAATTAGTTTATCTATTAATTATTCCATTTCATAGGACATAGCTTTATTAGGCAGTTCTGTAACACAAAAGTCATTGTTTTCGCCTGACAGCTATAAAGAACATGTGCCTTTCCCAAGCAACATTATTGCACATATCAAAGTATTCTTTAATGTTTTTAATGGCTTTTCCTAGCAGCTTTACAATCTCCTTTATGGTCCCACTGGAATATATTGTAGAGCTGCAATGCCTCTGAGACTATTTGCACATAGCATTGTGGAGAGAACACGCTCTCAGATTTCTCTTCAATATCATTTGTTTTCAGAAAAATTCAGAAGCACTGCAATCAGTCTCTCCTGTTTTCTGTCATGTTCCCTCCCAAGCTGTGGGCTTCACATTTTTGCCAAAGATTTAGCTCTCTTCTGACATGTGATAAAAGGTGCTGGTGAGAAACTGATCTTGATTTTCTGGCCCAAGTCAAACTTGACCTGGGTCATGTTTATAGTTATAGCTTTGTCACATGAATTCAGTGACTATTGTTACAAATAGAATGCATTATCTGATCTATATTATGACAAACTCCACTTCCAACCGCTACTGCTACAAAATGAGGCAGGTCTCCAAGCCAAATCTTTTTCATTCCGTTTTTGTTTATCTCGCCTCCTAACCGTATTTCTCTGCCACTTTTACTGCTCAGCACTTTCTCAATATGATGATTTAATAAAGATCGCAGGGGGATCTGGGCACTAAAGATATTTGTTATCTGTACATTTCATTCCACAGATAAAAAAATCAAATCAAATCTAGGGCTTCAGGTGGCAGTGTCATATTTGAGTCCTGTTTTTATGTTTAAAATTCCCTTCTTTCTCAAGCAACTTGGACTTTGTTATACACAGTAGAAGTTTTAAATTAGAAGATTTTTGTATGACTGAAAAGCTATACAGCACACTCAAATTACGTGACTGCAATTCAAAGAATCAGTCTCAGAAATTATATTACGATGCCTAGTTCAATCTCTGCCAATTTAGGATTATTCCCTGCAACCTATTTTACAGAACTTTGTCCAGAATTGTTTTCATGTGCAATTCCCCTCTGAAAAGTGACTGTACAACTGGCATTGTGCAGTTCCATGCTGATTGAATCACTCATTTCTCTGCTACTTGCACCAAGTTTAGAAGAAAGTATTTTTTTTCCCACCTAAGTACCAGCCTTGCATACTCAGCCTTTCTATCACACACCCTATCACCAGAAACAAAGGTTCTTTGTACCATATTAGGCCTTCAGTTGCAGCCAGGCAGCTTCATGTTATGCCTTGGTGCAATCATAATGCCTTGGTTGTGTTGTGGTGCAGAGAAGAGTAAGGAGCTCAGAGAAGTGTTTGCAGTAACCAAGAAAAACACTTTATTACAGATAGTCTTCACTATTTCAGTGAGATTTACATTATCATCTCTGTACCTTCCTTCCACAAAGGGCTCCTCTGAAAGACCTAACGTTCAATGTTAAACGAAGAAATGGGTCAGCGACTTGAATCTCTGAGCCTGATGAGATTATGATTATGCCTCATAATCAGCTGGTTTCCTGTTAGTCTACAGCTCTTCTATTTGACTCTAGGCTTGACCCTTTCCTTTTTTATTTTAGTCATGGCTCTATTTTCCCTTTCCTTTCTTCCCACAGTCTCAAACTCAAAGTTCCCTTATGGATCCAGGTCACAGATCGGACCTTTTCATCCTCAATAACCAGATAAACTATCCTCTTTTGTATAGTCAATGTCATCTTTACAGCACTCATTCCAGACCCTATTTATCTAGGCACTCAACACCATAATACCGGAGTGCCTCAGATATAAGCCCATATGAGGACTGAGTCTGTGGAAAAAAAATTCATTCTTCTTCAGGAACAACAATCTGCAAGATTTCCAGCAAGTTCAACATTTAAAAGCCAATGGTGGAACCAAACACTTTGCTGGGAGCTTCCAATTTTTGCCCAGTCAATGAGCTAACTTTGTTTTCATTTCTCACAGATTCCATGTTCTTTGAGAGTTACCACTCTTTTATATTTGCTGCTGAATCCTGGACTGTGTTATGATTATAACTGCCAGCAAGTTACTCTTCAGTTGGATGTGGTCACAAAGATATAGTACTTCATTCTGCCATGATCATATGTCGGTAGCTCTGTAACATGTCTATCACATACACCTCTTCTTTCTCTGGTGTTTTTCACTGCATATGACCTCTGCCTTCCTTGGAACTTCATAATGTCACACAATGTCCCTTTTAACAATACTCATGGCATGCAGTTTCTTGGAATGTTTTCCAAGTAGACTGAGGTGAACTATCACATCTTTCACAAGTATTGCAACTTCCTGTTCTCATTTACCTGCCCCCAACAGAAGATGTTGAGGATGAAGTATTTCATAAATAGTTTTGTAAATCTTTCATACACATTATTCTGATCTGGAGTTAGCCAGCACAATGTGATCTACCTCATCTCCTGTGGCATAACAGAAAAAATGTACCTGATGGTCATCACTTTTATTGCTAGTCATGCTGCAACATGAAGCTGCTCTAAATGAAGAAGTTCCATTTTGCTGAAGTAGCCCACTGTGGATCTTACAGTACTCCTTCTTTAAGCAAAGGAACAGAAAATTTGGGCAGCTGTGGTATCTCTGCTACCATTTCATTCTTTGTGTAATGTTGTGCAGGGAGACCCCATGGAATAGGGCTCCAAGCTACACCAGGGTGAATGCGCCACAGTTGAGCTCCCCCAATCCATCTCCAACCTCCCTGCAGCAGAACATTGTTGGTTCTGCTACTACAGTATCATCTGCAACTGCAGTGACTGGCGCAGCATCTGCCTCTCGCTGATAAGTAACTGTCAATGAAGAATCTTCCTGGGAAGAGTATTATTTTGATGTTGTTTGGGGGAGGAGGAGAGTAAAAGAAGCATGATTATTTTGACGTTGCACCATCTGTGCTTTCTGATGCTGTTACAATAGTAATTTTTTTCATTGTGCCACCAAAAAAAGGCTGGAAACTGCCCATAAGAGCTGTAGGGTCCATAGAGTGAATGTACAACTCCCTGAGGACAAAATGTACTGATGTAAATTTACTACAAAAGAGCCACGGTGCTGCTGATTGTTGCAGAACTACCACTGAATAGTAAATGCTTCGCTGCTCTGTTACCCAAGGGGCTGAGCATTAACTACACTGTCGAGCTGCAAATGCTTATCATCGCCCATCATTCAGACTATATAAATCATTGAAAAGAGACAATGTCCCCTTAGGAAGCTTACTGGATGTATAAAAATGTAAAAATCACAACTATATTTAGCTTATAGAGCTCCATTTACAAAACAGGTACCCATAGCTGTCCAAAGATAGTCATAAAAGATACCTTTTTATTTTAATCTATTAACATTTTGGTGCAGCTCAACCCTTTCTCCAGAAGAAAACACTTTCACCTTTAGCAGTATATTATCATAAACCAGGGTTAATAAATGGTCTGTCTTCTACTTCTCTCTCTTTCTTCCAGCCATTCTCACCACATATATGGTTGCCCATTCTTGTATTCTTCTTTACACACAGAGGTTTTCTAAATGGAGTGAGAGTACACCTACCAACCTTATTAATTACAAAATAATAATTACTAATAACGGGTTTAAAATATCACAGCCATAAAACATATTCACATCCATTTGCAAAAGTAATAGAGTATATAATTCTGCTTCATCTGAGATCATAGCACTCTTCTAATGAAGTGTTTACAGAAGAATCATAGCAGTAAGAGCAAAAAGGCAAATTAGATTACTCTGTCCCCATGTAAGGCCAGGATATGTACCTTAGGCCTTCATCCAGTCAACACCCACACACATTTGTAACTATATATTGTAACCAAGCAGCATCAGCTCAAAAAAATATCACTTCCCCGGGCTCCCCTCTCCTGTATCCTGCACACCAGTGCTGGAAGGCTGGGACTGGCTCAAATCCTCAGCGTCAAGAAGAGGTCCTGGTTCTCCTGTTCAGCAAACGATCTGGTCTCCTGCTCTGCATCCTCCCCTAATTCTACCTCCTCACCCACGACTTCTTTGTCGAGGTTGAATCCACTGCCTCCAGGCCCATGGAGGTATCCACAGTTCTCTTAGTGGTGGAGATGGGGTCACCGCTGAGGATGGCTTCCAGCTCCTTATCCAAGTGGCAGGTCTTTGAGTCTGCACTAGAGTGACAGTTTTGACTCCCTAACCCGATATACTGAAGTTCCTTCAGCTGGAGTAGAGTTGGCACTGCACAGCCTCCTCTCCTCAAATGCCAATCAGATCCGGAAGCTCCAGTGTGCGCCAAGTGGGAGAGCATTTGGTGCATGGAGTTGCCATGATCAGCTGGGAAGATGAGATGTGAGCTCTCCACACTGACCAAGCAGGAAATTGAATTTTCAAAATTCCTGGGACTTTAAAGGGGAAGAGGCAGATGGCTGCAGGGCAGTGGAGTTCAAACTGATGGCCAAAGCGGTCACGATTGGGATTTTGGGATACTTCCTGAAGGCTATTAACCATGACATAACAAGCACAGTGTCTACAATGACATTTTGTCACAAAAAGCTTGGCACAAATAGCTCTACGCCTCTTATTGAGATAGTTTTATTTTGTCACATAATCAGGGGAGTTGAGTCAGTGGGTTGGGGGCCGAATGCAGTGCGTACACCACCACAGTTTTGGACCAAAAAGCTGACTTTAGTCAACAAAAGTCTCTAGTGTAGACCAGACCTTAGTTTTTGCATGATCTGGGCTTTAGTGTGAATATTCCTTTTCCTTTCTACTTTTGCCACACAAACATCAATGTCTTAAGAGTTAAACTGAACTACACAGAGGCAAAATTATGCCAAAATTAAATTATGGCATAATTAAATTAAATTAAATTAAATTAAATTATGCCAAAATTAAATATTTGTAAGTGTAAAAAATTGTGTCTTTGTAAAATTAATCTCAACTGTGTTATATTCATGATCCACTGTTGTGTTCCATGATAAAATAACAAAAGAGAACAGATTCCCAGTGGTTCTCAATCAATGCTTCTTCAACCCTTTGTGCACACATTGATCTTAACATGGTAAATATAAGTAATGAGGAAATCCACAGTTAGGAAATTGAAGCAACACTCCTGTAAAAATATTTTCTGCTGAGCGATGAACAAGGTAGAAAAAAAATTAAGATGTGCGCAGAGTCATGAATGACAAAAGAATGTGCCATTTGGAATTCCATGACCCCATATAATCTACTAAATCTGAAACACACTTCTCCTTTGGCATTGACTGGCCTGCAGTAGGCTTGGGACATGGTCCAGTGGGGGCGTCATGACCCTTCCTTGGAAGGCCACAGTGCCTTAGTCTAGGGGAATAAGCAGTGCCAGTCTTTAGCCTCAACCCCAGGCAGGGTGAGCTTCCTCCACAGTCTGTAGCCCTCTGGCCCTCCCGTAGGGCAGGGCTGATAAAGGGTCGGTATCCCCAGCCCTCCGACAGGCAGGGCGGTCAAGCAGTCTATTGCCACCAGCCCTCAGGTGGGGCAGGGAAGGCAAAACAGTCTGTAGCCCCTGGCCTTCCCACAGGAGGGGCAAGCAAAGTAGTCTACAGCACCTGGCCCACAAGCCGGATAGGGCTGGTAAAGTCAACTGCCCTTAGCCCTCAAGCAGAAGGGGCAGGCAAAATGGTTTAAAGCCCCAAGCCTTATGGGCAGGTGGGGCTGGTGTACCTTGGTATCCTCCAGGCACTCAGAGAAGTCAAAATAATCCTGCTTCTTTTACTCTCCTCCTCCCCCAAACAACATCAAATTAATACACTCCCAGGGTGGTTAGGGAAGCAGGGAGGGGGACGCAGGCCCACCAACTCCCCTGCGTCCCAGCCCAGAGCCCTATCAGTGGTAAAGCGTTTTGCCACTGAGTCAGCGGGGATCCAGCCACGACACGCTGACTGGTCTGGCCACACACTCAGCCACTCTTTAGTCAGCTGTCCCTGGGCTACTTCCTCCCACCCAGTCCCTGGGTACTTGCATTAAAGTGTCTCCCTCCAGGTTGCTGGGGTAGACAGTGAGTGGGCATCCTGAGTCCCTCAC
This sequence comes from Mesoclemmys tuberculata, assembly GCA_007922155.1. Classification (NCBI taxonomy): domain Eukaryota; kingdom Metazoa; phylum Chordata; order Testudines; family Chelidae; genus Mesoclemmys; species Mesoclemmys tuberculata. Next base: position 26,714,254 of record ML675649.1, read on the forward strand.
CATCGACCGGTGGCAGGTCCAGAAAGTCCTCCAGGTCATCAGTGGAGGGCAGCTCCTCCAGGTCCCAGGGTCCCAGAGGTTCCTCCAGTCCATGTGGTTCAGTCCACTCCTGTGAGTCCTCTACATCAGGCAGCTCCTCCAAGTCAGGGCCGGCCTCAGGGGGTTTCTCCCACCCAGCAGGATCAGGTAGCTGCTCCTAGCTACTAGAGTCCAGCAGACCTACCCTGTCACTTGGGCCCAGCAATCCAGGCAGGCTTTGGAGGCTTCAGTCAGCAGGGTGGTTGCTCCAAACAGCTGTAGGACTTGGGTCAGGCCTAGACCGCAGCCTCCAGGGAGACACATCTGCATCCGGCAGCAGCTTCTCCCTGACTGAGCTGCTAGGCTGGCCTTTTATACTGGTCTCTCCTGTCATGGCTCCGCCCCTTTTCTCCTGGGGTATTCGACCTGCAAGGCCTTGTTCTGCCCAGCAGGGGGGGGTTGCAGGGCCTTGATCTGCCCGGGGGGGGGTTGCAGGTGGTCCTTGGGCCCAGGCTCTGAGGAAGGCCACAGCGCCTTGCCACATCTGCCCAATTCTGCATCATCTACAGCTATGAATACACCTTTCTGCACATTCCCTCCTCCACACAGCCAATACCGTATGAACAAGATGGAATTTGGCACAATCTCTGCAATAAACTTGTTACCACCTTGCCCCTTGATCTATACCTATTTACCACTATCCTATGACAGGGTTATTAAGACAATTTTTTTATCCTGTCAAGAGATTTTCCATCAGTATCTTCCTTAGTAAGCATATATACTAGTTTTACATGCAACATTGTCCAAGTAAATTTATTTATGCTGGTTCATTTTTCATTTTAATGTCTTTAAAGAAGTTGCTTGGATTTAAAGCAACTGCACACAGAAATGCTTTATAAACGAAGGTGAAAAAGAAAGAGGTAAAGAAATATAGATTATGAAAGGTTTCACCCACAAATTTAAAATAGCAACAGGAAGAATGACTTTCCTTTTCCATATTGAGTTTCAAAATCAGCTTTGATCACACATGAAAGACAAGGACGATAGACATTTAGGGGAATCATTGCTGCAATTATTGACCCTATGGCTGGTATCATATAATCTGTTTACCCAAGCATTGATTTATCAGTAAATATAACCACAGGTTAAAGGCTAGTTCCAGAAGCAAATACCTCCTGAGGATGAAGAGATGAACCAATGTCAGGCTGGTGGTTTCATGGAGTTACACCAAGGAAGAATTTAAAAAAAGGATACAGTAAATCTTTTGGGATTTAGAAAATTACACTTTGACATAAGCAGTCAAATCATGCTGGGTTTGCTCACACTAGTAGTCCCACTGACCCTAGCCGTGCATAAGGCCAAGTCTACACTAGAAATTTTTGCCAGTACAGTAATGTCAGCTAAATATGCGATTTTTTTTAAATGACATTGCTATGCCAGCAAAAGCCCTTGTGTAGACAATTTTACCAGCAAAAAGTGCTTTTGCCAATATAGCTTATTTCATTTAGAGGACTGATATAAGCTGCATCACTAAAAGTAGAGTTTTTGCTGATAGAAGTTATGTCGGCAGTGGAAGAGTTTGCCAATATAACTACACCAGCTAATCTTTTCTAGTATAGGCTAGACCTAAGAAAAACACAATGTGGGCTAAAAGTATCTACATGAGGAACAAAATATTTGATAATGGGCTCTTCAGTTTATCAGAGAAAGACATAACACTGTACAATAGCTGGAAGCTGAAGCTAGACAAAATCAGCCTGAAAATAATGCATACATTTTTAACAGTGAGAGGAATTAATCATTGGAACAATTTAGCGAAGGTCATGATGTATTCTCTATCACTTACAATTTTAAAATCAAGATAGGATATTTTTCTAAAACATATATGGTAGGAATTCTTTTGGGGAAGTTCTATGGCCTTTGTTACACAGGAAGCCAGACTGGATGATCACAATGGTCCCTTCTGGCCTTGGAATCTATGAATCTGTGTTCTGATTTCAAGCTCGCTTGAAGGCTAACCCCTTTAAGAGGCTGGTATTTATAGCATAAGATCAATTTATATCAGCTCAGCGAAGCATTTTGAGAAGATATGTAGTATGAGTGGCTATAAACTGCTCAAATATTATTTTTTCCTTGTAATGCTTAAAAGAAACTTTCAATTAACTTCTAAGTAAAGAATATAGTTTGTTCTCCATTTTCCCAAGGGAATACTGAAATAGCTTACATAACCACCATTCTCTAGCTAAGTCTGTGTTTATACCCCTTACAACAATGCGAAATTAAATGGTAAGTTACAAGAAACATTTCACAGACAAAAGGAATCTCTCATCTAGATGATGATGAAACACCAGCTCTGGAAGCTACTAACAGTTTTATTTTAATCACTCAGGATCAGATTTGGACAGCTTTATTCAAGAAGAGTTGCCCCTTTCCCCACGGGTAGTTCTACTGATTCAAATAGAACTTCTAAATTTAGGCTTAGGCTTTTTCTTTTATAGGATTTTTTTCCATGAGAATTTTTATGGAAATTTGTCAGTTTCAAAATGTTTCATATTTTGACTTGTTTTCTTTTCTTTTTTTGTTTCCTTCCTCCATTTTTTTCCTCTTCCTTCCTTTTGCCCATTTTTCCCTTCTAGTTTTCAGTGTAAAACAGAAAAGAAGAGGAAAAAGGGAAAACAAACGACCAAGTATTTTTCATTTTCTAGTTTCATCAACAAAATGGAATTTTTTTTTTAAAGCATGCAAATGCCCAATTTAGAAAAAGGCCATTCCCTTTATTGGGAAAAAAGAAATTGTCCCCCCTCAAAAAAAGCAACTAACCCTACTTACTACTCTGATAGACCCATTCAGCTGTTAACCAAAAAACCCTTTACTTCAAGTGTATGAGGCTGAAGGCCAAGCAATACTTCTGTAAGGAAGGTTTTAAAGGCTAACATAACTTTGTTATTTTGATAGTTATTATGCCTTTATTTCCCCTAATAAACTTTGCTTTATGAAAAAAAACCCACCTGAATTAAATACAGTATCTGTTAGTATCAACCAGCATTACCCAATTATCTGGAAACAAAAGAAAATGACCTCTACCTACAGGAGACCAAATCAAGAGCAGGGATACTGGTCTGTGTACTGAATTAATCACAAGAGAACTGGGGATTTTTCTCCCTGAAATACTACTGGCTGAATTGCGGGCAAAGAACGAGCCAGTAAGACCTGATTTCTCTCATGTCTTTTAACTTGCCATTATTATCACCTCAACATGTGGTTTTGAAAGTATTTTGAACTGGTAGCTGTTTCAGTTCATTGTCATGTTTTCTGGAGCAATGTTGTCCCAAATGAAGACAAAATAGTGACATTATGGCTGTCAAATGAAGTTACTGGTATCTGACAGCAACACCTATTGCTTTAGCACAAAATTTCAAAGTCCTCTATGCATGATCTGTTTCATTACATGAACTCATTGTGATGGGATTTGTGTGTGTGTAACAGCTAAAGTTACTTTTATTAAGCCCACATGCAATAACTGGATTAATCCTAGGCGTCAAGGCTCTCGAGTTATGAATCCAATAGCAACCATCATTGATGTCATTGCATTTGGTGTCAATATGGTTATAGCAGTAAAATTAACAGTGAAGTGGAGGGAATCTCATTATAGTCTTTTTACGTGAGAAATTGATACTGAATAAATTCAAAGTGAAATCTCATGCAGTGAAGCCAGATATAAGAAATTTTATTGTAATGTGTTCACATAAAAGACATCCTGAGAGATGATACAGACTATATTAATGGTGACTTTCAAGATTGCTTCCTCCATTTTTTTATTTAAATCTTAATTCATTAGGACTTTTATTGCAATTTAGAATTAATTTAAACCCATTTACTATGAAGTGTCAAAGTAATCTCACTATAGAGATCTCAATTAAAGCATTACTTTTTTTTAAAAAAAAAAGTCCTTTTCATATTTTCAAAATGTAATCAGTGTTTGTATTTTATTCATATATAATTATAAAACAAAGATGAATATAAAGCTGTCTTCAATTTTAAATAGATGTCTACTTCACTGCTATTAACATTACCAGTAACTATTTTCGTTAGTGGATTCTTGAATATTTTATAATTTCGGTCTCAGTCCTGCAAACTCTTAAATAGGTTAGCATGTAACTACTCCCATGAATAGTCCCGTAGAACTCGATACTTCTCACATGAGTAGAGTTAAACACATCTGTAAGTCTTTGAAGGATCACACCCTTAAATACTCCTGTGGTAACATGTCCCTCATCACAGGGTTGCCATGACGGTCAGCTGGCTAGAGGCAGATTGGGTCTGTGCCCTACATAGGTATTGACAGCATATTAGTTCCATGATTTCACTGCTGCTGCTGTTGTTGCTGTATTTAATTAGGAAGGGGTAAACTAATTGGAAAGAAAAGTGATGAGAGAGGAGACAGAAGTGCCCCAAACCACTGGTGGGAAACTCCTCCCTCCCCCCCAACCGAACCTGATCAGTGCTGTAATCCCATTTGCCAGATTGCAATGTAATTCTCTCACATTTGGCCCAATGAATTTTGCTCTCATGATCCAGGGCAAGGCACAATGGAAGACCAGTTCAGGGAATGCAAGGACTCAGTACAGCTAGTTATGCTGTCGGCACTAGCCTCTGAAAGGGGGCAGGGAGAGAGCAGAGCATGATAGTGAAGTAGTCATGAGGGGAGAGAGAGGGGCTTGGATGGGTTCCTAAGTGTTTCCTCCAAGTAAAAGAAAACAGAACAAAAAACAAAATGAACACACCCACCTTTGCTGGTGTTGGGGGTCCCTAGGGAGTGAGTCAAAGGACATATGTGCTCTTCTCCATCAATCTCCATGTGGCAAGGTGGAAATTCTTCCCACGCAGATGCTATTCCTCCCAAGAGCCAAGTGTGTTTCAGAACTGCCAACTATTACTGTTTTCCAGGGTGCATGGCACCTTTACATTCATCTTGAAAAATTAAGCTGTTTTTGAAGTTCCCCATGTTTTAGTTGATTCTCTTCTCTCAATCTTTACAAGTGCACTTTAATACCATTTTAACTGAAAAATATATAATCTATTTACTGGGGGCCTTCCCTCCCTCTCTTCTTTCAGATTCAACTTGGCATCCCAAAAGACTTGGGAAAGCATAAACATGAGCGAACTGAAAAAATATTATTTTACAACCATCTTAGAGCCTTTTTCATGGGAACATCAATATCAGCAGTGTAATACTCTGTAATTTGTAAGAGACCATACTCTACTACTTCAGATTTTCAAATGGTCTTCATTTTGATTTTCTGACCATTCAAGATCTCATCCAAAGAGTTTCCTAGCTGTTAAAGGAGGGACATAGTTCATACAGCATGTTGCTGTCTTGAACAGAATGCTAGAGAGACTAAAACCTATTGTTGTGGTTCTCATTGACTGTAAGAGAACTAAAAACATTCTGACATATGAATCCAATTAAAGATGTGAGAACATATTCCAGTAAAGCTCAGACCAATGACAATATTCTTTCCCAACAAAAATGAATTATTTAAGGTTTAAAGGTACAGTGCAAAATTTTTTGCTTTAAAGCTCGGTTGATTACACAGGAAGTAATCTGGATGTGAGAGTCCTTATTATTTAAGCATTAACTAAGACCACCTGAGAGAAAGAGTGTCAAACAACCCAGTGGAAAGATTTGGAATGAGAAAATAGACAGGACCTAGTACCTGACAGATGGGAGAGATGGTAGCTAAATCTGATCTAACAATTAACTAGGAATAATTTGATTAATTTACCTTTTATATCCTATTTACAAATTGTCCATGAGATGACTCTGAAAATCTCAAATTTATTCCTTATTAAAAAATTATTGTGCAAATTGCCAGTAGGGTAGGAGAGGTTCTTTGAGTTATATCAATGAATAAATTCAGTGCGACTACTTACAGTACTTAAAGTTAAATGTGCATAAATCATTGCAGGATCTGGATAAAATAGCCATGAACAATGATAAACAACTGCAAGGTATATCCATGTGTATGACACATGGTTGGCCCAGTTATTTATCAAGAGTCCTACATGCAGTCAGTGACTTCTATAAAATGAAAGCAAAAATTCTGAAACTGAAGGTTTGATTATCTATGGTAATTGCTTTGTTATGGCAGGAATTATCAGATGGCAGTGTTACATATACTTTTATCAGTTCTCCTTCTTAATGTGAAAGCAGTGTATAGCCTTTGAAGAAATATTAGTTGTTACTTTTATGGATGCAGAACTTTTGGAGACAGCTGCGGCAATGAGCCAGCGGATTTGCTGTCTGCCTTAATCTTTCCAATTACAGTTAATAAGGGGGCAGAGTTGTTTCCTGACAATGAGGCATTGGTATTTGGAGTTTGATACCAGAAAAAAAGGGGTTGCCTCAGTGCTTATTTGTGACCTCCTCTGTTCAAAGACTGGTGTATACAGTGTAACTAAAACAAGTTGCACTAAAAAAATCTCCAGACTTTGCCTCACTAATTTTTCCACTAATGGGGAACTGACTTCCAAGACCCTGACATCTGTTACTTGCTTGAAGGTACCAATAACATATTCCACAGTTGTTGTAGGATAACACACAGCCAAAATCTATACGTTTGTTATGTTCAGATTATATTCTACACTGAATACACTGGACAACAAAGATTTTGCTTCCTGAATACTTTTGGGTGTATCTTATGGATTTTGGGCTGCTGATTACAAAAATCACCATGAAATTTCCCTATCACATACCATTTTTTTTAAATAATCTATATTTGTTATTTCAATTCATAATTTAAGTCTATTAAAACGTTGCCCACAATGTAAGCTGAAAATTATTCTATCTTGTGTCCAAGCATGCCTGAGCATGCAGTGACACTGCACCTAGTGCAGGCCACACAACATGCAGTGGGAATGCTAAGGCTTAGGCTGGGCGGATGCTGGCAGGACAGGTTTTAAAAAGGCTATAAAAGCATTTTGCACACACCGTTCTATGTATTGCATTTATATCAGTTTGCATTCATGTTGATGCGCATGCTCTACGCACATAGCATATTGTGTGTACTCACAACAATAAAACAATTGTATTTTCAGGAGGATTCGTGATAGCAAAATGTCTCGCCAATGTCACAACAGCCGAGATACGTTTCTTGGCAACTACAGAGCACCAAACTACGTGCAGGTGGTTGACAACATGCTTCAAGCATACAAAACCATGAAGTGCAACATGTCACTAAAGATTCATTTTCTGCATTCGCATTTAGACCTCTTCTCTGCAAATCTTGGTGCAGTCAGTGTCGAGCATGGTGAAAGGTTTCACCAGGACATTGCGATCATGGAAAAACGGTATCAGGCCAATGCTGGCTGATTATTGTTGGACACTTAAACGAGAAGCCTCAGACACTGAGTACAAATGAAAATCATCAACAAAACATTTTTAGCTCAGTTGAACTATTGCAAAGCGTCAGCACCGTTATGCGATTAAACGCATTACGTTCAATAAAAGTCAATTTCTTGTTTCTCCAAATTCCTACATGAAACAAGTAGTCTGAAATTAAATTTGTGTTCAGCTTCAAGTGGTCGAGCATAATCTCAAAAAATTTCTGAGGAAGCAACACTTTCGAATAAATTTGTTGTCCAGTGATATCAATCTGCTACTTATTAATGCTGATGTTTATACTTAGCAGTTGTAAGAGACTTTTGGAAAGGGATCTGAAAAATTATCAGCAAAGATGTAGTGGGCTGATAAAACTGTCACACTTCCACTAAGAAATGACCTAATCCTTTCCAGTGCTTCTTTAATTAAAGGAGTTCAAACATTGAAGATGCCAATAGTGTTATCACTGAGTTATACCTGCCACCCACCCCCACTTTTGTTAGATGTCCTTAATCAGTTTCTCCAACCTCACATGCAAACTTCTGGTTTTCCAAAGCAAGCAGGCAGTACTGCAGTTCCAAAGTCCAGCTTTGTTCATAGTGAATCTTTCCTGGAGAAATCTTCATTATCCTTTCTGATCTATTGACTGGGGCATAATGATCCAGCAGGTAAATCAGCAAACTGCAGTAGTTAATGAGAGTCTGGACCGTGAACAAACGGAGACTTCAATCTGAAGATCACAAGTGATGGGAAATCAGCTGGGACATAAACTAAACACTTCAAGGGGAACAGCCATGGTGACATGATGTGCAGCAAGAGCCTCAAATAAAAACAACTGGACTAATTTTTAAATATGTTAAGTGCACAGTGGCATGAGCATTTTTCATGCACACCTGAGTTATTTAAAATGTAAGCCCTACAAGCCACCAGGACACGGAGGAGCCAACAAATGAAAAATAGCCAAACTGGAAGAATGAGAGGAACCACTTCAAAATGAGTCTACCCAACAAGAAGAGCATAAAATAGCAGGGATGTCCAAGCACATCACATTAGCCAGGGCAAGTGAGCAAGCCAGTAGGAGATAAAATCATAACAGCCAGTAATTAAATGTACCAATTTCTATGTTATGTCTGTGAATGTTGAAGAGTATTTTTAAAACTTGTATGATGTCTATGCATGGCTCAAATGTGAGCGTTCTCCAGGAAAGTAATGTATATAATACATAGATATAAGTACACATACATTACAAAAAATAAAATGCCTTAATAACAACAGTTCTGTACCTCATATAAGTGTAAAGACTTAATGTTTGTAAAGTGAGTTGGAATCCTGCATAACAGGTGTCATATAAGTAGTAATCATTATTTATTATTTGATAAAGATCTCCAGGCTGACCACAGATACATGCCTCATATCACCTGGAAAGTTAGTCATTCTTGTCTTAATCATGAGAAATCTGTGTAAGGTTTATGATTTCTCTCCTATTTTAATGGCTGTATCTTCTGGTTAGCTTACGGGAAGTGCATTAATCACTGTTTTAGAGTCTTTTCTTTTGATTATACAGATTCATTTTGAAATGGTGTGGCCAGGCTTCAGTGTAATGATGTTTCATTTATACACTAGATTAGCTCAAGCATTAAAAGTTGTCTGGAACTTTTCATAAAATCTCTCTGCAGATTTGGTTAACTATCAGAGCTTTCCTTTCACAATCATATGAGATATTTAAATTTCAAACTCAGGGACACCTCTTTTCATGTCTAAGAATTAATTAAAAGTTTTCTTTCCCAATATAGTTTAATTGGCAAAGAACACAAGAAACTGCAGAGGAACTTTTCTGAGAATTACTCTGTTTAGGGCTATAGCTATAATGTCATATTACAATAAATGTGCACACATATTTTGCACAGAAAAAAAACCCTCAAGCCATCAATCACCATGAGATTCTGCCTGCAGGCTAGAAATACAGAAAATGGTCCTTGTAACCTTCAGCAAGTTATTCCATCATTAGATTAACCACTACTAAGGCAAGCCCATACATCATTAAAAAAGACAAGTGCAGTGTTGGCAATACAAATAAGTACAACTACCTGCATTGTCACTTTGTGTAGGACTGTGGCAGAAATTTTATAGACATTCAGGAGATGAATATGTAGTCATGACAAAAAAAATGATGAACCAAATGCCTGTTCAGCAGATGTGTCTATTTAATTTATCTGTATTTATAGTACACCATGGTTTCAGTATGAAAATTGATTATATAAGTAACAATGTCTACATGGGCTGCTCTGACATGCAGAATATTGTATTTTGTTATCCTACTAATGAATTAAATACTTTTTACTTAACCTTACCTTTTTTTCCTCTCTCTGTTTTAGTGACAGCTTGTTATTTATGTGAAATATCTCCCATGTAAAATCCTTTGCAGAGCACTGCAAGAAAATACTGTATATCCACAAGGGACAGAGTTGGCCACTATTACTCACACTGAATAGTACCTTACTCCACAGGTAGTTGTGATTTAAATCATTGGGGATATTTATGTAGCAAGGTGTCACTCTTCATGAGTAAGGGAGCATAATGGACCTTTAGTGAAAGACACATATATATTATTTTTTTTCCTATACATTTTTACACTTGCTAATTGACCAGGATGCATAGGAGATTGGAACACAGATACAGGGATAGATTTTAGAGCAGAAGTCTGAAATTTTATCAACTTTTAACTTCAATGAGAGTAGTGAAGGAAGCTAACCTCCTACACACCCACCCCAAAATACCAGGCATTTATTTGGGTTCAATGCAGTATTAAATAAGTTCTATGCCAAATAGTCAATATTCAGCATTGTCTCTTCTACTTAATCCCAATTCATCCCACCTCTGAATCCTCTCACATGGGTAAATGAAAGTACATGTGAAAGGGAGGAACATCTATGAAGACAATGTTTTCTCTTCCTCCTCCAGGTGAACAGGATCCTCACCAGCTATCTCCTGGGTCTCATGTTTATGTCTGGGAGCTGGCCCTTTTGAATCTCTCATTGACTGTGGACACTGGAGACAGGGGATGCCAATGAAATAGCTTGGTAAAAACCCCAACCTGATATCTGCCTCCAATCAATCTAGTCTCTAAGCTGTCCCAGCCACATATTGATCCCTGTGTCTGATAAACATGCCCATCTTCTCTGTAATTTCAGGAACCTCATCCTGATTTGTGTGTATGCTATCAGTTCACATTCCTCCAGGCCTGATGCAGGCAAACAGAGTGGCATACCTATCCCCAATCAAGTTCATATCATACCTGTCTTGTCAGTATATCAGACCAAACTGTGTGCACTGCCTGGGCAATCCAACCCTCATTTCTGCTAAATCAAACTCACCCCAGGACCCTCAAACAAACCCCAAGATCATTCTCCCTGAAGTGAAGGTTAATACATTAGATGGATATGATTTGCCCATCAGGGAGCACAGAAAAGGCTCATCCCACGACATGCCTCTCCTCGCAAACTATCGAAGATGAATTAAATCATGCAAACCCAATTATAATCCACTTGCTCTTCACCAGTTGTCTTGTGGGCTCAGTTCATTATCAATTGCCTGCAAATCCGGACATAAACCTTGTTTCAGATGTCTCCTGAAAATTACAATCAGAAAAGTCCCCCCCTTCAGGGTAAGCATAGGGCATGATGTTCCAGTATCCAGATTCAGTAACCTGAATCTCTGTGGGAATCAAATGCCTCCAAAGCTGCAGATGTTGCTGCATTAATCCTGAAGAAATGCATACCCACGCTTCCTAATTTGTTTCCAAACTCAGCCAACACCTTCCTCAGCATAACAGCAAATGGATATCTGGTTGGGTAGGTGCCCTCCCTGTGTAAAAGGCCTAGCTCTTGTGTATGCAGAACAAGAAATGTTCCTCTGGATTTCCTGGACATACCGGTCTTTCTGGACATTCCCTTAGTTGTATTATGTCCCTTTGCCCACTTTTGCTTGACCAATCTTTGACCCTTATTTAATCAGACCTTTGCCAATTCCACACCTGGAGGTGTCCCTTAATGTCCCAGGCACATCTTCACTAACTCTAACAGTGTTGAAAAGTAGAACTGAATTCCAACATCACAAAATTTCCTTTAGTTCTGAACTGGAACAAAAAGGGGGATGGACACATTCTCTTTATCTAGGCAATAAAACGGGTGGCATAACACACCATTACTCTAATAATCCCTAAGCAGTTCCATGTCCCACTGTCGCGGCCTGATTCTGTTACAATGTATGTCATTTCAAAACTCTAATTGACTTCACAATTGTATCTTTGCAAAGTAAACATTTTTCAATCAACTGTAGCTGACCAATTATTAAGCAGAACTTTCTGCAGGCAGAGAATCACGTCTAGATAGCAAAGTTCTTTTTCTAATATAAAAAGGTATACTTGGGCACATAAGGCACCAATCTGACATTTATAGGGACATGAATAACCTAATGGGCCTTTTCCAACTCTGATGTCTATGACTATATGATCTAAGAATAAACTGTTCTCTCCTTCTTTCATCTCATCTTTATGATCTGCTGCTTATACACTACACAGCTTTCCTTTTCTACAAAATGTACCGACACATATGTAGGCATAGTGTTGATTTATTTTATGGTCTCCCAAGTTTTTCTTTCCTGGCAGCAGAATTATCCTTAGTCAATCTACCTGCACATTTGTATGGTTGTCTTTAAGATTGTGTATCATAATATATTGGGCCCAAATTTACAATCCATGTGTATTTTAAATTCCCATTGAACCAATCAGAGAATTCAGCCAAAGCAGAAGCAACCAAATCAGAGATTGCTGCACTGGTAGAAATGGGGAGAAAATAGCCCCAGCCTGGACCACCCTATTTCACAGCACTCTAAGACCAGAACTGCTTAGGAGAGACTCCCCCCACATTTTGGAAAAGCTAGAACCCAGGTGGTGCCTCCTCTCTCCCCCCCCTTAAGGACGTTTACATGTTTGGAAAACTTGCTGCAATTCTCACAGAATTTCCTCTGCCCTTGCTGATTGGTTATTTGTTCCAATCCTCTCCCTCTTCATCCCTCAGTCTCTTCACCTCAGTTTCACTCCACACCTTGCCTTCACTCTTCTTTCAGTTTAGCTTATCCCTTTCTAACTAACTCCCCGCTTCCCCAAATGGAATTAGCACACTCTTTGCTGCCCTTGTATTCTTCACTCTGTCTGTGCAGTATCCTTTTTCTCAGTCTGGCCTATTTAGACTGAAAGCTCCTTGGGGCAGTAACCATCTGCTTACCTGTGTTTTTACAGTACCTAGGACAATGGGGCCCGTTTTTAGTTGGTTCTTAAGCACTACCATAACAAAACATGATTAATCATAATAATAAGTGGGTACACAAGTGATGGACTATTGTGCCCTTAATAATCACTGTAATTTGCTGACCAGTCCTGACTATATTAATTTAACACATGCTGTACAATATGACGGGGACCTCAAGCTTGACACATACAATACAAAATGCTAATCTAGCAATTGTTGTTCTTTGAGATATACTGCATATGCCTATCATACTGTAAATGCATGCACTGATGCTGGAGAGTTTTCCTTAGTGGTACCATAGGGGTCGCCTCATCAATCAACAAGCTCTTTGTGCGGTGAAGCAAGATATAAAGGGTGGAATCTCTCCCCTCTTCCTCAGTTCCTTCTCACAAGAATCCAATATGTAGAATCTCACATAGACTCCAATATATTGGGGAAAGACGGTGGGTCATGTAACGGACATATGCAACACATCTCAAAGAACAACAGCTACAAAAAGTAAATAATCTTTTCCTCTTCTTTGAGTGCTTGCATATGTCCATTACATGTGGTCCTTTTCAAATAAGAGGCTAATGCTCAACAAACACTGAGGGTGTTCAGTCTTCACTGAAGTAGATAGATTGATTCAAGTGAAAGTCAGAAATCACTTTAAAAAATAATTTAGGATATGGTCTCAGCTGCACCTTGTCCTTGTAGAAAACTGTGTATGGTGGACCAGTGATCAGTGCATTCACCTACCCACTCGGTTGAGGAGATGGCCATTGTCAGACCAGGCAGAGCTAGTAACCAGATGCAGCCACATGGAAGTGCCCCACTTTGATAAAGTTGCTTAGGGGATAATCAGGGAAACTTGGCTATTAACTATTTTTTAAATGAAAACAACATTTAAAAATAACTTTCCCACAATGGCACTACCTACATTTTCAGGTATACTTAAGCAAATCATTTAAAATAAATGTGCCCTAGGAAAAAAAATTAGAAAATACTACTTATAATTAGAGTATTACATTATTTATGAATCTGTTTATTTATTGCACCTATTTCATATACTAATTATTTTCATTTTATAGTCAAGCTCATTTTTTCTACCTATTGTAAAAGTTACAATATCCCATTGAAGAGAAAAAAAAATCAATTTTAACTATAGCCTAGCAATGAAATTCATGAACATAACTACGGACTTGATCCAACTCCCTCTCAAGTCAAAGAGCATCTTTCCATTGACTTTAAAAGGAGTTGGATCGGACCCTGAATATATTGTCTTAGAAAGAAGACTAAAGAACTATAGAACCTTATTCCTTTGCAACATGATTCAGTAGGTATAATAATTTCCAAAAATGGTTCTTGGGGCCACAGCTTTTTGCAAGAGAAGGTTTTATGAAAATGAAGTTTTATAGCCTTATCTGTGGTCCAGCAAAACATTTAAAGTAATGTGTAATTTAAGCACGATATTAGTCCCATGTTTCACTTTAAAATAATGTAATAATATGTAGTGAAAATGCCTACAGCGAAAAAAATGGCATTGTACAAGCTACAGTTAAAACAAATAAATCTGTCAATTAATCATCTGCAGTTGTGTTTGGGTAGTTTCAAACTTTATTATACTCCATTTCTGTAATGGCAGCAAAACAAAACAAGTCATAATTTAATATAACATAAACCCAAGATTATTTAAAACAGTCTTTGAGTCATGTGAGTTTACTATGTTAATTGAATACCACTCAAAGCAAACTTTCCTTGGAATACATTTATTCACAGCATTACCTATATTAACTCAGTAGTCTCACCTCTGCATTATCCATACTATTACTTTGTCATGTCAGTTCATCTTGTCTACTGGGAAAGCCTTACCTTAATTAGTCTCAGAGCTGAATTCCTGCTATGATGCTAGATTAGTATAAAAATCTCCGTTTTGCATCATTTTCAGTATATGGTGCTCTAACTGGTTCCTTTTACTGAGGAAATGCTATCTAAACAAAGAGAGAAAAAGCAGGATTGAATATGTGTCCTCTCAGCATTAAATGCTTCTATGTAACATAAGAAGGGAGCAACACAATGTCAGCAATGTCTGTTTTCTTGTATATCAATATTTTAATTAAATTTTATCTGAACAAGGCCAATAAATGTCATCTTACATAAGGCATATCACATGCAGAATTTACAGACAGAGTAAGACTTTAGATATCATTTTATTGATTCAGATTTATAACTGAAAACACTATAATGAAAAGGAGGGAAAAGGTGCATAAATTGTAGTTAAAGAATGTATTTTAGTTGCAAACAGAGATAGGCTCAACCAAACTCTATATCTGAACACTGTCAAAATTTGAGGAAAATCAGATCCAGACTCAGATGCAAACTTTCTATACCAGGCCCATCATGAATTGTAATATCTATTGTAGAATAGAAAAATCAGATTGGGCACCCAACAAAGAAATGATCTATTTCTCAGGCCTGGTCTACACTGGCGTTGGCGCTCAAGGGGAGATACACAAGCTATGAACTGTAGCTTGCGTATCTCCCATCAACTTACTTATGTCGCTGTACTGCGACGTCTTCACTGTGCTGCATTGATGGGAGATGCCCTATGGTTGACGCAGCCTTACTCCTGTCAGGGAGGTGGATTAATGGCATCGACTGAAGAGCTCCTCTGGGATCGATAACAGCCCACTCAATCAATCCTGCTGCATCGATGCCCATGGAGCCAGCAGTGTAGACATACCCTCAGTCTACAAAAACATTAGGGACTTGTGGATTGAACTGTTTTAAAATCATAGTTGGTTCTTCTGTTTCTTTCTCAAAATCCAGAAAGCAGTCCTCAGTGATAATGAAATCCCATAACGTAGTAATATTCCTCTTTCAACAGTTAGTGATGGAAGACCAAAGTTGAAATTTCATGAGGACACTGCAATTTTCCTCATCCTTCCATGTGCTCAATAATCAAGGAAACTTTTGAAAGTGCCTCACACTGCTGCTCCAATTTATTTTACTCTGATTTTATTTATTCTGAGTGTTCTAAGTGCCTAATCTAATTTGTAAAATTAGATCTAATCTAATTTGTAAAATAGGATTTGTGAGTGAGAGATTTGTCAGATTTCAATAGTCTTGCCTAATAATGCTATATAAATATATTTCCCTCCCAGTACTTGTCTGGGAGTAACATTAAAAACAGGGGAGTATACAATGACTTGGCTAATTTGTGTGCTGGCTAGATTCAGCCTTGTTGAATTGTGTGTGATAGGTCATACACTGCTAACAGCTAACAGATTTTTCTTTAGTTCAGGCGCTAGAGGTCTGTGCTTTTGGAGCACAATGATCTGGCTGCTATCATTGCTGTCGCCATCAAGTTCCCAGTAGCCCAGGTATGCATTCATAGACACAGTCTCTAATTTGTTGTTATATCTATTTTATACCACTATATATAAAAGACCATACCATCCACTAATACAGTGGTTCTCAACCAGGGAGTACACGGAGGTCTTCCAGGGGATACCTCCAGGGGATACCTCCAGGGGATACCAGCTGATCTAGATATTTGCTGAGTTTTACAACAGGCTACATAAAAAGCACTAGCGAAGTCAGTACAAACTAAAATTTCATACAGACAATGACTTTATACTGCTCTATAAAGTGTATACAGAAATGTAAGTGCAATATTTATATTTCAATCGATTTATTTTATAATTATATGCTAAACATGAGCAATTTTTTCAGTAGTGTGCTGTGACATTTTTGTATTTTTATGTCTTATTTTGTAAGCAATTAGTTTTTTAAGTGAGGTAAAACCTGGGGTACACATGACAAATCAGACTCCTGAAAGGGGTACAATAGGAAAGGTTGAGAACCACTGCTCTAATATTTCTTATGAAGTAAATGAAAGGTGCAGAAACCTGCCTACCTGGGTCAAAAATGACAAAAGAATGTGAACAAGGCAATGTGGAGTTATCCTCCTCTTTCTAACCCTGTGGAAACCCCTCCACAGAAATGCCACATAATCAGGGTTCCTTGAGTTCTGAAGGAAGGGAGTAGTTTGACAAGCAAGATCCAGAGATATTTCCTCTGAAACCTATTGCGGTCCTCCTGAGTAAGTTAATGCTGATGCTGTCAACCTTAACTTGGTGAAAGCACCACTGAGGGGGTCTGGCGCTTTGTGTGAATGCCTTGCACCTCCATCAGTGCATGGAAATACATGGGAATTCCATGTGGCTTTTTGGATGGCCATAAGTTAGGAAGGCAACACTACCAGTCTGCCTGTTGGGTGGCCAAGATCTTCCCCCTCTTCTTCTCTACCAAAAATTATCTTAGATGGTACAAAATTGGTACAAAATTTAGCCCTCAGTTTTTTCAGCAGAAGCATATGATCTGGCCTATAATATGTGTGTGTAACACGTGCTTAATTCCATAAAATTTTACACCATTATCTTTATATTATCTGTGAGCTCAGTCCACATACAGAGCACATTATTTAGTTTAATTCCTTTATAGTCCTGTATCTCCAGCTGAAGGATCAATCCATTAACTCTGGCACTAAAACTCAAAAAATAGTGATATTTGGGATATTTCCAGATTTTATCCATTGTACATAAACTGTGATTCCTCCCAATTAGTCTGCTATACTGAGGGAAAGATAATTACAAAACAGAGTCAGTGAAGAAAACAAAATAATAATTGGTTTTCAGTTTAATCCTTATCTCAGTTTCTGAGCAACTCTGCTCCTATGTATTCCTTCAGTTTGACTGTGCAAATGGAGTGAAAATTCCATTCACGAGCAAATCATTGGCTGCAATAAGATATTACTGGATTATTATTTCTGCTCTGAAATGATGTTCTTGATTGATTTACCCTAGTAGGTTAACTTTTAAGGACTAAAGAATTGATAAGCTATATTTTAAAAAAATCATTGCAAACAGAGGGCTAGCTTGTGATTTTAGGCACAGCTTTGAGCTGGGGCACCGTCTTTGGAAGCAGTGACACAGCCACATACCTCTGAGTCACTATTATCACCCTGATTCCTTCTTGCTTGGGTTAGAGTGTTGGTGGAGCAGGGGCGAGGCTGTAATGTGCCGCAAGCCTATCCTACTAGCAAATCAGACATTGCCTGTTGGTTAGTGCAGCTGAACTGGGCAACAAACCGGAAGAGTTAAGCCATTCCCTGCACATCTACTCCACATATAGAATCTGCTTACTCATATGGGTCCACATACATTCTTCCTCCAATGTACTCCATTACCTGATAGTATAGACCAAGTCACAATCTAGCCCACATTATTTACAATGATTGATGTCTATTACCCTGATCTCATCTATCATCAAACAGTCTTCCTTTTAGATGCACAGATACTCAATGTACAGCTTTGACTTTAAAATTGAGCCTATTTGTTGTGACAGAGGAGCCTTGCTGAATTAATGATTTAACACTGAAAAGAAAACGTGTTCTATCCTTCACCTTAAAAGCTTGTCTCCTGCTATAAAAATGAGGTGTGTTTCTCAAAAAAGCACTATAGTGTCATGGAGCAGATGCTTGGTCCTGTTAGACACAGCCAGGTCAGTGGAAATCTAACTTACATTCAATGACATTTACTAACAATTACCCACCTTGTTCTCTTCACAAGGACAAATATTGGGAAATATTTTATGTTAAGACAATAACTACATTTTGGCTGGTGAAACAAAACAAAGCCAGATCACAAAATTCAGATCTAAATGTCTGAAAAAATTAGTAGCAGATTGAATACTCATTATTAACCTACCTCATTTTGAGTGTGTTTGTGCATGCGCACACCTGCGGGTACTAATCATATAGTAAATGTCTCTAGCTCACAACCAAAAATGGAATATTTCATTAGAAATTATCATAAACCAGTATGTTTCAATCTGGACTTTTCCAAAGTCAGAGTCAGAATTGGGATTCTGGACCAGGTCCATATCTGTATTTTATCAGTTTTCTATATTTTGGAGACAGGGATGGAGCAGGGAACTTTTTTATCCTGTATCATTAGGTGAACTACCATGCTTCTTTCCCTCCTCCCTGCCCAACCATGGCTCTACGATAATCACATGCCACATGACCAGCGCTGCTAAATAAAATCTCCTCTCTCCTGTGATCTGATTTATCAATACACCAATTATACTCCAGTATTTATACAAGAAACCCTCTCCCATCTCCACTTTGTCTCATGCTTCCACATCCCACACGCTTAGATCTGCAAATAATTCTTCCTTGCTTTCGTCAGGCAACACAACAACCCCTTCCACCCTCAGCTGCAGCCCTCTCACAAATCAGGGAATATTGTTCTCTCACCCATCCTGGCTGGGCAACAGAGGGCAACTATAGTTCCACGCAGCTCCTTCTATAGGTGCTCAACAAGAGAGACCTAACAACCACAGCTGTTCTCCTTCAGGCCTCCTAGTGGAGAAGGCCTCTGCTTTCCCCCAGGTCTCTCTCCTACTGCAGCCATAGCTTGGCTTTTATACCTTGTTTCTTTTCCCTGCAGGCCTGGCTTTCAGCCTAACATCACACAATCAGGAGGGACCAGATGTCCCAGCTATAAAAAGTCTGAAGATCCTGTAACAGATGTTCTGGGCCACGCCTGCCCTTAAAGAGCCAGCATAACTCTATTATAAGTTAATCAAGGCCCTCTGTACTCCATAGAAAGCTGGATATAAATTTTCAGGCAAAGTTCCTGGATTCTGCAACAGCCTGGAAGTTCTACAGCAGCTTCATTTTAAATGAAAAAAACAGAGATTTTTAATTAATCAAATGTGAAAACAAATGCAATCATCACAGGTGCCTCTGTGCTATGTATTTTGATATTAAATTCCAGTTTTTTTATGCTGTCCTAGATTTTCAGCATGCCACAAGTCTCTGTGCTGTCACTGGGTAACTGTTGACGGCAGGTATGATCCCAGAGGATAAGGTACTCTTTTAGGTAACCTGGGCCTGCATTATTGAGGGATTTGAAAATAAAATCCAATACATTAAAACTGACCAGATGTTCAGAACTGAGCCAATGCAGTGAATGGCATAGAGTGACGTACTTTCAGCAGATTCGTTAGCTGCAGGGTGTACTTCCTGGGAATCCCCAGGAGACATTTTGGCTGTCTAAGCAGTTGATCATTAGGGACAAGCAAGGGAAAAATGAACCTACTGACACCGTAACTTTGCTGAAGTATTCAAATATCTTAATCCTTCCATTGATTGTCCTTTGGGTCAACTCCTAGGTCAGCCACAATTCTTCCTAAGGTCTTCCATTGCAGTGTAACTACCTCTACTCTACAGCCTGCAGCCTGTAATGTTTAGTTATTTTCTAATACCGCTGCTCTCATGTTTATTTATTAATACTGGTATTTGGAGAGATGTTCCTATATAGCTTTATCCTTCCCTTGGTTGTCCTTAGGGCAAGTGAGGATGATGATATGCCCTGTTTATCTGCAGCTGGTAGGGAAAACACAACTCAGCAAAAATTTCTCGCAGCTACTCTATTTTTTAATTAGCCAGTTTATTAACAAAATACCCTCTAAGGGGCTTATTTTGCACTCGATACATGCATGCACTTCCAATCTACTCTAACACATTGGGTAAATAACACTGAGGTGAGAATAAAGTCTCTGTCCTCTGTCTCTGAACCCTTTGTCTTCATACATTCTCATCCACCTAGTATAGGCACAGAGGTCCTACTTTCTGTCTTTCTTGCTTTCAGTTGCCTTATCTAACCCTGTTTTACATAATCTATTTCTATCTTCACTCCTCTTGAATAATATTCCTAAATGGATCTATGGCCACTGAGTTTTTTAAAAAATATGCAGGGTTTTCCTTTCCTTCATCCTATTAGGTTCTCCTTTAATTAAAATAATCTAGTTTTTTAATTTTAATCTCTTTT
Source organism: Mesoclemmys tuberculata (assembly GCA_007922155.1). Lineage (NCBI taxonomy): Eukaryota > Metazoa > Chordata > Testudines > Chelidae > Mesoclemmys > Mesoclemmys tuberculata. Next base: position 26,734,842 of record ML675649.1, read on the forward strand.
TATAATCTAGTTTTTTAATTTTTATCTCTTTTTATAATACTGTACATTCTCCCCTCCTGATGATCGTTTGGCAGAGGAACTAATTATCTCTTCTACTCTGGATATTTTTAACCAATCTAATCTAATCTAACCTAATCTATATCAATCTGCCCTGACTGGTAAAATTGAAAGGTTTATTTAAGAATAGCGTGTCATGTTTAATCAGTTGTATTAATATTCCATAATACTATCTCCTTTGACAAGAATTTGTTGGTCATATTGCAATATGATTACTGCTAATGTAGATCTTTTAAACAAAATTAGATTTTGCTTCTGTCCAGATGCTTCAAAGATAGTCATTAGTTTGTGGTGTCATATTTTGGTAACATTAATATCTTCGTTTATGAGCTTGTTCATGTGCTGTACCCACAGCAATTTATCTGACAGTTAAGCTGTCAGGATAATATAAAATCTTATCCAAACAAACACCATTGCAGTCTGTTTCAAATTAGGTATTGCCCTCACAAATTTTAACGTAGCAATGATTTGACCAATGAATATTTTGATGAATTTTCCAGTCTTGGAGATCTAGACATTCACATTCTACAATTCTATAGTGGCTTCAAAAGAAAGCCAGTTACTTCGTAGTATAATTTCAAGTGGTTAACATTCAATAAATCTACATTTGTAAAGCCAACTAAACAAGATTGTTTGCTATAAGACCTTGAAGGTAATTAATGTTCTAATCTACTGTATATAAATCCCATTATCAGTAGTAGGTTTTACATGCATACAGAGAAGAGACTATATAACCTCTAATTTATTTACAAAGATTTCCTCTCTTTTTCCATAGGGAACTACCAAATAACTGAAAAATACCTTTGGTGAACTATATTTATTAGTTTGATATAGTAAAAATATAAATGCTGAAAAGCATAAAAGGTTAGCTTTAATGTGTTTTGACCCAAATGTCTTCAGATATCAAGTAAGCAATACTACTGCCCTTAAATTATAGTAATACATGGCAATATGCACTCTGATGGTATGCTTCTGATAATATGCCTTTAAAAACAATGTCCTTTAGGGTCCAGTGGACCATGAAATAGTTTCTGCAAAAGTACCAGTGGTGCCAATGTTGAAACAAACATTCATTTTGGCTGGCAGCTCTAAGAACTGTGGAAGAAATGAAGCACATTTATTATGTACTGATGTATTCTGACTAGATAATCCTTTTTCAGTTGGAGGCACTATAAAGGCAAGTACAGATTACTGTGTGGGAACTAGTAAAAATAAAATTCAGATCGACTGCAACAGTTGTGCTTCCAATTTCACAGCTGGATAACTTGCTTTATAAACTTCTATTTAAAAAAAGTTTTACTGGCAATAAAGTTTGTTAAATAAACAATCTGTAATTTGAAAGACAGCAAATTGGACACACTATGCAGAAGCTGTTTCTGCTAATGCTGTATTTGTGAATTAATATTAAACTACGAATTTCTGACATGGAGACAGATGTCAACATTTCTATTTTAGACTCACCATTTTATTACAGTTCTCTGGTCATTTAGTTTTCTAAAAATGGCTATTTTACAAAATCTCAAAAACTATACAGGTAAGTGCTTATTAATAATATGTAGCAAACCCAGGTCCTGATCCTGGATCCACTGAAGTCAACAGAGCACAGGATCAGGCAAATTGTACATTAAATCCAAGCATTTTCAAGCACATTATAATGGATAAGCATCATTTTCACCATTTTGCAGCTGAGAACATTGAGGCAGAGCAGTTAATTGCTTTCTTATGGTCACACAACAAATTAAAGGCAGAGGTGGGGAAAGAATTCCCGTCTCTTGACTACCAGTTCAATGCCTTGTCCACTAGAACACATTGATTCCCCAACTGTATAAACAATTTGAGCATACATCATCATATCTATATGCAGACTGAGGAAATACAGCTGAGTAGTCAGCGCACATCTAAATGAGGAACATCTAGTGCAGAGGAAAAGCAGAACATTAACAAGTGGAAATGTTCTGTTCCATTTAATTTTTGTCTCTGTACTGCCTTTTAAAGTCAAGTGCTGCTGAATTTCAAAACACTGAAAACTGACAACATGGAAGTAGCATAATGTATATTGAATTTAATGTCCGAATGAACACCAGCAGAACTATGGTTCTAATTGTGTTATTCGTTTTTGTACTTAATTCAATAAAATTCTCCGTTTTTAAGCAGAAATTGAGCTTCCTCAGAATTTTGATTTGTTGCATTAAAATGTCACAGGACATAGGGACCTTGCCACAGAACTTAGTTAGTATGACATATAATGTACCTTAGCCCCACTTTATCAAAATAATCGAAGGTTCAGTGCTAGGTACCTGCCATCCACATATGTTTGTGGCAAATGAGCACACAGGTTTATTTCACGGGTCCCAATCCTCAGCTGTTGTAAATTGGTGTAGGTCCACAATGTCAACAGAGGTACCATACACTGATTTACACCAGCTAAAGAACTAGCCCCATGAGTTTAGAATATGCCACTAATTTGTAATAAACACCACATATTATCTTCCTTAGATATGTAGTCAATAGCTAATTCAGAGATGCAAAAGAACAGCACTCAGGGATATCTCATTAGTTTGTGACATTCTCATTAAATGGGTCATTACTCATCCCATATTATAGGTTTTTAAAGTTTGACAGATATGAACAAAATTATTCACCTAAAAACTAATTATGCTTTTTAACACATTACAAATACAACAAGGAAGTGTTTTTCCCTCAGTTTATTTAACAATTATAGAATCTGGTGTGTGAGAACAAAAATTACAAGAAATAAGAGGGGATTGCATAATTTGGTAACATGTAGCAGGTTTCTCTAGAAAATGAAAAGCCTTTCACTTTCTGGTTGCTATACTGAAGGAAGCCACAGAATAGGGGGCATGTAAGGTGATCAGATATCCCGATTTTATAGGGACAGTTCTGATATTTGGGGCTTTTTCTTATATAGTCTCCTATTACTCCCAACCACCTGTCCCAATTTTTCACACTTGCTATCTGGGCATGTCACAGTTGAAAAGTCACTTTATGAGATACGTTTCATTTCATCGGCATGCCACTGTAGTGGTATTTGGGTAACATTGGCTCGCTGACCCCTCCCTAGTCGAGGACAAATCTTCCTAGGAGAGGGACAGCCGTTCATAACCCATTTTAAGTAGTTTAATAATGATTCGGCATTTCGCCAATGTGTACGTGACCTGCAGGCTGACCAAAGGGCGGTGGATATTTTACTTCAAAGAATTAGCATGTGCCTAGCTAATCAAGCTTGTGTAATCAGTAGAAGATAATAAATAGCAAGGTGCTCGGGGGAGAGACAGGAGAAGCCCCTGCACCCGCTTTGCAACTCTTTCTGTCTCCTGTCAATTGATTTCCCTTCATGCCACATCAGAAAATGCTGCAAAACTTAACTGCAAATTGTTCCAACACATCACCTATGAATTACTATGTATTTGACAGCATGCGCTCTGTGATTGCAACAGTAATATATAGGATATGAGAAATGGGAGCAATTCTTACACACGAGCTCATTATACATTGGAGGGCAGGATTAGAATTCAAAACATCCTTGACAAATTAGAGAATTGGTCTGAAATCAACAAGATTTAATTAAAAAGCCATGTGCAAAGTACTACATGTAGCAAGGAAAAATCATAAGCACAATTACAAAATGAGGAATAACTGGCTAGATGGTAGTACACCTGAAAAGGATCTGGGGTTATAATGGATTATAAATTGAATTGTGTGAACAATGTGATGCAGTTGCAAAAAAGAACTAATATTCTTGGGTATATTAACAGGAAAGTTGTATGTAAGACACGAGAGGTAATTGTCCCACTCTACTGAACACTAAGGCTTCTTCTGGAGGACACATCTATGTCCAGTTCTGGGTGCCACACTTTAGAAAAGATGTGGACAAATTAGAGAGCATCCAGAGAAGACCAACAAAAATAAAAAAAGGTTTAGAAAACCTGACCTATGAGGAAAGGTTAAAAACAAGTCTGGGTATGTTTAGTCTTGAGAAAAGAAGACTGAGGGGGGAGATCTGATAACAGTCTTCAAATATGTTAAAGGCTATTACAAAGAGGACAGATGATCAATTGCTTTCCATGTCCAGTGAAGGTAGGATAAGAAATAATGGACTTAATTTGCAGGAATGCAGATTTAGGTTAGCAATTAGAAAAAACTTTCTAACTATAAGGGTAGCTAAATTGTGGAATAGGCTTCCAAGGGAAGTTGTGGAATCCTTGTCATTGGAGGCTTTTAAGAACAAGCTGGATAAACACTTGTCAGGGATGGTCTAGATTTACTTGGTCCAGCCTTAAGACAGGGGCCTGAATCTGATGACCTCTCGTGGTCCTTTCCAGCCCTATATTTCACCTATTCTATGATGAATATGATATGATGAATTCATATGATGAAAACATGATGAAAACATATGATGAATTCATATGTTGGCTAAACTTGCTGTTTTAATCAAAGGTTCCTTTTTCCTCTTATGGTACTAATCCCAGTTACTAATCTGGGCCCTGATTTTACCATTTAGATTGATGCAAGGACACTTGGCAGCAATACTGAAATTGAATATACAGAAAAATAGACGTGAATTTTTTGGAAGAATTAAAATACAGACTCCTTGACCAAAACACAGTTCTCAAAGTAAGTACTTGTTACTAGGATGTCAGCTAGACTGGTTCCCCCCCCCGCGCGCAAAAATACTTTTTATTTAAACTTTTATAACAGAATTATTAATTGCCTTAATAGTCAATGATAATAGCTATACGGAACCTAAATACTGCTGGTAATTAGGGCCCTGATCCTACAGACAATCCTCATCCTTAACTTTATACATTGAAGTTTATGGTACTACTCAAGTGCTTGAAATTGAACATACATAAGTGTTTATAGGATGGGGGCCAAACTTAGCAGCTAAGAGATATATTTTCTACCAGTCTTCAAGTAATAACTTAGTATAACTTGAAATCTGTAACATTTTAGGAGTCATAGGAAGAGACAGAGACTACATTTTACTAAGTAACAAATTTCTAATTTTAGAATTACTTTTGATAGAACTGTTACTGTTGGTCTTATAATGTTTAATTAGTAAAAAGCTGACTGACAAATTGATAAGGACCTGTAAAGGCTCCATAGCTCCAGAACGGTATCAAAATCACATTCCGGAGTAGTAGCAGTTTAGATAATAGACTAAAACTTTGTGATAAAACTTGACTTATTGTGATTTATTACTTCTTGATAAATTTAAACATTAATATACTAAACTTTACCATATGAACATCTTTATTTTATGTATTTTATTGAACATTAACTTCTATTTCAAATAACAAAAACCTTAAAAATGTATAAGAATTATTGTAGCTAAGTACCTAGAACTCCAAATTTAAGAGAGATTTTGTATTTTCACCTGGTTAGATAAAACTGCTTAGCCAATGTATGTTTTTATAGTGTATGTACTAATAGTCTCACAGTGAGGACAATCTAGGTGCTGTTTTTATTTATATTCTGATTTTTTAAGCTCAGTTGCTCTGGGAAAACATGTTTTGGGCTGCCCACTTTGGGCAGATCATCAGCAGAAGTCAAAAGACCTTTTAAAAAAAATTCTTAAATTGTTTAGTCATGACCCTAGTTACTAGCTGTAGGAAAACAGGGATCTTTTGTACCATTCATATATAATTTGGTGGGGCTTGTTCTCGGTCTCCCTCATTCTTGTTCTAAGTTCTTTTGGCATATTAAATATCATGGAAGTGCATCCAATTTCATATAAGTAGCTGTTTCTTTAGGTAGGCAGTGCAGGCGTGAGCTGATAGGTACATAGTCTCACATTTTTATTCAATACATGATGCCCAGCTATTTAGAACATTCCGTTAACTGAGGTATTGTGGCAGCTTTCTGCTCTGAAAATCATTCCCCCATTTCTTTCTCAGCTTTACCATATGTGGAAAAGCAGTTAAATTTGAACTACTTTGAGTGCTATCCAGTGTGGAAACTAATTCCTTCTCAGTTTATGTTCACTTCTTATAACCTTCTGCCAAATGCCAAGAATAGCATAGGGAATACTAGCTTAATATACACTTTTATATTCTCTCTCTCTTCTTTATTTGCTTAACAGCACTCAACTTCTGTTCCATAGTTTTTCCATTTTGTTTCTTTTCAAATATGCTCAAGAAGCTTAAACAAATGTTCAGTACAAGAGATCAGCCTATAGCTGACTTATTTACAAACCTCTACTAAGGTTTGATATGACTTAATATTGTATATGAATACTTAATTTTTGCAAATTGAAAGTAGTTGATTGCTCTGAATTGCAGGTGCTATTCTACAATGATTGCAGTAATTAAAATGATTAGAATTGGAAGATGTATAATGAAGGTATTAATATACACTGTGTTTGTTTGTCACATGCAGAATACAGGGTTTTTGACAAGGCAATTCATGCCATAGGACAACATTTACTGCAAAGGATTATGAAAAGTAGCCAGTTAATTTGGAAGTCAGAAAATAGCATTTTATGTGAATTAGCAAGTTAACTTGTTTTGTAATTATGAGAACACTTTATTTATATAGTATTTAATTCAAAGAAATGTGCACTGTAAGGTGATCCTAGGGTGAGTAGTAGCGTAAGGTCAATATATGATGTACTTTTATTTATCCATCATTTATGTGTCTGTATTTTTGAGAAGTCAGAGTAGGAAGTATTTTTGTATCAAAAGTTATACATTAATTTTTAAACATCAAATGTAAAATTCAACAGAATGTAATATATAGAAAGGTGGCATATGCTTTTTTCCATATGACAATATTACGTTTTAATCTATTAATCTCTAGTCCAATATTTTTTCCGTACCACATAAAAAATTAAACCTATTATAACTCTACTTTTTAAAAATGGGGTATTAAATATGTTTTTTAAAAGTCTTCCAAACCGTGGCTCCCTCCTGTTATAATGGTTGAAAAATATACTTGGGAAAGCTTTTAGAAAATGGATATTTATCATACTCTGCTGTATAACTATATGGCATAGCAACAAAAGTCAACAATCTACAACTGACAAGTCCCCAGAATTTTCAGACCATCGGGCATCTTCAAGCTCTAAGTGGGGAGTGAGACTAAGGGCCTGATTCTAAGCCAAGGTATGCACAGACGTTTGCATTGGCTTATTAATAATAAAATAATAATAATAGCTGCCTTAAAGGAATAATGAGTGGAATAATGTGTGTATATGAGGAATGCTGTGCTAGTGACAACTGCAGGGCAATATTTTAAGTGGGGCACTTTAATCCATGAGGAGGATTTGGGGCACGCTTCTCTGTTAAGATTTTTGGCCCCAGTTTTCAGAGGTGCTCTCTCAACTTCCATTGACTTCGATGGAAATTGTGGAAGCTTCACACGTGAAAATTCAGACATTGAGTCTGGTGTATTTAACAGTAACCACAGTCAATCATAGTATTGACCTTTATCACCTTAATCCTGGTGACCCTGGTGTCAGGAAATAAAGGCCTTGTTTCTTTTTTTTAAAATCAAAATGTACCTCGGTATGTAAGTCATACTGAACATGGAAAAAATATAGATTTTTGTTTGTATTTTACAACACACTCCAATTTTGCACAATATAATGGACTGTTTTCCAGCTTGGCCTCTATTTTTATGCCTATAGTTTGGTGGACACAAATAATTGTGCGCTGTCTTATGTCACTATTGTTATCAACGAGTGCAACTGATGTCATTTAAGACCCACCTTTTTGGCCGGACCCCTACATAGCCCCTACTTATATGCACACAAAATTGCATGCGCACAGGCAAACGGCCACATGTGGACTTGAAAATCACCAAGGTGCATGCTAGGAATTTGTAATTTGTACTTGTAATGGCTTCAGTGGGAATCCAAGGTATTTAGAATTTATGAAAATCAGACTTTTTAAAATGCTGAAATGTGGATTTAGTTGCTAAAATTAACACCTAACATTTAAATATTTTAGGCACCATTAGGCACCAACATTTGAATATTTTTGTCTAAATATCTTCCTACTTGATAGACCTACAGATCAGGTTGTTGGATGACTTCTAAGTGACATCAGTTGCTAACACCTGCTAATAATGTGGGGCTAATATGCAGGCTCAAAAATTACATCCATAAATAATTACAAACCCAAGTAGTTAAGCCAGGAATTAAGATATGAATTCAATTAAAGTAGTATATGTAAAGTTTAAACTAAAAAAGTTCAATGTAATGGCAATAATATCTGTATCTAAGTCTCTTCTGGACAATCCATTCACAGGAACTGATTCTTAGCTTGTGTCTCCATCTAGAGAAGCTCCAGATTACACTCTCTCACAGTTACTGCCAACACTCAATGGGGGGAGAGAGCTTTCCCTGTCTTTGTATCCTGCACCCGCAGCTGCTCAGATCTCAACGATCATGGGTAGAAGCAGTGTGGCCTTAAAACAAATGTCTGCCTGAGTCAAACATTCTGCATGGAAAGACGATATCAAATTTAGCCCTTAAAGGGGCAATTAAATCATTTCAGATGAGGAAATGGAATGCTATTTATCATGGGCTCCCATCCAAACCCATGTACAAAAATCTGTTTCATATTTGTGGTGAAGTAATAAATCCCTCCAAACATAACACACATTTCAAATATATGCCTGGTTATCAGTGCAGATGTTTCTTCGCTTCCAGGCACACTCTTTATAGTAACTGACAATAGCCTGGCTCCACATGTAATATATAAATATCACCAAAATTATTTGGGATAAAACTATTAAACAACCCAGTTATTTTCTTTTGTCACTGAAAAGACAGTAAGACGGAAAAACTGAGAACATTTGTTTTTTTTACTTACCTCTTTTTTTCCCTATAGCTCTTCTAAAAGGTAGGCATCTGACCTTTTGTGATTTTGCAGCCTCTGGGCATTTCAGTAGTTGCTACTCAGTTGCTGTGTTTGACGGCGCACTTTGCTCACATAGACATTCTCTCTGCTGGTTTGAGATCTGTCTGTATAATATTCTTCCTTCAGTCCTAGATCACAGGAACACTTGTCTAAATCTGCCAGACGCATAAAGATTTATCTGGAATAAAACAGGTAATATGATGTTCAGCTAAAAAAGTGGAGAGAATTTAGAAGTCATACCTGTAAAGTTCTCCAGAGAAAGACTGCCCAAATTAGTTATACATTTCCAACAGATCTTTGACTCTCTTTTCCATAGAGTTCATGTGCTGAAGTGTAAGGAAAAACATGGATGAAAGGAGGAAAAACAAAAGACACAGGATGGCACTTAAGAAAAGGGTTCGCAAGACACAAATCAAAGCTAAGAACTTTAGGTGCACCCTCAAACAAACCCATAACTATCAGGAACTATAAATACAGTCTCCTTTGGCAAATAAAAAAACATTGCCACAGCTTTTTTAAGGGAAACAATCTCATTTTATTACTGTCTAAACCAACGAAAAGCAAGATATGCTGCATGCTAATTGTATTCCCCTTAAAATGCTGTGATGATTTTTTCACTTGTCAAAGGAGTGTGTCTTGTTAGTTTTTTATACTGATAAATGTGTAGAAAAAAGTGTCCACTGGAGATGGGTGAAAATGACAAATATTAAGATGATGATTTTTTTTCTCATGAGAACATAAAAAAATTAAAAATCCATTTTAGTGGGAGGGGCAGGGGGAAAAGGCACGGTCAAGAGAAAAATCACATTTGTGAGTTTTTGGTTTTTCCCTTACTGGAAAGAAGGTGGTGATGAGTTCAATAAACACATGGCTTTACAGACTGAGCATAGGCCTGGGAGCCAGGGAATCCTAATTCCTTTCCCAGCACTGCCTCAGCATGATAATAGCAGGCACTTGAACGCACTTTACAAACATTATTTATTCATGCCCCTCAATACTCCTGTGAAGATGGTAAACAGCAGCATTCCCATTTTGTAGCTGGGGAAGCAGGGACTCAAGTTACTAAATGTTATTAAATATTGGTGATACAGAAGACATACTGAGCTAGCTCCTGAATCTCTAATGGGTAGAATGCCCTTCCGTGGCAACAGGGGGCATGAAGCACCTTGTAAGAGGAGCTCAGTAACTGATAGGACCAGGCTGTAATTTAGCATTCTTAATTTTAATTTTTAAGAAGAGCTGCTCCCCCACAAAGAAAAAGAAATCCCATTAAACATATGGGACAAAGTCAGATCTGGTGTATCTGCCTTAATGTCAATGGAATTACACCAGGAGTAAATTTTGCCCATTTGGCTTCTTTTCCATTCTCTTACCAGCAAACCAGTTAATGCAGATTCACCCAGCTTGAATTCTAGTCTTGATTCTGCCATTGGCTTGCTTCATCACGGGGACGTCACTTAGGCCTTGTTCATCAACGGTATTTAGGTACCTAAATGTCTTTGAGGAACTGGGCCTGAGTAACTTTGAGAAATGAGACTTCCTAAATACTTAAACTGTGTGGAGCAATGGCTCCTTACCTTTAAAGCTCTGGCCCTCTGATTTGCTGGATTGGGGTCTTTAATAGCTGCATGTCCCAGTTTACACTTTTGTAAAATGTAACAATGCCTACATTTCCTTTGTAAACAATGTGGAATGAAAGGTGTTGTGTACATGCATAACGGTATTAAATTGGAAACAACTGGTCAGATTCCTGGTTTAATACCTTACCTAGAATAGCACCCCCAGCTGTGTTAGCTTTGCTTAAGTATTGAGTCAGAGGTAAATATGCCACCAACCATACTTCCTACCTTACCTGTATATTTTTCTACAGAGGTCACTCATCCCATCACTGAGCCCAACTCAGCTTCAATTGTAAAAACCAATGATATTATAAGGTAAGGTGGTATGGCTGTAGGATGTTGTGACAAAATGCGAATTATCTGTATTATTTGTCTGACCAAGGTATATGCCTCTGTGTATGTTTACCATCAGTTATTCACTATGGAGTTAGATCAAATGCATTGTTAGGGGAACCAAACAGGAAAGGCAACACAGTTACCAAATTAGGAACATCCCAACAAACACAACACCCAGGTTTATAGTCCCAAAGAGGCAACTTCTCTACCCCAACCCTGGTGACATAGCTATTACACAAGGCTGAGAAGTGGTTAAAGAGTACATCAAACCTTTACACAACCCTGGATGTAGAAAAGGGTGGGGACTGAGTGAGCAGCCAGATATGGCTGGACTGTCAATGACATCTGACAGGCTAACAAGGGGACATCCAGAGACTGCAAGAACATGCTGTGAGAGGGACAGTCTGCTTCATTAGCCAGAAATAGTTGGCTAGGCTGAGAGGAACTTACAAAAGCAGACCAGGAAAGATTAATGTGTAAGTAATACCTGTGTGTGTAGGTCTTTTATTGTTTTGGTTCTCTGTGCCATGCATCTTCCTTTGGGGAAAATGAATAAATAATGCTTTGTTTGGAAGATGCTGTTTTTGAGTCATGATCAGCTTGCTGGTCACAGGCTCCCAGAGAAAAAGACTTTACAGGGCTTAATACAGTTGGGTCTGTTACATTAACATGACTGGGTAACAGGAACAGCCCAAAGACCCAGTCTGAGTGGTAGGACTATGTGGTTCCATGAAGTGTGAGATACAGAAATCCAGGTTGGTCTCCTACGGAGGGCACATAAGTGAAGCTAAAAGGGGTCTAGGTACAGTTTTCCCTGTGACTGTGTCAGACACCCTCTGATCTGTCCAAGTTACCTTGGCCATTTTGGAAACTGCTTTTTCTTTATATATATTTATATATACATGTATACATATTTATTTATTAAATAATATTTTTGTTTGTTACAAATGGAGCATATCTGCAATGTGGTCCAATGCATAAGGCACTCAATATTATCCAGGAGATGTGAGTTTCTTCCCAGCTCTACCACTGATCTACTGTGTGACTTTGGACAAGTTACTTCTCACCTCTGTTTCCCTTCTGGCTCATTGGTGGTACTGTAATATACATAAAAATAACTTTATTGATGTAACAGGACATAAGTTCACTGGAACAAGAATATGGCCTATGGCCAGAGAGAGATGGCTCCACAACAAAGAGGAAAAACAACCATTTAAACTATAAGGAAAGAGGAAAAACTAGTCAAGGTAAATGCTTATCACTTAAATGGAAAGAAGAATTGTTTGTGCCCTACCTGCCTTTCTGCACAGATATTTCCAAACAAATAGTAGTGCTTAGATTTAGATGACAAACTTGCTGCATCACTAAAACAGGGCTTTTAGCTAGCACAATTATTTACTTAGAAATTCAGGAAGGGGTTAAGAATAAAAAAAATTTCCATCAAACAGCATGACATTTTTACATTTTACATAAAATTTGACTGCTGCAGAAGTGATTCCAGAAATGTCTGTCTCTCTTTGCTACTTTAAGTAGTTTTTAGAAACTTTAGTCTAAAGCAGAAAAAGGAAGACCTCCTGCCTTTTAATATATCTTCGTAACAAGACTCTGATGCTCTGCATCTTAGTTAGAACAGATTGTGCAGAGCTTTCCATCTTTATATCTTGTTCATCTACAATACTGTTTTATTTCCCTTGTTCATCCAGCATTGAGATGAGGATTCACATTGCATAGCACTGACATCTGATAACGTCATTATTTTGGTGACGTTGTTGTGCACGTATACCCCAGTGGTATTTCTCACATTTCAGGGGAGCTGCACCTGTGTGCCCAATCCATGGTCCCACAAGGACATCCAGTCTGGGCTCTTGGCTCACTCGCCATCACTTCTCGTGGGGAAAGTCCTTCATCTCTCTCCCACCTGAATGGGGTTTTTCCTGATGGCACAGTTCCCCACCTACTATGATATCCCCAGCAAGCAAGACCACGTAAACAGGTCAGCAGCTGCACTTTCTTTCCAAAGGCTTATGAACAATGTAATTGCTGGCAGTTATAAGTGGGGTTGGCAGAATTAGATTTTATTCTATTTTTTTAACACAATTTCAATGGATAATATTTAAGTTTTTTTTTTAAGGATTTTTTATTTTTAGCAATTTAAATTTTCACAGTGGCACAAAATTAAGGGTTTTAAGCATTTTTTAAAAAAATTTGCAGTTGTAAAGGGCAGCAGGGGGGTCAGACAATTATTTAATGTCAGTAGCCTTTGAGATTCAAAGAAAAAGTTAAAGCTTTTTAACTGTTAAAACCAAAAACATTTCATAACCTTAAATTAAACTAAGTTCTCAAGCAACACTTTTCTTTCCATAAATTTTGATCATTGATGAAAATATTTTTTCCTCATGTACATTTACTGATAAAAATCTAATCCTTCCAGAAGCTTAGTTGTAAATTACCACATAGGTCTTTCTAAATAAATAAATCAACTTACACTTAGAAAATAACATAGCTGATTTCTCCTCTATTGGGAAGTCAACCAACAAGGCTCTGAAATTCTGTTACCACTCAGAAGACATGCAGTGGTGGTGTCAGAGATGAGAGAACACTATAACATGTCTGCATTTTTGCAATACCACTGGAGTCAAGACTTATGGCTTCAATAAACACTTGGCATAAAAACTGCCTGCTACTTCATACTTAACATGGCAAATATTCATGCTAATGCTACAGATGAGGTATCAAGTTTGAAACACCTGATGATCACTGTTTAGAGTTCACTTTATCACGCAGTTTATCACATCAGTTTATCTACTTAGTGACAGCTCAGGTCAGTAGCATTTAAGTTCCACATAAATTGAAATCTTTGAGGGTTTTTTAGCTTGCATCTGCTTTCCAGACACAGGAGTACAAACCTCAGTTTTGTTTTTAGTTGCCGCTTTATTTATTATGTCAATTGCATTCTCCTATGGTAATTCAAGTAAACGGCTTGTCACAGGTTTGTAATTACCATCACTAATCGGTTTGCTGATATCTTTTTGTTTCTGTGCATGCACACAAGCCTCTAAATCCAGAAATGCATTTTCCATGGCTATGCTAGAAATGAAAAGAATTAGAAGCAGGCCTTGCACCTTTGCCAATTTTTTCTTGACAAGATTTATGCAAATATTCATGAATGTTAATGAAAGAAGTTCAGTGAAAAGTTATTTTGCACAGCTGTCTACCTTGGATACAGATTTAACATGTAACTTTGACTTTCCTTTGAAGGGCTCCCTAATCTCGATCAGTGCTGAATGTTCACAATGTTTTAAAACAAACACTTCTTGGTACAATGATGAACTGAACATTGCCTCTTTTTTATAGACTTTCCCCATATTTGAGTTCTGTTTCCTTCTAAACATCCTTGAGTTTTTTTGCACTATCAAAGGAAAATCTGGGCATTCTGGATATGACTAAAATAAATGTTGCAATAATGTCCCCAATTATTTTTATGCTGAACTGTATATGCCATAATCCACTGATTTTTTTTTTAACCAGCAGCTGTAGCAAATGCAGTCTCACCTTCATCCCCTCTTCAAGCTTCCATCCTCACCTGACTGCTTTCCTACTGAAAGTGCTCTGTGGAAGTTTGGAAACTAGTAAACAGGATTATTTTGAAGGCCAGTTCTGCTACCAGTGGAGTCTATAGAAGTTTTGTCATTAACTTTACTGAATAGTAGATTAGACCCTTTGTGTGCTAAGGGCTGTGTGTTGGTGAATAAAGGAAGATGAGTTGTTTGTGAACATTGTGTTATTTCTGAACCAAGTCTGAAAAAGAGAAAGTGCATGCTATAGAGAAAATATTGCCTTTATATATATAAAGCTTATATATAAAGCTTAATTTACCTGATAGTGTAAAACATACAGGGCCAGACTGGCAAAGCCACGAAGGAGCCATGTGAGACATCTTGATCCTTGAGGCTGATTCTACTCTGGTCTGATCTCTGGCATAGTATAGAAATGCCTGTGCTGGCTGGCTACTGCCCGGAGAGGCTGTGATCACAGGAGCACAGTAGCTCTCCAGTCATGCTACTTTTCTCCTGGCCATGCTTCCAACACACTCCCTATGCCAGTGGCAGAGTAGCCAGTCATTTGACATACAGCAACCTATTTTTATATCAATGGCTTTTGAATATTTCACTGTATCTGTTAGGATGTTACCTGTTCTTTATCTGGTCCATCTTCAGGCCACACTACGCTTGCCCTTCTCACAGAAGCAATCATACTGATTTCAAAAAGTGACAACCCATGCAGATAAGGATGGCGAGATTTGTCTTTCCACATCAAACCATAAATACAATTGCTTGTATGATTAACATGGCTGCCAGAGATGCAAATACTGTGTCACAAACTTCACACTCTAATCTCCCCTGCATATTACAACACAAGAAACACAAGGAAGCCAAGGAACAAGTCAGGAAGAGGAGCACAGGGGTGTGTAAGGATCGTCAGGAGACTTGGAACTGCATTTCCACGCTGGTGTCCATCATTTGACAGGAACAAGGAAGGTGAACCCAAATTTCCAAAATTAGAGTTCAGAAGGAGTTCCTTCCCACCCTGCACAGGGTGCAATATGCGAAAAAGTTCAAACAGAATGATGACTT
The DNA here is from genome assembly GCA_007922155.1 of Mesoclemmys tuberculata. Taxonomy (NCBI): domain Eukaryota; kingdom Metazoa; phylum Chordata; order Testudines; family Chelidae; genus Mesoclemmys; species Mesoclemmys tuberculata. The sequence goes on from ML675649.1 coordinate 26,750,373, forward strand.
TTGACCAGTGCCTATTCATTTACACACATCCATATGCAAGCTTGGGCTAGATTGTGCCTAGTGCTATCACTGCTGTGCTCAGAGGCAGGAAGGAGAGAGTTAAATGCTCTCCCACTCACATTCCTAGACATGGTGGGTGGAAGGAACTGAGCTATGCACCCTCAGTTGCCCTCACCCAAGCCAGTGGGGAGGGAATGGGCAGAATCCCCCTTCCAATCAGTGGAGGTTAGCCAGTGAGAGATGAGGGAGTCAGTATGTTGAACCTAATAGAAGTCTGTAGCAAATTACTATGCCAACACATACTCAGGGCACTGTGTAAAATGCTCAGTCTAGTCCTTTATATTTTGTGAAGCTGCAATGTGCTGACAATAACATACGATCTTTGTAAGCTGCAGCAAATACTGAGAACCGTCAAGAAAATATTTGCAAGACACTATGCGTTACAAATGCTGACCATATCAATGAAAGTCATGGTGGTAAATGACAGGCTTTTCACTGGTGAACAGACCTTTTTCCTTTAAAATAAAATCAATTTTCATTTCATGATCCTCCAGAATACAATTCACAGTTAGGAAATATTTTCAAAATGGGATTTCTGAGTGTGCAAGATTGAATAATGCTAGAATGAAACAAGAAGTCTGATCGACAAGAATTTAGTGTCCTCTTTCACTCTGAAGAATACTTTTCTGTTGAATTGAAGTTCTTGGGATAAATTTAAATCTCTCAACTCTTTACCTGTCATTGGCAAGGAGAAGCAAAGAAAGAACAATAAATCCCCATTTGGAGAAGTGGGATAAAATGAAACCACTCAAGCATTTAGCTTATATTACCAAACATGAACTTTAGTCCCTCAACACCCATCTACTGGACTCTTTCTCTCCTTGCTTATGAATTTGTCTAATCATTCACTTTGACAACACCCTTGGCAAAGGCCTCTTAAATGTAAGATATTAAACACTTTGTCTGTAGTGTACAAGAAGCACTGATAGGTTTTTCTTGACCCAACATATTTATAGAGAGACTGAATGTGCACTGAGATGCCTGGATGTGCCATTGCAAAGACAAATGCAGAAATGAAGAAAGAGTGAAATATAAGCCAAATATATAGGCTTGTTATAATTTGACAAAAGGGATAGCAAGAGATGGATATTCTCCATGCCTGTGTTTAATTATAGGGTAATGCTAATGACATAACTGGGGGCTGCATATTGTCAAGTACTGAGCACTCGGGGCCAGATCTTCAAAAGCATTTAGGCATCCAACTCTGATGGAGGCAGGCTCCTAAATATCTTTGAGGATCTATGCCTCAGCTCCTGATCCAGCAAAGCCCTTATGTACATGGTTAACATTAGCATGTAAGCAGTCTCAGTGAAGTCACTAGGGCTCCTGTTCATCCAGTTAGGGCGCTAACTATGGCTCCCATCAATCTTTACTGTATTTATCCTCACAATCCAGATAGGGCAGTATTTTCATGCCCATTTTAAAGATGGGAAACTGAGAGCGCAACTACCTCTGACTTACCCAAGCTCAAACTGTGATGGAGCAGGGAACTGAGCCTAAGTCTAAATTAGGCTAGTGGCCGAACCACTGGATGATCCTTCCTCTGCTCATGTGCCAAAGTCAAGCACATACGTAAGTGCTCGTTGGATCACGGCCAGAGTGCTCAGCACCTTGCAAGATCAAGCCCTAACGGAGCATGAATGGGTTTAGTTGTTGGGCTTGTGTAATCACAGACAATTAATGTGGTTGTGTTCCTCATATACAAGAGGAAAAGAAAAAAAAAGTTCTTCTCCTATTCATGTTCAACAGCCTGAGTACAAGGTTTGCCCTATGCACTGGAGGGGCTGTATGGTGGGACTGAGTCAGACATTTGGGGTGTATACTATAAGGCAAGTAAAGCTTTTGCATTGAACTGAGCAAATAATGGATACTTGGTTCAGGGACTAAACCCAAACAAACAAAAAATCCAACCCTTCAGCTCTCACCTACCCCTCCCCAAAAATATCTCTTTTGATTTGAACCAAGACCGTCTCATTTTGATTTTTTTTTAACTGAAAAACTTTTTTTTTAAAAAAACCTGTTTCAAATCAGCCAAATTATTTCAGGTAGATTCAAAACATATTTTTTCAATCCATTTTGGCAGGTAAGTTTGTGTAAGCAGTGAGCTGCCGTTTATCTTTTCTAAATGCATAAACCTACGTTATTTGTGATTTTTCAGAACTAGAAAACATATTTCATGTTTCAACTCTATGACAAAGTGACTCATCACTGTGCGGCTGGCTGCAGCGTTGTACGTTCCCCACCACTACCACCACCTCTGCGTAGCCCTGCTGACTGGCCCCTTTGCCTTGTGACTCGGCCCTATGGTAATGTTCCATTTTTACCCTGTGGGGATAAATCAGAGTTTAGCTCAAGGTCCCATGTCCTCAAATCAGATCATCAGCCTGGGTCTAGGTCCAGTAGCCCATTCCCAGCTTCCCACCTTGCTGAGGGTCTTCATTTTAGGCCTCTTGATGAGGTTGTAGGGGAACCCTGTCCCTCCTTCTGCCCTGGGCTCCAGCTCAGGGACTCTGTAGTGAGTGGTTGCACTCTGTCTCATCAGATCTCTTACGTCTTCCATGGACCACTTCCTATGTTGGCCCACCTTCTGATGGGACTTGCATTGTCAGCAGCAGTCTGCCTGGGGGCCATGCCCTGGTCACAGTTCCTGACATGACACAGGAAATAAAACTGAAATAAAAAGTGTCACAAGCCCTTCTGTTCCTCTCTCAAAGATTCTTCAGCCATCTGTGTTACCGCTCATATTCACAGGAAGCCTGGGCGCTCCGCTCTTTTCCTGTCTGTAGGAGCTGAAGTGAGAGTTCTGTCCATCACTCAGGATTCTCTGAGCTGAGCTTCTCCCTCCACCCCGGCATGCTTCACAGGTGAGGCAGGGCAGCTCTGCCTGAGCTCATAGCTTCTATTTAATGCCTTCCCACTTAGGGCAGGATCTGTATGTCCTATCATGCGCTCCATGATTGGTTACGCGTGGCAGCACCAATTTAGACAGTCTCTGCAAATCACTGTATGCTAAATCAAATTTCCAATAAGCTTTCATTTCAGTAGGAAGTGCCATCTCCAAAAGGTAAATTAGTGACAACAGCATTTCAAAACATCACATTGTTTCCCGTGCAGCTAGAAATATTTAAAAGAGCGTAGGTTTCATATCTCATTTTGTTCTTTTCAATTCTTGACAGGGAGCTTTATGCTCCTCTCTTCTCCCCAATCTATTTGCAGAACTCCAGCCTATATAATTAATAGACAGACAGGCATTTTGAGGGAGAACAGAACCCCAAAGATCAGGTGCACTGGACTGGTGCCAGTGAGGCCTTTGGGAGATTCATCTTGAAGGCAGAAGAGGTGGAGGAATGACAGCCTAGTGGTTAAGTTATCACATTGAGATTCTGGAGATCTGGGTTCAGTTCTGTGCCATAACACAGGTTCCTACTTGACTGAGAGCAAGTAATCTTGTATAGTCTGTGCCTCAGCTCTGTGAATAACTGACAGACTTCTCTATCTCAGAGAGGTTCTAGTAATAGAAAAAAATCCATGAATGAAGGTGAGGTGATGAAGGCTGTATAAGTATGCTGATGAAGTTCTCCTCCTCCAGGATTATCTATGTTATACTGAGGGTTCCAGAGCAGCGTTTCTGGCAGACTTAGCACATAGGCTGGCTAGCATGGCCATGCTACATGCCCAGACGAGACAACTAGCACCATCTTTTGGGCTACTCTGAAACCACTATGGCCCCAGTAGAGGAGTGCTTGCTACCATTTCCTCTACCGTAACCTATCGGTTGACCTTGCCACGGCTGGGCTTTGGCTTACACTAGCAGAAGCCTGTATAAACTAGAGGTAAATCTGGCTCTAACTACATCAGAGTTCATACCTTCTGGGTAGTTGTGATGTCCATGAGATAAATTACATTATGAGCTGGCTGCCTCCATCTACATTAAGTCTGCAAATCTACCTCCCTTCAAATTCCAAACTCAGCACAGCTGCAAACAGAAGTATGGGGGAAAAAAGCCACCAGGCTGATGAAGAAATATTTACATCACTGGACCTCACAAAGTTAACCTGGCTGAGACTCAGGAAGGGATATATGCCATCCTGTTGAAAATCTTGTATCTCATGACCCTGCAGAGCTATCTTTTCCTGGAAATGGTGGCCTATACAGAATGCATGATGGTGAGGCACAAACGTTTTATTGATTCTGTGACCCGTCCGTGCCCAGGGTAGCCCACTGATAATGCCAGGGTCAGGGCAGGCTGTAAAAGGAGAGCAAATTCTCCAGCACTGGTGGGTGACGCTGAAGTCAGACTGCCCAGCCAGCCACAAACAGTGCTTCTGAGTCCCCCATATTGGTTATCAAGAAGCCACTGTGCAAATACACACAGGCCTCTTTACTGCATTTCAGTCTCTGGCCCAGTAGAGACCAGTCATTTAAACTCTATGCTCTTTACTCAAAAGATTCCCTCTGATCCCAAAGGACCAGCCACAGTACCAGTTCACTATAAGTTTGGATCTTACCCAAAATACCACGCTGCCAGCCAATCCTTTAGTAACTAAAACTAAAGGTTTCTTATAAAAAGAAAAACAAACAATAAGAGAAATGTTAAAGGGTTAAAGCAATCAGATAGATACAAATGATTTGAAAGTCCATATACATCAGGTTTTTAGAACAATTGTGGAGTTGCAGGCTTGTATAGTCCCTCTGATATACATCCAGTACCTGGATGGGTCTAAGTCCTTCAGTTCAGTTGCAAAGTGTATTAATCCAGAGGTGGGTAGGTGTTGTCTGCAGCTGGACAGGAACAAAGACAAAATGGTTTCTGTGGTTTGATCATATATACCCTCTATCTCTGGTCATGCTGCTTGTGGAATTTTACAGGAACTAAAATAGAGTCCAGAGTCACATGGGCCAATCCTGGTAACTCTTCAGGTATTCCCTTAGTTCCTTCCTGGTCCTTTAGCTTCTGTGAAGGTCTTGATGGGCCATTAAGCGGGCTATTGTCCTGAAGCCTCTCTGTCTGGTGTGTGTCTTACACAGCATAGTTTGAAATACAGGTATATAACCAATCTCCATAACTTACCTCATACATATCACTCATGAACACAAATACAATCATCTTATTCAGCATATTATAACCTTTCTAACGGTACCTGACATGGCATGTCTTACATGAATCGTTATGATTTTGTCATATTAATGTCAAATAACACAAATGCCACCCCCCGCCCCCAATCCAGTCCCCATGACAGGTTCTTGTTTACAGATGACTCCCATAATGGAAGTTCCACCACTCATGAATAATGTGGTCACAGCCCAAACATACAGATTCTCACATACTTGATGAGTCCACCTACAGCCTGCATCAACATCTATCTATGAGCTCTCTCTCATTATTTTGACAAGGTGAGTATATGTTTGTACAAGTAAAACAAGGACTTAACCCTGTCTCATAGTAAAAGCATTGCCAAAGCAAAACAACCTCTAACAACCCCTAAGGAGCACTACAATACCCTGTAGCATGCTCAACTCAAGCTACTCTCAATCAGCACAAGGACTAAGGGAGGGGAAGAGAGGACAGGGCAGAAAGGTATCAGAGTCAACTTTGTCTTCTTCCTCACTCACCCAGACTAAGCTCTGCTTCATCAAAGCTGGAGATTTAGTTTAAGAGGTCTAAAGGGAACCAAACACACACTCATTCTGACCTTTAAGTATACTGTATACAACTAATGTTCCTATGCATTAATATATATGGGGAGAGCTTTCCTTGAAAAACAGGTTATTCTATTCTTGCACAAGTACAAGACAGTGGATTATCTGTCAGAAGCTCTTAGGAAAGACATTATTTAGGCTTCTGAAATTTCCAACTCCTCTACTGAGAATTTCCCTATCATTCACTTAATTTGCAAATGAGGAAATAGAGCTCCAGTCCAGCAGCAATCTTTAACATTCAGCTATTTGGGGAAAAAATGTAGAGCATTATATTTACAGCAAATGAGGCAGGAATTTTGCTCTATTCCTTAATGGGATCTGTGGTTTCTAACCATTTCTCTTTGTTAGCAAACCCTGGGTTTAAAGATCCATGCCATGTATGCTGGGTTGTTCTACAAGGTTTTTCTTTGGCTCTAATTGTTTTCTCTAAATCCTGCAAAGTCAAGCACTGATATCCTCTCACTGACTTCTGAGCCAGGCTACCAATACAAGAAAAGCAGACAAACTTGGAAGATGAAAATCAGAAGGGAACAGATGGGCTCAACTGCACATAGCAACTCTAAAAAAAGATAGAGCATCACACACATTTATAGACATGCTGGAAACCAGAAACCTGGTGATTACATAAAATGATCCTTTGAAATATAGTCACTAAAATACCAGCTTTCTGTGAGAAATGGGAAACTTTTGAAATCAGCAATCATTCAAGAACAAGTATGATATGCAACTAAAATAAGCCAGTGGTTAATTGCTAGTGGATGTGACTATGCAAAGGGTCTGACTAAGCAAAGGTGCTAAAGGTTTGATTTCCCAGCGCTTACTCATGCTAATGAGCACTTTTTGTATACATTCCATAGTACCACTCAGGCCGAACTGTTTGCCACTGAGAATATAGCAGCTGTGTATCAGATCCACCACTACACTGCTTCTGTATCAGTTTCCCCCATTGTCAGTGGTCTTCTCCGGACTGACAATGATTTGGCTAAATCAATAAGAATCCTTGTCTTCCTGAACAAAATAAAGCAGAGTCCAATTAAACAGTCTTTCCGTCCTCCTTTAGTATTCACAAGTTCTGTAGGTTTTTATTCACTTTTCTGCAAGTATTCAAGCAACTAATTTTTGTTCCCATAAATATTTTAGTAGCTTTTAGTCATAAAAATAAGGCTTTCTTGTATGAGCTATTGTACTTATACAGGAAGAAGTGCTTGCTTGGCCATGCTATCAGTGCAGTTATTTGGTGGGAATGAAACCAGAATCAGTTGAATGTAAAGTTCACTTAGTACTTCTGGTTTAAGTGTTTCTTTCTCCAACCCAGGAGAGAGCCCAGTTATTTATATTTTTTCAAATACAAACATACTAGCCCAGCTATTTTAAAATTGGTGGGCAACACAAATAGCTAAACATAATGTTTTCAGCTCCAAAGGAGGAATGGGAAAAGATATTAAATGTCCTAACATCTCCAAAGTCTCCTTATCTCCGTATGTGTTTTATCCTAAAATGCTCTTAGCCTCTCCCTGAGATTTTCTGTTCGTTAAAGACTTCATCAGACACTGTTCCTATTAACAGAGAGAAGATCATCCAGTCAGGAAGAAGGAAACTATCACGTCACTCTCAAAACTGACTTCCAAATATCTTATGTAGAAATCCATAGACCCAAGTTTTTAAATGTATTAGTCATTTGTGAACAACAGACTGATTTACAATCACAAACACACTCAGTTTGCAAACAATTCATAAAGAGGAGAATGCTCACAAGATTTGGATTATCTATTCATAACAAACTGTTGTACTGCCATCTTTGGCAGAGAATTTTGTAAACTTTTAGATTTGAAACTGAGATGACTGTAAGAGAGACAAGAAGAGAACAAAATTGCTCAAATACTACCCTGATTAAAGCCAAAGCAGCACATACATATGTGCATTGCTAGCTTTTCTTTATTAAGCTTGAAAGATTTCACAGCAGAGAATAATTAATATTTTGAGAAGAAAGTTTTCCAGGAAATATGAATAGAAAATGCTTTTGGGCAATCTTTCAAGGTGACTAAAGACAAACCAATGAATCCTCATAAGTAACATCTGTAACATTGCCATGCTCTTTGGTGCATTAGCCACTGCAGTGACCTACATGTAATTGAAAATCCTTGAGAGATGCTGGAGAAAAGCATGAAAACTCAAGAACACCGTGGACAAAGAAGTGGAGGAAATTACTCAGATGTGCAAATGCCTTGCGTCACTTTTTAGAAAGGTTTTTCATTCTGGTGTGGGAAGAACTCTAAAAGCTAAAATACATAAATTGGCTTAGAACAGCAGGAACTGTATTTAAAATGAGGAAAACGTATAAGTGATATTCTCTGAGTCAATTTCTGTGACTTGTTCTCTGAGGTTGAGTTAATATAGTGTGTGTGTTAATAATGGTGTTCACAATCAAGGTGCCAGCAGACTGGTGAACAGCCCTGAATTATTTTGAGCTGTAGGGCAACCTTGAAAAATATGAGTTCAACATTGGCCCACGTAATAGGGCTGATTACATAACTTTCTAAAGGCAGAATTTTTTGAACTGATGTAAATTCATGAGAGCTTCAGGGACTTGATTTGCCCCCTGAAGAATATGAATCATTCTTGTCAGCCTCAAAGCAGGGAGATAGCTGGGCCCCATGCGTTTGTAATAATATCAGGAGTAGGAAGAGCTGCCAGATACGTCATATTTTATTTTCCCTTAACAACCCTAATCCTATAGATCTATTTCTGGCTGTTTTGTAATTTCCATTATGTTAGCTATGTTTCAAAACCTCATTTCAGAGCATTCTCTCAGCTGTCTCTAAAATGGGTGGCTTATATGCTAGCTAGATATGCACATTGTACCAATCTTTATACAGTTTCCACTTCATAACAAGAAACCTTTGTACAAGGGCAGCAGCCGCCTATATATATGGGGGCACTGCTCTGGATGTGTGGCTGTCCAGTATGGTAGGATCTCTCATGTCTCTTGGTGCTCTCCTGTTCTATCTTTGCTCCTTGCTGTGCCTGGAGAGAGGAAATGGGAAATCGGAGACAGAAAGAGGGATGAAATAAGAAATCAGAGGCTATTTCTAACTTGATGTCTTCTATAACCTGGAAATACTGAGTGGAGACTAAGGTAGAATTTCAAATCCCCTCCCTCTATGTGACTGCTATTTTCCTGATTGGTATGTTATGAACTCCATCTCTATTCCCCATTATGAATCTATATCTTGTTATTGAGCTACGTATAACATAAACACTGTGAGCTGAGGAAACCTGATAAGACACTATTTTAACAATAGTTTAATAGATTTAATGATTTTAAGAAGGAGAGCACATTTCTTAAGTCACAATGAAATAACATCTTCAGTTTTTTCATAAAACCATAAATTCCTTTTGCTTGTTTTGCTGCCACTTTAAAAAAAAATGCATACAACTCAAATCAAGTAAGTCTTGTTCCACAAGCAAGTTGATTTGGAGGGATAATTGTGTGATTTTCTCTACAATTACATATCCCTGTTACATGTTTATTTCTGAAGTGTTTTTTTCATCAGAAAATGGTGATTTGTCAAAACTGAAATTGTTCACAGGAAAGTGTCTGTTTCAATGAATCTTGCAATTAAAACGAAAAGGACAAAAAAGAAGAGAAAAGAGTTCTGAAAAATTATTGAAACATCATGTCGTCATTTTTTCAATTAAAAGGTGGGGTTTTTTTGGGGGGTGGGGAGGGGATATTTGATTTTTCAAAACAACGTTGTCCAGAAATTTAATTAATTTATACTTAAGGATTTTTTTAAAAAGATCAAAACCAGAATGAAAGATTTCAAAATTATCAAAAATGTCTCAAGTGACCCAAACTATTTTTTTTGGATGGTTTACAAAATTTCAGATTTTGACTTTTTGTCCCAATTTGCAATTTTTTTTTAATCTTGAAAATTCTCCCAGGACAGGAACCCATTTCCTGCACACCTCTACTGACTGTCTAATTTGCCTTTTAGGAATTTACTTACAAGTAAGTGGAAGGCATCAGTTTTCTAAAGTGAATAGTGATTTTGGATGCCCAGCATGAGGCACCTTAAAGGAGCCTGTTTATCAGAATAATCAACCATGAATTAGTTGTTAATTTCTTGCAGGTAACAAGGCACGAATGGGTCTTGAGGAATGACGCAGTACCTGAAAAAGAAGAAAAAGCCTGAAAGCTGAAGCTAGATACATTCAGGCTAGAAATAAGGTGCATGTTTTTAACAGGGAGGATTATTAACCATCACTTGATTCTCCCAATGCTTGAGGTCTATAAATCAATATTGGATTCTTTCTAGCTGGTACTGTAGATCAGCCAGACATTATGGGCTTGCTGCCATTACTGGATGAGGTCCTCCGGTCTGCATTACAGAGGATGTCAGATTAGATTATCATAAGGTCCTTTTAGACCTCAAAATCTATGAGAATGCAGTGCCATTGTGGATTAACTCAGGGAGGAAGATTCATGTACAGTAAGTATCATCTACTTGTAACCTTTTGGGTCAGCTATTGTTATTAGAAGATATGATTTGTCTATACCCATAGGTAAAAGCAGATAATTTGGTAGCTGGATCACTATTTTGGAGTATTTTTTCCCTTGATTTATCTGTTTAAGGTCCCTTGCTGTAGTACAGTCATTCTCAACCCTCAGGCCACTTGTGGTCCAATGAGCACACAGCTGCGGCCCATGTGACATCCTCAGGGTCATACAGGTAGTATATACTGTCTGAATATGGCCCACATAACAAAAGACAGCTTTATATGTGGCCCACAATGGTAAATAGGTTGAGAACCACTGCTCTAGTGAATCCTTCTGTCTCTGCCTGCTATATTTTTTCCAGTATTCCTTTTTGTCTAATACAGTCTCTTTACTTTTCCTTTCACTGACACTCACCAGCTGCCAAACATTACATCCTTTATAAAAGGCTTCAATTCAGTAACACTATGATTTAAACGTTTTCAAATTTACATAATATATGTATAATAAATAGAGTCTCTATGCATGTATTTACTTGCAGCAAGAAAAAGTTATAAACTTGCAAAGCTATTCTAGATCTAAGGTCACTCAATCCAAAGTAGAATTGATGCTATACTTTACCACACTAATGCTGTCTTACTGAAATGGGGGAAAGGAGGAAGGAAACTGAAAAGATGAAAATATGTGGGACAGTTAGGGCTGAGGTGAGGACCCCAATTACACAGAAAAGTAAAAAAAAAAAAAAAAAGAATGCAGGTTGATGGGATCAAAATGTGATTTGACCACAATTTAGGGAACATAAAAGGATTTGTTTAAAAAGTTCTACATCCAACTTGTGGTCAGAGATATTAAACAAAAGAAGCAGGAAACAGAGGTGTTGGTATGGGTGCTTCAGAGATAAAAAGGATCAGGCTTTATAGTAGCCATTCCACAGTTAGTTAACTCTGCTAGACTATTTCCAGGATTAGGAATTTACCTAGTCTCCAAACTATGTCCTCTTATTTCTCTTGAAAGTTTAAAAGCCTTTATTTGAAAATGCCCTTTTAAACACATTTTAGATGCCACAATTGCATCTGAAAAGAAAGTGGCAGATGGGCTCTTTCAACCCCCATGACTGACAAGCTGCAAACTGTTCTAGCATTGCTAGCACCAAGGCCAAGGAATCACTTGCTCTGCAGACCAAACTGCCCTGTCACCCCAAGCGGTAAACCCTCTTAGGTCAAGGATGGGGCAAATGAGCAGTATGGTGGGGGCAAGTTTACATTTCCATTCCCCACATTTTGTGTGTGCACTCCGGGGATAAACAGAGGCATTGATTCTCTGCGGATATCAAACTTGAGGCTTGAATGAGAAGTACGTTCTTCTGTAAATACTATTAAAAAGCTGCTAAGTTACACAATGCACTACAGTATAGTTAAACTGTGGTAGCAGTATTTGGTTTAGAACTGCAGTGGGTATCCCTCCCACAAGCCAGCTAATATAGTTCCTACCACCATTTTACTCCACCCTCCTTTATATCCTTGCAGTATGCTTGGTTGCCTGTCAACGTGCACTTTTGTGGCAGCGTATTCCCTTTCACTCTGTTATTTTGTGTAGAAAGAAGACATTATCTTTCCCAGCTCGTTGTACGATAGGGAAATTGCTATAACATGCCAGGTCAGAAAAAAAAATCGGAAAATAGATATTTTTCTTTTGTCTCTCAGATTAAGCGAAGTGATAAGTGTTTAGCTGATTAAGCTGATTGATAAGAAAAAGTACCATAGATTTGCTCCCTCTTTAATTGCTAAAGAAAAGAACAAAGGGCCACTAGATTGGAAAACAAGATCTTCTGATTGCAGGCCAAATTCGTATTCAAACAAGTAATCCCACAGAAGTAAATTGAAGAGTTTGCATGAGCAGGATTGAGTTCTCGCCTGACAATGAATTTACCAATAGTATAAGAAAAGGATATAGGGGCCTGATCTCACTGGGAATTTTGCCAGTGGCCCCAGTGAGAGCAGAATCAGCACCTGTGATGATGATTGGGTGTAGAATTTCAGGGCAGTATCCAAGTTAACCTTTCTTTCCCTTAGCAGTGCCTTTCTGTAAAAGCTATGTAAACATTTAGGACACAGTGTTTTAAAATTAAGGGCGCATCAACTGTCACATATCATGCAAATGAGGAAAAGCTCATCGTGTGTGTTGGAGTTCTCAAACCAACACAAGCTTACCGAGAGAAAAGGGTAAGCTCTGTTATACCTCTCCTTCTAAAACGTCACATTGTGGAGTTGTTTGCCAGATAGCATTTGTTATCATTCAGTTTAAAATTAGCAGTGGAATATGCCTGCTTCTGCGATGCCAAAAAGCAAACGGCCACCACTTTTCTCCCCATTACCCATAACTGTTCCTTCTAGATTCAGTGTTTTATTCCGCAGTACATCCTTGATAGGTTGCTTTGTGTGCCTCTAACTTTGGATTGCTGATATTACTTTGATTTAATATAATTTGGCTACTCAGTATTTGACCTTCACAAACACTATACATGCCTTTTTATTGTTTGCCTGAACTGCTTGCATCTGTTTCAATATGGATGCCATTTCCTGTTTGACAATTGACATCTGACCTTAAAGTATGTCTAGTGGTTTTGCTAATTTTTGTTCCAGATCTTATACTGGACACATCTACATTGTTACAAAAAAAAACCCCAAAAACAAAAACCACCACCACCACACACCAATCTCAGCAGCACAGAGTCTCAGAGCCCAGATCAACTGACTGTTGCTTATAGGGTTCAGGGTGCAGTGCTAAAAATTGCAGTGTAGTGGTCAGGCAGGAGCCTGAGATCTGAGCCCATACAATGGGGGAGGGTCTCTGAGCCCAAGCTCTAGTCTGACCATCTACATGGCAACTTGATAGCCCTGCAGCCAGCCGTGGCCATGCCATCTGTCTTTTATTGCAGCACAGACATACCCATTGTGGCCTGGGCTAATGAGACAAACTAATACAGAACAATAGAACATGGCATAATTTGAAATTCTCAATTGTGCTGACCAGTTCAGGAGTCATTTATTTTTGGTTTGACGCCAAAGGGAAGAATATTTGCTGTCATAGACATTCACTGGGTGAAACAAAGGAGAGAGATGGTTACATCTTTCTGATGCTGTTTGGCTCTGTCTTGGCCCAAAGCCTGGCAGTGAACCTATCCTCATATGTTTAGATCAGAGGTCTGAATGTTAAGCATCTTGTGTTATGGCAGAAATTTTATTAAAATCAACATAATAACACAAGCTGAAGTCAGATATTTCAAATTTCATTTCACATTAAATCGGAAGGTAAATTTTACGTTCCCTCCTGCAATTCAAAGATTATTCTGTAGTCTAATCTAATGCAATAGACCCTTCACTCTAATGGAAACAGAATTAGAACAACACTGAACACTTTTGAAATCTCACCACATCTGTCCACGAAAAAAATTGGTAACTGGATTGTTATACTAGTGTATACCTCAGAATCTAGGGGTGTGGAAATTCTATTCCATAAGTATCTCCATTTATTACAGCACCATGGACATAATATGACACAATGTTCTCAGATTCAGCAATAATAGGCTCAAATCACAAATATATATGAAGTGCAATGATGTACATGCTCAGTTTCATAATTTCTTGCCTTTGACAGTTTTGGCATCATCCTTGATAAGATTATGTTTAGTCACTTAATGACAATATGCAAATGTTTTTCACTGGTTCTTACTGCATTCTCTGACTTTCATTTAAATCAAACTTCTTCAATGACAGCATTCTCTTAAAATGTTGTCAGATATTATCATGAGCTCTGAAATTAACTAACATTACTGAGTATGCATAGCAGATACTTTTGAGAATCTCCCTTTCAATTTAAAGTGTTGATTGCTTATTTTTTTCTATGAGAGATAAAATTTGATCTAATTGCTTACACAAATTCTCTCTCTAGTTTTAAGTTGCAAATGCCTCTAACCACTCAGTTCTTTTTGACACTTTTGCATCCTAATAAATAGCTAAAACAATCAGAAACAAATGCTTTTCTAGGCTGCAAAAATGTAGGCTATGCTTCAAGCCTAGAGCAAATGAAAATGGCCAAGATACATCACTGAAATATAGAGTTTATAATAGAAATGGCAAGTCAACCTTAACTATGGGATCAATGTTGTAAATGCCATTCACTGATAAAGTTGCACTATACTTTCAAATTCCAAATTAACTTACAAGTCTATCTTCAAGGTGACCTGATTTCATGAAGGTTGTCTTCAAGATTTAGTCCCACTCAAATTTGTTTGCCATGAACCATATGTTAATGTCACATATATTTTTAGCCCACATAAATTCCAAAGAGAATCTGACTTTGTAATGAACCACACAATTGTCTCTGACTCTTCAGCCAGCCTTCATTTAGACAACTGTCTTCAGATGTTGTACTATGAAGGTTACATTAAATGATTAAAGCTCAGCAGAAAACTTAAAATCATGTAAGGGAAGCCTTTATTTAAACGTTACAACATACAAAATACTAGAAAACACACTGAGAATTCTGACTGAATAAACTATTGCTGATCTGTGAAAAATCTCCAGCGTTAGTAAAGGATGAAGATATGGCCCTTCTAAAAATAATCACTCAAAGTTCAAAAGCACTTTACTCATTTGGCTTTTTCAAAAGTAAGTTGGCCTTTTCCATATAAAAGATGCAACTTGTTGTAGGCACAGTTTAATAACAAAATCAATTTTTATTTTATATTGTCAAAAGAGCAAAATTACCTGGAATAAAAACATTGGTCAAAATGGCTGGGGGGAAAAAAAGCTTTACTGAATTATGTCCCAAAGATATTTAACCCATGCTGAATCTCATAGTGTTATAGTTTCTTGCCCATATTTCTATTTCTATGACTATTTACATATTTTCCTGTCTTCGGATCAACCCCTTTGAGTCTTTAGACACTTCCAAAAATCTCAGTCTATTATCGATCAATCTTTGCTTACAGAGCTTCACCCAGTTTTCAATCCATGAACACTATTCCATCTAAGACAGTTTGAATTTATTCAGGTCTAAGGTTTCATGAGATGTTTTGTTAAAAATGAAATATAATTCATCTACCAATTTCCTTCTGCCAATTAGTAATTATTTGAAAAATAGCAATCACAGTAGGTGAAACATAAGAGGATGAGAATTATGCCTGATATGCCATGAGGATCTTGAATTGTTTCCTGCGTGAGACCTGTATGCCTCTCTGGATAAGCATTGTGTGGAGTTTGAAGCAAAGTTAAGATGGTAACAATACTGATTGACAGCTGTGTCTTTGTGGGCTCATATAGTGATGAAGTGGCTGAGGATCCAAACTCTGAGTTGAAAGCACAGAATGCAATGGCGCCAATGGTTCTAAAGGGAGTTGTTCTGCAACGCAAAGCAGTCAGAAGGGGCTCATCTTCATTCATCCATCTGATTTGTTTCAAATAATACTAAAAATTTAGAAATCATGGCGTTGAGGAAGACTACGCACAAAATATACTTGTGTGCACGTCAGGTACTTTGCCAGAAATTCAGAAGATAAAAGAGTCCAGGTGATATTCCATTAATATAAGTAGTTTTAAAAATTGAAAAGATAGTTGGCAAAAAAAATGTAAATAACTTCACATTACCTCAAATTTGGACTGCTGCTTACTTCCAGAATTAAACCTTCTGCAAGGCTACAAAAGTAACAGTGATGAGCCTTCCTGATCTGAATCCTCAAGAGAATACAATCCTTGTTATTTCTTCACAGAATATGGATCTGCTCAGTTTTTACTGTAGCACTGGGCTTGATGCAGTTCCCAAGAGAGCCTCTCACTGATTTTCCTGCGGATTGGACTGGGTTTACTGGTCTAGATGCTAATCCTGGTAAAACAATTAGTTTGCAGACTCTTACCTAAACATCTTTGCTATACTTTAATGCAGAGTAAGTCAACTTTTCACAGCTCAGTTTTCACACTGATTATGGTAAGGATGAGGAAGATTAAGCAAACTGGAAAAGTCATTTACATCTCTATCAATTATGTAAACCAAGTCATTTTTGTACCAAATGGAAAGTGTAAAACGGTTAATTGGTTCAGATTAAGGGAAATGAGGTTCTTGATAGTGTTCATTAAAACAGAAGAGGAATTGCACTTATAAAATGAAATGAAGAAAGGCAAAAAGTGAAGTTGCTTCAAACGAAAATACTAAAAGGGATATTCTTACCTGTATGCATGGGAATTTATTTTTAAGAAATCTCCATTAACACTAATTGGAGTTATACACTTAAATCATCATGAGACTATGCCCTTTAGTCTGCATTCTTTAAATATTTATTAACAGTTCTGAAGATTTGTATTGATGTTGTAAAAAAAACTGATAAATATATAAACAAGATCAGTGACTCAGTATAAAACATACTTCTGTACCTAATCCACCAAACCATAGCTTCCCTGGACAAGTTACATATGGAGGAATTTAGCTAAGGAGAAATTTCACTGTGCAGTTCAATAGCTGCTCACACATGGGCATCACATTCATGCATATGATCACCTCTTTCCAGCGGTTCCACTCTGAAAAAGTGACTCTTAAAATGACACCATCTTTCTCAATAGACCTGCTCTTTACAGGAAGGCTATGATTTTTTCCCTCTAACACTGCACATCCAACACAGGCAAGCAACAGAGAGATGCATTTAATTCCTTCCTGTGCATCATCAATAGAATCCTATTCCGCAACTTCCAATCAGTGAAGTTATGCCAGTTTGTCCAATATCTGCAAACCAACTGATTTTTAATTTTTTTGGATATTTAGTTTGATATATACCTTGAACAAACATATTACAAACAACTAGAATATGGCTGAAAAGTCTCTTAAATCACATTACAATTTTTCAATTTCTTGATTGGATGACAAAATGTTAAAACAGGTATACCGAGCAAATACACTGTGATCATATATGCATACAGGGATTCACACAAGAATGGTCATTCCCCAGTTCTCTCTCTCTCTCTCTCACTCACTCACCCATGCACACTCACCCACATACTGCAGAAGAGAAAAGAGGAAAAAAGTGGCCAGGGCTGTCTCAAAATGCAATTGAGAATTTATGAATAGTTTTCCCCTGCTATTCAACCAGCTCTAATCTCCATATCTTTCCTTAAAGTGCAGCGTCTTCTAGTTGCAAATAGGAAGGTCTAAATATTTTTCAAAACTTACCACATTTCTTCTTGTTTTCAAGTAATTGGCCACAGGAATTTGCTATAGAAATAATAGTGCTTCACACCTACAGTGACAATATTTTCTCACTCTTTACTAGTTCCAAGATTGTGGGCTGATCCTTCTCACTTCTTCCAGTTTTTACACCGGTGAAACTTTACTTACATCAATTAGCTGAATTATGCTAATATAAGCAAAAGAAGAATCAGAGACTGTATCTGACAGTCTAAAATATGGCTGGCCAAATCCTCTTCTTAGCACATCTTTTAGCAATTGCCTATTACTTTGCTAACCTTTCCTGGGTATTCTTGAGTGACTAACATTACAAAAACTGTACAATACATGATATGCCTTCTGACACCAATGAGGTTTTCCTCAGATTCTTTTAAGATTTCACTTTTCACATGTTATTTATGGTCTGAATACAATTGATTATCGTAGAACAATTTCATTTTCTTTAGTCACTGAAAAGCCCAACAGTGACTGCAAAAGACTTCAAGCTATATTTTTGTTCTTAAATGTTTCTTAACAGTTATAGACGCTTGAAACAAGTTTATACTGTACCTGAGCTACCAGTCAAAAAAAAGTACAAACAAAACTCTACGATTTCCTTTTATACAAGAAATATTTTTATCATGGGTGTGAACCTCTATGTATGTGACTGTGTGTGCATATTCTATAAATATAAAGATCCTCCCAAGAAAACTCACCATTATAAGCTGTTATTTCTAAATCACATTAAAAACAAGTTGCTGAGCTTTCAATTAAATCTTTCCAATATCTTTGTAATCTCTACAATTTGCTGATAACAGCTGCATTCAATCACATTGATATCTCTGCTGGGTCTTGCCACTGTATCTCAGAAAGATGTCTTACCAGTGTACACAACTGAAAAAACTAACTCTGAGAACATCTGCAAAAGCAGGAAGTTCATAGAACAGAACTGAGACCTCTCTTTGTAATATTATTTCACATAATCAATTCTACCCTTTGCTGAGGTTTAGAAGGAAGCATAGGAGCAAACAGGGCTGTGCATACAAGAGACAACATGAGGGGAAATAGGGTTCTACGGGTGGATATGGTGACTGAGGGGACTGGGATTGGAAGCTGGCAAGAGATAACTGTTTCTCCTGCCCCACATCTCCTGTTTCTCAAATTTGATGAGAAGCTGAGGGTGGCACACCTGGACAAGGGGGCAGAGAGTAAGGAGATTGGGAACCATTGGGGTAGGAGGGAAGGGAGACAGATACGATGAGGAACCAGTAAATAGGGGAAGAACTAGGGCTAACTGAGCAAAGACACTGGGATCAAAAGCTGGGGAAACAGGGTGCATGAGACAACAACAATACTGAGATTTGACAGAGAAGCCAGGGAAGGAGAATCACCACAGAGTATTTTTCCCCTTCAGCTCCTCTTTCTTATTCAGTGCACACACTGTTATTTGTTTTCCCCTCATTGTTCAGTGTGTGGCCCCATGCCTTATTTACTGCATACTATTCAAATCTTTTTATGGTCTTTTATGTGCAATTTTTAGCATAAGAGCATGCAGCTACAGTGCCCCAAAGTAGCCAAAGTGTTTATGCTTAGATACTAATGCTAGGCATTGGCAATCTTCAGAAGAGTTGGAGTCTATCAGCGGAGATGTTCATCCAAACCACATCATTCCCTGCAAACCAGCAGGCTCCAGAACAGCTCCTCCCCAGACATGGTCTAATCACAAGTATTTTGTGTCGTCTTCAATTGGGAGAGACCAAATAAATCTCCCCTATTGTATCTTCAGCCTCTCCCATAAGTGATTGTATTGCTTCTGAAATCTTAATGTAGCTAAAAACCTTAATGACTATAAGACTGTAAGGTGGATAGAAAGCTGGCTAGATCATCAGGCTCAAAGGGTGATCAACGGCTTGATGTCTAGTTGGCAGCC
Source organism: Mesoclemmys tuberculata (assembly GCA_007922155.1). NCBI lineage: Eukaryota > Metazoa > Chordata > Testudines > Chelidae > Mesoclemmys > Mesoclemmys tuberculata. The sequence continues at coordinate 26,769,773 of ML675649.1, forward strand.
AGTAACAAGCGGAGTGCCCCAGTGGTCAGGGGCTGGTTTTATTCAACATCTTCATTAATGATCTGGAGGATGGGGTGGATTGCACCCTCAGCAAGTTTGCAGATGACACCAAACAGGGGGGAATGGTAGATACCGTGAAGGGTAGGGATAGGATACAGAGTGACTAGACAAATTGGAGGATTGGGACAAAAAAATCTGATGAGATTCAACAAGGACAAGGGCAGAGTCTTGCAGTTAGGACAGAAGATTCCCATGCACTGCTACAAACTGGGGACCAAATGGTTAGGCAGCAGTTCAGCAGAAAAGCAACTGGGGGTTACGGTGGACAAGAAGCTGGATATGAATCAACAATATGCCATTTTTGCCAAGAAGGCTAATGGCATATTGAGCTGCATTGGTAAGAGCACTGCCAGCAGATCGAGGGAAGTAATTATTCCCCTCTGTTTGGCACTGGTGAGGCCACATTTGGAATACTGTGTCAAGTTTTGGGCCCTCACTACAGAATGGAAGTGAACAAATTGGGGAGAGTCCAGAGGAGGGCAACAAAAATTATTAAGGGGCTGAAGTACATGATTTATGAAGAAATGCTGAGGGAACTAGGCTTTAGTCTGCAGAAGAGAAGGGATTTGATAGCAGCCTTTAAACTACCTGAAAGAGGGCTCCACGGAGGATGGAGTTAGGCTGTTCTCAAAGGTAGTAGATGATAGAACTAGGAGAAATGGTCTCAAGTTGCAATGGGAGAGGTCTAGGTTGGATATTAGGAAAAACTTTTTCACTAGGAGGATGGTGAAGGACTGGAATGAGTTACCTAAGGAGGTGGTGGAATCTCCATCCTTAAAGGTTTTGAAGGTTTGGTTTGACAGGCTGGGATGATTTAGTTGAGGTTGGTCCTGCTTTGAGCAGGGGGTTGAACTAGATGATGTCCTGAGGTCCCTTCCAACCTTAATCTTCTATGATTCTATGAGAATCAATGATTGTCAATGTTCGTATGTATATTAAGTTTCCAATCCCTTAAGTAATAAGTTTTACTTGGTTCTGCCTTAATGCAGAGGGCTGGACTTTATGGCTTCGAGGTCCCTTCCAGCCCTACATTTCTATGATTGCTAAAGGGATACTAAATAGTTCTCACCAGATGTGTGCATAATTGTGCTAAGAAATTATGGAGCTTGATGGGATTATTATTATTCCTCACTGGGATTATTTAGCTGAGGTTAGTCCTGCTTTGAGCAGGGGGTTGGACTAGATGACCACCTGAGGTCCCTTCCAACTCTGATATTCTATGATTCTATGAATAAGCAGTGGGGTGCTTTCTACAGTGTTTAGTATCCAAGAGTCCCAAAAAGAGAAGAATAAAATGGAAAAGCTACACGTTTATAACATCAGTGGACACTAAAATTCATTTTAAATCTTCTGAAGACTGCTTGACAGGTTACAATCTACTCCCCGACAACCTTATTTCATAAGATCTTGTTCAGAGAATTTACTATTTTGGATATGTTTAGGAATAAATGCTCTGTAGCAATTTATGAGCCCAAGGAATGATGAAACAGATTTAAATTTTTGGTGGAGGGGGTTTTACAATAGCTTCCATAGATGATGATGGTATCTTCCTTCAGAATGAATCTGAGATATTCAAAAGAAGCTTTCATGATTCATGATATATTACCTTCTGGCGACTAACTTTTACATCTAAGACCATAAAACATTCTTTCAATATAGTTACATTATTCCTTATATATTACTCATATACACACCTTGCAATGATTATGAATCTTGACAAGCTACAAACTTTTTGTAGATAGATATCCTGTTAGAGATATGTTTGGAGTAGTTAGTTTGTCAGGTCTGAAGGGAGTTGTTTGCCAAGGAGCTTCTGTTACAATTATAAATAAAAACAGCATTGCATTTAATATAAAAACAAAACAAAACAAAAAACATGCACACAGCCATTCTCATGTAGCCACTAAATAACAGTTAATTAATGGGCCACCTGTCTAAGTCTCCAGTACTTCACGTAAATTCTTGCACATAAAAAGAAAGTCCACTCAGCCAGGAATATCTTTCCAAAAAAAATCCATGCAGTGCTGGATAAAGTTCTGAACTAGCACATTTGACTAGCATCCAATGGGTTAGTTGAGAACTTTATCCAGCCCCACTTTTCTTTTGCAGTAACATAATGTAATCATAGAGGAAGGGTCATTATTATTATTGACTATTTGTGTGAGGTAAAGTTTCAGTAACTTACTATCCCCCCCCACACACACACACCCAAGATGTATGTATAGATACACAGCCAAAACATTTCCTAATCAGCGCTATTTAAAACCTCACCCTGAATGCCTATTTGGTCATACAAAAGATGTGTGTGGGTTGAAGGAGAATTCAGTATGTTAATGATGGTCAAAGAAGGGCAGACTATCTATGGAAAAATGAAAACAAGCCTCTTCTCCCAGGATAGAATAAGCCAGAACAGACAGTGATTTCACAGATGGTATATGCATAGCTAGAGGACAGCAGTTTTTAGGAAACCAACCTATGGTAAATTGAAGAAAATCTTTCCACTGACTTCAGTGGGAGTAGATTCAGGACATTAAACAGCATATGGGTGTCCTTTTGGCTTTCTTCATGGATTACGGTTTTTTTAAGTCTATTTTCTGTTTACTCTGGATTTGAACTCTGAAGGAGAAAACTTTACTGTGTACTGAGATTTGAATTAAAAGTCCTTACAAAGTCAGTATATTCTTTTGATAGATCTCTACTCAAACTGTTTGGACCAAATCCTGAATGCACTGAAGTCAATGAATGGCAAAATTCTTATTGATTTCAGTGGGATTTGGATTTTGAAACTTGGGATAGAAAATTAACCACCCTAAATTGTACAAATTCTGGTTTTGGGCTGCTGCTGGTCCTTAGCGCTGCTGAATGGATCTACCTCTCCCTCTCCTCCCCCCCCACACCCTTCCCTCTTCTCCTTGTATATCATCTGTCTTCTCTTGTCTAGTTTTTTCACTATATGGCAGTGTTGATGAATACTAGCAATACAACATTCAGTACAACCTAAGGTAGTCAGGCTGGATTCATTTAGTCGGGTACTTTTGTGCCACCTATGAATCTTTACTTGTAATTACTTCAAACTCTGTCCTTCCCTCATGTTAACATGGCCTGATAACTAAATGACAGCAAACTAAATTGGACAATAGCCACTAATTTAGCTAGGTATTCAAACTAAGCTTTTAAACGGTCATTGTTGAACTATTTAAAGGCTCTCTAACTCTACCATGGAAAAAATGGTCTGTGATACCTTTTAATTCTTGTTGTACAGAGAAAAATTATTGTTCTGGCTAATAATGAAGTTTTAGTTTAGGAAATTTTCAAGCCTTATTAAAGTCAAATTACAACTTCAATTATGAGGTTCAATCAAAGAAATTCACAGCATTCTTCCCATGTGGCCAAGGGTAAATCAGATGTCTCTGATAGTTGCAGTTTTTGAGCTAGGTACAAGTACTGTGTATATTCTATTAATTTTAATAGCTTATTTTGCTATTGTTTAATGAGTATCAATTATCCTGATTTGGCTATGTACAATAATGATATCTATTAATTTATTTTCTTTCAGTGTATTATAATAGCATTAACTAGTAATATAAACTCACTGAGGTGAACAAAATGACCTCAATTTGCAAGAGGATACCAGGGAAGATTAGCCTGTTCAAGTGACAGATATTTTCACACACAAGACTGTAAACAAGGCAATCCTCAATGATTAGAACCAGAAAAGTAAACATTATCCAGGAGCTTATATCAAGACTTACAATTATTTTAGAAACAATCCATTTTTGCCTTCAGTTGTTTATATAAGAACTGAAATGGGGGCTAATCTGCTGCCTATCGACACTAAGGCACATGGGGAAAGGAGTGAGAACAACATTCTTGCATGGTAGACACAATGTATTCCAGTGGTTAAGGTATGAGAATGGAACCCAGGCAACCAGGAGATCACTTCCTGGTCCTGCCACTGCTGTGAGACCTTAGGTATGTCATTTCCCCATCTATGCCTCTGCTTCCACTCCCACTCTCTGTCTTTCTTTTTGTGTTTAGTTTGTAAGGTGTTTGTGATAGGGGTGTTATGCATTTGTACAGTGCCAGGCACAACTGGGCCCTGATCTTGGTTGGGGCCTGAAACAGGGTTCTCACTCACCATTAGTATGCCGTCTCCTATTTAGATCCAGGAAAGTAGTTTTCGGGGCATTGACAGCCCCCTTCTGCTCTCTACTCACTCTGCAACAGCCTTTCTTCTGGCAACGTAGCCCTTCGGCTAGGTCATCATTTAGACTACCCCTTCCAAAGTCCAACAGGCCACTGTCCAAATGCCTTCTCCAGGGGGTGTTCAGCTCTAGCTCAGAGCCACTGTACCAGTGGTTGGAAGGGGAACCTAGACCTACCCACTACACCAGCTTCCATCCTAGGCACCCTGGAACCAGTAACCCAGGTCTGCTGTCATCCCCATTCCTGTTTTCCTAGGTACCTTCCTATCAAATGTCTGTCTTCTCTTGCCTGGTTCTGGGTTTTTCATGGGAGCCAACTATACTGGCCATGGCTACTTCAACACCTTCTAACTTCTTGACAGACTCCTTACAGCAGGTCAGGATCTCAGGGCTTATTCTTTCCCTACACTTCCTCCTTGTCACTGACAATCTCCCAAGAAATGACCACAGGCACCGTCCGCTGCAGCCCCTTCTGCTTTCAGCTTTCTGGCTTTATAGTACTGGCTCAGTTCTTCCCCAGCTGGGCTTCACTCTCAGTTAACCTTGGCCTTCCCGCTCTCAGGTGATGCCAGGAAACTTACTGGCCTCTCAGGCTCTGATTAACCCTATCAGGACTAGTGTGTGGGGAGCACAAACCAGCACATAGCCTTTAGGTCAACTGCAATACCAATAATAATAATCTTTTGACAACTTACTGTCCAGCCTTACTGGCTCTTAGCTGATAACCCCTTAGATTCATCACTGTATGTTCTTGGTGTGAAATAACTTGGAGAAACCCAATTACGTCAATGATAATACTTAACTATATATGCCTTATCTCAAACACCACAACAGAAAGCTGTGCCTCAATCAGTGATGTGTAGAAAAGAAAAAATTAAGTTATTTAAATGATCTGATACAAATATATCTCTGAAGCCAACACAAACAGAGATATCATGTCAGCTCTCAGGGCAGTGATTCCCAACGTTTTTGAGTGTGCGGACCCCTTTTCAACCTCCAAACATTTTGCAGACCACCACATGCTACTAGTTGTAAAACAAATTGCAGTAGTAGGTTTTTAGAAATTATATGAAATTATTTTTTATTTTACATTTTACATTTCCTTGGTGAGGATGTTATTATTTTTCTTTTCCACAGACCATCTGTAATAGCCTCATGGACCACCGGGGTCCGCAGACCACAAGTTGGAAACTGCTGTCTTACGGCAATAATGGCATTTATAGCAACTGCTTTTTGAAGAGTAAGATGAAACAAAGTTTGCATTGCATAAAATATTCAAGCTGTCTGGTTAACCAGTTTCACACTATGGTGTCTGCCATTTCTAAAAGTCAGATTAATTTAAATGGATTTTCAACGGCACTAATTTATTTATTTATCCAGCAGAATTGTATTTAAGGTACTGTGATAGGTTTCCCCATCACAAAAGGGCTTACAGTACAGCCAAGGAACAACTCACAGGAGCGAGGATGAAGGGAGGTTGAAGGAGAAAGAAACAGTGTAATAACAAATGACTGAGCATTTGCTTGGAATATCTTGTTAGTTTCAGGGGGGTTTGTTTTTGTTTTTTTTAAATACCTCTCTCCTATACAGCACTTTTCATCACTTCACAATCTTTAATCAATTTGTCCTCCCAACACCCCAGTGCGATAGGGAAGTTTTCGTATCCCAGTTTTACAGATGAAAAACTAAAGCACAGAGAGGCAAAGTGACTTGCCTAACATAACACAAAGGAAGTCTTTGGCAGGGCAAAGAATCATGCCCACTTTTCTTATGACCTCAGCTAGTGCGCTAATCACTGGCACATCCTTCCTTTTGTGGGAGAAGGGAATGATTACACTGTGAAGTCAGCTAAACTGAAAAACTATGAAAAGAGCCATGAGGGTAGGTAGGAAAGATCGGGGGTGAAGTATCAATATTGGACCATTTATTTTATAGACTGGGAAAGTGCACAACAAGAGATTTGCTCAAGATCAAAGTCTGTCTAAGAGCCAGGATAAAACCCATTAGTCCTAATTCCCAAGGCACTGCCTTACCCAGAAGCATAGGCTTCTTCCCATTCAGACCGGTATGAAGGTATAGATTTTCATATAAGAACTTTGCTCATTCTGGCCTTCTAAATATTACAGTCATAAAGGTGAGGGAAATAAGAGGAGCTGGGATTTATGATAAATGATTATCCAAATTTTGAGACTTAAGGATAAATTCATCTCATGTTATAAATGCAATGTTATAAATACACTGAGGCCAAATATGGTGCTTTTCTATCTTTGGTTCTTATTATGATGACAAGAGAGAAGAAACTGAAATACGAATTTGCTTAGGAAGACCTTCTTTACTCTCTAGCAAAACAAAACAAAACCGAGCTGCATTTGGCTAGGAATATACTGATTGCTAAGGGTGACCTGGAGTAGCGCTCTCAGTCTCATGCTACACCTATGATTAGAGCCCCTCACAAGTGGAAGAGGAATGGAATTGCTCATAGGTGCGTTAAATCAGGTTGATGTTGCAGATATATTGGTTTCAAATAACTTGAAAAGATTATGAGGACTGCTGAGTTGCTTCCAGATGGCCAAGCTCTGCAGTTCTTGCTCCCAAAGGCCGTCTGCAGTCACTGAGAATTTTACCACAGCAAGGACGGACAGATTTGGTGTGGGACGCAGGCGTCGCAATACTGAGCATCATGGCACCTGGAAAGTCACAGGAACAATACTGTGATCCAGCACCCCGCTGTGGGGAAGGGCGCTTAGGCTCCAGCTTGAGCTGGAACATCTGCACCACAATTTTACAACCCTGCAGCCTGAGTCTGGGCCAGCCATGGGTGTTTAATTGCAGTGCAGACATACCCTAAAAGTCTGAGAAGTATCAAGGGTCTGAGAAAGATCAGGTATCAATCTGGCAGCTTTAGATTCTGCAGAAACAGCATCACTAGCTATGCTACTGTGGTTGTTTCCTCTGTAGGCCTTTTTGCCTCTTTCAGGTTTGTGGAGATAATAAATAAATGGAATTCTTGACTATCCAGCTCCACAAGAGCTTGGGGCACACTCTAATGTAAGAAGTGATCCTTGTGCCAGGAATAATCAACAGGTATTTTGGAACTGGCTTGGGAGTGGTATTGTACCCCTTGTCTCTATTCATATCATGTATTAGCTGCGAAATCTGTGGCTGCTGTTTCTCTGACTCTGCTTTAGATTTAGTAGTACCCACTTCCTTCCTTTTCTTATTAGGAAAACTACTTTAAGAACTAGAGTCAGACTGAATTAAATTTAAATCTTTTTGAGGATGAAGAATGTCTGATTAGTTTTGCTAAATTACATGAAGGAGCTTATCTAAACTGATTGCTTTGGGGGGGCAGGGGGGTGAGAAATGAAAATACTGAAAAAATGTTAGCGACACTGCACTTTCAATATGTCTGAAATCAGAATGTGCTAGAGAAATCCTGTTCTCATAATTTCCATCCCAACGAGCTGTGGATAAAATCAAATAACTCTGTACAAAGGTAAATTTGATCCATTTCTAATACAAACCTCAGATCTAAAGCAATGCAAAATCTAACTGCACTTTGAGTTTTGGCTTTGAATGGACACTATTACTCCAAGCAAATCACAATAGAACTGATTTCACTGGATTTCAATGTGAAATACTCAAGTTTTTCATGTTTTCAAAGTGAATGAAAATAGCAAATAATGCACCCCAAATTAATCAAAACTAGTTCAACAAAACACTAGCAAACCTTAGTAAAACTTCTGATGAATTTGGTCTGAGTGTCAAGTTTATAACTGAAGCAGGTAAATTTTATATGCTTTAGGTTTCTTTATGAGGGTCAGATAGGTCTTCTTTGCACCTTTTAAGATTCTTCCATCGCTAGTAAAATAATACATGATTTTGCAGATCATTCCCTTGCAACTGCTCATAAATAAATGGTACATAGGGGAAAGTCTGCATCCCTCATATGCCCTCAGCAGTTTTATGCCTAAAGAGTCAGAATCTGTTTCATACTGTCAAATGGATCTTTAGCAACAAGGATTTGTTTTCATATTGTTGCATCTAGTAAGCACAGAAAGTACATGAGCTTTTTCAGTAAATTAAATGGAAAGATTATTGTTTTTGCCCTAAGCAGACATTATAGAACATTCCCAAGAAGATAAATGTAGAAAGCAAAATTCAGCAAAAGATTGAGCACTTGTCAAAACCAAATTGAAGGCAGTAGGCAGCAAATTGGATTTTCTTTTCAACAACACGCAGTTCCTATTCTACTACTCCAATGAATATTATAATATGTTCTTTCTAATATAATATCTATGATCCATTTCTAGAACCATGTCTCAAACCTTAAATATATTTTTTCCTATATCGTAACTGAATGCATAGTAATGTTATTTTATTTACTGCATAGCCTTATGGATATTTTGTCTTCACAAAGAAAAAAATCATGCCTCAGATTTTAATCTCAGTTACAGTGGTGTAAATCTATAAAAATGCCATTCAACTCAATGGGATTATTTCGGATTTTCAACAATCAAGATGGAATCAGAATCTGCCTCTAAAAAGATATACTGGTCAGATCCTCAACAGATACATGTTTGTGTACTTGCATTGAAATCCAAAGCAGCTATGCTGGTTTATATGCTGGTGGCTGAGGATCACTTCAGATATGATAAATAAGGAGTTTTAGTTTCTTCACAAAGTTTAGAAGAAGCCCTACATTGTGCAGCTATATAAACTTCTTGTGAGAGAAATGATCTATCAGAGTCAGTTAACTGCATGAAAAAAGATTCAAGATCTATATAGAGAAGTGTGCATAAAATGAAGTACTGTTACCAGAATTTTACAGATGGGAAACTGAGGTATGGAGAATAATTGACTTGCCCAAGGTCACAAAGTAAGTCAGTGGCTGATCCAGGAATTCAGCCCAGATCTTCTAGTCCCAGGCTAGAGCTCCAGTCACAAGAGCACCCTTCTTCCTTGTGTGTGATCCACAAGTGGCATAGAGATGGATGCATATATTTTTGAAATAAGGATCTATGTGTACAAAAGAGCAACTTTATTACATATATTATCTAGATGTAGGAGTACTAGACAAGAGGGCAATAATCTAAAAGGAGGCAGGACTGTAAATTGGTAAGTAGGTATGCTCCATTTCCAGAATGAAGCAATAATTTTCAGAAGTCTACATCTTCAGAGAAGATTTCTTACTGAATTTGGCTTAAAAATATTGTAATCAGAAAACACGGTAATGTTGAGTCTCAAAAAGTGATAAAAATGTATACAGAGTTCAGCCTTGGGGAATACTCTATATGTTCCACATCAGATGATAGCTTAAAATGAGCTGAAACTTGTACTGCACAAATGGTATTTAAATGATAGAGACTAGGGAGCTCTGCAAGTACCAAGCATCAGTAAGAGTGATGTTACTGACTGCTAGCTCAAGATCTCTGAAAAATGCTTCTTCAAGAGCAACTAATGTAGCAAGAGTGACTGACGTCCTTTTTAAGCATTTTTTCAGTGCCCATGTAAGGTTATTCTGAAGAAATTCGAAATGTCCTATATTTTCCTTCTTCTCAAGTAAGATAATCGGTTTGATATTTAAGAATGTGGTTGCCTTTAGTTTAAAAGGGTAAATGTATACTGAATATTTAGCCTGTCTGTTCTCTGAGCATACCAGAGTTGGATCCAAAAATCATGGATGGATTAATTTCTGAATGTCTGTCACCTGAAAAATATGATGGTGATCAGTTCTAATAATCTAGATTGGCAAATTATATGCAACCTACTCATACAGTTGATACCATATTTCAAAGTGTTTACATTTCATGAGAGTTTAGATCGGAGTTCAAATTCAGACCCATTCCCTCCCGATACTTACAATTAATTGTAGCTCCTATTTTAGGTTATGTCTACACTATAAAGAACTACCCTGGGTCAGAGCCCATGTCAATTGACTCGGGCTTGGGCTGTGGGGCTAAAACCAGCAGTGTAGCTGATCCTTCTCAGGTTGCAGCCTGCATTCCAAGACCTTCCCTCCAACCAGGTTTCAGAATCAGGACTACACCCAAGCGGGAGTGTTTGCAGTGTTGTTTTTATCCCAAGCCTGAGTCAATGGTCCTGGGCTCTGATACACAGTGCCATGGGTTTTTCTTTGCAATGTAGACACATACATGTCATTATTCCTGGAGGTACTATTCCCAAAAAGCTAAATTGACTATATAGCACCAGATAGGTAAGTAAGGCTGGGTCTACACTGATGGTGACAAATTCGCCGCCGTCACATCAATTGCTCTGGATCGACTGAGCGGTCTGTGTAGACATGCTCAGTCGATCCAGGAAGCGACGCAGGAAAACCACCCCAGTAAGTGGAGTAGCGCTGCATCGAAGGGAGCGCTGTTCCCTTCGACGCAGCGCAGTATGGACGCCGTGCGGAGGAGACACTGCAAAGTGACAGGAGATACGCAAGTGATTTACATCACTTGCGTATCTCCTGTCAACTGTCGCTGAATCACCAAGGTAAGTGTAGACCTGGGCCTAAGACATCAATCACAGGATTTCTAAGATACATAAAGTTAGTGGGAAAAACATCCATTTTAAGGGAAGGATCAGTGGCGGATTTACTGTGAAACAAACCGTATGGTGGCACGGGGGCCCCTAATTACAGAGGGCCCCAAAATGCAGGACAAATCTGACAAATGACTGAATTTATTAAGCGTTGCAAGTCACAAAGCGGTCCAAGCTTTCTGCATTCTGTGACCTTATTCTGGGAATTGTGCTCTAAATGTGTGTGGTTTTTTTTTAAGTAGTCTAGCAAAGAATTTTGCTTTGCAATTTTTTCGCTGCTTTGGCAATAGCATAATAAGCAACTAAGGGAAATCATCATTTGCCCATCAAAGTCCATCTGCTTTAGCAATTATCCAGTTGAACAAAAGCACCCCCCCCCGCACTTTGCAATAATCTCTGTCACTAGTATGTAAAGCTTCAAAATCTCGTTTTTCCAGAGCCTGATTAAAAACACGGGATTAACTGCATTAAACCTAATTGGGTGGTCCACGGCCAACCCAGACCCACCCATGGCTATGCCCCCTGCTTTTTCAGGCATTTTTAATCTGCTTAAAATCAAGGTCAGTTCTTTAGCAATAATGAAGCAACACTATGAGTCTGGCAGTAAAAAATGTAAAAAAAATGAAGGTGAGATAAGATGAATTTAAACAAAAAGACATTTTGTCATCTTATTTTAAAAAGCTTGAAGTATTGAAAAGTTCATCAAAAAGCCTGGGCGAGGAAACCTCTGAATTATCTAATCTCCTGCCAAGTTGTGGGGATACCACAATGACTGGAAAAACTGAACAAGTGGACTCTGAAGTGACAATGGTAATTTTGTTGAAGGGAAGAAACATACCCTGAAGACACTGCATTATGGCCAAAATCTGTTTCACTAGATATAATACAATATTTCTTAGTAAAAAAAACAAAAAATTTAGGTAATATGGAAAATTTGAGAAACGACTATGAGGTTGGAGGACAAAAGCAATTTAGAGGTCTTCATGAGTCCCATTTTCTGAGGATGAAGAAAAATGGGACAACAGAAATGTTGGTTGATTTTTTTGGAAACCACTAAGACAGTCTATTGTTACGTTCGCAAATTATTCACTGACCATAGTAAAAGAAAACATTCGTCAAAGGGGTTTCTAATTGGTGAAACATTGCAAGAGATATTGCTGATCATGACACTTCCAAACGTCATATTACTGCTATGTGTAAGTTCGTTCAAAGGTGTAAATTATCTGGAAGAATTAATTCTGTGTTATCAGCTCAGTTTGGAAAGGCGTGTTCTTATTGGAGGAAAGTGCTAACACATGTCAAACTGATATGTTAAACAGTCAGACTAAGATATGTGACCAGCAATGGTGAAGTTGTAGAGCAATTTCTTTGTTTTGTCCAGCTAAAACCCCACAGTTCTGAGTGTCTAGAGACCACTGTTTTGGAAATCATTGCCAATTTAGGTTTGAACATCAAAAATTGTTGTGGGCAGAGATTTGATAATGCCTCAAACATGGCACAAAAATATTCAGGTCTACAGGCAGGACTGAACAATGCAAGCCTCTCTGATTTATTCAAACCATGTTCCATCCATTCCTTATATTTAATCTGCAACACTGCAGCCGAATCTTGTGAGGGAACTACACTTTTTTTGACTTTGTTCAAAATGTGTATGCCTTTTTTCCAGTTTCCATGCAGCGGTGGAGCATGCTACAATCACGCTTGGAGCAGGCAAATGAAAAACTTTTGACAGTCAAAAGAATTTGTGACACCAGGTGCTCTGCTCATGCAGATGTTGTTTTGGCTTTGAAAATGAGCAATGATGATATAAAGAAAACCTTATTAGACATAGCCACATCAAATTCTGAAAAACTGCATGCGAAAACTGAAGCAAAATCCTTAGCAGAAAAGTTTGAAAAGTACAATATTGCTGTTTTTACTCTTTTGTGGAACCATTTACTTCAAAATATTAATGCTGTCAGCAAATCACCGCAAAACGTCGATACAAATTTATTGACTGCCCCACTATTTTTAGCCTCAGTTAAAAGTTTTGTCATGGAAGTTTGAAATGACTATAGCTTGGTGGAAGCAGAGGCACTAACATTAATGGAAAATATAGGTTCCTCTGATATATCTGATGAGAAGCGTAAAAAAAAGCAGGAAGTTATTTTTCGATGAAACTAGAGATAATGAAATCATTTTAAAAGGGAAAGAGAAGATCATCATTGAGACCATCAATGTTATTTGTGGCACTATAATAGTGCAATTGCAGAGTAGAGGTGAATCTCTAAAGAAAATTGTTGATTTCTTTTGTGCGTTTTTTTGACATAAGTATAGATGAAAATGCTAAAAGCCACCACGGTAAGAAATTAAGTGAATTCTACCAAGAAGACATAGACACAAATCTTTTTGAAGACGATGAAGTGAAACATTTAATTCATTTTATCAAAAACTATGAGATCACCAGTTGATTTGTATAGACTTGTATGTGACGGTTTGCATTCAACTTTTCCAAAGGTAAAAACCAGTCTAAAAATATTTTAAAAAATACCTGTCACAAATGATTCTGTTGAATGTTCTGTTTCTGTATTGAAACGAGTTAAAAATTATTTGTAAAATACGATGAGTCAGGAACATTTGACAAGTTCGGCAATATTGACAATTGAAAGTGCCTCTTGAGAAATATTTCTTATGGTGGCTTAATTGATGATTTTGTAAACAAAAAGTGTAGAAAAAAGCTATCCGAATTAATGTTTTTTTTTCAAACCGAATAAGTTACTTCAGAGGAAGTTAACTTTTATTTTTCCATTCATGCATCATCTATATTTTTTATTTTTACACATTTTTCACATAATGCAAATACAAGCTTTCATCTAGACCAGAAGTTCTCAAACTGTGGTCCAAGAACTCCATTCAGGTGGACCAAGGAAAGGTTATTAAGTTTTTTTTGATTAAAGCGCTCTTATCCAAAGCACTTTACAATAGTTAGCTAATGGTACAAACAACATTTGGAAAGATCATTAAGTGGTCCGCTGAGTGGTCTGTGAAAAAAAAAGTTAGACTACAAAAATAATCACGGTACCGCACATTCTTTTCATTTACTTCCTATTACTTAAAATATAGGAAGAGGATGAAGAAAAAAAGAATGAAAAATGTGCATGGGGATAAGAGAGAATGTTATTTTTCTTGGCTGGGTTCCCACAAGGGAAGTGGGGGGGATCCTGAAAATGAAGATGAGCACAGGGCCCCACTAACTCTAAATCTGCCACTGAGAAGGGTAGCATAATATAAAATTAGTTTGGAAGCATATATACAGGGCTCTTGGAAAATGTGTATGGTTTTGCTCTGTTTTTTTCTTGCAGATCTCTGAGCATCCTGTGGCTTTTACAGAAACTAGAGAAAAGAAATCTGAAATGCAAAAACCCAAACGACACACCATGGGCCAAATTTTCAGAAGAGCTCAGTGTGTGGTTGCTTTTTGAGCCCCCCATTGTGATATATGTATCACAATAGGAGCTGCTGGGCATTGAGCTCTTCTGAAAAGCTCTCTCCACTTTTCCAAGGTGATAAGCTGTTTTGTAATAGGCTTGATTCTCCACTGTCTTTCACCTAGTGCAATCATTTATATCTGTGCCAAGTAGATGTACAAACCTTCCAGATGAGAGAGGTAGCATTTTACACCTACTTTGAATTTGCGTAAATGACTACACAAAATGCAAGACAGTGGCCAATCTCATCTTACTGAGTGTGCTATTGTGTCCAACAACCAAGTCAAAAAACCCTGTGCTTACTTCTCTTCAAGTTGGTGTGACTGATTATGATCTCACACCCACAGGGTAAATGAGGAGTAACTCACTGAAGATGCTTCTTTGTTAAAGCAAGAATGACTAAGAATAGGATCAGGCCAGGTATGTTTAGTTAGGGTGTTTGTGGAAGCCATCTTTTGGATCATTGGCAGGCTATGACTGCAAATCTTGACGCATCCTATGTAGATGTTCACACAAAAGCAAATGACATTGACTGGCTGTTGAGCATATGGAATTTTTTATTGTTAGTTGTATAAATAAATTAAATATGAGCCTTCAGTTTAATGATGGGGAATAAGCCATTACAGACAGCAAGGCATTAAGCTATTCTCCAAAGCGGGGGATGAGAACTACACCAGGATCTTCAGCACATATAGATTCTTTGATAAAAGGATCACTCATATTTTAAAATTAAAGTTTAGGATTGATTCTTTATGGTGGGATGTGTTTTCAGTGACTAGGAAAAGAAGAGTAGGAAAGAGTGTTTTGCTGTGTAAGATATTGTTTCTGTTCTCTGACTGACAACCAATCTTATAAATCACATCTGAACAATGCATCTTGGACTGTGAATATTCTGAAATCTAATGCATCTGGTACTGCATCCATCACAGATGTATCAAAGTGAACGCATGAAAATTACTCTGTCACCAGTCAGACTCAAGGGCTCAAGTGTTACTAAATCATTAAAATATTGTAAAGATTACAATGTCAGAGACCAGATTCATCCTCCCTTCTACTGGTATCACCTCCCTTCCCTCTCTGGTTGACTGCCTCATCTGTCCCCCTTCTCAAAGGCTGGGGATCCCATTTTCCACTCCTCCAAAACTGATGGTCTCACCTTCCCTCTGAGGTTGATAGTCTCTCCCACTTTCCCACCCTGAGTTGATGGTCTCACCATCAACTCAGGGTCTCACCTTGATGTTCTCAACTCCCCACCTCCAGGGGTGACTATTTATTCCCCTTCTGACATTGACAGTCCTGTTCCCCATTTCCCCGAGGCTTATGGACACACCTACTTCTACTCAGTGAACATGACTTGAGCCCTCCTCCAGAGATGGCGTCTGTCTTTCTCCAAGGCAAACTCAAACCAGTATCAAGGTTTCATTGTCACTCCACAACCATTTGGGGAGAAGCAGGGTAAATTCATGCTGTTTTCACATTCAGCTACTCCTTGCTGGCTTCCTGTCTCTCTCTCTCTCCCCCCCACCCCCTGGTCACAATACACACCACATTCAAACTTTTCCAGCACTATCCCCCTGGCCAAACAATTGTTCACAAACAGAACATAATGTTTTAAACAATTACCTAAAATAATTCCAAAGAACAAATTCATCTGAGGAAATCACAACCTAATTGGATATTCCGGAAGTAGAAAAGAAGGATACATTAATCAGATATGGTATTTGTTATGAATCATTTGCTCAGGTGTACACAATTAAACAGAGATGACAGTAGTGAATCATCTGTCCTTTTAAACTAAATGAAGATCATTCAAAATATTGCATGGGCTTTCATTCTGTACCCTATGCAACCCAGTGTAATATAATTCAGTGCACTGTAAGCCTCACAGCCTGCCATTACAGAATTAGAGTATCAGCTAGTGTAAACTGCTGTAGCTCCATTGGAATCAGTGCAGATACATGGATTTTCATTGGCTAATAATCTGGCTTTCAATTAGATTTAAATAAGACTGGTGAATTCTAAATAAATTGCAGTAGATTATTAATAAAAAGATACATACAGTACTATAAAACCGCTTGCAACAGAAGAGGTACATCACTGTGGGACTGAGTTACATTGTCAGCAAGGAACAATGAAAGGGCCAGAAAATCATTAATAAAACCCAGAAAGTAAATCCGGTAATGACTGATATGCCCAGCTGTATTTTTCCAGAACACAGCGGACAATAAAATGATACATAAGCAACTCAGGAGAATGGAGAATATAGAAAAAACTCATATTTTTCAAATGTCAGATGGTTATATATAATACAAACTTTGAATGCGTTGTAAGGAAGGTGTCACATTACTTTCTTTGAAAAGGTAGAGTCGGTTACCTGAGAAGAAAACATATTCAGTAGTTTAATGGTATCCGAGAAAAAATAAGAGGCACTACTGGAAAAATATTAATTTCTTAGGTCATGGAGTCTTGTCCCTTCAGAATATTTCAACAGATGGTGCTAAGATGAAAACTCCACCAAAAGAGAGAAAAATTATTTTGGAGAGTTTTCCATTTTTATAGAAATAAATATTCTCTCCCAATGAAAAATTGCAGAAATTTGGGGCATTATTTGGGCAACCATACTTTATCATAACCCTTATATTATGTTTACAGTACATCAGATACTTAAGGATTTCTTCCAAGATTCTGCATTTTGTTTTTAAGAACACTTTTTTATGATTCTGCCATGGATAATCCAATTGAATCCAATTGTGTCCTCTTTCTGAGCTCTATACTTTTGACCTATATTCCACACAGGCTTTCCATTACTGGGACTGCTACACTACTGAGGAAAGGTGGCAACTCAAATGTCATTGACATATTTTTTTGTTCAGAAAGAGATTTTAAAAAAATAAATAAGAAAGAACCAGTAATTATAGATAAAAGCTGCAACTTGTATAATTAAAACAACTACAAAACAGATAGATAGCTCTCCCAACAACTACTGTATGAATTCTCAGATTTACAAAGGCTAGGGAGACACCAAAGTCTAAATGTATGTCTGTGTTGGAAACCCAAAACTTGGGCCTTGCTGATCAACCTTAAATGTTACAGGAGGACTGAGCTGAGTGTGCCAATGTCATTTGGTGATATAGGTTGTTGTAACATTGTTTCATTTTATAATTGGAGTGACCCAACTCCATTTTAAATTAATAGAATAAATAAAGTGACCCAACTCCATTTTAAATTAACAGGAATATAAACTCACTGAACCAAGATGTAAAATGCTAACTGCCTTGCATCAACCCCAGCCGGCCACCTATTGTAACAGAATCTCTGTGAAACTTACCAGCCCCGGGAGGAGTCCACAGGTGATAAGTACTAAAGGCAATGTAATCAAAATGTAGCCTTTGGAAAACATAGTTACTTACCAGTAACTGTTGTTCTTCGAGATGTGTTGCTCATATCCATTCCACTTAGGTGTGCGCGCCCTCGTGCACGGCCAATCGGAGAACTTTTACTAGCAGCCCCTGCAGGGGCCGGTCCAGCGACCCCGTAGTGTCGCCGCCCTGCGGCGGCTCAACGGTCGCTGCCGGCCCCTCCCTCTTCAGTCCCTTCTTTCTGCCGACTCCGACAGCGGGGACGGAGGGTGGGTGTGGAATGGATATGAGCAACACATCTCGAAGAACAACAGTTACTGGTAAGTAACTATGTTTTCTCCTTCGAGTGGTTGCTCATATGCATTCCACTTAGGTGAATAACAAGCCTTACCTGGAGGCGGGTAGGAGTCATCGACGGGTTGTCCCCAGCACTGCCCTGCCCACGCGGGCATCGTCCCTGGCCTGCTGGACGATAGCGTAGTGCGTGGCAAAGGTGTGTACGGATGACCAGGTGGCAGCCTTGCAGATGTCTTCCAGGGGAATCCTCTCCAGGAAGGCCGCCGACGCGGCCTGGGCCCTTGTCGAGTGCGCTGTCACCGGTCCGGGGAGCTGGACACCCGCACTCTCGTAGCACAGCCGGATACAGGCGGTGATCCACTTGGCGATGCCCTGTGATGACACTGGGGAGCCTCTCATCCTCTCTGCCACCGCGACGAAGAGTTGGGTGGTCTTGCGGAGCGGCTTGGTTCTATCGAGGTAGAACGCCAGAGCCCTCCTCACGTCGAGGGTGTGTAGCCTCCTTTCGTCCTCGGACCCGTGCGGTTTTGGAAAAAACACAGGGAGGAAAATATCTTGGTTACAATGAAACCTGGAGACTACTTTAGGTAGAAAAGCTGGGTGAGGCCTAAGCTGCACCTTATCCCGGAAGAACACCGTATAGGGGCGTTCCGAGGTCAGGGCCCTCAACTCGGACACCCTCCTGGCTGAGGTGATGGCCACAAGGAAGGCTACTTTCCAAGACAAGACCCGTAGGGGGCAAGTGGCCAAGGGCTCAAAGGGGGGCCCCGTCAGTCTGTCAAGGACTAGGTTCAGGTCCCAGGGAGGCACCGGGTCACGGACCTGCGGGTACAGCCTCTCGATTCCCCTGAGGAACCTCACCGACATGGGGTGAGAGAAAAGAGACCTCCCCTCCACCGGCTGGTGGAACGCCGAAATGGCTGCCAAGTGGACCCTTAGGGAAGCCAGCGCCAACCCTTGTTGTTTGAGCTGCAGCAGGTAGTCCAGGACCGCCTGCACGGAAGACGTACCGGGGGTTATGCCCCGCGATTCCGACCAGCAGGTGAACCTCCTCCACTTGGCCTTGTATGCACTCTGGGTGGAGGGCCTCCTGCTTCCCAGTAGCACACGCTGGACCTGCTCCGAGCAGGTTCTCTCCTCCTCCGTTAGCCAGAGAGCCTCCAGGCCGTCAAGTGTAGGGATTCCAGGTTGGGGTGCAGTAGCCGACCGTTGTCTTGAGAGAGAAGGTCCGGTCTCTTCGGTAGCTCGATCGGGGGAGCAACCGATAGGTCCTGGAGCAGGCAAAACCAATACTGTCTCGGCCACGATGGGGCGATCAGGATGATGTCCGCTCCGTCCCTCTTGATTTTCAAGAGGACCCTGGGCAGGAGCGGGAGGGGGGGAAACGCATACAGGAGGCCCCCCGTCCAGTCGATCAGGAACGCGTCGGAGACGGAGCCCGGCTCGCGACCCCTGAGCGAGCAGAACCTGGGGCACTTCGCGTTCCAGGCTGATGCGAACAGATCCAGGCGGGGAACACCCCACTCGTGGAAGATCATGTCGACCACCTCCGGGTGAAGAGACCAGTCGTGTTCGGGGAGAAACGACCTGCTGAGGCGATCTGCCTCGTCGTTCCTGACCCCCGGGAGGTGAGAGGCGGTTAAACAGAAGTTGCGTCTCACTGCTAGGTCCCAAAGTCGAAGTGCCTCTTGACACAGTAGTGAGGAGTGCGCGCCCCCCTGTTTGTTGATATAGTACATCGCAGTGGTATTGTCTGTCAACACCTGAACCATTTTCCCGAATAAAGCATGGCGAAACACCTTGCAAGCCAGTCTTACTGCCCTTAGTTCCTTTACATTGATATGTAGGGCAGTTTCCCTCCGGGACCAGAGGCCCTGAGTGGTCAGACCACCAGTGATATGGGCTCCCCATCCCCGGTCTGAAGCGTCCGTGATCAGGGTGACCGAGGGGGTGGGGGCCTTGAAGGGAATTCCCTTCAACACGACTCTGGGGTCCATCCACCAGTTCAACGAGCCCAGAACCGCAGGGGGGACTGTTACCACCCTGTTCAGGGCATGCCTGTTGGGCATGTAGACTTTCTTTAACCAGCTCTGGAGGGGCCTGAGCCTGAGGCGGGCCAGCTCCACTACATAGGTGCAGGAGGCCATGTGGCCTAGCAGCCGTAGGCACTGCCTGGCTGTTGTCGTGGGGCACCCTTGGAGCTGCGATATTATCGCTGACATGGCCTCGAACCTCGAGCGTGGGAGGGAGGCTTTTGCTCGTATCGAGTCCAGGCGGGCCCCTATGAACTCTATGACCTGTACCGGGTGTAGGGTTGACTTCTGCTTGTTTATGAGCAGTCCCAGGGTATGGCAGGTAGTTTGGGCGAGAGAGACCGCCTCGCGTACCTGCGACTTGGTCTTGCCCTTTATTAGCCAATCGTCCAGGTATGGGAAGATCTGGACTCCCTTGCGCCTCAGGGAGGCTGCCACCACTGCCATGCACTTTGTGAACACCCTGGGGGATGAGGCCAGGCCAAAGGGAAGGACCGTGAACTGGTAGTGGCCACCAGCTACCGTAAACCTTAGGAATTTTCTGTGGGCTGGAAGGATGGAGACGTGGAAGTACGCATCCTTCAGATCTAGGGCGGCGAACCAATCCCCTGGGTTCAATATTGGGATGATGGATGCAAGGGAGACCATGCGGAATTTTCGCTTTTCTATGCACCTGTTGAATCTGCGCAGGTCTAGTATAGGTCTGAGGCCTCCTTTTGCCTTGGGGACAAGGAAATACCTGGAGTAGAATCCCCTCCCCACCTCGAGTGGTGGAACCACTTCTATCGCGCCTTTGAGAAGTAGGGTGAGAACCTCCTGACGGAGTACATGCTCGTGAGAGGGGTCCCTGAAAAGGGACGGGGGGGGGAGCGGGGGGGGTAGTCTGTAGTTGGAGGGCATAGCCCCAGCGAATGGTGCTGAGGACCCATTGGTCCGATGTAATCTCCCGCCATAGGCTGAGGTACGGTCTTAGCCTGTCCCGGAAAGGCGGGGGGTGGCCCAAGGAACAGGGAAGGGAACCACCCTTGGACACAATGTCAAAATTGTCTTTTGCCCTTAGGTCCCCTGGAGGGGCCTTTGAAGGAGGACGAGGGGGTCGCGGTTTGGTCGCGCCGTCCTGCGCCCCTGTTTCTGTCCCTACCCCTGGAGGGGGGGTAGGGTCTAGGTTGCGGCCTAGCCTGCTGCTGTTGCCGCTGGGGGATTTGGTGTGGCTGCTGGCGCGTCTGCAGCCTTGCCGCCTGGGGTGTGTAAAGGCCCAAGGAGCATAGCGTGGTCCTTGAGTCCTTTATGGTGTGCAGCTTCTCGTCCGTCTTTTCTGAGAAGAGGGCAGCTTTAGTGAACGGCAGGTCTTGTATGGAGTGCTGCACCTCTTGAGACAGTTCAGTCGACTGCAGCCAGGCTGCCCGCCGCATAGCGACAGCGGAGGCCATAGCCCTGCTGGCAGTGTCTGCAGCGTCAGAGGCAGTTTGTAAGGCTGCACTGGCCACTGTCACCCCTTCCTCTAAGACCATGGCAAAATCGGCAGCCTGGTCAGGCGGCAGGGACTCTGAGAACCTTTTCAGGGAGTCCCATAGATTCAGATTATACTTGCCCAGGAGAGCCTGATGGTTGGCTATCCTGAGCTGGAGCGCCCCTGTGGAGTAGACCTTCCTGCCGTAGAGGTCTAGTCTCCTACCTTCCTTGTTTTTTGGGGTGGCGCTCTGTGCACCCTGCCTGTCCTTTTGGTTGGCAGCCTCTACCACTAGGGTGCCAGCGGCAGGGTGCGCGTATTAGTATTCGTGCCCCTCGGCTGGCACATAATACTTCTTCTCGGCGCCCTTAGACGTGGGGGCGACCGAGGCAGGGGTCTGCCATACGGCATCGGCCAGGCGTAGGACCCTGTCGTGGAGAGGGAGGGCAACTCTAGAAGGGCCTTGGGTGCCCACCCGGCCGAAGAGGGGATCCACCTCCTCCTCCAGAACCTTGACCTGTAAGTCCAGGTTCGAGGCCACCCGTTTCAGGAGTTCCTGGTGGGCCTTAAAATCAATGAGTGGGGCCCCTTGGTCCCTTGTGACCGCCTCGTCTGGGGATGAGGAGTACGAGGGGTGGGGTGGTCCTGAGGAAGGGCCCTCCCCAGGGTCCTCCTCTTGTGAAGAGAGGGATTGGTCACCTTCATGCACAGAGGGTGCCTGTATGGAGTGGGTGACCGAGGCAGGGGCCGGCATAGTTCCCTGCCCCATCTGAGCTGCCCATTGGGCCCACATTGGCCACTGCCAGGGTCCTTGGGGCCAGGTCAGAGGCGGCGCCGGTGCCGAGGGCAATTCCGGCGCTGCTGTCGGCGGTGCTGGCACCATGGGGAGAGGTACCTGCGGCACCGGGGTCTGCGGTGCCGGGTGCGGCACCGAGGTCTGCGGTGCCGGGGGCGGCGGTGCCGGTTGTTGCGGTGCCGGTGAGGGTTCTCGCTCCTGGCGGCGGGTCCGGGATCCCGAGCCAGGGGTGCGGGGGAGGCGACGGCGGTGCCGAGAGGAGGTGCTCCGCGACTCGGAGCGATGACGCCTGCCTCGCCTGCGGGACGACGCCGAGGAAGAGGATGATGATCTGCGCCGGGAGGATCTCCGTCGTCTTTTCCTCGGTGCCGGAGAGTGGTGACGCGAGCCCCGGCTCGGTGCCGGGCTCGAACTGGAACTTGAGCTGAAGCGGCGGCGGGAGCGCCGATGTGGGCCTTCCGGCGATGAAGGGGAAGAGTCTCTGGGCTCAGGCCTTCGGTGCCGGGTGATGGCTAAGATGGGCGGCTGGACGCTCGGTGCCGATGCCGCCCATCCTTCGGGGACACCCGGTGCGGGTTTGCCCCGGGAAGCAGACTCTGGGGCCCTCATGCGAGAGGGCGCCGGAGGCGTGGGCAAGGTCATCAGGACTCGTGCCGCCTCGTAAGCCTCCGGTGTCGACGGAGTCTGCAAGGCAGGTCCCTCGCTCACGCGAGTCGGAGAGACCTCCTTGGCTGGAGCCGGGCCCGGTGCTGGGGTCGGGGGCCGGTCCAGGGAGCGCACCTCTGTGCTCGACCCCGGCCGCTCCTGCGGTGCGGGGGAGCTCTCCACAGGCGAGTGCCGCTTCTTCTTCTTTTTCTTCGGCACCGTGGCCCCCGGTGCTGGAGGTGCACTCCGCACCGAGGATACACTCGGTGCCGAGGTGGACCGCGTGGGCTCGGACGCCGGACTAAGCGCGGTCTCCATGAGGAATGCCTTCAGCCTCACCTCTCGGTCCTTTTGTGTCCGAGGCTTGAAGGACTTACAGATTTTACATCGGTCTCGCCGATGTTCTTCCCCCAGACACCGCAAGCAACTGTCGTGGGGGTCGCTAGCTGGGAAAGCCTTCCCGCAGCTAGCGCATGGCTTGAAGCCCGACGCGCCGGGCATGGCCGCGGGCGTCTGAGCCCGCAGGCTCCCTAACTAACTATAAAAACCCTTTCTAACTGTAAAACTAACTTAGTTCGAGGCGAACTACTAACTAAATACTCACTTTTTAAGGCGAAACAACAAACTGAGAAGAGCAGGGGTTAGTTCTCGACCGACCGTCATGAGCGGAAAGAAGAGACTGAAGAGGGAGGGGCCGGCAGCGACCGTTGAGCCGCCGCAGGGCGGTGACACTACGGGGTCGCTGGACCGGCCCCTGCAGGGGCTGCTAGTAAAAGTTCTCCGATTGGCCGTGCACGAGGGCGCGCACACCTAAGTGGAATGCATATGAGCAACCACTCAAAGGAGAAAACCTGTTACTTCAAACCCAGTAAACTTAATCTAAATAGTATCAATCTCTGAGAAACTTCCTTTGAACAGTATCCATTCATGTATTGTAGCAAAATCTCTGTGACTCGAAACTCAGTAAACTGCATTTGAATAGTGTTGAGACATGTATTGCAATGGGTGATTCTTTGTCAGCAGCAAACAACAGCTGGACAATTAAGAAGAATAGAATCGGGTTTCTCTGTCAGTTTCGCTGTTTTGGGGTGCAGTCCCCAATTACCTCATCGCTCTTGAAAACTTCTAATTGGCTAAGTGGGCATATTGCTGTGTGGAAGAAAAATATAAAAGGTGGTCACAAACAGGAAGTAAACTGGAGTTGTCCCGTATCTTCGTTGGAAGGGCACCAGAATAGCCCTACGTGCAGGCTTTGATCTACCTACCGTCTCTCCCCAGCTTGCCGCTCAAAACCTAAGTATAGAGCGTGTGGCTGCGAAACCTGAGTGTGGCATTGTATCCCACTCAGATGCAAACCCGGGAATTTCACTAGAAAAAACTGAAGTGCTGTTTTTACTGCTGGCAAACCTCACCATTGCAGTGTAAGTATAATAGCATAAGTTTAACCCTTTAGTATAAGCTAGCTTTGTAAGTATAATTGTATAATTGTAACTGTGATTGTGTTTTATATAGTTAAGTTGCTGTATCTTTTAAATTGTAATTGTTAGTGTATAGATTGTTGTTAGTAAAACAAAGTTGTATCCAAAGCAACCCTTGTCACTCCTTATTTGAGGGATCCATATTAATCGCACCTGATAGCAAGCTGGTTCTTGTTGTCACCTCATAGGTGTGCTAGACCAGTGGTGAAAGAATTCAAAGAGGCCATCTTATAGCGTACTAACCTTGTGAAGGAGCAATTAAGTAATACAATATTTTCAAAGCATATCAGTATTATCCAGATTCCCCTACCACATGCTTTGTTTAGAAAGCTAAGAACCCCTGCTGCTTCTGTCCATAACCCTTCCAAATTTGGACAAGGATTATCCATTACAGAAATTGTACTGTTGAAAAGCTCATGAGGTTAGGGAAATGGCAGAGAAGAATCAAAAGTAGGTGCAGAAAGTAACCTAACAGATAAAATGGCAAATATTACGGGCCGAGTTGTGGACTATGTACTCATGAGAGTAATCCCATTGAGTAAGGGCATGCTAACCAATGTGAGAAAAAGTTGGATAACTGGGCCCTACAGATACTCACTTAGTAGACAATTTACCACAGTTATCCTATCTGATGGCATTACACCATAAAATTAACAGAAAGGAATCATATATTTAAATGCATCCTCCTACCCTCCCATTTATTCAGTTGCTCCGGATGCCTATCTCCACATTCACAGATCTCCTTGTAGCCAACCCTAGATAACAAATGTTGCCATCCTGGTGTCCGTTAAGTGGCTCAGCAACAGAGCTAATCACTCTTGGCCATGCTAAATTGTTAGTAGGCATACAGTAGGTGGTGAATTATGTCCAACATCCCTCTGACCAAAAGATCTTCAGGGTCACTCCTTTCACTGGATCATATAAAAGCCTGTGACTCAGCCCCAACACTCTTCCTGAGGGAGAGCTCATTCCAGCCTTCCTTTCTAACAGCGTCTTGAAGAAACTGGTTCCAATCTGAACTTGCTCACCTCTTGCATGGCTGGTCATGACCTTGAACAAGTGGAGCTTTTCCATCCAGCAGGTGCCCCCAGCTGTGTGTGTGGGGGGGGGGGGAAGGGGAGAGGTGAATATTTTAGCAAAAGACATGTATAAGTCATATAAATTAATTAAATACAAACATGGAGGCCCAGTATGAGTTCCCCATTTGTGAACTATGCTGAAGATAAGGCTTTCACCTAAGATACTAGTGTTAGCATAAAACTTTTTTGTTGTTGCTGCTGCTACTATTTAGACAGCTGGTCAAACAGTGCAGCAGCTGAAACTTTGACTTATTTTTCTGCAAGGAACACACTAAATGATGATAAAACATAGTTTCAGACACTGCTTCACAGCTTGGCCTGCTGCATAAATAAATTGCAGCTGTGATATGCGTAATCTCTCTGCAACATTTGAAAGTGTAAATACTGAAACTAATAAATTACGCCATAGCTCTGACAATCCCCTTGGCTTCTTCATAGCAATTAGGCCAGTCTCCATCATCTTCTCTGCCCTAACGTAGAGGTTAAAGCACTCTAGTTACTGCAGACACTGGGGATGTTGTGATAGTCAAAGGGAGGCACATGGAGGGTATGTGGTGTACTTGTCAACAGAAGAAACATTTC
Organism: Mesoclemmys tuberculata; assembly: GCA_007922155.1. NCBI lineage: Eukaryota > Metazoa > Chordata > Testudines > Chelidae > Mesoclemmys > Mesoclemmys tuberculata. The sequence goes on from ML675649.1 coordinate 26,795,773, forward strand.
AAGTTAGTTTTTTTTGGAGCTGGCTGAGAAGTTATATTTCTCTCCCATCAGAACTTTGGCAACAATGACAATTTCTGAAAATTTTGCTGCTGAATTTGAAAAAGAAACAGGGTGTGTGGAGAGGAGGCTTTGCTGAAGAAAAAAATTCAGTTTCTGGTAGTCAGAAGGGATTTTTCATTTTTTAATGAAAAACCTGAAGAGTTTTGAAGGAAAACAAAAATTACTATTTAGATAAAAAACTACTTTCAGGTTTAACAAACAAACAAACACACAAACTTTTGATGGGAAACTGTTGACCAGTTCTCAAGTTTTGATAAAAACGAAATCAAATAATAATAATGATAAATATTAACTCAGGAGCTTCAAGACCCAAATTGAGGGCCTGATTTTGTTACACAAAGGTAAATCAGGAGTAATTCCTATGAAATCAATGAAATCATATTGGTGTAAAATCAGGTTACGTGATAGGAGAATTAGGTTCTAGGAGTATAGATTTGGTTCCATATTTCTTGTGACATCTCTCTCTTGGTCTAGGTTCTGATCTCATTTACAGTTTTGTAAATTAAAGTTAATGTGAAATTACAATGATGTAAATGAGATCAGAATCTGATTGCTGCTTGCTTTAGGAGGGAAACTAAAATATCAAATGTCTTAAGATACAGAGGCTGATTCTCTACTGTGCAAAGAATTGTGTACCCCTGTAGCTATTGGCTTCAGTGGAATTACACCAGTGTAAAATTGTGTAACTAAGAGGATCAACACCACTACTTAAATTTCTTAAAAAGATGGAGGGAGAGAGGTAATTCAAATCTCACTATAGTCAATGAAAAGCCTTCCAGAGCCTTAAATGAGCGTTGGACTGGGCCTCTGTAGCAATGCTATAGCATGAAACAATTAATCAAGATCATACAACCTTGCTCATAAATAATCTTTCTGCATCATAACCCCTTATGAATTTGTAGCTACCTGCATGTTTTTGTTCACTGCATTTCCCTAAGAAGACACAGTAGCCTGAGGCAATTCTTTTCGACCTTTCTCAAACGCAATGAATTCAGCCTCAGGGTGTTGCAACATCTGATCAATATTTACTCAGCAAGATAACTGTAACAAGAATCAAAATATTTTTAATAATACAGTGGATCTTTTTGACTAGAATGCTTGAACTATTCTGGAGTAAAATTTAACATTTTTAGTTGGGGTGAGGGAAATATTCTGAGGTTTGGAACTGGTTCATTTTGAATTTTACAGACAATTGTATTAGCGCCCATTCAGAATATATATTTTTCCTACCAACCTGTAAAAGTATTAATACCCTGTTGGCAAAAAAAACAAGGTTCCTGAAATATGCATATTTTTAAACTTAGCTGCTTCCTTACAAAATCTTTGAACTAAAAGTATGATGGTAAATGGATGTAATGAGCTATCAAAATGACATTTTTGGATTACAACTACTGCATTAAAGAGAGTATGCATCATTGCCAAAAACATATTTAGAATAAAAATGATAATACCAGGCTTTTGACATTGCTGGTTGGCAGAGTATATTTTTGTAGTTCTCTTTTTAGAGTGGAAGCTTTCTGCTGATTGGTTTTGTGCTTTATTATGTTACCCTCTGGTCACATTGACAGTAATTTATACTGACTGAAAATGCCTCTTCTTCAAATGTAATTTTTTTAGCAATGTCTTTAAGATATCATGCAAGGTAAAATGAAAACTGAGGTGATCATGCAACATTTAATTTTATGAAAAGACTTGTACTAAAAAAATTAGGAAGGATAAAAACAAGGTGATGTTTTGGATTTCAGTAAAAATGTGGATTTTTTAATGTTTTGTGTTTCATTAAACTTTTTTCAAGTCTTGTAAAAGATTTGCCCCCTTAATTTAAACCAGACTTACACATTTTTGTACACCTACTTGCCCACGGTGTATAACTTGTTTTAACCAGTGAATGAAATATCATTAGCTTTATTATTAGAAGTACAGACAAGTAGATTTTGTGCATGGGTTGGTTCATCTTGATGCTGACTTTATGGGGTTGATTTAAATTATTGGGTTTTTTTTACTGCAAATTTTAATCATCAAGCTAGTTTTTGTAGGTAAGTTGAGGACTGGTCATGCCAGCAAAGCTCTTGTTTGAAAAAGCGTTCATGCCCTGCTTGTAGAATGACAAAAGTTAAAATAAAAGGAATGAAGAAGGGAGAGAGGAGGAGAGAATCCGGATTCAAATACACTCCTGTGATTTTGTTTCTGGGTTGAATCCTAAATCCAAAGGGCCAGTTCCAGTTCAGATTCTTCTGAAATGTTGTATCATGAGATTACTGCCTTTCAGGCCAACATCTTCAAGTAATAGCTGATGAGATTTTGAAACAGTCAAATCATAAATCTGATTTTCTGTAGAGGTCAAACCCTAATCTAACTGGATACCATATTCAGATGAGCATTCAAATACCAGCTCCTCAACACAACTCTCGTTCTGAATTCTGTTCTGAGCATATAATGAATGATTTTCAAGTGGGTTCTAATTTTGACAAAACAAGTTCTCACATCCCTAGAGGTAATATGATTACATTAAAAAACAAAATCCCATTAACCTTTGCCCAGACCTGATGCACTTAAGGTATTTTTGTTGTTGTTTGGTTTTTTTAGGTTCAAAGGATTAGTTTACTTTATTTTTCTCTTCTAATTGAAAATGTTTTGGTACATCTGAATACTACTGAGCTCAATGGAAGCATAAATAACAAAAAAACTCTCATGGTATTTGAAGTTTGAGCATGGTCAAAAAGGACCAGAAATTTCTTTCACTCTAAGTCGGTTTCAAAATTTTCAGGCTAGTCTGCAGAATCACAAGATGGATTTGACACATTTAAAATAAAAAGCTACACTTCGTGGACATTTCACATAATCATCAGCACATATTTAAAATGTATCAGCATTCTAAACAGGCATTCAGGCTCTCTGTTCAAAGTAAGCTGGCTGTCCCAGCCTTCTGAGGCATGGGTGTAGGCCTTTCCCTGAAGGTTTGAACATGGAGTGTATGTGTGCCTGTGAACAGATATAGATTTCAGCCTATACTGGCTGGCCACAGTAATTGAGCAAAATTTTCCATCCAGGACTCAGAGCGTCTTGATACCTACATACTGTTGTCTACCTGCATGTATGCCACTTACCTCTGACACCAGTGCTGCTGTGACTTAGTTTCCCTCTAACTGGTTGGGTGTTCCTCAGGCGATAGGGTGATTTGGGTTCTCTGCCCCACAGTCCAAGCCAACTCCCCCTATTCCAGGGCAAAACAAAAGAAGTCCAAACTCAAAACAAACAGGCCTTCCATAACCAGTCTTTTTGATCCAGAATAACATTATCCTTCACTCCAGAAGTGCACACTCCCTGTGTGCACACATTCTTTCTATAGAAGAACTAGATAGATTCCATTATTTTAGGAGCTTCATCTGCAGTCAGCAGATGATGACATTCGGACATCAGTGAGGCACCTCTTCAATGTTGCATCATGTGTATCCCTAGAAAATGAACAGAAAAAAGTGATGTGGGCATTAACGTATACTTTACTTGGGGTAAAAGGATATAAAGATGCTAGTTGGCATTAGCAACACCAAATATTATAAAACATTTCAATTCATCCAAACTAATGAGCCCTGAACATGTGTGCAGAGTTGGTGGCATATGGTTAAAGTGGGCAAAGGCAGGGAATTTTTGTAGACAGGCGTAATTTTAGATAACAGGAACACAAATGAGGAGGAGAATATAATAAAACAGATGGAGCCAATGAAAGCAAAGGAAAACCCAGGAATAGCTACAGTTTATCATTAATATTCGATAAATAAGAACATCTCTTGGACTGAATACCTCTCTCTGAAAGTGTGTTTTTGTTATACGACTTCACATCATATCTGTATAAAAAATATAGAAGTACAGAAACCTGGGATCGTCCACATTATGCTCAATGCAGGGTGGAGTCTCCTGAGCCTAAATCCAGCTAATTTTTTCTAGAAATTTTACTCAATAAGTACCAAGCAGCTGTTTCTCTGATTGAAGTATGAAAGATAGTTTTGTCATCATTAAAGATTTTTTTTTAAAAAATTCTAACTTTTTTTTTTTAAACGGCTTTAGTGCCTTGCGTGCTTAGAGTAGGATGTTGAAATTTGGCAAGTAGCTAGTCGTAGAGTCAGAGGAGTCACTTGAAACTTGGCAAAGAACTAGGCCCTATGCCTCTGTTATGCCTTTCAGTGATCAGGATGAAAATAATTGAGATTTATCAACTGCATAGGGGTTTAAAGAGTCAACTCTGCATGCACAGTGGATTTTGTACTGCAAACTCTAAAATCCTGGTTTTTTGGCTTTGCACTTATATGCAGACCATGGGAAATTTCACAGGGATGTGCAATGTATTACTTTATGCTGACAGAAAGAGGCTGGGCTTCAAAGGAGACCTGCCTCCTACAAGAGAATTTCTCAGAATAGTAGGCTGGGGTGGTCTTCAATAAATTCAGAACCTACATAGAATAGAATAATATTGGGATGAAGTGCCAACAGCATATCACTCCTGTACTTCATACTCTTCATTAACTCCCTGTTTTCTTCTAATGTCAATTCAAGGACTACGTCCTGATCCTCAAAACCATCATCAAGTCAGGACCGTGGTACAGAGAACCCAGGCACACCTGTTCATTCATTATCTCCCAGGGAAGATGGGCATCTCCTGGATAACGCACCCTGTACATTTGCTAAAATTTTCCCACAGTGACTGCAGGGGGAGATTTCCAAAGGCACAAAGAACAGTTAGGCACCCAAATCTCAGTGCAACTCAGTGGGTGCTGAGTGTCCAATTCCTATTTGAAAAGCTCCCATGAATCCACAGTATTTTAAAAGAAAAAATTAAAAGAAACGACAGATGTGCTCTTTAATAGACTACACTATGGACATTATCATGCCAAACTGATTTGCCCATGCAGCACGTAGATGGCTGAAATCACTAATATGGATGGAAAGTATATCTGTCTTTCTGTCGAGGAAGGGGGGAAAACAATTTATTATAGTTGTGAACTTTTTGCATTTCCTATGTACATACACATGCTTTTCTTTAATATCTACATTATTTTAACAAAAGTAACATCTGTTGGGCCATGTTCCTTTTAGTCAGAGATCCTTTAATGCTTTTTAATATCTTTTTTTATTTAAAATAAATTGTGCTGTTACATTGCTATAACAAATCACTTTCAGAGTAAGGGGATTATTATTTATCTGAACAGAAACTAAGATGGAAAGTCAGAATATATTAAAATCAATTTCATTCCTTGTATTATTGAATTAGAAAGCACATTTTCATTTCAGTTAGTTGCAGTGCTTCATTGTCTCTTTTCCACCTATCCTTGAAAATATGATATAATTGGAAAATAATAATAGTAAATAACTGATTGAAAATAGATTTCCTGAAAGGCCGTTTCAACAAAATCTGGACAAAAAATGACTGGCATTAAGAAAGGGGGGAAAAAGCACAGTATTAGAGCACCTGATGGCACTGCTCTTTATCAGATTCAGGGTATGTTGCTTGGAAGCTAAACATCTCTTCGTTTCGTTTACATTAAATAACTTTCTGGCTATCTCCTACACCCCTCCAAACTTGCAAAATTTTCCATTCCTCACACACTTCACCAGTGGAAATATTTTAACTTATTGTATGCACTTATGAGCATGTGAATATGTCCACAATGTAGCTAACCTAGGTTTATTTCCAGTGTGTTGCATACAATCTTCTATCTCTTAGAAGAAAAAGGGACCTAGTAGTTACTCTAATACAATAAACTTACAGGCAGGCAAAGTAAGAAAAATGCTGCTTTCGAACTTATTAGAGTTTGATTTAAAGATATTTACTGTGTATATTTTGATATGTGACGTTGACAATTTGTGTTTTAACAGATATAAAGCTTTAACTTTTTTAATCTCCATGTCTGTTTCATTAAATAATTATTCTCTGACATTTCAAACTCCCTGTCTATGTTCAAGTTACAACCGCTTGTTTTACTGATAAAGCCAAGTTTTTATTCGTCCTGGACAAATGAGCTGCATTTAACCTGTTATGCAGATGAGACATCTCACTTGTCAAACAAGGGTTAATTTCATTTTATTCCTCTGGACTTACCTTAAGAGCAAGAGTGGATGGTGAATAATATATGCAGACAGGAACATAAGAACAAGTGGCCTGATTTCATGGACATCTTTTTTTTTTTATAGTTTTCACACACATTGATTAGGTTAAACTCACTGGAAGCCCATTCGCTTTATGTTTTTTATAGCACTGGGAAGCCTACCAGCAATAAATTACTACCTTTAGTCCCATGATGGCTCAGTTTCTCTGGCCAACAAATATGCTGGATGATATGGAGCTAATGTTCCATTCACTGAATGCTCATTCCCCACCCTTCTGCTCCAAACAGGGAGTTTGTGAACAAGTAATTCACCTATGCCTACATATCTGGACTCAAAGTCCAGGCAACCTCCATAGGAGTGTACTAAGGATACTTACTCTTCCTTATTCATGTACAGGGACACAGCTGTTACTAAGATCATCAGAGAAAGCTACCTCTGAACACATCTGGGACTGAAAATCTGTAAATCAGAATTATGGTGTCAGAATGATTTATTAATTGAGATGAGCCCATCTCTTTGCTTTTTAAAAATCCTCTTCTAGATCTCACATGGTTACTGTGATAAGAAATTATTTACACCCAGGCAACTTCATGGGGTTGCATGGGTGTAATTATGGGCAGAACTTAGCCCATTAACTAAATTTAAAGGCCAAATTTATCCCTGGTGTAATTCCATTGAAGTCTCTGGGTCAGTTACAGATCTTAGTTCTAGTGGTACAATGTGATTACCAGCCAAACATTTCCCACTGTATTTATATAGTTTAATTGTTTTTATTATTCATCATGTGTCCAGTGCAATTTACAGGAGCTTAGCCAATGCAGCCAGAAGATATTCTGAGCCTAGCAGCGGTATTAACTATTCTGTTTCCTCTACATATAAAACTATCCCATTGCTTTTTCTCTTCTTTCTTCATCCAAAGACAGACTAGCTTCCTGAAAGCAGGAGCCTAAGGAAAAGGATCTAGGAAGAAATTTAAATGTTCCAGATCTCTTCTTACTCGCTGCAAATGAGAGACACAAGATATTACATGTAATACCAGCTATTATGGTAATGGTCATGGAACAAAAGCCTAATATTTCTCATGTTCATTCAGAGCTGGGGAAAAATTTGGGGAAGAAGCTAGCACTTTAATTTTTTTTCTCTTTCCTTTTATTTCTGCTGCCCACTTGCCAAATGGAACACAAACCACTTACAAATTGGAATTATCCAATCAAATTTACCCTAAGGTTTCATTATTTATAAAATTATGGTGAACAGCAACTTATATTATGTATGAGTGTATGCCTGGATTGCCTTATTCTTGTCTCTTTCTAAGTGTTTCAGTCAAGTGAACTACTTGCTCCACTTTGAATTAATTATCATAGACAGGAGATGATCTTGAAGAGTGATAAAATAGATGAGGAGGGAGGAGCAGATGACATGGAGTATGCATAGTTTAATTTTAGCTCTATTGATTGGATTGAAAATCCAATTCCCTGTTAAAGATTCTTTATGTATATCTCTATATATATAGCCATGAAAAGAGGCTACTCCTGAATGAAGTTACATCACCACGGAAGAAAAAAGGGAGGAAATGAATTAGTTCTAAATGCTCTGGTTTTGAACTATTGAGCAGCAATTAATATGTGACATTGATAGTTGAGTAAACTTTCAATATTCTTGCAGAAGCAGCAGCTGTGGAATTATAGCCTAAACTCTATCTTGAGGTGTCACTAAATGCAACAGATTTCTGAAAGCTTACTTGTATACAAAGATTCCGACCTTATCCAAAACTTCCAAAGATTTCAGTGGGATTTTGGGGTGAACCAGCAAAATGCAGGATCAAGCCCAAAAGAAGCATAATGTGATCTGGTCATTAATGCAGCTGTTTTCAATTTCTAATGAATGATGCAGAAAAGAAATAACTACCTCTAGTTAAATTATTAATAAATCATAGGGCAAACATGAATCTATCAAGTATGTCAGTATAATCTAATCATGGATTAAAATAATTCATCTTTTTTCTAATACTTCAGCGGACATGTGGAGTAAAGAAGGATTTACATTTTTTGCCCACTGTGACACAAAGGTACTTTAAATTTTCTTTTCAGCATTCTCTTTATTTCTGTGCTTCCCCAAAAGGTGTATAAATTCAGGGTCATTGCAAAAAAGAATGAGTTATAGCCTAAATTCTTAATTTTCCACTTCATTACCAAGTCCTATCTGAATCTCATTTACTTCAGTGCCTTATTTTTCTCTAGCCAATGTATTATCTTTGATATTTTCCATTTTATATATGAATATGGTGATATCCAAAGAACATTAGAGAGAAATAATTATTTTTAATCTTTCTGAAAAATGAATCATTACAAATAACCCTCTATCTTCCAACACAAAGGAAAGAAAAAAGAAAAAAAATATTGCTATTCCTTAATTTAAATAAGAAAGGGTATCATTCCAGACAATTAAAATGATACATTTTGGCCTTTAAAGAGCCAAGATTATTATATACTTTCAGTGTTACTAGGAGAAACATCACATTTTTTAAAAAATGCTTCAGCATAGTATCACTCTCTATTTCTTAGAGCTATATGTTTCATAGAAAAAATTATAGACTAAATGCTTCTTGCTGGACACATTAGCTTTATATTAAATTCTATAATAGTATATTAAACCACATAAATATGCATTCATCTTATAAGGATCTGCTGTGAGCCCAGAAAATGAAGAAATTCAAGATACAGTACTGTAGAAATTATCCTTTAGTCAGTGCCTTAAATCTAGGGGCCGGATCCTCAGGTGATAAAGCTATGACAAATTATACCAGCTAATAATCTGACCTTTTTTGTTCTAGTAACCCACCCCCCATATACCAACTTCCTGTCAAGGGCTTTGTCCAAAGAACTGCAGTCTTGATTTTTATCAGATGCTGCAGCAGCACAGCTTCAGGGCGTCTGTACATGAAGAGATGAAACTGAATTCCTGGAATGCTCCAGGAATCCTATTTATTGACAGATGTAAACATCTATCGGCTCCAAAAATTTCACCATAAAATGATCTTGTGACTAGGTTCTAGAGCATTAACTATTTGTAAGGCTGTCCTAGCAAAAAACGGGAAAAGTCATGGTCTTGACATGGCAAAAAATTGCAAAATTCATATTTTTTATTTTTGTTAAGCAGGAAAGTTGTAGCATACAACATTTTAATTACTACAGGTACCTTCCACTAAAAAGTGCAAAGAAAGTAACATTAATTGATTAAACAGAGTGAGAAAGAGAAATAAGCATTAAAAACATATACAGATAGCAAAACACTAACAGAGGTGCAAATGTATACAAATTTAGTGGCAATCACACTAAATTAAAAAAAAAGGGGGGGGGGGGGCAAGGATGAAATCCCAGTCTCATTTAACTCAATGGTCAAACTTCCATGAAAGTCAATGGGCCAGGATCCACAGTTAAAAGAAGCAACAGGATACCTTACCTTTGTTCATTGCAAGGATGAGATCAATTGCTAACTATGCAGGGTTACTAAATTGTTAAGGACACTATTGTGTCTCAAAGATCATGGATTCTATGACTTTAATGGACCTCTGGGATTTCTTTAGCTCTCAGTTTTCACCCTCCCTGGCTTGAACTGTCCATCTCTCCCCTCCCTCCTCCATCGTACAGGTCATGGGCTTCTGTTAATTTTTGTTTATTGCCCGTGACTTGTCCATGACTTTGATGAAAAATTCCCGTGACAAAATCTTAACCTTACTGATTAATCTGATTAATAATGATGCCTGTTTGTTGCGCAGTGAAATAGTAACAGCTGATTCACCCTGTTATCAGCACATGTTCACCCACATTTTATGGTCAGCTAATGGGTTAGCATTCAAAACTCCTCCTTTCTGTGGCTTTCTATTGTTTAACACCACAAAAGCTTACTGTACACATCAACCTAAACTTGTCCCTTGGTTTTCCCCACAGGATCCTTTCTTCCCTGCCCCAGTTTCCTTTGCCTCAGCATCAGAAACCCTGACAAACCTTTCCATATTTCTGGGTTAGAAGCTAACAGGACGCTCCTGATCTGGCTGCAAGGATGTATCAGCAGGAATAACTCAGCATCTCTGTGAAGGGTCCTGAGTTTTAGCATCTGCCACCTTGACACAGCTACACAAAGTTAAAGACAGTGCAATATTGTATTGCATGGTAGCTGAAAATTGCCCATGGTCTGGGGACAGTCAAAATATCAGCTAAAAAGACAAGTTACTAGAATTGTTAGTGCTAGCAGCCTTTAGTATAAGCCCCATTGAAAACTGAAACACGGCAGCTTCTCTTTCTGAAATGTTTCAGCTTTGCAGTGCTCCAGAAGCAGTCTCAAGAAGTGTGATTAAGCAATATGCATACTTTAAAATTCCTTGTGACTGAAGTGGAAATGGAAGACAGGCTCCCAAACAATATAATGCAACCTTAGCTAGAGCAAAGCAGATCAGAGATTCTGGTCTCATAAAATAAAACGGGATTGTTATTTCGCATCAGCTTGGGCTCTAGGCACTACTAAATTAGCTACCATCATTGCTCAACAGAGATCTTAGCTGAGATATCTATTACACCTCTGGGGCGTTTTCTAGATCTGCTCTCCAATATTATACCTAAAAGTCAAGATGAGCAAAAGTGGATAGGACTCGTCAGCTGCTAATGGTTTCCTCTGCCTGTTATCAGTAGTAAAGAAATACCCTTTTTTACTGCTGTACCAGTTTTCAAGTCTGTGCTGTTTTCTTCATTTCACTATTATTCTCTGGTTCTTGTTTCTAATCACTTTATGTCAGTTTCTGCTTAAACTCAACTACTCTGTCAGGATGGACAGGTAGACCTAGTAGCTCAAGGTATTTGTGGTGCTTCTCTTCTAGGTGCTGGATGTGTGGCAGATTGATAGCGGTTGAGTGGTTGCACAGCGAGGGTGCTCAGTGGCCTATGTAAAATTAATGTGTCTCATTTCAGTTCATTTGGTGTAGGGTCCAAACTCTAAAACAGACTAAACTCAGAGAAATTTGGATCAGAATCCAAATCTAAGCTTCCAGACTGGGCCCTATTTTTATAATGGCCTAATCCACAATGCTGGATGTGAGCACCCCATAATTCTATGAACATTTGGATCTGGATCTGTTGGCAGCTCATCACTAGTTCCTTGTGGACCCATATAATAAAATCCAGCATCACAATGAGTATTAATTAGCATCAGTGTTAGTAATCTCAGCAAAGAGCTCATGAGTTATAGGGAAATGGGGACTGAACTGCCTGGGACAGTTAAAGGGGACCCTACCAATGCTGAGATGCCATTTCTCACAGCCTGCATGATACTCACACATCTGCATGTCCTGTCATATATCCCCCACAGCCCAACAGTAACCTCATGTATCCAAGAGGTTTGTAAGGAAGGCCAGACAGAATCTTCTATATTCCCTCCTCCCAGCTACCACTGTGGTACAAGTCAAACTGTATCTTCTGGCTCACAGCCAACATGGTGCGGCAGAACAGAGAGAGGGGGCCAGCGAGAATGCAAAGTAAGTAATTTACACTAACAGGGGAGATGTCACAGGGTGGAAGAAAATTGTAGGCTCACCTGATGTGAGACTTACATAATGTCATATTCTTCCTTCACTTACAGCAGTTTTAAACCAACCTAACTCTTGTTTATTTCAATGGAGTTACTCCTCAGATGCATCTGTGTAAGTGAAATGTGAATTCACCCCATAATCATTTATATCATCACAAAATTTTCCTTCACTATCTTCTTCAGAGAAAGTGTCCCTTTCTCTCATTAGACATACCTGTACAATTCCATTTGGACAAGATTCTGCTCTCAGTACATTACAAGTAACTTCACTGACTTAAGTTGAGTCATTCCAGCTACATGCCGGAGAAAATCAGAGAAAGATTTAGCCCTAGTAGAAAGGACAGACTGACGCAGGAATATTCCTGATATGACATTCCATTTTGAAGGTGAGTCAGGACTGTGCTAGAGCTTTTCTGACATTTTATTGAATCCTGGCAAGGGTTTCCAAGTAGAAATAAATGAAATATTCTTTTTTCCTGAAACTTTTTCATACTTACAGTGTGCATTACACTCATTAATAACAATGTGGAATGGCTTTTTCTATCCGGGCAGAGATAAATAATTTGTATATATTTAGGAGTGATTCACTTTTAAAGCTATCGAGTTTTTATCTGTATCTACTTATACAGGCCAGTTTTGACGAGATTCATGACTCAGGACTTTCTGTTTCTTCGGGCTCTGCTGTCCCACTTCACTCTATAAAAAAAGCTATCCTTAGTGATCTAGTGCACAAGAAATATGCTTTGACGCATGTGATGCCCTATGGGTTGTGGTTATTACTTTGATAGCACTATAAGTGTTCACATCACTTTACAAAACACAAAGCACTGACAGTCATTGCCCTGAGGAACTTACAATCTAAATCGGTTGGAACAATACAGTAAAAGGATAATGGTGTACAGGTGGCAACAGACATATACATAGAAAATCGGAGACATTAATGTCCTAGAGGTGAAGTCAAGGAACTTGAAATTGATTTGGAAAAGGTGAAGAATCTAGGGAAATGATGTGGCTGTAATGACAGGTGAAGATTTTGGTTCTGGTATTTTGGGCAGTCTGGAGAGGTGATGATAGATATGTGGAGATTACAGTAGTCAGTAGGCAAGTGATCAGCTTTTTCACTTGGAACAGAGTGAAAGTGGTGGATTTTAGAGACATGAGGTATGTCTACATTGAAACATAAGCCAATGCCTGAGCTTGGGATCAAACCTAGCCCCTCTTGTGTCTACATTGCAGTAGTGCTAATCCAGGGCTTGGACTCAGTGTCCCAGGGCTTTGCAGGGTTGAGGGTCTGAGCTTAACAAATAAGCCACGACTCAGGATCTGAGCACTATGCTTTGCAGTACAGAAGCAGCCCCACTTGACTTGGGTCTCCAGAGTCAGCCAGAAGTATCCCTCAATTCCATCGGACAACTTCCTTAGTCCTTTCTATCCCAACAATCTACAATCCATTCTATTGAAAATGGAAGCCACGTCTCCCCTTTGTGAATGGTGCAGCTCAGGGCAGCATTAACCCATTCTCTCCTGATCACCAGTCTGCAAGCACAGCCTCCAAGGTTTGTAATAAAGAGCAAATTGATCAAGCCTTTTGCAAAGTGAACCGCTTCCCTGTAATGTGCAAGGTGGGTAGTAAAGTTTCCCCACAGTGCAACATGGTCCTCAGGCTAGCGCTGCCACATTTGGGCTGGAGAGGGGCAGTATGTTATGGAACAGGAATACGGTTACTTTGACTTGGGTCTGCACAATTCAGTGTGAATGCTAGAGCCATAGATTCGAGCATGGGTTAGAAAGAATCTTAACATAGGGTTCAAATACAATACATACGTTCAAGCCCAGGGCTCACTAATATGGGTCAGATGACTTGACTCACATATACTGCAGTGTAGACATACCACTAGAGAGAAAAGTGGCAGGACTTTTTAAAAACCTGGATGCAAGGGATGAATAATATAAAGAAGTGGGGGAGAGGAAGTGAAGGTTGCAAGCTGCCTCACCAAACTTTATTGATGGCAGACAGGAAAGTGCTATTATCAAGAGTCAAAAAGAAAGAAGTGAGGAAACGAGGCTCGAGTGTAATGCTGTTAAACAAAAGGAATCATGTGAATCCCAGGACCACTTGAAACTCCAGAAAAGAATCAAAATCCATGTTTCCCAACAAAACTAGCAGGATAGCACACACTATTTTCAGCAGGTACTGTAGAAAATGGAGAATAAGAAAACAAAAAAAGGACTATGGAAATATTATTTGACTCTTGCCTTTCAAGGACTTCAGCTTGCTGATTGTCTGGGTGTTCATACACATGAATTGCTCTTTTTGTGGAGTGTTCTCTACAGCCCTTGTCCTTTGCCAGGTCTTTTGCAGGCCATTAAGAAACAAAGGACCAGATGAGAATCTGAAGGGCCTGGTGCCCACTGTTGTAAATCTTGAAACATCCACTACTCCCTGATAGTAGATTTTTCCTGTTATACACACACAATGCGCATCTGGGATTAGAGTTTGTTCCAAAGTCTAAATTTCAAGGGGCTTAATTATTAAATCATGGAAAGTATTATTGTTCTCTACGAACTCACCTATTAAAAATGTATAGGCTATACTGATTTAAACATCAATACATAGTGTCAAATTCTGTCACCCTTACTCACACTGAGTAATAGTTTACCAGTAATTTCACTTTCAACGGATTATTCACAGCATAAATTACTACTTAGCATGAGTAAGGGTATCGGAATCTGGTCATTATTGAAGAACAAGTTTGTCAGCCAGTTGACAGCTATCTTTAGAGAACTTGTTGAAGAATTTACCTCTGAAGAAAGATGTTGGATCCCCACAGCCATTATACAATGTAGTAATTTCATTTACCCTTTGATCAGTTGCCCTGTATTATACATGCACTGAGAATCAACTGTGGATTTTATTTCTTATTTTATTACCTGCCTTTATCACTCTGATGTCCCGCTCCTATTTTGTTGACTGATTCTGCTTCCTCAAATACTTTATCTATTATTAAAAGAGCTACATGGAAAAAGGTGGAACACTTTGTGTTCCTCATTGGAAAATTTCATTTTTCCCGAGAAAAAACAAAACCCTGAAAACTTACTTTATTTTTTCCCTCTGAAAATGTCTCAGTTTTGGCATTTTTGGTTCCATGACAAAAAATTGAATTTTTTTTTGAGGAAATCAGTCACTTTCTGTAAAAATGTTCATGCCGTTAGAAACCCAGTTTTCCATTAATAAAAAAAAATTGAGATGGACAACTTAAGGTGCAGGCTATAAATACACAACAAGTGAGCAGTGCAACTATAAAGTGAGGAAAGTAATACTTACTTGGTTCTGTAAAGCACTTTGAAATCTTCAGATGGAAATTGCTCTCTGTGTGCAAAGTGTTATTGTTTTTATTACTGCTAATGCAGCTCTGTCAACTTAAATGTCATCCTTTGGACTTTAAAATCTTCCTCTCTATCTCAGTGGTAAATTGTGACTTGTGCTATACAACCATAGAGGGGAGTAATATACCTTATACTTTATGAAAGCTACTCTTCCCTTGGGTCTGGGCATGCATGATAAATAGGTGTTGAGCACCTGCTTACTCCTCCCCTCAGGTCAGGTGAGTAGAATGGGCAGGGAATGAGCAAAATCTTGACTCCATCCCTCTTACGCACTGACCAGTGCAGGTAAGTGGCATGGGCTGGAGGAAATCATAATTTGCTTTGTCTAAATTATTCCCTCTCCCTGAGCAAGACGGAAGAAGAGGAAGAATTATGATTTTAAATGTCTCCTGGGGCTGCTTCCGGATTAATGCATATTATGCACCACCACTTGCTCATGGCTGTACCAAAAGTCCAAACGTAGATAGCCCTTATTAAGTACAACAGCTCATTTTTTCAAATGAATTTTCCACGTTAAGTAACTTAATGTTTACTTCCTCCCTGCAAGTGCAGCACTTTACAATGAAGCAATATGTACTTGTGGGCAGTGATATCTTTTTTTAGAGGAATTTTCAAAGGAAAGGGACAAAATTTAAGCCTATAGTTCATAGTGGAACACAGCAAATCAATTCCCACTGCATACTGTTGTTCCCACTGTTGTTGTTGGTACTGCTTATCATCTCTTACAAAATTTTAAATAAAAGTTGTAAGCGTGTGGACTTGGAATTGGTACAGTATCCAAGGTTATTTTGCTTTGAATGTGACCAGTGTTATTTCTCACCTCAGCAAACAGAATGAAAATCTGCTCTTTCAAGTGTGAAGAAGACTTCAGGGACTGAAGAAAATTTTGCTGACAAACACTTTATATAATATATCTTTGACATAATGTTTAAATAACACTATGAAGTGACATCCTGTGTACTTCTTTTACAATGCACTGCATATAATACAGAAGAGTTAAAACTTTAAACTGCTAGCATAAGGTAAACAAAGCAATTGATTTGCATAAGTGATTCTATTCATATGCTGTGCCAGAAGTCTTGAAGATGTTTAGGTTGAGAAACTGGCACTCAGTGAAAACTAGCTTTAATTAAACACTTAGGGCCTGATCCTGCATTGACTGATGTCAAGGCAGAACTCCTATTGACTTCAAGGTTGTAGGAAGGAATAGGCTATCATTTAGGAAGCATATTCAAGAAGTTAGGTGAAGTGAGCAGAGCAGCAGAATTTTGCAAAATATTACAATTCTTTGTTTTGCCAATTTTCTCTTCTGCATTTTACTTCCCTGAATTTTGTTTGTTTTTTAATTTGGCATATATCTTAGCTGCTACTATTTGATGAACACTATTATAGAACTTACATAGATACAGAGTTGATTCCCCACCCCCCGCCCATGTGTTAGTTCTTCCACTAATCTAAAATTGCCAAATTTTGTCAGAATCCTTATTTGTTACCTGAAATTCACTTGAACTCTGACAATCAATACCCTGGCTGGAAAATAGAGGGCCTTTAACTCAGCCATCTATTAAGTGCCAGGAAATATCTAACCCAGAGGGCACCTCTGCTATTATAAACTGTGGAAATACCATAAAAATGTAATGAAAACAGTGTTTAGTTTTTGATGTGATAAATACTATGCTTAAACTTCTAACTGCATATTGTTATGCATAAAATGTTCTATATACAGTATGAGGCTAGAATGTTATTCTAGTTTCAACATCATAAATCCAGAATAACTCCACTGAATTCTCTAATTTTGAGCAAGGCATTTTTCTACTTCCATTGCTGTAAGTAACAGGACTTTAATCAGAAAGATGCTTTTTTTGTTAAGTAGTAGTAGTTCCTGTCCAAAAGCTAAAGCAAACAACAACATGAACTTGCGCATTAATTCTTTCACAAGTTTATAGATTAACATTCCTATTAGGTCTAAATCTTACTTTTCAACCTCTCTCAAAAAATAAAATTACACCTCCCCATGCACAATGTATTAAAGTACAGTTAAAAATATAAGAAGCTCTGCTTTTGGAGAACGTGTAAATATGTAACTTGAACGCTGGCTACCAAATACAACTCAGTATTAATCAATCAAAGTCCACTGAAGTAATCAGATAGACTCCTGCTGGCATCAGTGAGCTTTGGATCAGAATCATGATGATTAACTTGGTTTTCCAATTAAGAAGCCCCTATCTTTTCTACTTCATTTTTATTATGCTTTTCCCCTCCCACCTTGTTCCTTTCTTTTTTCTATGCCTTCTTCCACTCCTTCTTCCCCCCCACTAGCATTTATGAGTACCATGGAAGCTATACAAGAATCCAGTGTTTCCTGCTGGAAAACTGTAAATTGTTGTTTCTATGGGAATTATCCAGAAATTAATTTCCAATCTGTTCTGGGTTGGGGATGGTGAAGGGCCAGTAGTTATTTTCTGCAAATTTAAGAGCCAACAGCACAGACTCCCAGATGATAATTTAAATGCTGTGATGGGATAGAAGGTGAGGTATGTTTCAGATACTGGACCACAGGTGACTCAGGGCCTTAGAGTTCATAACCCACACCCTAAACTGCACCAAGAAGCAAACAGGAAATCAATGCAGAGAGGAGATCTGTGTCCATGCTGCTCAAAATTGGACAGCTGTATTCTACACTACCTGTATTTACATGCAAACTGGTACAGATATAAATAGCCACAACATCTCCTATTCTAGTGATTAAGTTATTTATTTAGTTGTTGCCTGGTTATTTTTTCTTGCTTGTCTTATTGCAAACAACAAAGCATTTATTTCTCTTTCCATCTTCTCTCTGTCACTTTCCATCAGCTAGTCCTTTCCTATAAGATAAAAGGCAACTGCTTGAAAAACCGTACTATATTTATATCACTGTTGTTTTGCTTTTTTTCTGTGACCCTTCTCGTCCTAGGAACTGAACAGATTCATCCTTTTTAGGTCTATCTGCAAGTTTAATGCCTTCTGTTTTCTGTGACATTTGGTACACAACAAGCAAGCTCCATAAAAGCACTCAAATGCAGATGAAATTTATTGAAAATCCTTTACATTTTTAGCCTGCAGGCAGTCCTTTGTAGAAGGGCAACTGTGACACGGTAAAGACCAACATATGACTCTCTGATCACCATCTGTCTACACCAGCTTCTTTTTGCTATTTTTGAAGCATTTCCTTTTCACTACAGATTCAGGCCCAGATTCTGATTATTATTTGATTCACGTAGCAGTTTTAACACAGACAGCAACATGAATAAATAAAGTTTTTATTATAGTTGGTTAAAATTTTCACACTAATGAATTCTATGTCAAAATATGGCTTTTTTTTTTTAAATGAAACCATTCACAAAAAATTGACTATCAAAGTATTCCTGTTTTTGTGAAAATTTCTGCATTTTTACCAACATTTTAATTTACATTTTAAATTAAGTTTTTTATTTACTGAAAAAAATCAGCTTTTTGATAGTGAAAAAAATTGAAAATGATTTCAGTAAAAATTGATTGAAATTTCAAAATTGCTTCTATGTGGCAGAATTTGAAATAGACCTGTTCTCCATTTTTCTTGGATTTTTTCAAAGTTTTATGTGGAATACTTTTTCTGTTTTTTCATCAGCTCTATTTTATATAAGCACATATCTTTATTTTCAATGCACCTGGAAAGTGAAAGATCATATGACTGCCTGGGAGTGAGTTCGGGGGGGGGGAGGAGGAGGGAGGAAGCTGATAGACAAATCATTGAAATCCAAATTATCATTTCTCAAGATACAATTCATTTCCATTTGTAGCCAAACATTTTAACTCTGATTTCCAGACAAGAAAATTGAAGTTGTTTGATTCACTATGATACCTAACCTGAAATCTATTCTGAAAGAGAACATTTGAGTAATGAAATGGTACACAATGAGAAGGAAACTCAAAGATTTTTCTTTTAAAATGATTCCAGTGCTTAAAACAAACATGTGCACACTGGATAAAAACATAAGGTCAGGTCATTTCTCCTGGTGTAAATCAGCCAAGTCCATTGATATCAAAAAAACTTTTTGATCTAGAGACTTGAAACAACTTACCCAAAATTAGCTTGAGAAGAAGTTCCATACTTCAAAAGACTGACTGATTTTTTTATCTAAAAAGAGACCTTCCTACTGGCAGCAGTTCTCAGAATTCCTATGCTGGCCGCCAGCAACCTGACAGGTACTTCCTGAGACTCTGATGATGATGGTGAGCAAATGGAGAAGGTGAGACATTGCTGTGTCCTCCTCAAGAAAGGTCCAAAAAAATAAATGAGAATCTCCCAGGCAGAAGTGAAACCGGATAAATTAAGTCATCAGTGGTCAATATGAATGACACAGTGGTTGAATTTAAGACCGGGATGGAAACTACAAAGCAGAGAGTCAGTTATATAAATAAAGATGACTCTATGATACAGAGAGAAATCTCAGACTAATGAAAACCTGTGGACATTTTATTTTAAACGATGGAGGACCTTTAAAGTATCTGAGGTGGTGTACCGGAGACAGTCCTCTTGTATTTGTACAGACATTATTCAACAGAGTTCCAGCAGGACAGAGGAATTCCCAAGCGTGGAAACAGAGAGCCCGCAGAACTCTCATACTTAAGCTAAAGCTTTTCCCCACTTTTAATTACATGAATGAATTTTGTGCTCAAATTGTTATACAAGCTTTGGTCTCTTTCTTGCTTCCTTTGTAAGTTTGACAAAACTTTGGTGAAAATTAGTCCCACTGAATTTGGATTTTTTTAAATCCCTATTTTAGTATGAATTTTAGTGAAAAATACATGTATGTCGCATGATATTACTTTTATGAAATGGGATCCTTCGTGTCCAATGATTAGCCCTCATGGAAGAAAACAGTAGAACAATTAATCAAAAACATTAGGGATGAAAATGTGTTTAACTGTAAAGTACATTTTTAACATAATTATGAGTAATACCAATATGGAAAATAAGAGCAATTAGCCTGCATCAGTGGTATTTTTTCCAATGTGAGTTTATAAAACATTAAGAAAAGAGAATTAAACTTACTGTTGTGGCTCATAAAGTGGAGATAATTAGTTTAGATGCATTAGAAATATAGGTGTTTATCTACAGTCCTTCAGTCATGGTGAATAAATCCCTTAAAATATTTTTTAAGCAAGAGTGTATTAAAGAATGTATTCTAAAACCATATTATTCATCACAGAAACAACACTGCTAAAACTTCCTCTGCAACATTCCAATTTGCTTTACTAGAATAATGTCAGGACCGCATTTTTTTTCCCCATTGGCTTTATCTATGTTTAGTTTTAGTCATTATTCTTGATGTAAATCAGTAAAAATTCATATAATGGGTACATTAACAATGACACAGTGTTATAATTTCTTTAATGCAACAAGAATGAAAACCACATTTGTCCTTTTTCCATTTAATTTCTGGCATATGAATACAGAATACAGAAGATAAAAAGATTAATAGGTACAGAATGGAGTTATAGACATGAAAATTATACATATTTTTCTTATTTAATCATGTAGCACGAAGCCAAACAGCATAGTGACTATTTTTGTACAGATTTATTCAGATACAACTCCTCCTTGTTACAGACAGATGAATGGACAGAAATATCATGACATTAGTATTTTGTACATATATGTAAAACACTTCTCTGATTCTTTTTACTGTCATTTAAAAACCACACTCAATGATTAGGCAGGAATAGTCTTCTTTTAATTATTTTATTATTATAATGAAGTTTTGTCCCATGACACTAAACTTGGGAGTCAAGTCCCAGGATCTCTCTGTAGAGAGAGAGAGAGACAAGATACAGGAAATGTGTGTTGTTGTGTTGGTAGTTCATCACTGACGATTACGACAATATTGTCGCAATTCTCATCTATGGCTATCATTGAAGCACTTATACGCTTTTTCTTTTGCTCTGCTTCAGTTCCCCACACAACATCTGTTTTGGGAGACGGTGATCTTCCATTCTGATGGCATGTCCAGTCCACTTAAATTTTGCTCCCAATAACATTTCCTCAATGCTGGTTGTGTTTGCCTTCTCTAGGACCTTAATATTAGTCACTCTGTCCTGCCAACAAATGCTTATTATCGAACGGAGGGAGCACATATGAAATTGCTCAAGCTATTTAATGTGCCATCTATAAAGAATTTGTCTCAGATCCATACAGGAGAGATGCTAGAACCACTTCACTGTAGATCTTCAATTTGCTGGAGAGATTAATGTTGGGTTGATTAAGGATTTTTGTTCAGAGTCGGCGGAGGGCCTGCCTAGCTTTACGGATACTGGAGGTAATTTCCTTATTCAGAGAATCATCACTCAAAATGGTGGTGCCCTGATATTTTAACTGATCTACATTTTTCAGCTGTATGCTTTGGATAAAGATGCCTGGTGCGGGGGCATTAGAATGAAGTGCTGGTTGGAACAAGACCTCTGTCTTGCCAAGACTGATAGTGAGGCCAAAGAATTGGCACATTTCAGAAAACCTGTCAATGATGACCTGAAGGTTGTCATGTCTATGGGCCATCAAGGCATAGTCATCTGCAAAAAGGACCTCAACTATAAGTCTCTTCAGCATCTTGGTCTTAGCACTGAGTCTTCAAACATCAGAGAGGGAGCCACTGAGTCGGTAGTGGATGTACATCTTCTGATCCAAGTCCCTTGTGACATGACTGAGGACACAGGCAAAGAACAGACTGAAAAACACTAGAGCAAGTATACAAGCCTTGCTTCACTCCATTTGGATTTTGAATGAATCGGAGAAGTTCCCTTTAGAGAGTACTTGCATTGTCATGTGTTCATGGAACAGAAGGATGATATATACGAACCTTCCTGGGCTGCACCATTTATAAACCTTCTCTGTTGACCATATCAAAAGCTTTGGTCAAGTCATGGAAAACTGCATACTGGTCCATGTTCTGCACTAAACATTTTTCCTGGTCCTGCCTTGCGACAAAAATCACATCCATAGTACTCCAACCTGGCCTGAAACCACAGTCCACTTCTCACAGATTCTCCTCAGATATGTTTGCAATGAAACCGTTTAGTAGAACACGAACTAGTATTTGCTGTGCTGTACAGAGGAGAGAAATGCCTCTGTAGTTTCTGCAATCAGCTTTATTGCCTTTGTTTTTGAACAGTGATACAACTGTAGCATCTTTGAAGCCTTGTGGCATTTCTTCTTCCTCTCAAATGCTACTCAGGATGTCATGAAACACTTCAATTGCCTTTGGGCCTGCTACTTTGTACAATTCTGCAGGAATACCATCCTTTCTGGACACTTTGCCAGAGTTTAATTGTTTGATGGCTTTCAAGACCTCTTCAACTGATGAAGGGCGACTGAGGTCCTCTTCAATGGGTTTCTCAGGTAATTGATCAAAGATATGCCGATCAATTGTGGATAGTCTATTGACTAGGTTATTGAAGTGCTCAGCCCATCTCTGTATGATTCCTTCCTTGTCTTTGATGAGGGCTATGCCATCTGCCAACTTCAGGGGAGCAGTGCCAGATTTAAATGGTCTGCTTTGAGAGAGTCAAAGAACATCTTTGCATTGTTCATATCCACATAATACTGAACATCTGCAGCTTTCCTCTCTCAGCACTCATCTTGCATTCTCCTCAGTTCAAACTGGGCCTTGTTCTGTAGATACTTAAACCTATCTTTCTTTTAGATGAAAGTGAGATCATTCTGCCATTCACTAAACACTTTCTGTTTGTCTCTTAGGAGTTTGGAAATGTCCCTGCTGTTCATATTGAACCAATCCTGGTGTACCTTTTCTTTGGCCCCAGCACTAATTTAGCTGTGTCAATAATCACATCTTTGAACTGGCTCAATTTTTCTGTTGGGCTACATTATGAAAGGGGTGATCTGAGAATGAAGCCCAGGTCTGAAGAGAATTGTCCCTTGCTTTCTTCTGTGATGGTCAGTGTAGACACATATGCACTAATGACAGTGACAGGCAGATAGAATTCAAGTTTCATGAGCCAACAGGGAAGTCAGGAAGTTATTTCAGGAAAGACATTCTTATGACCCATCCATGCCTAGGGTAGCCACCTGAAAATATGAAGATCAGAGCAGGCTTCAAAAGGAGAGCAGATTCTCCCAACACTGGTGGGTGACACTGAAGTCAGACTTCCCAACCAGCCACAAACAATGCTTCTTAAACCTCACGCTGGTTATCAAGAAGCTAAAACACAAATATACACAACCCGCTTTACTGCATTTCAGTCTCTGGACCCAATCAGCCACTAGGTCCAGTAAAGAGATAAGTAATTTAAAATTCTATGCTCTACTAAAAAGGTTCTCCTGACCCCAAAAGGTCTGCCACATTACCAGATCAATATGAGTTTGGATCTTACCCAAAATACCACGCTGCCAGCCAATTCTTTAATAACTAAACTAAAGGTTTATTGTAAAAGGAAAGAAACAAACCGTAACAGAAATGTTAAATGATTAAAGCAATCAGATACATACATATGATTTGAAAGTCCATATATATCAGGTTTCTAGTAGAATTGTGAAGTTTGCAGGCTTGTATAGTCCCTCTGGTATACATCCAGTACCTGTTTCACAGCTTTAGTTGTAGATGAATTGATCCAGAGGAATGAAGACTAAATAGTCCATGTGCAGAATTAGTTCAAATTCTCCCAAGAGAATTAGCAGGGTGATTCCAGGCTGGTGCTGGGATCTCAATCTTGCAATTCAAACTTTCCCTGACAAGCTTGGACAGATGAGAGATATAAAGGACCAATTCCCTAGAATCTTTTATAGATCCATGCAGGCTGACCTATACTTTCTTGACAGTAGGTATCTCCTCTAACAATTAATAGACGATTACTTGGGACTCTGAAGTACCATCTCCCTTGTCCTGAGCACACTGGTAACTAGTTACATTAACACAAGGAAATCAGCCATTTACAACCATTCACAGGTATTGACTACTTACACTTCAAAGAGAAATATAAACAATAGTATTGTTACAATCAAAGTTCCATCTCAGTGTTCATATGTTGCTTTTGAACTCTTAAACAATAGAACAGTAACAGACAGGAAACCAATTTATCTACCTTGCTAACCTCTAACAAGAGATATGTAAATAACATCAAAAAACTACCAACAATACACTTGCATGTCAAATCTCTAGTCTATTTATAAGGAATGACCTTCACTACCATTGTATTTTCTGCCATGTACATTGACCAATCCAGACTCTCTCTACGCAAAAGAATAAATGGACAAAAATCAGACATAAAAAATGGGAGCACCCATAAACCAGTTGGAGAGCACTTCAATCTCCCAGGACACTCCATAGCTGACTTGAAAGTTGCCATACTGCTAAAAAAAAGCTTTAAAAACAGACTTCAGAGAGAAACTGCAGAGCTAGAACTGATCTGCAAACTTGACACAATCAGACTGGGTCTGAATAGGGACTTGGAATGGTTCTCTCATTACTAGAAGTAATTGTCACTGTTCACATATTCTCACCTTCTAATCAATGGTTGTGAATAGGCCTCAGCTACTCTAACTGTATGGACTTTGCTATTACCTACCCCCCCATTGTTGTTCCTTCCCCTTGGCTGTATATATATATACCCCTTATCTGATTTCCATTCCCTGCATCTGACAGACTGGGTTACAGCCCACGAAAGCTTATGCCTGCAAAATGTAAATTTGTTAGTCTTTAAAGTGCTAGAGGACTCTTGTTGTTTATGCTGTATACAGACTAAGGCCCAGTCTACACTTACCTTTGCGATTCGGTGGCAGTCGATCGGAGATATGCAAGTGACTTAAATCACTTGCGTATCTCCCGTCAACTTTGCAGCATCTCCTCCACGCGCTGTCCACACTGTTCCCTTCGACGCAGCGCTACGCCACTTACTGGGGTGGTTTTCCTGCATTGCTTGCTGGATCGACTGAGCAGGTCTACACAGGCCATTCAGTCAATCTAGAGCAGGGGTAGGCAACCTACCGTGGCTGAAGAGCCGCATGCGGCTCCGGAGCCGCGGCTCGCCGACCCCTGATCTAGAGCAATTGAATTGACAGCGGCAAATTTGCCACCATCAGTGTAGACCCAGCCTAACACGGCTACCCCCTCTGGAACTTATCCCAAGGCCCCTATGTGTACAATGTATCTATCATTGCCAGTGGTCATCTCCACCTGTCTCTTCACCACATCTCCATCACCACAGGACTTGGAGTGATGATGTAGTGTTAATGATAATGAGATTTGATAATATGATTTTAATAGGCTAAGATTTGTGAGAAAACCTGTGCAGGAAATTTTTAAGAGAGAGAGCCGTTGCACAGGGGCAGTCCCACTCTCTCGACCATGGAAGCCTGATTCCAGCAGCATGAAGAATCATTATGGCTAGGGACTTCCTTAGTTGCAGTGTGAGACTAGGACATCTTTAGTGCCTTGTTATGCGCTCCATAACGCACTGCATCCTGCTGAACCACCTTCATGGCCGTTGAATCACAAATTGATTTCCTCCACCAGAACAGACTTTTCATGTTGGAAAAAGGCAATTTCTCTAACGCACCAAGGATAAAAGACCCATCAGCTACCTTCACCTGGTTTGGCCCACTCATTGAAGTGGTTTACCGGGGTGTGGCCACTGTCGCATGCAAACAGCTACTTGGAGCCACAGGTGACAGCTGGGTGTAGATGGGGACCAAAGCGAGTGAACCACTTCCTAAGAAGAATGATGTGTTCCTCCAACAGAGGTACTACCTCTCCCTAATACCTCCCTATTCACCTATACACATATAGGAAATAGTTAGACAGAAAAAGGGAAAAAATGGTAGCGAACAAGAAAGTTATTAACAAGGACAATAGAATAAATGTGAAAGAGAAAAAGAGACAAAAGGTGAGTAAAACAGAAAAAACCTGATTTGTATTTAAAGGCTATCTCCACAACACAAAGAACCATTAATGTACCTTTATACTGAAAGATGAGATTAGCCTTGACACCTAGGTATCCCCAAAAATCAAAAGGGTACAGCTCAGCACCTGAAAACTAATTTTGGGTAAAACAAATTCAGTCAGGTTGACAAGGCAATCTGAGGTGTAGAGTGTTGGCCATACATCACAACTATTGGTCTGATTATTATGACATTACTAAAGAGATCCTGCAATGGTCCTGTGACATTCTACATAGATGACCCTATCTTTCTGGCATGCAAAACATTCATTTTTTGACACTCAGCTGAAAATGCGTGTACTACTTATGGGATGTATAGATTTAAACTGCACAATATGTTAATCAAGATCACTATGTGCTACTTAAATACATTAAAAAACAAATATGACATTAGTAAAATGTTACAGATGAATGTTAATAATGAAGTCTAACAGAGGATATGTTGCTGGTAAATGCCATTCATTAAATGCATTTCACATCTTCTGCAGAACTCTTATAGAAAATTGCCTCTGCTCCTCTCTCAAAATGTAGTCTGACCCCTCTCCAAAGTGCTCAAACAAATTGAAGTACCCACCAGGTCAGAAGAAGTGTAATAACAGTTTTTATGGTAATCTATGCAGGCTGAATATGCAGCAACTAGGGATTTCTTTTTTTAAAGCAAGACAGGGCTGAAGTGTGACCCAGGTGGTCCCTAGGCCCTGTGCTTATGCTCTGCAAGCAGCAAAATTACACTCTGTATGTGCTACTATGTTTATCTCTTTCTTTATTTACAACTGCTAACGAGAAATCTAAAAACAAAGAGAGTGAATTTTGGGGAGAAAAAAAAGCAAAGTGAATATTGCAGACTGGCTATCAAATACGTGGATGCCACACGCAAACATGACTTGGAATACTTGATCTGTTATCATATTAGTCAAATTGCTCCATTTAATAAGGGGGGTTGAAGGTCAGAATCTCAGAACCGTGGTCTAATGAACAGGATGTTTGCTTGTGCTACTACTGTACACACTTTGAGATACCTGTGTTTATGGCAGCTGTAGGTAAGAAAATCCCAGGGCAGCCTGTGATATCTCAGGCCCAAAGATGGGCTAGGAAACCTTACTGTTCTGCTACTGCTGAATGCAGGGAGCCAGGTGGAGAGGGGCAGAGGACAGTTAGCCTCCAACTCCCACCCATGGAATGCACTTGGGGCAGCAGGCCTCCTTGAAGAACTGAATCAGAAGAGTAGAGCTACTAACCGACTCCTTAAAGAGCTGAATGAGGGGAGGTAAATACGTTTTTGTAAATAGATACAGTGAAACAAAATGACCATTATTTTAGACTATGACAGCAACAAAATGAGAGAGAAAAAGTAAACCCCGCATTAGAGACTACTCTCTGTGTGTATGTATCTTCTGTGCCTCTTTATTTATCTGTATCTAGGTCATGCTCAGGGCTTTGTGCCTTTCCAAGCAAAGTTTCTTCAGTCTAAGGTTTTTTTTTTAATTTTATTTTCAGTGATAAAAAATTGACAGGTCTTGAAAGAGCTATAGCAAAGATGATAAGATGCTCATATTTAGCAGATGAATCCTGAGCCACAATGCGAGAGCCAGAATACGTTTTTAAAGTAGTGGGCTGATGTTACTTTCAAAGCTATCTTTGAACTTCAGTGATGTTTCCACACCAAAAAAGCTTTCCTAAGACCATGTGAATTTACCTGAAAGAAATACATTTCATATACATTGCCAGTGGGGATTGCTTCAGATTTTTTCAGGGCAAAATAGTTTTAATCTTTCAAGTCCTGCCATTATTCTATTTTATCAAAAGACATATAATTTATTCTCACTGCACTACATTACATCTTAAACTTCCATAATTTTGAGAGTACATTCAAACTATACCTCTTCTGCTTCTGAAAAAATAGAGCTCCTTCAAGAAGCCTGATACATGAATTACCATTTGCATTGAAATATATTACAGCACTGGAAACCAAATAAATGCCACTCTTATTCCCCATGTATCTATTATTTGAAATCTAATGAGGTTTGTGAAAAATCAGATAGCTAACCAAGATTTCCTATGAACAATTGTTCTGAGATATCCAAAGCCATCACAGCTAACTACTCATATCCTAACTTTATTCATACAAGATAAAAAGCAGTTACCAAACCCAATCTGGGTGATAATTTATCACTAAATATTATTAATAAAAAGACTTAAGTACTATCCTCACTCATACAAAGTAATTTCTGCAGAAAATCCTAGGATACCAAAGTTGAGGTCAATTGATAAAACTGTCAAAAGCAAGTAGGGGAATTAGGTACTTAAATTTCAATGAAAGTCAGTTCTGAAATTTTTACTCAATGTGTCTTAATTAAGGCAACTGATCTTGATCATTTTATTCACATGGAGTAATACTTGCTCATATGAACAGTGAGTCTCTACTTTACATTTTGGATAATTTGCATGTAAAGTTATTTATGTGCTTTTATGTACTCAGGGGTTATTTATGCATTTATGTATCGGGGCTTCTGTTTTTAGTGTGAAGTTTGTTTGTTCTTCAAAAAAATACAGAAGATGAAAAATATGTATGATTATTGCTGCAAATACTCAAACTCCTTTAGGTACAATTCCTATGACAGAATGAAACGAGAGTCAGAGACTGTACACACCTATTATGGAGTGTGTGCTTACTAAATGTGTAGGATTTAGGCACCTAAATGCATTGCTCACTTTTGAAAATAAGCGTTAGTGTAGACACAGCCTTAGAAGCCTGTGAGTGAGGGATGTGATTCCCCTGACCATGTACAAACACCCAGGCTAGAGCTTATTGAGCTAGCATGAGTATAAATAGCAGTGTGGCTGCAGTAGCAGAAGCAGCGGGATCGGTTTCAGGCAGGTGTGTACTGAGCATGGCTCACTGCTGTGTCTGCTGCTGCTACCAGTGCGATTTACACTCTCATCAAGCTAGCAGGATCACACCCCCTAGCTTGTGGTTTAGGCTTAGGCTAAATCACTTAAGCATTGTTTTAAAAGTATCTACCCTGTCTAGAAAAAGTTTATTAATATTGAACAACATCTAAAATCTTGCCCGTAAAACAGGGACAATATGATCAGTGCTTTCATGATCAGTTATTACTAGGGTGAGCAAGAGATTTTGTATTTTTGTTAATAAATTCTGATTGCAGCACGTAGTTCATTCTTCAGTGTGTTGCCTCCCACATAGCACTAAATGCTCCCATCCATTTTTTCCTCTAATCTGAGTCCTGTTAAATTGGCAATAAAAAAACATTCTAGGAAAACACAGTAGCTCAGAGCTTAGCACCTAATTCTTTTTGACTGTATTATTGAAATAGATGAGGAAAGGAAAGGGAATATGTCCCTAGCTTTGCAAATCAATGCCTCAGTGTGGACACTTAGGCCATCACAAGTTAATTGACTTCACTTTAGGCATCTCTATTAGCATCTTAAGAGCTATGTTGACTTTCCTAACAGTTATTTAATTTTAAATAAACATGATGCTGTGATTACAGACAAATTAAATGTACAATTATGGATCACGTAGGTGGAAAAGATATCGTTGATACTGAGAAAATAGTTCAGGAGTGGTCCAATAACGTAAATATATTTAAGCTTTAATCAAAGTGCATTGCATTTTACATTGACATGTGGAAAATGCAATGAAGTTTACAACTCTGAGAATTCCAGGGTGGCTAGTTCCGATGGAAAGAGGACATAAATAATGTATTATCTGTAACTCATGGACTGGAGCTGAGTCCCCCACTCAGTAATGAAAAAGTGTTTTAGATCTCTAGGATACAGCTGGTGCTGTCTAGCAAGTCTGATCAATTTCATGAATAGAAAATAAAAAATGGAAAATGCAAATCGAAAATGGTAAACTAACTTGAAACTCTCAGAAACTTTCTGTTTATAACATGGATGATAAAAAAGATTCATGAAGGCAGAATTAAGAATGAAATGCTATAAAAGATATTATTTGAAAATGAAAAGTCTCAATTGTGTTGGTTGACAATTTGCTTGCAGGTTTCTCAGTAAAGAGGCTGGGTCAAGGTTCCTTGAAACATATATCTGTGTTTGGCGTAAAAACAATCCACCAGCCCTCTTCCTCTCCTCCAGAGCATGCCAAAAGTAAGACATATGCTACCCCAAAAATCACACAACAGAGGAGAAACCCTGAAAGAATCAGATCATTGGGAAAATATGTTACCAAGTTATATGGGTCCTGAATCTGAATTCTCCTAAATTCTAAATAATTGGTTCCAACAAATTCATGGAAATGGACAGCTGCCTTCAGTACTCAATGATAGTCAGTTGGGTTGGATCTTTCCAAAACCTATTTTAAATCTATCACAGGAAAGATGAGCATCGGAAAAGACAGAATCAAACACAACTTTGTCAAGCTAACTAGGAAACCAGGGATTGGCTCTTCCAAAAGTCACCAGTGATCAGGCAGATATCCAGGCTATTAGATTAATTAGGATATCAAATACTACACACAAAGTTTTAAGCACCTCATAAAAAAATCAGCCATTCTAGGCCACAATCACTTAAATTCATACCCTTTATCTATACTACACAGATCATTGCACCAATCCATGTTCACATATGGGTTCAAAGCACCTTAACTATTTAGAAACACAGAGGGTTAAATTGTGAAACATAGGCACTTCCCTGGGTTGGAGATGGTGCAGAGAGATGGTACCCCAGTGGGAATGCAGTGCAAAGGCAAAATTTCTCCCACTGCTGCCTGGTGCCAGTGGGGAGCTGGTCCAATGTTTTCTAGTTGAACAGTTTCTTCTGGAAAATACTGATTTGATGGAATCAAAATGTTCCATCAAGACTTTTGACAAAACCATTCTGGTCTGCCTGCCAGCCTGGTTTCCTGTCAGACTATCAGCCATTCCCTTTTGTTATTCCTGACTTCACCAATGGCTTCTTGCATCAGGACCTAGTAAGAAGGCAGAAGAACTATCCATCGGTTTTCAGATTTAAAACTTACAACCATTAGAACAATTCAACCAACAATGTAACTTTCCAGAACCATGTACTCATAAATACAACATCTCTAGTTACTACTGTACCTCCTCACACAGGTAGATTTGGCTGATGTATAATAACCCATGTCTATGCCTAAGGAGCAATTGCAAAAACGCAGACAACCAGACAGAGAATCACCTCCTCTATTCAGCTCTGAATAGAACTGAAACTAATACATCACAGCTCATGAAAGAAAAATGGGGGCCAGAATTTCACAGTATCACAGAATACCCAGGCAATTACCCTTAAAAAGGCAGACACCACCATCGTGAAGGAGAGAATTCCCATCGAAAGTAATTTCACACTTCTTCTACACCCTGTAATCAGCATCAAAATGAATTAAAGCAGCCCAGAAGCAAGGATTTTATCAAACAAGGCCTTGATCCAGTGAAGCATTTAATCATGTGTGTAACATTAAGCACCTGAGTAGTTCCATTAAGTTATGCACATGATTAAGTGCTCAGTGGATCAGGGCCTAGGTCAGCATTAGAAATAACTGAATGATTAGTAGGAAATAATGTATTCACTGAATAGCCTCTTGTTCCATTCATTGTTCACTTCTTGTTCACTGAATAGCCTCTTGTTCCATTCACAAATTATCTACAAGTGGTATGTGACTATATTAACATTATTCCCTGAATAACAGATACTTCTATAAATCCTTCTTGGGCTATATATTGTTCATAATCAGTGTGCCACAAGTTTCTCTTACATTTTTGATTGGACACATAGTTCATGTTCCCCCCCATAATAGTGGTACTGCTCATTGTTGACTGGATGAGTTTAACTCTGAGAATTGGTTTTCTCACTTGAATTCTTATGTGTCAAGTTCAGAATTTGCTTTCCTTAAATAGTCTCCAACATTTACATAACATTTGCTCTTTCTGCAAACATTTCTGCCAGTAAACTCATTCACTATGGATATTTGTAAAAAGTAGACACAAAAATGACATGAATTCAATAGAAGCAAATTCACTTTTTTTTACCTGAGTAGTATTCACTCTGCTCTAGTCAACACATGATCTGATTTAATGGGATTGCCCAAAGATCCAAAGATCACTCATGCTCAAAAGATGCAACAAACTTCAAGATATGTTATAAAAAATATGCAGTCTAATCACAACCTCAGCCAGAAAGAGAGCCCCTGGATCTACAGAACAACAAAGAAACAGTAGCAAAGAAACACCTAGAATCCCAAGAAAAGACCTTACATTTTCAATATAGGCGAATAAAGTGAAAGAAATGTGAGATGTGGATCGCAGAGCAGAAGTGGGATTAGATAGTCCCAAAATTGGTTTGAAAATCATGTAACTACTCACTTACTGGTAACGGAAGAAAGAAAGACAAGTAATCTTAAAATGAAACTGTACTATATTTAGAAAGAGGTCAATCTCTCTTGGTATAGGGCTATATTAAGCCATTTTTAATTGATACAACCCTGGGTTTAGGATGATGTAAAGCCATATCAGAGCAAGGGAGCACAGGAGGCAGCTTCAAAAAGGGTCCCACTTCACTATAAGTGGTACTGCACACATCCATTCTGTTGGCCATTATGTTGATGTGATAGAGCCACAACTCCACCCTCTTTGCACCCTCCCAGTCTTGTTTGGTTGTAGTGCACCCTTAAGGGAGCATCTTTGGCTTGGTCTACACTTAAAAATTAGATTGACCTAGCTATGTCACTCAGATCTGTGAAAAAAATTGCACTCTGTGTGATTTAGTTAGGTCAAGCTAACCTCCTGTATAGATGTAGTTAAATTCATTCACCCTAGCTATCTCATCTTGGAGAGCTGGATTACCTATATCAACAGAAAACGCCTTCCATCCATGTAGGAAGTGTCTACACTATGGCACTACAGCAGCACCATAGTTGGGCTATGGTAGTGTAGACATACTCTTAGTAGGAGCCTTGTTCTCCATCAAGCACAGGGGCCAGAATTTTGCCTGGCATTTTTATGGGTCACACAAGGGCGTGGTGGGCAAGAGTGGGGGTCTTTATCTCCTCCCACTGCGCTGCTGTGTAAGAGTCAGGCAGAATATTGCTCAGATGAAGGAATAACACCTACACACTTACCAGAGGATAGAAATTCTGCATCATGTGTGCGTAAAATCTACCCACACCCTGAGCCTATCATTTTAACAATACTGAACTAAAAACACACACACATTTATATATTACAGTTCTGGACCAATATCTGTATATTCTCTCTGTCTCACACACACTGACCCCATGCATGTGTATATAAAGTACTACATACTTGCCTTACTACGTGTAAATCATGTATATTTGTCATATCACTGCATATTTTCTGTAAGTTTTACAAATAAATATCCATATAATACAATCTAAAAGAAAAATTCTTAGTCAGAATTTCTGATCAGATGTTTCAGCAAAATGTCAAAAGAGTCATGATACACTCTAAATTTCCACATATGTCCCCCTTGCCAATAAAGTAGATAATGCTCTTTAAAAAGAAAGAAATTATAGATGATTATTAGAACATCCTTGTTAAGGAGCACACACACTAATACTAGAGTTTAGTTTTTGGAAATGAGCCAATTCCTGTAGGTTTCCATGGAGATACTTTAAACTTTGTTAGGATCAGAGCTCTCTCTCAAATGTAGGATTTTCAAAAATATTTTTTCACACATTTAATTTTTCATGGAAAAGAAAACCAACAGGGATAAACAAAAGATTTATGAATTGAAGATTTGAAGAAAATTAGGTTTTTACAGCTAGTAAAAATGTTCCAAAAATAAAAAATTAAAATTAAAAATATTTTTTTGGAAATAAGTAAATAGTTTTGGAAAAGTATCATTAAATTTTGACTGGTTTGCTGCCAGCTTTAACTCTGATTAATTACTAGAACTCAGAACTCTCAGGGGAACCTTCCACAAGTGGCTCTTACCTTTCATTGGGTATGTTTACACTGCATTTAAACACACATGGTTGGCCTATGTCAACTGATTTGGGCTTGCAGGACTTGGGCTATGGGACTATAGAATTGCAGAGTAGATGTTCAGGCTTGGGCTGGATCCCAGACTCTGAAGGTCCTTCCCTCCTTTCACCCACAATAAGACCTCCCTATCATGTTTGTCTGTACCATAGATGGACTGGTCACTGAACTTGCTTAGACACACTAGCTGTGTTCATTATAAGATCCCTTTAATGCTCTGCCAGTCGTGGCTGAAGTTCCTTTAAATGAGGTATTTTACACATACAGTGACACCTAGTGGCTAAACAAGCAATACAGTTTAGCATTCCATTACACACCACATATTCCCTTCTGTGAGATTCCTCAGGTTTGTTGGTATGCAGATAGCTTCTGGAAAGGAAGTAAGAGAGAATGGTTTGGAGGAGGAGGAGGAGGAGAAGAGAAGGGAGGCTTGCCAGCCCCGAACTTCCCTGAGCACATGCTGAGGTTCACAAGTGCACTCAATCTTGAACCCAAGGGTCCACTTGAGTGCCCACCTCTAATCATTGCATAGCTCCCATTATTAGTGTATGCTTAATCAGAGAATGCTCTGGTGTGCTAAGATAGACTTGAAAACAATGACATTTCAGACCTAAATATGAAACAATGGTTCTGTCTTGGTACCCTACAGGAGAGGACTTTTACTCTCGGGACACAATAAGCTTCTTGTTTGGGACTGTGAGGATGACAGGTTTTGATGCTATGCTATAATTATTTTTAACACCCAATTTATGAGATGGATTATAAAGTATTTTAAAAGATCTACAACTTATTAAGCTTTCTGATGGTTTTTCCTTTCTAAATTGAGATGCAGAGCTAATGTGCATTGAAAATTAACTAGAATCTGTTTTAACTTACTTTAAAAAAAATGATGTCTTGATCATACAGTGGAACCAACTATAGTGAAGACTGCTATTGTGAAACTCCATGCATTTTGAAGTACTTTCTCTCCTTTTACACTTCATCTACACTGGAAAAAATGACTCATTGTGGGTGACAGCTGTCAATGAGTCCCTTTCTCTCATCTGGCACTCATTCAACTAGTGCTGAAAATGGTTTAGCTACAAGTGTAGAAGGGGCCAAATATTTTCCAACATCATTTTAGAAAGCATTCTAAACAGAACATTGCCCCAGGGATCTAACACTTTCCAATAAAATCATCAGGTGAAGTGAGGGGTAGAAAAATTTGCTCTTGGCAACCATTGTTCACAACAAATCATTTTCCTAGTCTACATTAGACATTATAATGAAGGTCTTTTCTATATCAGAAAGTTTTACCAGCAAAATTCTACCTTTTTCAGCATAGCCTAGAACCTAGTTTTGGCTCCTGCCAGTAAAACTCTACCCTTTTGCCAGCACAGTTACTGCCTTTTTTGGAGTGACATGTCTCCTGCTGGTATAATTCTATCAGCACAGTATCAGCTTGGATGCATATATACTGATACAGTATATGCAGTCCTCCATCTGAATATCACAATGCAGTACTTCCTTCAGAAGTGGCCTATCCGCCAGCATGTTTGAATGCTACAGTTCATACAAACACTCACAATTCCCTGGGAGGATTCTGTCTATTCCCAAATACAGCACAAACAATTTCCTATTAGGCAGTGCACCTGAAAGTGGTGCAAAGGACCATGAGTTGCCTACCCACAATAAAGTATGCTTTTGCTGATATAAGTTGATGCTGTGTGGACATAGTGCCCTGGCATAAGAGGCTGAGTGTAAATGCAGGGTGTCAAAATAGTTTTGTAGGAGGCACTTTTGTCAATGCAA
Organism: Mesoclemmys tuberculata; assembly: GCA_007922155.1. NCBI lineage: Eukaryota > Metazoa > Chordata > Testudines > Chelidae > Mesoclemmys > Mesoclemmys tuberculata. The sequence goes on from ML675649.1 coordinate 26,831,655, forward strand.
CTTTTTTCTCTAGATCTAACGTTTCGTTGTCCAGCTTGCTGGGGACAAGGGAATAGTGCTTTATGGCCAGGAGGGGGAGCAAGACTCTGAAGCCGCTGCAAAAGGGGGTGCAGGCAACTGGGACCAGAAGGGCTGGGGAGTTCAAAGGGGGCAAGCACGGCAGGAGAAGCCCCTTTTCTCTGGACCAGGTGGAGGCCCTTTTCTCTGGACCTTCCCTCCCCTTGAGGTGGCAAAATATGAGGTTTGTTCAGGACCTGATGTGGGCATCATGCTAGCTGCTCCTTTTTAGGGGGGCTGGGAACCATTGTTTCTTGGTACAAATTATCTTAGAAAAAAGGCCCAGTCAACTTATAAGGAAGCAGAATGCCACTGTAAGAGATGAGGCGTGTAAGCAACCATAAATCAGATGTGTTTGCTGATAGTTCTACTCAGTTGAGAATGTTCAAAAGACATTGGACTCCAACCGTAGCTGAACTGAACTCACAACTGGTGTAGCCAAAGGGAAAGAAGAGAAGATGTCTCCAAGCTTAGTTTTTACTCCCAACATTCTGAGCTGGACAGTGGCCAAAATGGTTCTTGGAGCATTATTGCAGCACGTGTATCTTTTGTAACCCAGAACTATGATATGACTTGCTCCAAAAATACAGATCTGTTTCTCCTCAGCAATAGTGGGTGTCAGACTTTTAATATATCCCTCCCAATACTGTAAGGTTCTGATGCAAGGAGGGCACTTAGAAAAGCACAATGGTCATTCTTAAAAAAGTCTAAGTCAGTCAATAGATACAAGCTCTTTGAGAGAGGGATTTTTTTTTTGGTTGTTTTTTTTTAGATCATAGTTTATAAAGCCCTAGGGCTTATCTAATCTGACCTCCTGCATAACACGGGCCATAGGACTTTCCTGAATTAATTCTTGTTTCAACTAGGGCATATCTTTAGGAAAAAACATGCACTCTTTAAAAAAAATGTCCAGCAAAGCAAAATCCATCAAAACTCTTGTTAACTTGTTCCAATGCTTAATTCCTCTCACTGTTAAAAATACATAACCTTATTTTTAGTCTGATTTTGGCTAGCTTCAGCTTCCAACAATTATATCTTGTTATATCTTTGTCAGCTAAATTGAAGAGTCTCTATCAAATCTCTGTTCCCCACGTAACTACTTAAAGACTGATCAAGTCACCCCATATGTGTTTGGTTAGCACTTAACTCAGTTGGGTGCTGGTCTATGGCTTGTCCTCCTATCATGATATGAATAATAATAATTAATAGTACACTGGCTCTCTGCGCATCTGAAGATATTTCCCTGGAATAAGTAGAAGGGAATACCTGCTGTATCTTGGACCCCATTATATGTTGGCAAATATTGATTGTTTAAAGGTGACCATAGTTGAAGACTTTTCAGCTGTGGCTGGTGATATAGTGGCCATAACAAACAAGAAAAAAAGGTAAAAGAATCCCCCTTTTATACTAAACATTTTTGTTTAGTAAGGCCAGCTCTTACTTCCATTGTAGTAAATGGTGAAACTCATATGAATTTCAATGGAAGCAGGATCAGACCCTAAACTTTCCCATGGTTTTATAATATAGCAATAAGTATTTACTGACTCTCTCTATAAACAAAGAACAAGCAATAACACACGGTCTCAACATTTCCTATTACACAGTGGAAACTTTTATAATACCTGTATCCAATACCTTCTTTAGTACAGGCTTATTCAAAAACACTATTATGGAAAAGGCCAATAGAATTTAAAGATTAAACCTGCAGGTTTCAGTTGAAATATAACAGACATTGCTCTGAAAGCTCAGAGATTTAAATAGAAAGTGATGACAATGTTGCTATATGTTTTTGAACTGTTATATGGAAGGGAAATCATTTTCAGCTAAATTCTATAGGAATTTTCCAGAAGGATAAGTAAAGAACAAAAAAATCCATAAGACTGCAAGACAAAACTGCACTAATTCCCCTCAGACATGTCTGACATTAAAATAGCAACAATATCCTGAGTGGCTACAGTATTACCACCTCTCCTCATTTAATCATGAGTCTTGTGATATTTGGGATCATCTCATTATGTTGAAAAACTCAACTTTCATTTCCAAAAAAAGTAAGTTTCTAGTCTTCATGTTGGCATAGGAAAACATGAAAATGTGAACCCTAGAAGCTTAAAAATATATCAGAAAGCAAAGAAAAACCCCTCAAATTTGTTATATTTTTAAAAAATCATGATTTTTAAGCCAATATGATAATTTGGGGGCGGGGGGGTTACTTATGATTTTTGAATGCTTGCAGTTGGCAATACTGTGGTTGATACCTGCTATTCAGAACTCCAGATTAAAGAAAAATATCAGATGACATTCCTTTTCCAATTCCATCCTTACATTTCTTACAGTATCATGGAAGGAGGAGGTATTTTAGCCCAAGTAACAAAATACACTGGGTAGATCAAGTATCTAGATAATTTCAGTGAAAGAACTGCATAGAATTTTGCTTAGAGTTGAGACAACAATGTCTTTGTTTAGTCTACTGAAATTAATTCTCAAATTGCCCAGATAACCTTTATCTTTACTAGTTATAGATAGCTTTTAAGTAAATTGTTGAATTGCTAATTTCTTTAGACTGTATGTTATTCCAATTCACTTTGCTATCAGAAGCTGAAAGATTTTTATTTCGAGAAGTTTAATTCAGGAAGCCCTGGTTTAATCCTGCCTTGCCCAGCACTGGCCAAGAAATATGGCAGCAGGGCTCTCAATTCACCCCAAGGCTGAGTCAAAGTAAAACAGTCCAAGAAGGCTGTGAAAGTTTGTCCATTGACTTCAGAGGGTTTTGAATTAGACCCCTAGTGATTTGTTTACACAGAAGCTTCACTATAACAAAAAAGAAGTGGTCAACAGATCTCTCTTCTTCCCTTAGTAATGGGTGACAGGGCCTACATTTACTCCCAGCACTACAGGTTCTCTCCATTTCTTCCAGGGCTGCTGCTCTGTCACTCACACTAACAGCATGCTGATTTATTTGCTCCTTTCCTCCTATGCTTAGTCAGAGCAGAGGAGGTGTTCATTCCCCTGGAATGCTGCATATAGCTCCTAGCTTAATCAGAGCTTGATTTCTCAGGCTTAATACCACATCAAAATTATTTTTGCATGGAGTTTCCTGGCTTGTTTGAGTATTTAAAACAACAGTAAACAGAGTTATTCTGCCCCTGGAATTTATAATTTCTTGGATCCAGACACTTTTTTCCAGCATTTGGCTTTAAGTCTTTGAGACAAATCCTTTTCAGAACTATTGATCTATGTTAAGGGTAGTAACTGTATGTATCTGTATTCATATGAATGTGTGAGTGATTACTTTGTTCTAGATTTATGAGATTCTGAGATTGTCTGGTTATATGTCTAGGTTTCACTGAAGTACTAAGAAAAACTGGAAAAGCAGGAGGACACCATTTGAACAAGTACCCCTCCTTATTTGACTCTCACCGTCTGTTTCATTAGGGCAAGGCAATTCAGCATGGAGACTGGGATTTAGTACAACTCTTAAGTGAAAAAAAGATAAGGACTAGTAAGATCACAAAGCTTTCAAACCTCTTCTCAGAATATTTTCCCCTGGCTGCTATTATATACTTGTGAGGAGATTTCTCCGCTCCTTCATGTTCAGAGGCAAATCTAGAGTTGTATTTGACCAGTTGTTTCATTACCTTCTTCTCTTCATCAGGCATTTTCTGTTGGGAATCTAGGTTCTCTCATCTGGCTTTTAGCAGAATACAAATGCTTTTCTGTGCCTTGTCCTGTTGGACTAGTAGAAAAAAATCAGTGGTAATGAAACTCTTAACTACCTTCTCCATCTTCTCCTCCCTCTCTTTGAGTTCATAGATTTATCTTCCCCCCTGTAACTGTTGCTTAAGAGTCTGTAGAGCTCACTGTGACTGTTCATAACTGTTCTACCTATCTGACCTTTTGGCTGAGGTTTTTATCATTGATTTTTATTTTCTTTTTAAAGGACTGGGTTGTTTGGAGTGTGATATTTCAAGGCAGCTCACCATTGGGCTAGCTTTGCTTCCATTCCATACGGGACAGTAAAACTCCCACTGAATTCAATGGGAACAGAATTAGGTCAACACAGTGCTTTTTAAAATCATAACAGAACTCTCACATGCACACTCACACTACGGCAGAAGCTCTGGAAATCAGACAGGCCTCACAGGTTACCAAATACAGCTAAGGGAGCTGAAGAATGAATTTAGACGGAGAATATATTCCACGGCCAAGGTCCCCTTCACTGAGAACACCCTTCCACTGGCTTCATCATGCCTAATTATGGTTTTAATCACAAGCATAAGATGGAGTGCCTCTGAGAAATGAAACTGGTGTGGTATGACACAGAAGAGAGGGAGTCTCTGAGGTAGCCAAACCATCTAGGACTGTATAGCTCAAATCCATCATCTTTCACTTCAGACAGAAATTGTAGCTAGTGCAGTACAGAAGGACAGGGTGACTGTCTCAAACACTGCTGAGCAGGTAGGCAGCAGTATTCTGTGCCAGCTGCAATTTCCAAATGCTTTTAAGAGGCCGTCCCACATAAAGGTGACAAAGGCATGAATAGCCACCATGGTGAGGTCTGCAACCTAAAGAAACAGTTGCAACCGTCTTGCCGAACACAAATCCAATAAAGCAATCTGGCATCTGCTGCCTCCTGGGTACACAGCAGTAGTTGGGCCTTCCACAAAACTCCTAGATTACAAAGTGGAATGACCACAAAAGGAGCGTCGGCTTGGCTGGGGGTGCTGATACAATTTCTTCTATTTATTCTGGTTGTGCCACATTACAGTATGTATCTCACAATAGGAAATAGTACTTTTATTTACAGAAGTTGGTTATAACAACTGAATTGTTACTAAACCAACCAAAATTTAATTTTATTTACAATAGCTGGACTTAATTCTGGTCCCATTGAGACCAAAGTCATCATCCCTTACAACGTCTGTTGCACATTTCTACTACCTCATTTCACTGTCATCAGCTATGAAGTGTCGGTACCAAGGGATAACATGCAGGAATCTGTTACACTGTTTGTGTGATTAATTGGAGCAGACATTTCTCAGGTTAACAGACCATATTCCTATGACATGCAATTCTGAGTCAGAAATATAAAAATTTAATTTAAGTAATGTTTGTTTCCAGTGATTAACAAGTTAAACATTTTATTTTGTTGTAAATTGATGCCTTATTTACAGCCCCTTCTGTACATGCCATATGGATTTTTAGAGACTTTTGTAAATACACATTGTACAGTATTGTAAATAAGCATCTGTTTTATTAGTGGCATAATGGTAACACTGGGATTATTGGCTTAATGGAATTGCTACTAAAATATCCTGGTTTTGGAGGCAGGAGCAGAGTGACACCACTGCTCCTTGGCTGCCAGAATGATGGACAGAGAGAATGTATTCCCAGGAGGGTCAATATAGGCTAGAAGTCTTCAAAGTGTTCCAATTTAGATTTCCTTATTTCAGTTTCTAAAAAGCATGCCGAGCAGACTGAATTAGGAAAGGGGGGAGAATCCCGACAGGCAGACAAAAATAGAGATAAAAATAAAGCAGATGGTTTGTTTCAAAACAGAAACACCTAAGCAGGTTAGTCACTGCACCCTAAAGCAGCAGCACCAAATGTAAATAAGGCAAAGAATTAACTGTGGATACTGTGAGCAATCTGATTTCATTGTAATAGCTACTGATTAAAACAAATGTGAAATGAACAGTAGGCTTTTCCTTTCTTTAGGTTATAATTTCCTCCAAATGCACAAATAGAATTCGTATTAATGTTAATAAGAGTAACACAAGTGCATCTAGATATGAATAAACCACTTGTCTCTAGTACAAATGTTATCTGGGGTAGCATTTTTTCATGCTTAGTCCAAGACCAGTTCTCTGGTGCAGCTGCCTTTGAAGATATTTCTTAGAGCTATCACTTTAGTTTATTTACTTCATAAAAATGTTGTCTCCTTGTTATTTTAAGTTCACGGGTTTTTATTTTTTTTAAAGGAGTTTAATTGTCAGGTAACTTACAGAAGAAGTAAAAGAACAAATTCAAATTAATAGTGGACAAAGACTCTGCTGTTTAAAACACGTGTTACTTGGTTGTGGTCAATCCTAAGGAGAACTGACTGAAGACAAGCCTCCAGCTGTAACACATCTCATTCCTGGTCAGTCTAAAGATGAAGATTCTTCCTTACTCTTTTCTCTCTTAAAGTAGAGGAAAAGAATAGAGAAACAGGAATTCGACACAGGCCCAATTTCAGCAAAGCTCTTAAGCATATGCTTCAAGATAAATACATGCTTGAGCGCTTTGCTGTATCAGAACCTTAACCCCTACCTGTTAGATACAATTGCATGGATCCAAAAGGAACTATATGATACTTGAGTGAAGCTCCACTATGAGTGGAAGCTCCCCTCACCTCCTCTTAAAGGTGCAGTGTAGTCATTGTCCGGCTATGCTGAAAGAAGGACAGGAGACACTTAATATGGTTTTAATGAGGATGCAATTTTATTAGTAGATGTCTGGGATTACCTAGCAGATAAAAGTGTACAGTGCAGTCAACTGACTTGGATACATCTAATTTATCTAAATATTCTTTAACCTGTTCTTTCTCTGTTTTGCCTTGCATATTTCCACCTTGTTAATATCAATTGTACTGAGTATTTGGTCACTACTAATGATTTAAGTGAAGGCTAAAGTAAAACAGAAGGAGGATTTACAATTTTTTTGGTCTTTTTCTTGATTCTAAATCTTAAAAGGCAAATCATAAGAGGTTCCTTAATGTCCCTTGCTAGGTGTAACTCATTTTGTGCCTTAGGCTGGTCTGATTTTGTCCCTTTGCGCTTGTGCTATTCTTTTGTATTCCTCCTTAGCAATTTATCCATGATTCTTTTTTTTTTTTTTTGTAGGATTCGTTTCTGATTTTCAGATCACCAAAGATCTGGATATAGCAACAGGCACAATGGCTATTGGACAATATTTTTGCGTGGAAAACTGTAATACATTAGAAAAAGTAATAAACCAAATATTTATTAAGTGGTATACCAAGGAACCCTTCTAGAGTGAACTTGTAGTGAGAATTCCTGTTTATACTGAAGCACTGTAGAAAGAGACATGGGTTGTTTCAGAAAGTCATAGAATTTAAGGCCAGAAGCAGCATTGCAATGTGAAAATGACAATTTTGAGTTTAGTCAGATAACACTTTTAAGGAAAAACATTATTCTCATTCCCTTTCTATGGTAAAGGCCCCAGACTCAGAAATGATGAGGGAAACCTCTGCAGAGTGTTCAGTCCCTTAAAACCATGTGGCTCAACTGTGCAACAGCTCCATATCTGTCTCCTTAGAAAGACTGGAAAAATGGAAGGTGATATGAGGTGTTTAACCCTTTCTTCAACAGTGTGAGGTGATATGGCTCAAAAGGGGTCAGCTAACCTGAAAGGCTTGACAGCTAATATTTGATTGAGGATGGAGCCCAACTGAGGCAAGGTTCGTATAAAGCTAGGAAGTTTGCAGCAGAAGAAGGTTGCACTGCAGAGATCCGTACTCACCCTCTGGGCTTAGAGAGGGAAAGGAAGAGAAGGGTTTATCCACAAGGGTGGAAGAGCAGACGCTTGATAGTAATGGAGCAGGAAGCAGCCCAGGGAAGTAGTAGCAAGGTTTGGGATGGAGCCCACATTGACTGCTCATTGAAGGGTGCCTAGGCTGGAACCTGGAGTAGTGGGTGGGCCACGGTTCCCGTACCAACCACTGGGGAAGTGGCACAGTCTGGGCAGTACAATGGAAGATGAGGTGACAACAAGAACCAGCTTGCTGTCAGGTTCGATTTATATGGATCCCTCAAATAAGGAGTGACAAAGATTGCTTTGCATACAACTTTGTTTTACTTGCAACAATCTATACATTAACAATTACAATTAAAAAAGATCACCATCAATTCTTATTTAATACAACAACTTAACTATTTAAAACACAATCACAATTACAAATGTACAATTATATTTACAAAGCTAGCTTACACTATAGGGTTATACTTATACTATTATACTTACACTGCACCAGTGAGATTTGTCAGCAGCAAAGCAGCACTCCAATTCTACTAGTACAATTCCCGGGTTTACATCTGAGTGGAAAATACTATCACACTCAGGTTACACAGCCCCACACTCTATACTTAGGTTTGAGCGGCAAGCTAGGGAGAGACAGTAGGTAGATCACGCCTACATGTAGAACTATTCTGTTGTTCTTCCAAAGATACGGGACATCTCCAGTTTACTTCCTGTTTGTGACTACCTTTTATATTTTTCTTCCACACAGCAATATGCCCGCTTAGCCAATTAGAAGTTTCCAAGAGCGATGGGGTAATTGGGGACTGCACCCCGAAACAGCGAAACTGACAGAGTGAAACCCGATTTTATTCTTCTTAATTGTCCAGCTGTTGTTTGCTGCTGACAAAGAATCACCCATTGCAATACATGTCTCAACACTATTCAAATGCAGTTTACTGAGTTTCGAGTCACAGAGATTTTGCTACAATACATGAATGGATACTGTTCAAAGGAAGTTTCTCAGAGATTGATACTATTTAGATGAAGTTTACTGGGTTTGAAGTAACAGGTTTTCCAAAGGCTACATTCTGATTACATTGCCTTTAGTACTTAGCGCCTGCTGTCTCCTCCCGGCTCTGGTAAGTTTCACAGAGATTTTGTTACAATACGTGGCAGGCCGGGGGTTGATACAAAGCAGTTAGCATTTTACATTTCGGTCCAATGAGTTTATATTCCTATTAATTTAAAATGGAGTTGGGTCACTTTAGTTATAAAATGAAACAATGTTACAACAGAAGACAGCCTAAGACAGATTGTCCAGTGAGATTTTGGTACCCTCGAAGGGGAAAACTGTAGTGACCTGGCTGCAGGGCCAAGCCACAGAGAGGGAGCACACCAACCTACAAAGCAACTGCTGGAGCATGACTGGCTACAGAGTGAACGAGAGCTGGAAGGGGGCATCAGAACAATATGGGTTATTCCCCAATAACAGCCGCAAGAAGACACCCCAGATGCAAGTAGAAACAAGTATGCAGAAGCACCTCCCTCCACAGTAGATGCGCAAGGGAGACATCATCACTGGGTCTGCAGCTAAAGCACTAGATTGGCTTTAGTTACTCATCATGAGTTTAAGAGGAGGATTCTTTTCCCCAGTCTCTCCCAATGTCTAGTATATCAGCCTAGGGAATTTGTTTCATGAGAATTAAAAGGTCTTGATTAATGTTCTGTTGCTATTTGGGTCATGTATGAATTATGCCATTTTTACAGGAATTCTGATCAATACAAATATGAATATCAAGTCTTAAAATATTTGCAGCCATCTTGGTCCCATGATAGCAGAGACACCAGGTGGGTGAGGTAATATCTTGTATGAAGGCCCCTTCTCTTGGTGAAAGAGACAAGATTCCAAGCAGAGCCAGCCTTACAGGTGGCAGCATGGACAAGAGGCAAGGAGTGGGGTGGACCTGGGTGTGAGGCTACGGAAGTGCCTGGGGGAAAGGCAGCAGGGTCCCAGGGAGGATGAAAGAGATGGAGGTGAGAGGGTGGAGCCCAGGGAGGTAGTGCAGGCCAGGGGTGCCAAAATACAAGTTTGCCCAGGGTACCATTTTCCCTGCTTCCAAGCTACACAGAACTCTTCAGTGCTGGGACCAGTACTCAGAGTGTCACAACTAAAGCCAAGGAGGAGCAGATTGTTTAGCGTAAGTAATCATGTTCTAAAGAGACCATTCCAGGCTCTTTAACACCTCTCCAGTCATAGGACAAAAAGGGGTGGTATTGGGTTACAGGTTGTTGTAGTTAGCCATAAATCCAGGATCTTTATTAAGACCATGATTTATAGTGTCTAGCAAAGTTAGGTCTTAAAATGGTCATTTTAGATGTAGCAGAACTCTACTAATAAGGGTAACACTGAGCCTGGAGCTGCGATCCATATTCCCCTTGAGCAACACTCTTGCTCCCTGAGTAGTCCTATTGATCTCAGTGAGACTACTCACAGAGAAAGATACTAAACATGAATAAGGGTGGCAGAACCTGGCCCAATGGCTTTAATTAAAGGATACCTTGAACTAGAAACTCATACTATAGTCCATCCATTGCTATACAATGATAATTTAGAAAATAACTGCTTTGACATGAAATAGATTTAAAAAATACCACTAGAATTGATTCCGAGAGTTTGCAACAGCAACAAAATGTATATATACAAATTTTCTTCTTTTTATTAATTATTTTCTAAATACTCCTGGTCAACACTTAGCATTCGGTTAAATAGCAAAAAAATGAATATTCATACGTACTAAGAAACAAAATGGCAATTACAAAAATGTCTTATATCCCCTATTTATATAAAGAGAGTGTATTCTTCATTGCTGAGCTCTTTTCTATTCAGTAAAAAATATGTCCTCTTTCTTCTGGACTTGCGGAGTACATAACATTAAACTATGCTGAGTATTTTAAATAGGAAATCAGTTAAACATTGTAACCATAATTGCCATACAAAGAATTCACTGATTTCTACTACTGTTGTTTTTCTTTATTTAGTCACAGAGTAATCACTTACATTAAATATGCAGCAATTGAACATTCTCCTAATGAACTACAATTGAAGTAAGTCTCTGGTCTCATATTAGTAACCTCTGTATGCTTAAGTAGTATTAACTGATACCCATTATAGTACCTTGGATCATTGCCTTCTGGGTGGGAGTTCAAGGATAATCTACTCCTTAAATGATGTGGGCTGTAAAGCAGTGTACATAAATGTTGTTCAGCAAAGCATCTGTTGCCTTAAATGTTGCAATAGCTTCTGCTTGCTTAGTGACAGGGGATGGTGTAGAAATAAGACTTCTGGACGTTTTCTTAGTTTATTCATGATGTATCTATTATTAGTATGACATGCCTCTGAATTAAAGTTTACAGCAGATGTAGGAGCTCAGCACCCATTATAATCAGATCATGTTTTTTTATTACTTCAGGTAGTTAACTATTCCACTCACTAATTCACATGCTTTGTGGGCATCTCACATATACCCACATTAAATAAATGTTTGTTAATTTAAATCCCTGGGATGGAAGGCACACATGACTTTCAGCAAGCATTTTTACCTTTCCGTTAGCTGATAATATATTGGCTTTGCACTGAAAATGCATGTGATGGTTAATACATAATTTAATCAAGAAATTTAATCAAGGTTTCTGCCCTTCTAGCATATTTTCTGTCTGAAATAACGAGGCAATTTGGCTTCAAAAGAACATTCACTTTTGCCTTCTTATTGTTTGCAAACAGAATTTGAGCACCTTTCTGGACCCCCCCCCCCACCGCCACTCCCACCCCTTTTTTTAAAGAGCATTTTCATCCACTGGTAGTTTAGAACATTGGAAAGATAACAGATTACTCTGGCAAACTTTTTGGATGGTGGATCCTCTGAAATATAATTGAAGCTATATGGTCCTGATATCATTGCTTTTATCATGCGAGTTTAACACAACAAGCAACTCAATTAAAAACACAATATACTTATGACCTTGCTCGAGGACCAGTATCTCTAAAGAATCTAATTAAAAGTTGATGATGCGATTGGCTTTCTCCATATACCACTTGATCTAGAGGTGAATCTTACCTAAACTGCATTCTAAATCTCACTTATTCTCTTGAGGTCCTTGAAGCTGACTTTTTCCTAACAAAGCTAATCTCTAAAGTATGTCCTTTCCTTGTGTTTAGTGTCCACAGTAAAACTTACAGCCATGTCCTCCTTAAACTGAATTTTAAATCTGAGTTAATTTTGCTTTTGTTTTCCTCTGTGTTTCTCCAGTGTGGCAATAATTCAGTTTACTGTTAGGGTTAGACGAACAATATTTGAAAATATAACTAGTGTCTAATACCTAAAACTAAAGCGAACTTGAACATGACTTCAGCTTTGATCAGTTTGGACAAATGCCCTTTCAATCCTTCTTCAGCTATTGCTATATCCAAAATCCAGAGAACAATCTTGCTTTCCTTTCCCCTCTCACAGTATATTTCCACAATCCATGACTTGTCCAAAAAGGTCCTGGTTCTAAATCTACTCTTTCCGCTTCCAATAAAGGTCTTCATCCAAACTTGAACCAATTAACGACCCTCTCCACTTAAAGTACACTGTTGCTGTGAAAAATCTTGCAACTCTCCTACTGAACCTTGAGCTGGCTCTCATTCCCACTCAGAGTCACAGAGGAAACAGTTTTACACGTATGCAAGATATCCAAGTCTCAACTGCACTAGTGTAAATGAAGAGTCCCCTAATTAATTTCAATGGATCACATCAGTGTAAGAGAGAGATCACACCCCTAAATCTCAGAGGCATAGCATCTCCTCTGTGGTGTGACTGGGCTGAAGTCAAGAGTGCCAGGAAATCTAAAGAGCAATGACACAGCTCAGCACCAATAAACCTTCAAAAGGTGGAAAGCAGAGGTACACAAAAAAAAAAAGAGTCTGGGGAAAGGACTTATTTCAGATGGATCCTTTGAATTCTAATGGCTATTGAATATATTATCATAAGTAGTTATCAGTGAAAATCATCATCTCAGGCATCTAGACATGGCATTGACATACCATGCTGATTTGCAGTTTAACAAAATTTAAAGCAGATAAATTAAACTGATATTATAGTCTAGTAATTTTATATCCTTGGTGGGTGTAACAAGCTATATCTACCTCGGTGAGTCAGCAAGAATAGGTCAACTTTTTCCTCCAAGCTCACAAAACCTGGAAAGAATGTAGATCAACTTACTCTGTTAGTGTGTGTGGCACTTGATAGATAAGTCAACACCACTATCTTCAAAGAATTTACAATGCATATTTAGATAAAACAACAATTATGACAGAGTGATAACAAAAACAATGGAGAAAGGGGTGATCAGGAGAAAAAGAGGAGATAGGTAACTGTAGCAAGATAATAAAGATACTTTGGTTAGTTATGCAAACAACTTGATAGTTTCACCACATTAAAATAATACATTAATACCAAATTAGAAGATATATCCTTACCATATTAGATTATATCCAAACAGATGGATATAAATAAACATACAACACCTAACACAATTCCATCTAATAATACAAAATCGATAATATATACCATCAGGTTGAGATTGTATCAAATTATCTGAATTTATTAGTTAAATGTGCATCCGCATATGGAAGTGTGTGTGTGTTGAGATGATGTAGAAAGGTCAAGAGTGGATAGTTTCATGACGATGTAGATGCCAGTATAAAGCATGCAAATTGAGAATTAAGTTGAATTTCAAATAACTGAGGAGATGAAACACTGTGGAGAAACAATTTACTTATGCCAACATCAGCTAACTCAAACATGAGCAATTTGAAGTAACTGTCAAAAGCTACAATATTACCATTTCTGTTTCCTAAGGCTAGTAATGTGATTTAGAAATGCTTGAATTTTTTGTATTAATTTCATTGGGCAAAAAATAAAAGAGATGAATAGTCTTATTTTCTGTGTTGGTATGTGTAGTTAAACACAGAGATTTTGCATAGTCACATTCATTTATACTGTGTTCCTAGAATTCTCTGTCAGTCTTCATTGTAAAACCTACCTTGAAGTTTTTACCAAGCAAACAAGAGAGAGTATTGCACAAGTAATAAAGAAGGAGCAAGTCTTGTCTCTGCTGTCTAACTCAGAAAAACAGATACAGTTTAAGGCACAGATTTGTGATGATTACCAGGATCCCAGAAGAAATGTTTAATCTGCAGGGCAGATCTTGTGAGGAAACCCACTGCCAGATCAGGGCTGATCACTCAGCTGCCAAGACTCCCCCTCCAGGGAAGCTTGCAGTGACTCAGGATTTTAGGCTTGCTGCAACAGCCTATCCCAGAACAGGGCCTGGGAATAGGCATAGTTTGACATCTATATTTGAGAGGGTAAGGGGCTTAATACTATTAATAATAGCTATAGGTCTAACTTCCTGATTTACCGACTATTAGTGGTACTTAAATTACACTGTACTTGAAATCACAAAACAGAGTTTACATTTACTATTTAGTCACCCTTAATTTTTTATTTTAACTTAATTATTTGCCATGTTTACCAGCTACCACTTAAAACTGAACATTAGCATAAAAATAAATTCTTGACTAAACAGAACCAAGTACTTTCATGTAACTATGAATCATGTCTCCCTGGTTTTAGAAATACATAAACATACAATGCATCATACAAAGCCATCATGGCTAAAGCTTGTCGCCTCTGCTCATCTGCCTAAGCACATATCACTCACATTTAGCCTTCCCTGTTCACTCTGTCACTCACCTGGGTGTGACACCGTCAATGCTCTACACTGCACAGATGCTTGAAAACAGCTCAGATCTTATGTTCACTTGCTACAATGTTACCAGTGCAATTAGGATGTGGCCCCTAATTCTAGATGCATGTGTTTCTGGAGCAAGTGTCTTATTTTATAGCTAGTAAAACTGAAACAGCCCCAATCTGCTTGAACTCTACTGTGAGGGTCAGGAGCTGATCTCCTGCTTCCCCTCAGGAAGCCCACATGGAGAAACTGACCTGGTAGCACAGAGTGCCTGACCTCACTGCTTGGCCCCCTAAATGTTCCTCCATGCTCTTTTCGAGGCCAAGGGGGGAGGGAAGGGTGGAGGGAGGGCACCCTCTGTTGCAGCACTGCCCTCGGCTTGGTCTCTGACTCTGTGTCCAGCTCCTGGAATCAGAGCCTCTGGTGTATCTCCAGCTACGTACATGAAAAGTCAATTTTCACCCTACCCCTTGCAGATGGTTGCCTCCTGAGCACAGCCTTCTGCACTAGCATTTGGAGATTAACTCCATGGTGTGAAGAGAATTCCCTCTCTCTCCAGTGTACAGACTAGTTTCTTGAGCTGTGTACTAGGCTTTTGAATTCAGTAAAACAGGCCTGAGTGAGGAATTCAGATTAGGCCCAATGAGAAATTTCCAGTGAAAAATTGAGTTTCTTGAAAAAAGATGTTTTGATTTTCAGTAACAGAAAACCCAAACATTTTCAGCCAGAAACTGTCCCCCCCACCCTGTCCAAAAACACTTTTTTGTTGATCACCAAAACATTTTGGACTGAAAATTACGGAAAACTAAATACATAATATTGTGTGTATTCAAACCAAGTTTTGTTTTTAAAACAAAAACACTTTAGCGAGTGACCCAGCTGGAAACAGCAACTGTCATCTTGGAATTTTTCTCTTTGAGATGTAGTGCCTGTGGCTGCTGTTCCTAAAAGTATCTTGATATTTCTGGTTGGAAGGACTTTACAATATTCCAGCAGAATCCTGCACAATAATTTCACTGAAGACACCACTAGTGCCCCAGTTTTCAAGTGACAGTACTATAGCAGATGTATAGTCCCAGCTGAGAGGATGCATCTAGTAACTACTCCTATTATTTCTTGATAGTGATACTGACGTTCCACTTGTAATTGACTTTTTGTTTGCTTATTTCTATCAACAGCAAAGAGGTAGTAGGTACAACTTCTGCAAACAACTCCAGTGAAGTCATGAGAGAGACTTCCAAGTCATACTTCCATCATTGCTTAGAGCAGAGCGTGGAGGTGGAGGTAGAGACAGATCAGCCAATCACGTAGAACATTTAACAGGTAACTGAACACCACATTAGATAATGTACTGTAAAGAATAAACGTACACTGTTGGGATGGTGGGATAGATGAGTTAATAGTTGTTTTTTCCATCCCTATCTTCTGGGATAAACCATGAAGTGAAAAGAGAATGCTTGAGGCAGTTCTTTGCTATTATGCAACTCATTCATGATGAAATAGGACTTCAGGAGATATGATCTAGCTAAACTGCTCTGTTATCTTTTCTCTCTGTTTCATCTTCCATTTTAGGAAGACCTGCATAGACTAACTTCAGGAGGTAATCTGCAACCTTATTCTGAGCTACTAATTAATAAACAACCTCAAAACTGTAGAGAGGGAAAAAAAATATGAAAACAAAAATCCTCAGGCCAGATAAAAATGCAGCAAATACTATTTCATAGTTCAGTAAGGATTTTTGAAGATTAACAGTAGAACTGATATTTTGATCAGCAGGTACCAAAGTAGCCATTAGAGCAGGTCAGGAATTTTTCCGTGAAATGAAATAAGAAAATGCCAGTTAATCAAAACTGAAACTTTTTCTTTTTTTTATAGAAATGTATTGGTTTAACAAACAAACAAACAAACAAACTTTCATCTGGAAGACTTCTCTGGAGCAGGATTACATTCTGATCCAAACAAAAGAGAGATTGCAGGATAGCCAGTAGCCCCATGGTTAAGAGTTTGATTCTGAGCAAGAATTTTCTCTTTCAAATTCCAGATGAGTGCATTAACCGCCAGGCTATACAATCATTCTGCCTCTATGGTCAAATGAACATTTATTTATAAAAAGTGGAGCAGTTTCACGAGGAGAGATTAAGAGAGTGAAACTAGGTCAACACTCAATGGAGATGTGAGAGACCCAGATTTAAGTATCTGCTTTGAATCTGGCTCCTAAACACTGGGTTATTGGCTATTCTGGGCTCTCTCTCAATTTTTTCCCCCCACAAAAAAATTCAAAAAGTCTAGGTTTGATTTCCATATGAATTTTGCCTGGTCCCCAAAACCTCTCTTCTTTTCTGGTCAGCCTTAGTTGTTGGACATTTCTTTTACCATATTCCTGCAGGGTAAAATACTATTAAAGAATGAACATTTATTTTCTGATAAGTTTACCCATGATAAATCAGGAGTCCAGTAAAGCAGATGATCTCAGAATAAATTAGACACAGATATCTTGTCTATCTTATATTTATGTGAACATTTGGCATTGATCTTAGAGAACATAAAAAGAGAGGTTTCAGCTCTTTTTTCCTCTGCTTTCTTCAGCACAAATTATCTAGTCTTAAGCACTCTATCATGCTGCATAGCACAATGACATTTCCATCAGAAGGTAAATAAAACTCAAATGAATATAAATGCCTTTGCATCTCACATTTCCTGTCACAGACTCTGAAAAATCAATCTGATACAGTTGTATTTAAGCATCAGCAACCTTTTTCATTACAACTCAGAGTGCTAAGGGAAAATAAAGGAAGATATATAGATTCATAAAAGGGGGTGATGTAGAAGTTAATACAGGGGAATATTGGGAAAACATCTGATATTTGATGCCATTTTTACGAACTATTAAGCAGTACCTTTCATTAAAGAAGTCGCAAAGAAGTGTGTATTAAATATACATTTGACCTACAGTTTTAAAAAAATAAATCAATTCTGTAACAACGAGAAGTCCTAGTTGTTAGCTGACCAATAGTAAGCAATCTAAAATGTTTCAAAGTAATTGCATGGAAGACCTAAGAGGCTATCCTGTGCAGAAATGTTCCCTACATGGTTTTACTGTTTGGTTAAATAATTCAAAGATTGGTCTTCCAATTGAAATATATTGTCTTCTCCGAGCTTTTGTCCACACATTTTCAACTTGAAGTATTAGCCATAGATTATCCATGGCCCTTAGCTGTGGTTCTATAGGTCCAAAACAGAGATCCTTCTGCCTCTTGATTCAATTCCCACACAGTTCCCTCTCCCCCGCACCCGCTCCCACCCCCTTTGCATCTTTCTTGATCCAGCAGGCTCAAAACGGGGGCTGTTTATAGAAATGCACTTCTTAGAATTTTATGTATTCAGTGAGATGAAGAATAGTTTGCATATCCACGTGTTTCATCATTACATTATGTGATCTGTATGCACCTCTTGCAGTCAGAACATTTTGGTGCGGAGGAGGGGAGGGGGGAAGAGATGAAGTTCTCACATAGTATTACTGTATAATTTTGTAATATATGTTTTTTATGCTCATAGAACAGAGGTAATCTAAAGAGGTGGTTCTGTGAGTATTTTAATTCACTCCTATAGGAACTGATCCAATACTTACTGAAGTAAATAGAAATCTTTCCATTACTTCCAATGGGTGTTGGCCTGGCATAGGTAGCTTTTTTTTTTTTTTTAAATTTACAGAAAATAGAATGAGTGTCAATGTAGCTACATTCTGCAGTTTTTAAGTCCTGGTACTAATTAAGCTCACATGCATGATGAGAACACAATGATATCACATCATGTGGTCCCCTTTCTGTTGTGCTTAGGCAAGTGCTGAGAAAATTGACTCCCTGTAATGTGCATCCAATTTCAGGAATCTTTCCATCAAGGTCTGAAGCTCACAGCCTCTAGCTATAACTAGGATACATAACATCATGCCAGCCTCAGAACTTTTCTAATGTTTGTGAAATAGATGTTTAATATAGACAAGCTAATTGGCAAGCTAATGACCCACAGACTCCTAGAGCTACTGTATCATGAGTAGAAGCATCTGTGTGCTAATGTATAACACTAAGATACAAAAGAAAAGTGAAAGAGGCTAATGAGTTGGACAATAAATTTATTATAAAAATCCATTCCTAAACAATATTTAGCATTTTGCTTCCAGGGTTTAGTGTTATGTTAAATTAATATAATTATGTTTTACTGTTCAGCAAATTCCCTTAAACTATACCATAAAAGATTAAGGATTGAATTGAATATAGTTTTTAAAGTTATCTTCAAGACACAAAATCAAGGATTTGCTTTTATTGCATGAAGTCAGTCAATACTTTCATGTTCTGACTTGTGACTC
>ML675649.1:26858785-27176886 GCA_007922155.1 Mesoclemmys tuberculata
TGTCAGACAGGAATCTCACCATAACATCAACAAGAGGCCAGAGCACCTGCAATCACACTTGTGATAACTTCCAAGCTGCCTTTTACTCTTTTAGGTGCAATGTCTAACCTTGTTTCTTTGGACTAAAAATTTGATGTTATAAAATCACTCTTAAAAAAATCCGCTGTTACAAAACGGAAATATCTCTGGCTTGAGAAAAATAGATCAAGTGCTTTTGAAGAAGAGATCATGACACAACCTCATCTGGTTACTGAAACATGCTGGAAAATTACTACTACCAGACAGCAGATATAATCCAAAAGAGTGGAAGAACTCATAAGCAATATTATCTTTCACGTATATAAAAAAATCCTGGATGGGCTGCAGAGAAACTCACATGGAAAACTTGCTTCAGAAGAGAATATTATAGATGTGTTACATCTTCATAAACTGAGGAATATAGGAAATATGGAAGAAAACAGTGATCTTTCTAACCTTTATGTAAACCTTCTGTCTTATTTAACTTCATTGATGACTATAGTGTCCTAAATTAGATTCAAATCAGCATGGACTTTCCATCAGATAACGGAAGATCTTTTATTCTAGTCGCATTGATCAATTAGAGAAGAAAAGACACAGTCTATGGCATCATTCTTTCTCCCGTACAATATAATCACTGTATTTTTTTTATTTTTACATTTATTCACAATAAATTCCCTAATCTGCAAATATAATATGAATAAAGACAAAATATCTGGTGTTTGTTTTAGATAAACATAGATACTTTTGGAGGCTTATTCAAAACTTTTGGTCCCCGAAATTACATAAATGAGGATTCATCTCATGAATCGATCAAGAAGATAGGTCGATCTGACAGTGGTGACTTTGCCGCCCGTCAGTATAGACATACCCTAAGACTCTCAGTGTGACTCCACATAGGCAAAAGAGTCTGTCTGAGTACATCATACTGTAGGATAAGGGACCAACTCAGACAAAACATCTAAATCGTTTTTGAAATTTTAAAGTGAGGTTCTCCTCTGAAGAGTGGTTATGTCTAATTGACACCTCTCACTCAACTGCTCTGCTCCCTGTGTATATTCAGATGCATAACTACTCACTTTTAGTTAAAAGGTAGATTTACGTCACATTTTTAATTCTATTTTGCCGGTAGAGAAAGCGAGCTTCAAGTAAATCATCAACAGAACCGTTTACTAAATTCCAAACAGTTATCCCTGTAAAACCCATAAAAGACCAAGGCATTTAACAGGTGTCATTGAGGGCCTAATTAACCCTGAAAAACCTTAATTATCAGTGGATATGTATGTGATGAAATGACCCTGACACGCCTCTCAGAGTACAGGTTGAGTTTGCAAGGCTGGTAGGAGAAAACCCTATTTTACTTTGAGACCAAGTATCCTTGAGATGGAAATCATTATTGATTTATAAACATTTGACTTAAGTGAATTAAGCCAATCTGAACACTTTTAAAAATTCCATCCTATATATGCAGATTAAAAATCTTTACAGTGAATGGAGTAAGTTTATGAGGCTCATTGGAGAGGATTATTTAGCTACTAATATTTTGGATTCTTCATACATATTTGCTTGGTTCATGGGATCTATTTAGGAACAGGAATGTCTCAGGTTCAGACTGATTAAAATACTGGTAGGATTTCTAAAGGCATCAGAATTCCAGGAACATTACTATAAAATATATCTTTAATTTGTCATGCACTAGAAGACCAACCCTAGAGCTGGTGCCATGTGGTGCATTAGATAGGACCAGAATTAAGAATTAATTGCCTCTGTCTTCACAGACAAGGTCAGCTCCCATACTACTGCACTGGGCAGCACAGAATGGGGAGGAGGTGAACATCCCACAGTGCTGAAGGAACAGGTCCAGGACTATTTAGAAAGATTGGACATACACAAGTCCATGGAGCCAGATGCAATGCACCCGAGGGTGCTGAGGGAGTTAGCTGATGTGATTTCAGAGCCATTGGCTATTATCTTTGAAAGCTCGTGGCAACAGGGGGTGGTCCCAGATGACTGGAAAAAGGCAAATATAGTGCCCATCTTCAAGAAAGGGAAGAAAGAGGATTCAGGGAACTATAGGCCAGTCAGCCTCACCTGAACCCCTGGAAAAATCATGGAACAGGTTCTCAAGGAATCCATTTTAAAGCACTTAAGAGAGGCAGGTGATCAGGAGCAGTCAACATGGATTCACCAAGGGAAAGTTGTGCCTGACCAACCTGATTGCTTTCTATGAAGAGGTGACTGGTTCTGTGGATGGGGGAAAGCGGTGGACATGATATACCTTGACTTTAGCAAAGCTTTTGATATGGTCTCCCACAGTATTCTTATCAGCAAGTTAAAAAAGTATGGGTTGGATGAATGGACTACAAAATGGATAGAGAATTGGCTAGAGCAAAGGGCTCAACGAGTAGTGATCAATGGCTCCATGTCTAGCTGGCAGCCGGTCACAAGTGGAGTGCCCCAGGGGTTGGTCCTGAGGCCGATTTTGTTCAACATCTTCATTAATGATCTGGAAGAGGGGGTATATTGCACCCTCAGCAAGTTTGCAGATGACACTAAGCTAGGGGGAGTGGTAGATACCCAGGAAGGGAGGGATAGGATACAGAAGGACCTAAACAAATTGGAGGATTGGGCCAAAAGAAATCTGATGAGGTTCAACAAGGACAAGTACAGAGTCCTGCACTTAGGATGGAAGAATCCCATGCACAGCTACAGACTGGGGACCGACGAGCTAGGCAGAAGTTCTGCAGAAAAGGATCTAGGGGTTACGGTGGATAAGAAGCTGGACATGAGTAAGCAGTGTGCCCTGGTTGCCAAGAAGGCTAATGGCATATTGGGCTGCATTAGTAAGAGCATTGCCAGCAGATCGTGGGAAGTGATTATTCCCCTCTATTCGGCATTGGTGAGGTCGCATTTGGAGTATTGTGTCCAGTTTTGGGACCCCCACTACAAAAAGGATGTGGACAAGTTGGAGAGAGTCCAACGGACGGCAACAAGAGTGATTAGGGGGCTGGAGCACAAGACTTATGAGGAGAGACTGAAAGAACTAGGCCTGTTTAGTCTGCAGAAGAGAAGAATGAGGGGGGATTTGATAGCAGCCTTTAACTACCTGAAAGAGGGTTCCAGGGAGGATGGAGCTAGGCTGTTTTCAGTGGTGGCAGATGACAGAACAAGGAGCAATGGTCTCAAGTTGCAGTGAGAGAGGTCTAGGTTGGACATTAGGGAAACGTTTTTCACTAGCAGACTGGTGAAGCATTGGAATGGGTTACCTAGGGAGGTGGTGGCATCTCCATCTTTAGAAGTTTTTAAGCTGAGGTTTGACAAAACCCTCGCCGGGATGATTTAGCTGAGGATAATCCTGCTTTGGGCAGGGGGTTGGACTAGACCTCCTGAGGTCCCTTCCAACTCTAATATTCTATGATTCTAAGATATAAAACCAGCTACTGGAATGCAGAGGCAAAACTTGACACCAAAGCCAAAGAGCTGTCAAGAAAATGAAGAGGCTCAGGATTCAGCGTAAAGAACAACTGTGATTGACAGCTAGCTCAGAAATTACCAGGAGGAAGAAAAATAAATGAAATCTGTTTTACAAAACTTGTTCCACTATTGACACATCAGGAAATGGACATACGTATTGACTGATGTGTTGTTGCTATTTTATTATATTGTTTAACGTAAAGTGTTTATGACTTATCATTCGTGTAGTACCTAATATGCAGCTCTCGCTGTACAGTATTATTTATGTTTAACACAGAATTCAATTGCATTTAAAATGTGATATACTTTTAAAAATGAAGCTTATTAAAATGAACTTTAGGGGTTTTTTGATGCTATTCTGATACTTTATAAAGAATCAATTCACAGTGATCCCAGAATCCAGTTCTACTTGTACTCTCACCAGGGGCTTGAACAAGAGTCTTAATGGGGACAGAAATTCAATCTTTGTCAAGAATTTCTAGCTTTGGGGATAAATATAAGTTATAAATTATGGTGTGTAACAGTGGAGTCCGGGACATGGAACAAGAAAGTAGATTTTCAGCCTTTAAAAAATTCTCATTAGAAACTATGATGTAGCCAGCAATTGACAGCCCACAGACAGGAAACACAGAGACAGTTAAGGGAATTGATTTCTGTTTGGACCTCTCTTCAGCAGGGCTGGAAAAAAAACATCCTACCTAATTTAGCAACTGCAGCTAGGAAGGACATGGTTCTGTGTCCTAGAACAGAATGTTGGCCAAGAATTCTGAAACCAGGTGTGAGATACTGGGGGAAGGTACAGAGCAGTGCAGAAGCCTCAATCTGACAGTGGGGAAGGGCCACAAAGAAACATATGGCAGGAGTGGGGAAGGTTCAATCTTGGCTTTAATTGTTGCAGTTCAGACTGTAGCGTTCAGGAAAATCATGAACTTGGGATCTTTCTGGGCAATCTGAATATTCAGAGAATGCAGTGGAGAGAGAGCAGTAATGCATTACCTGCCACTGTTGGAAGCAGCCTAGAGCTGGGAGTTGGTCTATTAGGAACAAAAAATGAACCTAAGCCTCAGATATATGGAAAGTTGCTGCTGGCAGTAAGATGAAGCTTGGAGAATTGCTGGGAGAGAGAGAGAAGGAAGGAAGGCTGGAGTGGGCTTTTTTTAGTAGGCCTTACGGCAGCTGTCCAATAATGTTATCAGGGAAAAAAAACCTCTAAACTACAGGCACCATACATTGATATTTGCCAAACTGTATGAGGTAAATCATCTGTTGGTCAAATTTGCAGAAGGGATCAATTCTCTGTGTCTGAGAGCCAGCACATGAAAGAAATAATGATAGCCTCTGCCCCTTCCCTATTTTTGCCAGTAAAAACTGTATTGGCACTTTTTAAACAGAAACTGAATTTCTGTAATTATATATACTCAATCTCTTTCACCTTCCACATCTACTACTAAATAGGGTGCTTAAAATTCAGCCAGTAACTATTATTATAATGTGTTTATCACATAATATTACAATTCAGATGGATTTGCATATCAAGTAAAAGAGGTGGAGTACTTTAATCACTTGTTCTGTCAAGCAAAAGATTAATAATAATTATAGTATTCCAAGTACCATTTAGCTTCTTAGCCTTCCTGGAGCTGATTACTTTGTAGCACTTTTGTGAAAGGTCTGTTTTTTAATTTATTTACAGTACATGAAACCCTGGCAATATATTTTGTATGATAGGAATCATAAGCAAAATCATATATGTAATGCATAAAACATAAAGCTGGATTTCATTTACAACCAAAAGATGCCAGTTAACATAGCCTAGGTATAAACACACAGATTTAAAATTCTGTGGAAAGCAATGTGTAACATATCTAACTATATCCAGCAAAAAGTGATTAATTAAAATTCCCAAAATAAAACATTTTATCTGCGCATTCAATATATAAAATGTTCATCGAATGGGCTGAAGACTCAAAGTCTTAAGGTAACATAATATTTATAAACATTTGCTGTGCCATTAGCCTCATGTCTAAACAGTTTTATATCTGTGAAGTTAGGTGGTATCAACTGGGTTTGCAAATTGAGTGGAAAATTCCAATACTTCAATGTCTTTTGTGCAAAAGGCTATTAGATCCTGAACAGAAAAAAGATGTATGTAACAAACCCAATATTTTCACCTCCTCCATCCAATGCAGTACTGTTATGTCCATTTAAACAAAGATGTCACTAATCCAGGCTGGGCCCTTCACTTTCAAAATGCTGGTACTTCTACCTTCCATCCAGCAGCTAGTCACAGAACTTTCCAATTGGGAATGACTACAGAGAACAATGTGAGCTCAACCATTCTCGCATCCTCAGCTCTGTCCAATTCTACCATCAACCAATAACAAAAAAGAGAACTGTGTAGTGTGGTACGCCAGGCCCCCTGTTCTGGTGCTCACCCACTAGTGACAGTCTCTGTAGGCCGTGGGGCCTAAGGTAGTCCCAGCCTAGTCTGGGTAAATCTCTAGGTTTTCCCCTCTTCTTCGGCCCTTCCCACGGGCAAGCAGGTGCAGGCCTCACTATGGGCCTGAGGGTTGTCTCCCCACCCTCACTGGGGAGGGCAGCTAGCCCGTTGGGCCAGTGGCCCAGTGGGGGTACCTGTTCTTCCTGTAGGCTGGGAACCAGGACCAGGGTCTCCTCTGCTCTGCTTCCCTAACAGTAAGAAATTCTGACTCCAATTCACTTTCTAACAGCTCCTTCCTCTCCTCCTCACTCTACTACCTCCCCCTGCCTGCTTGCACTGGAGGCTTTTAAGTGTTTGGGGCGGGGCTCCTTGATTGGCCCCAGGTGGCCTAATTGCCTAATCAGCCCCAGCTGAAACCTCTTTCCTGCCGGTAGGGAAGAGGGCTTTAAGCATTCTAGGGCTCACATATCGGCCCTGAAGTACCCTGCCATAGCCATCTGGCTTGACTTTACCACAGTAGCCAATTTCCAACTCAGGACATCCAGCAAGTCATGCAGCCTACATGAGAACCCCTGTAACAGGGATTTAAGTGCCTATATGTTGATTTCAAGACTAAGATTAATGATTTGGATGTTCCAATAAGCAGAGATGGACATAAGCCAACATTTTTATATGGATCTCCAACTCCTAGAACTTTGGTGGATGTTTAGCCCATTATAGCAAGAGGGACCAACCATTCACTTCAGATTTGGATCTCAGTTTAGTGTTCAGAAATAGGTTTTTAGTTTCTACTAATCAACCATCCATGTATTAGAATTGGGCTCTCCGTATGAAAAGCCAACCCATTAATGCAAATTCCAGTAACATGGTGATTTCCCAAATCATGGCAACCATTATTTTATTTCCAAAAGGAAATAGAAAAAACAAAAACTTCTGTATGAGAAGTCAAAAACGTTATGAGAGCTGAGAGAGGAGATGAATAAGAGGTGATAAGATGGAGGTAGATACATTCAGAATGCTGAAGAGAAGATAATTTGGTTTATTTTCCCAATTTAAGTTAAAATAATTTTATTCAGAAAAGAAATATGGACCACAGGCACCATAAATGCTGATGCCTGCTATCCATGTCTCATGATTGAATGAAGAAATTCAGAAATCATGCAAAATTTGAAATTCAGTTAAATAATGGTAAAACAGAATAAAATATAGGAGGCCAGAAAATCTAGTATGACTGTTTTGTTATGAAAGCAACATCTAATGGTAGATTAAAAAGCATGGATTATGCAGTAAAGAGTTATATCAAATCTGAGTGGAACTTCAGTGTAATAGATAAGAGAATAAAGAAGCTGTCTTTCAGACAGCTGAAATACCAGCAGGACAAAAGAGTAGGATAAAAGAAAACACCCAATTTAATAAATGGGGACGGCAGACTAACTTTAAAATCTATCTAGCTGATGATAAATGAGGAATATAAACCACTTTGTGAGATGTTGCAAGTTGCAGAGCTGGTATGATCATGAAACAAATGCTCTCTAACACCATATGTAACAAACCAAAGTAAGGGTTGTTACTCTTAGAAAGTAAGGTATCATTAATGGTAAAGGACATCATTGTATTTTACAAAGTGGACACAGATCAAGTCAATTGTACTGGAAGAAAGGCAAAACTTAGGCTGAATGTTAGGCTAATAATGAGTAAGTTTTCTACTTTATTTTTTATTGAATAAGAGTAAGTATCTGAAGTTTTGAAAGTAGTTGAAAAATGATACACAAAATAAATCAGGACTTTTATACAGTAATCCATTTACTCTACTCTGTCCTGTAAAAGTTGGTCAAAATCATCAGACCTCTGCTGTTCTCTCTCTCTCAGATTCCAGATTAGGTCTATAAAGCAAATGGAAACAGTCATAACCAGGGCAGGAAGTATGTTTTTCTTCATCAGAATTGAATATGGAGCTGCCACTGTGACTTCTCTGCTTTCTTCCTCAGCAATTTTCAATGCCATCAGAGTAGAACTACATGAAACCACTAATTTTAGATCTTTGAGAACCCATATGAGGTGGGGAAAATCACAATCATGAATATTTTCATCAATATTTCCAAGCTTGATCCAGAAGAAATTTCATTATTTCCACACAAACTGTTGTTCACAGCAAAGCAGACAGCGTTTATTTATTTGCATCGTTCTAATTTAGTGCAGTAGAAATCCACTTATTGAACCCACATATTAAATATAATGTGTGAATCAGTCTGCTCAAGAAAAAGCCACAAAAAACTCCTCTCAGTTTAATTGCTTTGTCAATATAAGAAAATAAAGCAACTGCCAAGCAAATATCTTGCCCAGTGGTGCTTAAAATGGCTCTTGAAGGACTTGTTTACATAAAGCTGTTCTAGTTCCTAGACATGTACTCTGTCAGCCTGTCAATTATAATTGCATGTTCAGTCTTTTATTCTGTAATGCATCTCTTAACTGTTTCATGTAAACAAGCAGTAAACACATCTATCATGAGAAGGATGCCCTGTCCATTTCAACCCCTTAACCTATTACACCAAATTCCACTGTATCACTCTTTCATAATTTGACTGCAGCTGTATAATTTCTCATTCATGCTACTGCACAATAGCAAGGAGTTCTCCAGCTCTACACAATGTGTGACTGTGGCACCAAAGACACTTCCATAGATTTCACAAGCTAGAAGTGGTAACAAGCTAAGGTGACCTGCTCGTATTGAGTCTGATCACATTCACATTTAACTAAGCACAAACGACTGATATAGTTCGTATTTGTGGATTATTGGGGGAGGGAGGAGTTTTAAAATTGTGGATGTGTCTGACACAGATTCACAGCATCAGTTGATGCTATTGGAGAGCAGGAAAGGGAAGGATTAATCTTGTTCGGAACTAACTTCTTTCCTTGGTGCCTACAGATAATAGCAGAATGGAAAATAATAGAAACCCAAACTTGTAGGACTGGAAGGGACCTCGATAGGTCATCTAGTCCAGTCCCCTGCACTGATGCAGCACTATGTACTATCTAGACCATCCCTGACGAGTGTTTGCCTAACTAGTTCTTAAAGCCTCCAATGATGGAGATTCCACAGCTTCCCTAGGTAATTTGCTCCAGTGCTTAGCTACCCTTACAGATAGGAAGTTATTCCTAATGTCTAACCTAAATCTCCCTTGCTGCAATTTAAGCTCATTACATTTTGTGCTGTCCTCAGTGGATAAGGGGAAACATTTATCACCCTTCTTTTTATAAAAACCTTTTACATACTTAAAGACTGTTTTATGCCCCCTCAGCCTATTCTTCTCCAGACTAACCAAGCCCATTTTCCCCCAACCTTTCCTCATATGTTATGTTTTCTAGTCCTTTAATTATTTTTTATTACTCTTCTCTGGACTTCCCTCTGATTTGTGCACATCTTTCCCAGGGTATGTTTACACTGATGGCAGCAAAGTCACCACCGTCAGATCGATCCTTCTGGATCAGTTGAGCGGACAGTGAAGACCCACTCAATCGATCAGAAAGTCCACCTAGTAAAACCACCTTCTCAAGTGGTGTAACATTGTGTCGACAGGAACTCAGTTCCCATCAGCGCAGTGTAGCGAAGACAGTGTGCAGAACGGAAGAACAGCGGTCAACGGGAGTTACACAAGCTACTCAGTGTAGCTTGCATAACTCCCGTTGACTGCCACCAAATTTCCAGTTAAGTGTGGTACCCAGAACTGGACACAGTACTCCAGGTGAGGCCTTATCAATGCTGAGCAGGGTAGAAGTACTTCTCGCGTCTTGTTTACAACACTTCTGCTAATACATCCCAGAGTGATGTTTGCTTCTTTTACAATGGTATTACATTATTGACTCCTATTTAGTTTGTGATCCACTATACCCCCTAGATCCTTTTCTGCAATACTTCTTCCTAGGCAGTCATTTCCCAGGTTGCATTTCTGCAACTGATTTTTCCTTCCTAAGCATAGTACCTTGCATTTGTCCTCATTGAATTTCATCCTATTTATGTCAAACCATTTCTCAAAATCATTTTGAATTCTAATCCTGACCTCCAAAGCACTTGCCACCCCCTAATTTGGTACGATCCACAAACTTTATAAGTATACCGTCTTTGCCATTATCCAAATAACTTATGAAGATATTGAAAAGAACTGGACCCAGGACAGAACCCGTGCGACCCCATTCAATACACCTCACCCTTTCTAAATTTGTCCCCCCTTACCGCCACCTCCTCCCCCCCACACCCTTCATCATTTGACCTACTTTCCACTTTTTTTATAACTCTTTTTTGATTTGTCAGGTCATCAAAGATATCCTGGTTAAGCCAGTGTGGTCTCTTACCATACTTCTTCTTTCCTATTCATGGGATAGCTTACTATTGTGCCTTTAAAAACATCTCTTAAAAAAACTGCCAACTCTCCTGAACTCTGTTTCCTTTATACTTGCTTCCTTACCTACCAGTGCTCTGAGTTTACTAAAGCCTGCCTTTGTGAAGTGCTTTGCCTTTATTCTGCTGTTTTCCCTCCTACTGTCCTTAGAATCATGAACTTTATCATTTCACGATCCCTGTCACCAAAGCTGCCTTCAAACACCTTCAAATTCTCAACCACTTCCTCTCTGTTTATCAGAATCAAATCTAGAACAGCTTCCCCCTTAGTCACTTCCACCACCTTCTACAATAAAAAGTCATCTTCAGTGCATTCTAAGAATTTGTTGGATAATTTTTGCCCTGCTGTATTATTTTCCCAACAGATGTCTGGGTAGTTGAAATCACCCATCACTATCAAGTCTTGTATTTTGAATGATTTGTTAGTTATTTAAAAACATAACTTTTCTTCCTGTGTAGGTAGCGTATAGTAGACCCCCTACCATATCACTCCTTTTTTTTCTTAATCCCTTTTAACCCTACCCAGAGACTTTCAACAGGTCTGCCTCCCATTTCTATCTCAACCTCAGTGTAAGTATAAACATCTTTGATATATAAGGCACCACCACCTTTTTTTTCCCCCTGCCTATCCTTCCTTAACAATCTGTATCCTTCTACACCAATATACCAGTCATGTGAATTAGCCCACCAAGTCTCTGTGATGACAATTATAATTGTGATTATTCACTAGTATTTCTATTTCTTTCTGTTTATTCCCCATATTTCTTGTATGAGTATACAGACATATATGATGTTAATTCGATTTCCTCTCTGTATTCCTCTTGTCTCTGCTTTGTCCCTGCTTTAATTGTCCAAGTTCCCCCCCTTCAACCAAGGCCTCCGAGTTTTGGATTTACTTCTGGGTTTTTGTCTCCTGACTTTGTTGAACCTAGTTTGAAGCCCACCTCACTAGATCATCCATTCTGTATCTGAAGATACCTTTCCTTATGTTGATAGGTAGACCCTATCTCTGCTCAGCAGTCCTCCTTCTAAGATCATCATCCTATGGTCAAGATATCCAAAGTGCTTCTGTTAGGGTTTACCACATTATTGTTTCCACATCTGCCTTGATTGCACTTTGACTACTGCACTTGTCTCCCTTGGTATTGGTGCTCTACTTATGGCTATTGTAGTTATGTTATATATTTTCAGGTTGCCTTTGAAAACATACCATCCCCTGAAAACTAGGTCAGAGATGTAGCTTTGGAGTAAGACTACTGAAGATAATCTGATTTTATTTAGCAACCCACTTTTAATAAAACTACATGTGCCTGATATTGCCACACTAACATGGTTCACACATTTTGTAAACTTGTTTTTCTGATTGCAGCAGGAGATTGTGGGATAAAGCAGATCAAGGAAGATACTAGCAAAGATGATAAATACAAAATTCTGAAGGAAATAATAGTTAAAGGTTAGCTTTCTCAAAAGGATAAATTGCTCCTGGAGGGAAGTAATGTTAGTAATGGAGAAATGAGCTATCACTTTTGGACACATGAAGAAACAAACTTTTGATTCCTAGAGGTATTTATAGAGAAATATTGCAAGAAATATGTGCAGGTTGTTAAAAACCAGTAAACAGCCCAATGACGTATAATGGTCAAGAATCCATAGATAACATGGCATGAAATGCAACTTTTGTTTTAAATCAGTAGACTAAAAACATCACAGACACGCACACTATTGTGTAAGGAGGATTTCAACAAATAAGAATATTTGTTCATTTAGAGTTGTCACGGTTATCATATTCATTACTGATGGCAGTCAGTCATTTGTGGAAGTACAGAATAGTATATGTTACAATAATATCAATGAAACCGTGAAAGTTTACCTGAAACCCATATTTTCAAAGCCTAGTCATAATAATTAGGAGCTCATTTATGGCTCTTTACAGCCAGAGCAAGAAGGAAGCAAGCAGCTGAAAGCACAATGCCTGCAGAGGCAAGAAACAAATATAATGCTTCTAAATCCCTGTGCTCACAGAACCGACTTGCTACTTTTGGAAAAGGTGTAGTTTGCTCTTCCACCTGATGCAGTCCTTGTGGACACTATCTGTTGCATGAAACATGACCACAGCTACACCAAAACCACAGCCAGACAACTTCCCATTAGGACAAAACAGCTCTGCCTGCAGTACTAGCACCACATTCCTTGAATTTACGGAATAAGGGCCAAAGTATTATGGCAGCTCTCTGCATGCTGGGAGTTCCTTGTACCTGGAGAAAGGACTCACTAGACATTCTCCCCACAGCAGATCCATGTTGTGGCAGCTATCATTGGATCCTAGTTCTTCTACAGAAATGTAAACAATGCACAGTTATAGAACTCTAGGCTCAAAGCATTAGGTCTAACTCATTCATAATTTAGAGCCAGTGTCTGCCTACATGAGTGTCCACATCAGTATGCAGGTGTAGTTTATCCATACACAGTAGTAAAAGCTTTCCATGTGAAAGAAAATTTTAATGGAATATAGAATTATATCAGTATTTCCTACGTGAGAATTCATGTTGAGGGTCAATGAAGAAGAATATTTCTCACTTATGTAATGCCTTTGCTGGCCCTCTGAAAATCCAGAGGCTTCAGCAAACTGATGACATTTCTCATTTCATACCTTGGTGAGGTGGGTTCAGTAGCTGCTTATAAAACATAAAATATAACTATCTACTGCTCATTAGTTAAGCACCACTAAAAGGCATTGTTATCCATCAATGGTACACCAAGTTTACTTAATTGGTATGCACAGTTACTTCATAGATTCATTGAGTTTAAGGCTGGAGGGGATCATTAAATCTCCTCTTACCCGTATATCACAGGCCATTATGTTTTGCCCAGTTATCCCTGTATGAAGCCCAATAACTTGTGAGAGTGAAGAGATCGTAAAAGGAGGTGAAGAGTTTGTAGATTTCAGCTACTGTGGGATTGACAGAGTAAAGGTATGTGTGTTAACAGGACACATTGGGACATGGCTAAAAGACAGCAACCTTAACTGTCCTTTTCCTCATCTAGTTTTGCTCAACCTCTAACATTCTACAAAAGGACAGCGTACCATCAAACAACCTTAAGTCAGTGTTAATGTAGTTTTTTTCCATTGAATTCCCTATATTTTTAAATAAAAAACCACAGAAAAAATTGTGTTGCTGGAAGGATTTAGTGGTCATTTAAGCAGTTGTACATATCATGTTGCAGAATTAGTATATGGACTGACCGCCTCTCTCTCTCTCCACCCACCCCTGATCCCCACAAGCCCTGCTTCTGTAATATATCTCCAGCCATGCCCTTGACCCATTTACTGTGTTCTCTCCAACCTGACCTCTCTGCAGTGATTACTTAGGCCTTCCTATGACAAGCAGGGAATGCATCTGCCTGAAGATAAAAAAAGATAAATGTTTCATTGCAATTACTTCCTCCCTCCTATAACCCAACTCACATGCACTGCCTGGATCAAAGGACAACTACGCTATAGTGGAACAGTGTTTCTCATTGTGCTTCACAATGGCTGGAGGGTGGAGTTTACGGTAGGGCTGGCAAGAGAAATTATAGATAGAGTTTCCGTTCCAAACTCCTGACAGTTTTATGGTTGAGAGAAAGGCCCTCTGACCCCTATCCAGTAGACATATCCCATTTTAAAACTCATAGCAGTGAGTCTCAGAACCAAGTCTATAGACTCAGGCTCATGCTACAGCATTCAAAACAGTCGTGTAGCATTTCAGACTTGGGTTGGATCTTGGGCTCTGAAGCCAAGGGACGCGGGTGGGGATTCAGAGCCCAAAACACAATATCTATACTGTTGGTTTTAAAGTCTCTAGCCAAAGGCTCTGAGACTGCCTGGCCTGGGTTTAAAAACATAGTGTAGACATACCAGCTGAGGTATCAGAGCTTGAAATGCTTCTCTGCCATAAGGGTGCATTTCTGGTCATCTATGAACCCTCTAATTTTCCAGTTGATGATTTTCTTCCAACACTCATTGCTAGCTTTCCTGCCGTGTTGGGTGCACTGGCAGGGCTGAGGAATACAGGGGTTAGAAGTGCACTGGCAGAGCTGTTGTTGGCATTGGTAGGATTGGGGCTCCTGGAAATTAGGGTGCACTGGCAGAATTGGGGGGTGCAATGCCTCTCACCTGAGCCCCAATCTCTCTCACCTCCCCTATCATGCATCCCCCATTTATTCCCCACACAATAACCCCTCTAGCCCTATTCCGCCATTTCTCAGCCCCCTAATACTCCTCTCAGGAAGAATTGATGTCTAATTTTTCCATGAAATATTTAGTTACGTTCCCCCCCAAATGTAATGACTCAGGTTATAGCAACCTCCAAAACACAGTCCAAAACACCTTGTGTTTTAGGTGAGGGATTGTGAGTAACATGTCCTTAGTTATACTGATCGAAGGGCAGGTTCACAGCCATTGAGAGGTCCATAATTCATCCAGTCATTAGTACTTCAGTTTAACTGTCTATGGCAGAAGAAGAAAACAGGTTGGCTTTTTTTGGAGGGGAAAGGTGGGGTAAGGTCTGTAATTTGGGAACCCTTTGGTCAAATAGCCCCACATTTGGATACTAACAGTAACCCCAGCTGTTAGGTGCACTAAATTTCAAAGTGATACAATTAACCATTTGGATTTCAGAACATTTACAAGAGCAGAACTAAAAAGCACATAAAATGGCAGGAATGGAAAACTTCTAGCTGTTTTTCTGTAATGATGCATGCAAAGTGTAAAACATGTACATTTTCTTAAATGCTATTGTCAGTTTGGGTCCCTCAAAGATTTTACAGGCGCCATGCACTACCTTGAATTTAACTCAACAGATTGAGATGATTTTAACCTACATCAGTTCAACAGTTTGATCTCTTGTTCTGGGCAAAAAATAAAAAAACCCAGAAACTAAAAACAAAAAACCACATGAATGACCACATGAAATCATTTGTTTCTTTTTTCAAATGGCTATTATTTGGGGAGCTTATATCTCCAGAATAAGGGCTCAAGTGATTCCACATGTAGGTCACTAACCTTACATTGCACCCTCACGAGGCACACCAAATTTCAAAGAAATCCAATTTAGCATGTCAATTTTACAGGACTTTACAGATCTACTTTAAACAGAAATCATGATGCAACCTAAATGATACTGGTGCTCACACACCACTGTAACATTGTTTTCCTTACATATGATAGCATGTTTGTTTGCTAAACAATGTATACGAAATGAGAGGACATATCAAAATAATCTCATATAACAATTCCAAAAGCACCTCAGCCTCTGGGGTTTATCATCAGGAAAGAGTAGAACTTCAGATCCACAACCACCATACACTTTCTCCAGTTTCTGTACCCTGAGGATATATTAGCATATGCACTTTTGAAAACTCTCTCTAGATTCTCAATGATCTCTTTTAAAATGATGTGACAGCATTAGTCAGCCTGCTTGGATGCAATGATTTTTTCACAGACAACAACTTGGGGAGATGTAAAGAGCAATCCACGTTTTTGACAGCATGGAGTGCCATTAGAAATAACAGTCAGGGTTTTGTTTTGATTTTTTTCATTTTTGTGTTGGAAAACACATTAAAATGGCAAAATATTCTCCATTTTGTAGTGTTTTCAGAAGGCCTTTTCTACAACAGGTAGATTGTGCTGAAAAATATTAGCATATTGCAGAATCTTCTGGCCACCTCCCAGGAATGAAGGCTGTGCTGGAAAACATGGCTGTTATGAGGCTAGATGGCTATCAAAACATAGGCAGCACAAGGGCCATTGCTGAGCTGGCCTACTTTATCACTCTAATTGCATGAGCATGACAACATAGCAGCAAAGACATTTTAGGTTCCATCCACACTAAACTGTGCAACCAAGGCCCGGTCTACACTTATTTTTGCGATTCGGCGGCAGTCGACGGGAGATACGCAAGTCACGTAAATCACTTGCATATCTCCTGTCGACTTTGCAGCGTCTCCTCTGCACGGCGTCCATACTGTGCTGTGTCAAAGGGAACAGCGCTCCCTTCAACGCAGCGCTACTCCACTTACCGGGGTGGTTTTCCTGCGTCGCTTCCTGGATCGACTGAGCGCATCTACACAGACCGGTCAGTCAATCCAGAGCAATCAATGTAACGGCGGCAAATTTGCCGCTGTCACTGTAGACCCAGCCCAAGTTTGTAACAAGTTAATAACTAAGTTGTCTCTAAACATGGTCTGTGTCCAAGGCAGCATGGTTAATAAATGGCTAGTTACCATGGTAACTAGAAGTACATCACCTTATCAGAAGCCTACACTGATAGCCAGTTATCTTCCTATATATAGCTCACAACACTTACTTTGTGAGTGGGGACTCACATTTGTATGGTATCATGTACCAGAGTATGTTCTTGTACTGCTCCATGTGCATGTGTTGAAAGCACCCAACCCACCTCTGAGACTCCAAATGGAGGGGGGCTCAGATCTCCCCATAAAGCACAGATAGGCAGCTGTGAGGGGGCTGTATGGTGAAGGAAGCTGCTGGGGGGGAGGTGAGGCAGGAAGGAGGAGGAGGAAAGGTGGAGAGACAGGTCACAGGATGCATTGCTCTTCTGAGCTTTCCACTATTTTTGTTTGGCAGACAGATCCAAATGACGATTCAAACTGCTTGTGGAGTTCAGTTAAAACCCACTCCCTTGTATTCAAACTCTCTATATGTTAGATGGCTAATCATTAATATTTTAGAACCAGATTTTCCAAAGAGCTCAGTGCCCATGTAAGCACTTAAAGTGGCCTGGCATTCAGAAGTGTTCAGCACCCACCAACTCCCATTCTTCCCAGAACAAGTGTTCCAAATAGAAGTTGCCAGGGCATCCCTGTTGTGCAGACACTGCACTGCTGCCCTGGCTGTCTCTGTTGCAACCATGCGGATGATTTCCTTGGCTGGTGTAACAATCTTTCATTAATTCATCAATTCATTAAATAACAAACCAAAGGAAAAAGAAAGGAGTAAATCTTTAATAAAACAAACCGGAAAGCCTCTCTGGTGAACTGCTGCACACAGCCATGTGGTGTTCTCAACCCCTGCCTCCATGGCACATCCCCAAATTCCTATGTTCATAAAACCATCCCTTAGGAGGGAGCGTCTCTAAACTATAATCTTCTACAAACATCTGTCTACTGTTGGGACCACCACCAATTGTGTTTATATACCCAGTGCATGCTATTCCCTTTCCAGCATCTCAGCTGTTGCTCTGGACATATAACAACATACCGGCAAGGGGAAAGAATTTGTATGCCCTTCTTGAGTACATGGGAATCATTGTAAGCTTTGCCCCTCAGGCTAACCAATCAGTGAGGATGCTCTCAAATCTATGAGGAAGTTGACCTCCACAAGGGAAGTGGGGGAAGGAAAGGAAAGAGCTGGAGACCCTTAAAGAAAGCACAGATTCCTCTTTTTCCCACTGGCCCAGATAACATACCGCACCTCAAAAGTTACAGGTGTTTATTGTTCTCAGTGAATGTTATCAGTGGGAGGTGACGGGTATTGAGCATTTGTACAAATATTGACCAACATTTAATTATTAATAATTAAGGAGACAAGGACAAGGAGAACTGATTGAGTCAGAGTTTTAACAACAGAATAGAGAATCTTTCCCATCTGTGTCATCGGTTTCAATCCAGCCCAGATCAGTAGGAATCCAAGTTAACCTCTGATCCACAGACCCTGCCCCAAAAGACAAATGTGTGGTTTCAGCACAGCTTCTAGTAAATATAGGCTGTGCTCATCTCAAAAAACTTTACTAGAGTTGGCACTATTTGTCATCCTTACAGGCATTTTAAGACAAGGATTGGCTGGGAATAGGGAAGGTGATTCTCTCTGACTTTTAGATCTTGTCCCTTCACATCAGGATTATGTAATACTGGTGTACAGTGTGGGGAAACTTGATCAGCCACTGTCTACACTGTAGCTGTTGTATGGATAAATGGGGGACTTCGAGTTCTCCCTCTGGTGTCTTTTGCAAGCACCGAATTTACTGAGATATTAAAGTAATGACAAGTTATTTCAGCATAATTGCCTAAGGTTACTGTTTCCTCTGGCAAAACTGAGGAGCAAGCATATTCACAGCAAAAAGAGAAAAGGCAGCCAACTTGCACAGGGCTTGTGATGTGAAGAACCAGTGCACTACGGAGCTGTTAAATTTGAATTATTTTGTAATACTGTTCTTCCAATATTCATAATGAACTAAGATGCATAATATGCCTGTTTCTGTACCCATGAAAATCTAGAAGTACAGACACAATACAGATGTTGCAATAAAGGACTTCAGTGACCTTCAAGTAATAACAATATAGCCTTTTACTATAATAGACTCTGGCATTATAATTCTGTCCCCGTCAGCTACAAAATGTGAGTTATTAAAGTTACATATAGCCAGATCAGCTGTGCTAGGATGAGGATTTTAAAAACAACCAGAAAGAACTCCAGTAGCTTACACAAATCACATTCAGTATTTGATAGGCCTGAACTGCAAAAGGAATTATTGAGTCCTTTTTAAGAGGACTTGCAAATGCAAAGTACAAATGTAATGACTGTATCAAAGTCAAAGAGTACAAAAGATTTGAGGCTTTTTTCCAAAGCTCCTTGATATAATTTTCTTTTTACTTTGGTGGCAAGACTAGTGGATTAAGACATATCACAACTAAGATATCATGCCAAGCTGGCAGTCTCCAAACTATTGTCCTTGCATAACACTCTCCTACAGTGTGTTAAAAAGCATCTGCAAACATGCGCTCAGGGAATCACAATCTTCAGCATATTAATGTGCTTTGCATGCTACACTGGGTGGGCAAAAGTTCAACTCTCAGTCAGATCAAACACATTCTTGTTATTTACAGTTCCAGGAGTTGCCATTTGCTACAGGAAACTGCACACTTGCAAATAGCCCTCCCAGTGATTAGAAAATTGAAAGCAACTTTTAATCTTGAATCCCACCATGACTTATATTAATGGTTTGCTTAGGTTAGCCTGCTGTGCAGTATCACAACACACCACCACCATCACCCTACTTAACATGCTACAACAATCAGCCTGCTGAGAAGTGTCTTCTTAAGGTGGCGAAAGGAGAAAATAGAGAAATAATAAATAAATATCCATAAAATATGCAAGGTGCTTTTAGAAAGTAAATCATGTTATGTTCTCAGCTATACCTTAGAAATTGCATTGATTTGAATGGGACTGGAGGATGAAACAGGATTCGGACCTGTGTTTTTCTGACTAAATTGTATTTCCTAAGAAATCAATGGGACTACTGATTGAATATGATATAATTCTACTGGACTGCTGCTATCACAGCTGTGATCCGGTGAAATCAGAGAACTCAGCTTCACATTGACAAAAATCTTAATCAAATGAGTAACCCTAGCGATATATTCTAATGAAAAAAGCTTTTTAGAGATGGTTTGAATTTGATTGGAGTTACTTATATAGTGCAATTGCAATATCAAATCTCAATAGCCAATCAGACTTGACAAAAGAGCAAAGACTGAAAAAAACCCAATAAATTGCCATTTATGGAAACTGTTTTCCACTTAAATATTTCCAATTACTTGAGCAATTTTGCCCTATGAAAAGATGTCACAAACTTCAAGCTAAGATATATTCAATATCCCATTAAAAGGTAAATACCTTTCTAAGAACAATCCAGATGCAAACACATACTATGAAGTTCATTGGAAATGTTCTGATTGCTGCAGAATGCAGTGCTGCTTGAAGCAATTCCACATCATAATGCATTGCTGTATGTTCGTAATCTACAATGTAATTCATTATATAGCAGCCACACAACACACACACACACTTCATGCTTGAGATACACTGGGATAGGGCATGCACCGCAAGGCAAGCTATAAGCATTGAGCATAGGGCAGGAGAAGGCACCATTCCTGCTGGAGAGAAGCCACTTTGGAAAAGGTGTAGTGAATTCTTGTCAGTGTTGTCTCAGACATGGAGGGAGGAGATGGGGTCAGTGAAAAAGCCAGTTTTACCAGCTGATGGAGGAGTCACCAGAGGGGAATTCTCAGGCAGCCTAGAGCCATGCTATAGGCTCAGAGACTACCTTCCTGACACCCCTTCCAGGGGAAAGTGATGGCATGGGAATATGTTTTCTGCCCGCTGAAACATAGGTAGCAGGTAGCAGGACAGCCCTCTTGGGGCCACAGGTAGGTGGACATGTATTAATTCATTTTAGAGACTGGCCCAGGATTGGAGAGAGCAAAGGAGGTATAAATCCATTTTCCTTTCCCCACTTCTCAAGCTGTGCCAAATATAGCTCCAAAGTAGTCCAGGGTTAGGACATAAAGCTGCACCAGAACTGATCCTTAATTCTGCCTGAACTACACATAATCCTTTATTTTCTGTGTTTGTTTGCTTAGATTTGATTGCTTAGATCTGTATTAGTTCTGTCAATGAAGTGGGTAAAATTTCGTTTAAATTTCATACTAGTTACATTGTGGGGGAAAAAAGGCTTAAATCACTGATACATTAACAAATATTTTCAGGAAAATTTTAATATTTACTGGTAAGAGTATATTATTTTTTTTTACTCTTCAAAGGGTAGAGTGAGAACTATTGTAAGTGACAGAAATATAGTTGAGAGTTTCAACCTCCAAAATAATTGTTCAGGGTATAAGGTTAGGACACTTTCTGCTGAATAAGGTGACATAATAGGAAATCATTGTACATTGGCAAGATTGTGATAAAAGTTCAAACATTTTATGAAGTCTCAAGATTTGATAAAGCCAAAAATATTAATGCCACTGCTTCAAAAAAAAAAAAAAAAAAGTCCACTAGCTCTGGGGGAGTCTTTATACATCTTTTGGTATTTCTCCCCCAGGGCGCTATCATCATATAAAAATGAGCTTCATACAAAAATCAATTTAACTTATTAAGTGGATTTAAAAATTGGCTAACAGCTCGATCTCAAGATGTAGTTTTTAATGGGGGTACAATCATCAAATGGATATGTTTCTAATAAGCTTACACAGGGATCAATTCTCAAATAGATCTTGATCACTGGCTGAGCTGCCACAATCAAACAATATACATTTTTATATGGCCAAATACAAGGTCATAAAGAACATCGGCCATAGGAGTTGTGAGTGTGGGGGGCAGTGTATCCTGGAAAACAGGGACTCTGAAAGGATCTAAGGTCAGGGTGGTTAATCCCAACTGAATGAGCTCAATGCAATGCTGTCATTAAGAGATAGGATGGCTAATGCAGTCCTTGGCTATATAAACAGAGGAATACCAATTAGGAGCAGTTGAACACCTCACTCTTGACCACTGCGGACATGCCATGTCCACACAGCAAAAAGGATGTTCAAAAATTGTAAATGTCTCAGAAAAGAGACACGAGACTGATTTGAGGTCCAAAAGACACGCGGTCGATAGATCAAGATGCTTGATCTATTTAGCTGATTAAAGAGAAGGTTAAGATTTGGTCATAGTCTACAAGTATGTACACAAGAAGAAGATTTCTGATAACAAATGGCTCTTTACTGAAGCAGCAAAAGGCATAATGAGGTTCAATGGCTGAAAGCTGAAGATAGACACATTCAGACTGGAAATAATATGCACATTTTTAACAGTGATAGTAACTGCCACTGTTGCAATTTACCAAGGGATGTGGTAAATCCTCCAACTCTTGAAATCTTTAAACCAAGACTATATAATCTAGTTACTGGGCTGTGGAGACATCCATTTTCTCTCTCTGAAGAAATAGGCAAAAATGAGATGTAAACTGAGGGCAAGGAGAGAAACTTAAGTCTATAAAAGCTTCTATCTGACCATAATCAGGAAAATATAATCAAATATAGGGGGAAAAAGCTAGCTCAGACTTCCTCCCATCTTATGAAAGAACTCAAAACTCATGTGTTATTAGGATCACGTCATACTGGTCCCTCCAGCCCTTCCTAATAATTCTATCTTTTTCTTTTCAAAACACTTCAATTTTGAAATTTAGCTAGCTTTAACTAAAATGAGTAAAAATAACAGGGAAAAAAGAAATTAAAGTTCTCCCCCATGTTACCTGGCAGCTCTGTGTTCTTGGGGAACCAGGGTGAAAAACCCCTATTCTATTTCTGGCTCACCTGAATCCCCCCAGCCTCTGCTTGCACCAGAAACAAAAGCTATGAAAAGGCTGTGGGAGACACACCTAAAACCCTCCCAACAAGGGTGATAGGATTAAGACAACTCCCCAAGCCTCATCTACATGGAAGATGTAAAAAGAGGCATCTCAATTAGCACATGGAATGGAGAACTGGAGCCTCATTTACATCGAAGATGGAACAAGAATTAGCATGAAGAATGGAGAACCAAGCTCCAAAGCAGGAATCGCACTGACTTCTGGGATTGGCAAGGCAGGGACACACTGCATGATGGGAGATCTCTGCTCTTGATGTAAATGAACTCACACCTACACCGCAGTTATCAGACCATTCGAGTATCGACATGCAAAACACTGAATCTGCCTGGTTGCATTGTGAGCTCCCCCAAGGAACATTGACCATAGCTGGGAGTGATCAGCTCCTATTGTCTAGCATAAAGAAAACCTCCCTGAAGAGACATTGTTTACCCACAAACAAACCTGGTTCTACAAAAACCCCTACCCAAGTTTAAACCCTCTCTTGCTTTCCTCTTCTGATGCCTGGACCCACATGCTTTCCTGACTGATCCTGTTGTGGGGTTTGCCTCTCCCTCGTGTTCCTGACCCTAAGCTGAACAGCCTGTCTCCTGGGAACTTCTGAGCTGCAAGGAGTGGTGAGATCCCCCCCCATCTTTCCCAATTCTCTCTCTCTCTCTCTTTAATCCAGGTATAACTTTCTACTTTTGTAAGCCAACCTGGGCTAGCTTTCTCCAATACCCCTACTGTAATTTTGTTGTATTTAAGTGTTAGATTGCTTTTCTCTCCTTGTATGGCATCACTATTAGTATCATAAGTTTTATATACCTGGCAATAAACTAACTATTGTAATCAAGCTGGTTGCCAGTTTCTCTCTCTCTAAATACATTTACTTCTTTGTGTTCTTGGCTTCCCTACCTTGCTCTGCAGCAACGCTTCCTTTACCTAAGCCAAAGATCCCTGGAGTGCCCAAAATCCTATGGGGTTTGCTTATCAAGGGGGTTACTGCTAGAACAATTGTGTTGTGAAGAGGCATATAAAGGGGGTAGCTGAAAAGTGCTGCTCTGCCTAGCCTACGGAGTCCAGAGGCGCATAAGGGTGACAGCTGAAAGTGCTGTTTGACCCAGCCTGATTGAGTCCAGGGGGCACATAAGGGGAACAGCTGAAAAGTGCTGTTTGGACCCAGCCTGCTCATAAGTGTGCTCCATTCTGGTGCGGTGCAACGGGCACATGAGGGTGACAGCTGACAGTGCTGTCTCACCCAGCCTGCTGAGTTCAGGGACGTATAAGGGGTCAGCTGAGAGTGCTGATAGCCTGGTCTGCTCAGACGCACTCAGTTAATCTGGAATGGTTGTGTGTATCTGTGGGGGGTTTATTTGAATCTGAAAACCTTAGGTCCTGCAGGATAGCTCCATTGGGAGGGGACTTGTAACCCTATGGACACACAAGTAACACAAGCAGCACACTAATAGAATCACACCCCCTTTTCCAGGAAAGTAACCCTAATAAATAAGCATACCCCAAAGTGACGGGCAAATCTGGTAACACCCAACCCCTCTTCAGTGTTTTGGCTACCTGTGACAGGGAACATTCAGCTCCTGAGAGTGCCTCCTGTCAGTCAGGTGCAATCCTGCACACTTTCTCTCTCACTGCTCTGGATGCACCCTGTCAGCTGTGTCTTCAGTGGCTTAACGCTCAAGCTAAATCACACATTGTCTAAACACATGATGGAACCCCTTCCAGGACAAAAGGTCCAATAGACTCTGTTCTTGTGCCCTTGATAAAGTCTTTAGCCCTGTTCCTGGGCTCAGTCATTAGCCCCTTCTGGGCTAGTGTTAAGTCAGCATCTGCCCTGTGTAGAGCAATGTCCCCAAGACTTCCTTTCTGGAGACTAAGATCTGCCCTTCACTTGGGCCTCTAAAACAAACCATATCCCCTTCTCTGGGCTTCGGCCACCCTATCAGTGGGGGGATCTAGGCCTACCCACTACTCCGGGTCCTCACCACTGACCCTATAAATAGCAGCCATGTGCTGCTTCTGTAATAGCTGCTGCTTCTATTCCTGGGCCACTTTCCATGTAGCCCCTTCCTCTTCACCCTTATCTCAGGGCTGAAGTTCTTCCTCATGGAATCCCAGTGTCACCAGAACCCATCTTCTGGCTCTCCCTTAAATCCTGCAACCAGCAGAGAGCACCTTTCTTGCTCCTCTGGTCCCTGCCAGGAACAGACTAGCTCAGGCCCGGCAGCTCCTTTTATCTGAGCCTGCTGAGCTCTGATTTGTCGCTTCTCTGCAGCCTTTCCAGGCAGGCCTGGAGCACCCACCTTGAATACTCCTTTTCAGGGGTGGGATGTGGTAGAATTGTGAGGCCTCCAGCAGGAGACCTCAAAGTGCCTGGTACATCCCATCACACCACCAAAATGAAAAGTCAATTATTCACCCAGGACTCTGCTATGCAACCAACCCATCTTTTTGCAAAGTTCTTGCACCCTCTCTGCTAGGTCACTTCACTGTTGAATTCAAATCTTATACACAGGAGGGGAAATAGCTTTGCTCCCTCTCTAGTTCTGTTTTTTTAGTACAGCTAGCCATGAGCATCTTACCTGGGGCAGCTCCCTCTCAAATTACACTGAAGTCAATGGAAATTGGTTATTGACCTCAATGGGAGCAGGAAAAGAGCCTGTTTAAGGGTAAACCTGAAATAATTTTTTACTTTTGATGATCAGGGTTTCTTAGCATTGCTGAATTAGCAAACAGGATGGGTACCTTCAACCTCTCAGCGATGGAGCTGGACAGGCAAAGTAGTTACAGAGGAGGATTGGGACGTGGTATCTTGCCTATGTCGCCTACCCAGCTACGTTCTAGTTTGCATCAGTGGACATGGGACTCGATCCCCACACAGATGAGCGTATGCAGGAAGAAGGTAGCTCAACA
This sequence comes from Mesoclemmys tuberculata, assembly GCA_007922155.1. Taxonomy (NCBI): domain Eukaryota; kingdom Metazoa; phylum Chordata; order Testudines; family Chelidae; genus Mesoclemmys; species Mesoclemmys tuberculata. Next base: position 26,884,212 of record ML675649.1, read on the forward strand.
TCACTTTTCCTCTGAACATGGGTTGTCCAGGGCCCAAACAGCCCCCAGTATCATTTATATCACCACCGGGCCTGCCAGTAATAAGTGGCTGCCTCAACTGAAGTCCGGTGGTATGCTTTGCACTCCCAAAACCGTCTTGCTGTCCTGACACATCACCTCTCTTTCTCACTCATTTACAGAGGGCTTGATTCTGCTCTCAGGAATATTTGTGTTAATTAAAAATATGTCTGTTACCTGGAATCAGGAAAAAGGGACTGATGTAAGGCCCACTGATGTAAATGGGAGACTTTCCATTAACTTCAATGAGCTTTGTGTTAAGTGTCTTGAATATAAACAAAAAGATCATTTTAAATAAAATTAATATGTGGTTTAGAATGAGTTTCAGTTTTGAGATCTCAGGGGGTTGGACTAAATGACCTCCTGATGTCCCTTTCAACCCTAATCTTCCAAGATTCTATGATCTCCTAATCTGTAGTCTAATCTTCTCTTAGCACACTATAGATTTAACATAAAACAGATTTCTGGAATTGAAGACAAAGTTCCTTTCTTTTTAAGACAAGAGACAAATGTACTCCTCTATTCCTTAACAAATAATCCACCTATTTTTTCATGCAGTACGTATCCCCTTCATAGTTTCATCTAAGTGTCATAGTTCTGGGTTTAATAGTTTTCTAGTCACACTTTGCTGTCAGTCATCTTCTAGCCTGGTGTGGTCTAAAATCACCACCTCTTATCTCCCTCGGTAGCGTTGCAAGCACTTTTTTGTTTTGTTTTGCAGCTCACAAATGTCCATCAGGCAGAATTTAGTTCAAGACAGACACATCCACTAGTTTCAACATCAACTAAAGGTTCTTTCATGGCAGCAAGGACCTTGAGGAATCAGTTTCAGTACTTGACTCAAAAGAAAAAAGGATGATTATTAAATCTCATGGTTTGGTTACATTTGACCTTCTACATTTCAGAATGCTCTTTCTTGAAAGGGAAGGAGGATTCATTGCGGAGAGTTTCACTACGTTTTCCTAGCTACTTATTGGAAAGAAGGTATTTCATAACAAAAGTCTTTGAACCATCCACAAACTATAAATGTTTCTTAATGTGAAGTCTCAGTAAGTCTAATGGCTATGCCAGTTCTGACCTACAACTATAAGTAAGTTTTTCAACAGAGGTATTTTCCTTAAAAGCTATAATTTTTTTTTCTAGTTATTTACTATCAGTATAGTGGAGATTAAACCAAGGTGCATAATTCATAACAGAATTAGGCAAAATTCACCTCTCTTTTTCATCTCTGTATTATCCAGATATGAAATTGTCATAAATTGTTCGCCAAATAATTTCATGGCCTGTACTTTATTCATGGATAGATCATTGCAAATGGTATTTCTAATTGAAGATGTTTCTATTAGATATCTACATTGTTATGTTTCTGTTCTCTGATTGAAGGAATATAACTGTTAGAAGCAGATTTCTAGTGTGAATACTCATGACTCCATATTAGTTTCCAGGAATATTCTACAGTGTTTGCTTAAAATCTCCTCTGGTCTTACATCAAGATCACCGTGAATCAAAATACCAAGTCTTATCCCCAGTGGGATCTTATTTAGTTTGTTCATCTTTTCTTTTTTTAAAAAAAGAACAGGCCATATTTCCCATTCCACATCAAGGGAATGTGTATGCCTTTCTTTCCTTTTTCTATTTCTCACATACAAAGGAATGCTTATCACATTCTAACTGTTCCAGCTGTTGTAATCTTTTAATCTGTTTACATTTTTTCATTTTAAAATGTAGAAATGTCTCAGGTCTTTAAAGCATGTCCTAATCTGTACCACTAACTCTCTTCAAGTTATCTGTACACTCTGTTATCTAAAGTAATTAAAAATAATGAAACAAACAACATTGACTATCAGACAACAGAAACGGTAAAGTGCATTATTATTAAACTGACTTGCCAAATGTGACATTTCACAAAATGGAGGTTCAAATACCAACTAGAAAAGAACACATTTAAAATGCTTATGTACTGTTAGTGGGATGAAATGAGAACAAACAGATAAAATAGTATAAAGAAAATTATATTTATGAGTAATATCATAGATTAACAATAAGTTACAGAGAGTACAATTATTCTAAGTCAGATCATCTTACATTTCTGCAACATGTATTAACCATTTATGAAAATGTAAAGCTATTCAGTAAACATATCAGCTGGCAGAGACCTGGCTTTCTTAATCATGTTAATCTCATGCATGATCATTAGTTAATAAGGTTATTTACTATGCGTGTATGGGGGTGCTGACTGCATGACTACAACTGCATTTACATACCTGATTGGTTAACAAGCAGGAAAGTTAGAAACAACTGTCTCATCTTCACATGAAGGAGGAGTGTAAAAGGTGTGGTTGTGTTCCTTTCCTTTCACTTCAAATGTTTAAGACCATCCACCTAAGAAGCAGATTCATGTGGTTGTGCCTGTTTGCATGGGTTCCGGGACGGAGTTACACTAGAGATAGAGTAAATTTATGGACTGTCTTACTGCACCTCAAAGACTTACTTTAGCAGATCAAGTTCCCTTTGACAGTGGTGTTGGATTCAACAAGACCAGTTTTTGTGGATGACTTCCACATCCATCCTGGTGTCTCTTCTGGGTTAGTTTATGCCCTTTGCCTGATGTGACATATTTTTTTATATCTCTCACTGGTATTTTCCCATATATTCCTACAACCACACCAAAATAACAACTTTTAAGTACAAAGTGGGGAAAACCCTACATTATGTGTAGCATGAAGCCATTATCTCAATAGAAAAGTAAAAAAAAAAAAAAAATTAAAGAAACAATGAATGAGTTTCAGCAAAATATCGAGCCCTACTTAAGGACTTGCCTTGCAAATAAGGGTATCGCATTCATATACTCTGCAGAGTGCTATGTAATAATGACAAATGGTGGTCTACTATACTGCATACACATCTCAGTTAACAGAAAAGACTAGAGAAACCAAACTGCAGTGGACATGTGAATATATATTTAATAACTTCCCTAAGTGAATTAAAGTCTGTCAAAGTCATGTTTTTTCTTATTGTATATTTTTCTAACCACATATGTACAGCCTGTATTCTTTAAAACATATGCTATGATTTCTTTTCTTTCCCTACCCATCATCCTTTTTTTAACCTATTCCATTACTACTTAATATTTATTAATATACATCTTTCTCTATTTTGTTGTTTGAGTATTATGATTTTCCCACTATGCAGGTCCATATATGCTTATATTGTTATATAAATATTTCTAATAATAAAAAGGGAAACTGAAACAACTATTATCCTCTGAACTGTCAGTGAAATAAGTAACAAGCTGACTAAAATATTCGAAAAAAATGTGCGTATATGTTGATCTACAAAAAGTCCTTTGAATCCTACAAAATGAAAGCTATTAGTGCAAGTTTGTGTCTGATTTTCTGATAAGGGAATCTGTAGGGTTACATGCAACATTTTGGTCACATTGTCAAATGCCACAGAACAGAGAAAAGAGATCAATATAATGTACCTTCCAGATATGGTCAATGAAGGATCAGCTTAAATTCCTTTAGGACTCTCTTCTGGCTACTCAAAAGGGAACATATTATCTGCTCTAGTAATATGTACTCAGATAGAACCATAAAACACTGATGTCAGCTTCCCTAATAAGTATTTATTTACCAGAAATCATGTAAGTCCTGCTTACACCACTTTTATCTTAATGGCATAGGTTTGTTAAAAAACGGGAAAGTCTTTCTTCAAAGGAAAACCAATGTTGCTTTCATCTAGTGTGAAAATCTCTCATAGAAATTGCTTTGCCATTATGAAACCATCTCTGGATATTGGCATCACCTTTTTATGACTTGGATATATAAATTTTTGGTGCATGAATCCCAAGTATTCATACCTTCTCTTCAATTTGCAGATTTAATTATCACCTCACACAAGTCTTTGTCAAATTGCGAGGACATACTACTTTTTCAGGGACCATCTACAGTATTTGGGATAACAACTCTGCTTGGCATCTGCTGAAAGTGCTCTGAACTGCTCAATAGATATTAAAAGTACATGTTTCATTCACTAGCTAGATACACTCCCCTACCATCCTTCATCTGAACTTTGAGAGATGAATATTCTGATATACCCTTAGTTACCAAACAATGCTCAATGTTTTTCTGAATCTTTTCTTAGTCTCTTCTGCTAAACTACAGAAAGTGAGCATCCAGTTAGTATCATCTGTCTCAACATAGGAATTTGCATATCTTTTCCTTTGCAAAAGATTTCTGGACTTTGCCCTTCAATATTTACCTTGCAATAATCAAAATACTATTTTGGCCAGATTTTCACAAGGTCTTACCACTTCTTTAGGTACCTTAATGAAAGGGCCAGTTAGTTACTCAAGAGTGCACAGCAACCAGAAGCTCTTATTTATCAGAATGCACAACTGAATGAGGACAGACACACAGATAGATTTTAAGTGGCAAGCCTCAACTTTATTAAAATTTGACATTAGACGGGACTATTTGCCCATGTCCCCCTATTTCTCCCTGTATATACTCCGCCTTTAACCTGAATCTGTACAGCAGCATGCAGATCCAATCAAGTTTCCCATCCATTAAATCAGTGGGTGGCACTATTCTAAATAAAAGCTGCCGGGTGCTGACCTCTTTTAAAAATCTGGCCACTACTGTACAATATAAGACAAAAACAAACAAACAAATAAATAAATAAATAAATAAAAGACTACACACGCAGAGATTCAGGTTATTTAAAGCTCTGCATGCTGGTATTTTCCCCCCAAGATTGAGTGTACAGTACTCCAAATGGGCAACAGACAACTCCATTTATCTAACACATAAAATTCTTAGAATCACAATTTTCAGTGGAGCGGATTATTTGTAGTCTCTCATTGGATTTTTTTGTATCTACTCATTGCAGCAAGATACCTGGGGATAATCTCACTGAACTTTTTATGGAACTAGACTCCTGTTAGGCTTAATGTTACTTTAACCTAACCTCCCGTTACATTGTGTAAAACATTGGCCAAAGTCATTAGTGCAATTAATTAGTCAGGCAATGAATTGTGCTGGGAATATTGAATTATACCTTAGAATTATATAATATGAACTGCCAAAAACAGGTCAATTTGGAGTTCTTTCATCCATCATTAAACCATTATTCTGTATAAAAAAAAAAGAGAGGAACTAAATTATCTCAGGTCAAAATTTTCAAAAGGGGTCACTAATTGTGTGCTTCAGTTTTTGGTGTCTAGCTTGGTGCAAAAGTGTCATGGGATGTTCCACTCACTGCTATGATGGCACCCTCTGCTAGTCACTTTGGGGCTTAGCTCTTGAGGTCAACACCCACTTCCGTGGTTTGCACACTGTCGCTCTGTCCCTCTCACAAGTCTGCAGCATCTCTCTCATCCTAGGACTCATAGTGTCTTCTTCGTGACTCAGCCCTCCGTCCAGTCACTCAGTATTCCACCCTTCTGGGGTCGCAAAGTCCCTTCTCCCTAGCAGTTCTAGGCAGTCTTCCCTCTTTCTGCCCATGGTGCCACTCCCTTGGTGACTGGTAAGGGAACCTGGGTCTGCCCTCTATTCCGGATTCCAGTCCAGGGATCCTCAACTCAGCAGTTCCGGGCTTTCCTCTCTCAGCCCTCACTGCTCCTTCCTGAACTGCTTCCTACCACCCTGGTTTTCCTTCTCTTTCTGGGCATACTAGCTCCAAAACCCTCCTCCCTCTTCCCAGGGAGTGACTGCCGCCTCTTTCCCTGCAGTGGTTGCCAGCTACCTGGTTTTATAGAGGCCCTGTTCTTAATTAGTTCCCTGCGTCCTGACTCCTCCTCCCGGTGCAGCCTGTGGAGTTAATTGGTTTGCCTGACCATCTTAACCCTTCCAATCCAGTGTGGGGTGGACACCCCATCACACAAAAGAATTCAGGAACAGCAACACCTTTGTAAAAAAGATATCTGAGGTTGAGGACACAAACATTGGGGTACAACAACAATGGTTCTTTTTTAAAGTGGTCTGCATGTTAACACCACAGCACATACCATCAAAACCCAGCTACCTGGAAATGGGAGAAGTAGACCACTGGAAATCTCTATCTAATGTACTACAGCAGTTGAAAAAGCAGATAGATAGGATATTTGAACGCATATAACAAGATTTAGAAAATAAAGAAAAAAATACTACACACATGGAATAAATTATGATATGCAGTGTATATGTCCAGTACAATCTAGTTTTGATAACATTATGTTAGAGATAGTTGCATACTATAAAAAATCACAAAGTCTAGAATTATTGAACATCATAGGGATAAAAGATTCAAGCTGTGCACGCTGAATTACAAATTTACTGAATAGCATGTATATAGCCTGAATTCAGCAAGACAAATATTCCTGAATATCAGCCAGGAACCCAAGTTTAAAAGACCATTGGTAACTTCTTTTTCTTGTTCATGTTGTAGCATCACCCTGACTTAAGTTACATGTGTTCTTTTGAGAGTGTAGACATTTTTAATTAATACTTTATTGCTAATACAATAGCATGCGCATACACATGCAATTAGAATTGCTGTATAACAGTTGCTTTATTTTTGTGAAGATGGGTGTAACAGGAGATCTGAAAGCAGCCCACTCAACTCAGGGAGCTTATGGCAGGACTGGGGAAGTGAGTCGAATCCATCTGAATCACGACAATTCAGCTTGTTTTTTATGTGCCTGCTTTTGGTTTTTCTGCCAGATTTTGATTTGAGTTTAGTGCGGGTTAATTTAACATTAATAGAATGAATGTAGTTCAGATCCTTTGTTAATTGTACTGCCACATGACATCACCAAAATATGGCTATTTTTATCTATTAAGGCAGGGGTGCCCAACCTATGGCTCACAGGTCACACATGGCCCACTAAGCATTGCACAAGGCCCACAGCCTGCTTCACACAATATACAAATTGCTGATTCATTAGCATTTTGTCATCATGTTTACACTGTTTTTAGTTTAAATAAACAATATTGTACAGAGAAATACCCCATCTAAATACATACAAACAAAGCTGAACTTAAAATAATAAATCAATACAGGTGACTTTAAATTTTATTAAACTATGTAGAATCTCTTTGGCCCACACAAGGGTTGTGCTTTGGTTTTTGTGAAATAAGATTAGGCACCACTGTGTTAAGGTATTAATTTCCAGGTGCATATTTAATTTTCTTAACAAACCTCATGATTCCGGTTTGAGGTGGCACTTGCTCCACCAACCTCATCCTCAGTATAATATAGGGGGACAAAATGCTCTTGTAGCTCCGCACATCCTCTCCATATTGACTTCAGGATATTTTGCTTCCCAAGAAATCCAAGGAGGAGGAAACAGTTCAACAGCAAATGATACTGTGCATGGCCATTTTTTTGTGTGGAGTGGGGGGGAGGGGAGTTAGTGCAGAGGGCTCTACCTTCCTTTCCACCCTACACATCGATGTAATGAAGTCATGAGTAAGATCTATCCATTAAAAAATATCCTTGACAATAATTTACATTTTTGCCTTTTAATTTTTTTTTTAATCAATCTCCCCTTAAAAATAATGTTCTTCCAATATTACCACAGATTGTGTAATATCAAGGGAGAGGTTGGAATCAGACTCAGCAGTTAAGTCTTTATAATAATTATTTTCTGCTTTTTATGGGATATTGTCTAGCAAAGATTCATTTTAATCTTTTCCCCCAGAATCTATTAATTCTTAACTCAAACCTGATATCTTGATCTTTTGAGGTTGCCATAGCAACCGGTGTTAAATAAAAACAAGACAGCATGATAAATTAGCGTATTAACACAGAATAGGAATTCTTTGTTGGCTTAAACATGGAAGAGTGGTTGCATCACTATATTGTCAGCAGTGCTGGTCAAATTATTAGATAGGCTTTCTTCTGATGGATGTAGCCCTATGTTCTGCACACGAACTATCTGTGAACAGCCTGACTTTTACAAATCTAAGAGAAAAGGTGAGTGCAGTAATATCTTTTATTGGGCCAGATTCTGTTGGTGAAAGAGAGACAAGCTTTCAAGTTTACACAGAGCTTTTCTTCAGATGTGGTTCAAATTCATGGTTTAACCGATTGCTTAACATGTGTTGTAAGAGATCATTCAAGGTGCAGTGACCGGTGCAGGAACCTCTGCCATCATAGAACAAAAGGGAGGGAGTGGATTAGTGGGTTACCAATTGTTGTAATAATAAAGACACTGAATTTATGGCTTAAGTCCATGATTTTAGTGTCTCAAAATTATAAATTTAAGCTCCCAGGCTTGTATTTTCAAGGTGCTGTGCAGGTTTCTTTTGAGGATGAGGAATGAGAGGTCAGATATGGAGTGATTGCTTCGTGAAAGGTGTTCACCCATGGATAAATTGATGTTTTTGTCTTATTCGTTTCTGTAAGAGTTCATTCAAGTGTGTAGTGATGGTCTCATTTTGCCCACATAGTTATTGGGGTATTTAGTACACTGGATGTGGTACATCATACACCACATGTGAAATGCACTTGTAAGACCCATGAATCTTGAAAGGTGTGTTATGGGGATTATTGATCATCCTAGCAGTGGCGATATTTCTATGGGTTTTGCCCCTGTTCTTCTGGCAGATTGTATCTGTTGTCTGGTGACGCGTTACATTGGTGTGTCCTAGTCTGTGGGGACCTCATGTCTGATGATGATCTTGGTGAGGTTGGCAGGTTATTTGAAAGACAGAGTATGGGAAAGAATTGTTTTAGGGTAGGGTCCCCAGTGAGCATGGGCTATAATTAGTTAATGATAGCCCTCTAGATTTTAAGAATTCAGTCATTAATCCTGATTTTCCAACGTGGGTTCACTGACTATTCGTGATTCATTATTCATAGTGTGTGATTGGTCACCTAAATCAAGAAGTGACAATTAGCAGCTGACATCACTGATAATAATATGCATCACTCTATCAACTGCCACTAAAGAATATCATGGTTTGTAGGCCTCTTTTAGATTCCTGCAGACAATGTAAATAACATTAGCAGAAAATCCCAAACACCCAGTCCACAGACGTAATGACAATGACTGCACTAACTATTCCATAAATTACCAGTGGTATTTTTCTCTTTTAGCAATGGTCCTTCATCTGGCACTGTCATCCTCACAGGAAATCTAAATGCACAGGTTGGTGGTGATAATACTGGATATGAGCACATTATGGAAAGACATGGCATCCCAGTACAGAATGACAACGGAGAAAGCTTTGTTGGACTCTGCAACTTGTGCAGTCTTTGCACTGGCAGTACACCACGTCCAGATTGTCTTTCCATAACAACATGAAACCTCAAAGGATAGAAATGGTAAAAAAACCAACAAAAACCCAACCTCCATAAAAACCACAACCTATTTCCTGAATATTTCATTCAGCAGTTTTGCCATTATTCAATGAATAACTTTTCACAGTATTTGACCAGAACGTGTGTTGGGGTCAGACACAGAATGTTCTAACTGGTGGGATCTTGACTCTTAGCCACTTATTAGCCCAAGTTTGTTGACTTTACAGGTCATGTTTTTGGGGAAGGAAATGTGTAAGGGAACCTGATTAGTCCTTGGTTTTTTGGGAGAGTTATGTTAGTTGCATTCTCTAACAATGGGTAGGCAAATTTTCATAATGATAATTGTAAGCACACCTAGTAGGATGCACTTTACATGCATGAAAATATTAATACACAGGAGAGAGAAATTACATGGCTAAAAAGTTTGTTGAATTTTTACAGAAAGGACTTTAGAGGGGATAAAGGATTTCCTGGCTTCCCTGCTAATAAACCACATTTGAGATCTCCAAAATCTTAAATGGGGGAAAAAGGAGGTGGCCTAATTCAGGAGATTTCCAATTTTTTAGGCCCAAGTGCATTAGAAGTTAGGAATGACAATGACCCTGTTAGGTCACCTATCACAGTTCATCTCACTGGCAGTGAAGTAACTACCCATTTATTGGGAAGGCAGGGAAAGGAGATATACAGAGGGTTTATGGAGCACAAGTGTGCATGAGATGATGGTAATCTGAAAGGATAACCTGAGAGGGGAATCCTCAAATCCCTAAAGTTAGCTCTGCCCACCAGGAATACATTTAATCTTGTTTTACCTGATTTTCTATTTTATATCAAATATTTTCTTTTGCTTTGACTCACAAATATATATGAGCTGTATTAAAAGCTTTTGACGTCAAAAAGATTTCTTATTTTTCACAGCACTAATTACTCCACATTAAATATTTATATAAGCCTTCAGCATTTCTGACAAGGCACAAATGGTCTGGAGTCAAAAACATACTTTTCTGTGGTTCTCTACATATCCCCAAAGAGATGAAGTTATTACTAAATCAGTAATGTATGGACTTTTTTGCACTATTTAAGCATCTGTTTAGTACTGCTAAGTCCATATTAGGTCTCATCAGTGGACACAAAAAAAACCCAACCCCCAACACTCTCGGACATATAATTTACATTATATGTAAACATATAACATTTGTAAAAAAGATTTGGATTACATTTGGTTTACTATATTGGTTTCTTTCCATTGATCATTCCTTCACCACATACTTTTCTCCTAATCAGTAACCTTTCAGTCAAAATACTAACATTGGCTGCAATTAACACTTGACACTGTGATTTGTTACACATGGGGCACACACTATAGTGTTGAGCACTAATCAGATTGGACACCATGTCTCCATTAAGCGCACTGCCTGTGACTATCCAGTAGTCAGACTTATTTGCAAATCAGTGTTTTGGCTTAGTCAAATACTTTTTAAAAATGCGTGTGTGTGTGAATCAAGATACACATCATCTCTGCTGGTTGTTCAACATAATGTTCGATTAAAGATTTGCATCGTTTTTATATATCATATATTATAAAGGCATGATCCAAAACACACTGGAGTCAGCGATAGACCTTCTATTAACTTCAGTGGGCTTTGGATCACGCTTTATTTGATTTTTCAGCAGGCCAACCCACACACTTCTCTGTAACATAGGACACTTGATCTGTACCATAGAAAAGTGGAATGTTATTGCATTATTTATTTTAAAGACAAATACCAGATTAATTTACATTGTATGGTGCCCGGTAATTTTGGATAGTAATCCATTTCTATATACTTCATGATTTTTTGTTTTAAAAAGTACATTTGGTCAAGCACATTCAGAAACAGATTATATTTACAGCTTAAGCAAGTGGAGACATATCTGCAGAAGTCAAACATGAAGATAAACTTACATACCATTTTTGCTGACACATGACATGAGAGTGCACTCCGATTAAGTGAGCACAAATCCAGTTCAGGTTATTCACTTCCTATCAGTCATCAGAGTAAACATTATAATGTATAAAACACTTTCTATTCTTTATAGACACAAGTTAGTTTTTAATTTATTTTTGTGACATCCTGAAATTGATTACAGGTATGCCCCTCATATGAACTGATCAAATGCTTACTAGTGGGAATGTGGAATGATACAATATGTGAATTAGAAAGAGAGCTGATGGATTTGGTACCTTAGCAGATATGTTATCTCACAAAATACCAGCCAATTATAAGTTCTCAACACTCAAATGTTATTTTAAAACAGAAAATAACGTATCAATACATCACCTGCAAATGTCATTTTGAAGAGAACCAAAAAGCATATACATTTTCTTATAAAGTGCTTTCTGTAAAATACTGCATAAGATAGGTAATGCTGTAGAATACGAAAGTATGGTGGTTTCCACTAAAAATATGAACCATTTTGCTACCATGGGTATTTGAATTTGCCACTGATACTGTGGTATCTTTCACATTGAGTAGTACCTTATGTCACAGACCCTTACAAGTGCCCCTTCCTGACTCCTTCTAGGACTGGCGTGGAGGGAATACAAGCTTCTGAAGTCTGGATCCCTGGGATGCGAACAGAATCTAACTACTGCTCCAACATCAGGGTTCCTAACCACACTTTCAGGGCACAGACCTAACCTCTGGTACCATCTTCTAAGTGCTAGAACCTGCTGTCCAGCCCTCTGGGCATAGTGCTGACCCTTCCAAGTCCCCAGGACTTGAACAGTTTCCTAGAACTTCATTCCAGAGCTGGGAAGCTTCTGGGTTTAATTGTCAGGGGATGCAGCAGGTGTGAAGCTAACCCACACGTCTAACATCTCTATCTTCTGTACCTGTGAGATAAGCACGGGAGAGTACAGATTGTACAAAACAACAACAAACATCCTAAATGGAATCTCCCTCAGTAGCTCCCTCATCCCTTGGGAGCCATAGTGGGGGGAAATCATCTCTTTCCCCTTAGTTATTGAGGCAGGCAGGTTCTCAGCCCCCTTGCCTGATTTATCCCTGCAGCAATGTCCTTCATTTTAATATGATTCAAAATGGCTGTCCCTCCCAGTTCCCCCTATAAGTCCCTTTATAGAGCCCTGCTGGGGTCGCCTGCTTTTTGTATCCTGCCTTTTGGGAGTTTTTTCCCATTGTTATCAAATCCCTTCTCCCCAAGACAGACGAGGAAGAGTCTTCTCCCCGCTACAGCAAACCCACTGTCCCAAGGTTTTACTTTGAACAGACCATCCTTGAACACTGATCACTCACCGTTGCCTCTGGGCTGCAGAAACACAACCACCCTGCTACCTCAGGGTGGGCCAACATAAATACAGGCCTCTATGACACAATAATTTCATGACAGGATTTCATAATGTCCTTCACAATTCAGAAGCAGTACAGTCAGAAGCCCCAATTTGTCACAGCTCACTCCACAAGCAGAGCAACTGATTTCAATGGAAGTGTTTCCAGAGTAAGATACATTGACTCCTCCTAGTTAGCATCAAAATTCAGGCCTGGATAAATCCTACAGTAAAACAAATAGTGATAGAGGGTAATGTTTGAATCTTAGCGTCCATTTTAAAAAATATATCTATTTTACAAATATAACTGAGGAGTTAGTGCTACATAGAAATCCAACGAAGATAGCAAAAACAAAACATTAAATCAAATGAGACTGTCTGCTACATTATTTGCAATGTTATCTTTTCTAAAGTGGCTTGACAACAGCATCCTACACGTCAAACAATGACATCAATAACCCAGGTAAATTATCATTTCCCACTTTATTACTGCCTTAAAGTGCGTTATGCAACATATTCAGAAAAGTTTAATCCACTTACATATATACTCTACATTAATAAAAACAATATTACTGTTTTGGTTAATTTTCCACTCTTCATTGTGATTGATAGCTTTCCAGAATCTCCTACAGCTCAAGTGATAGGAGTCTGTGCTTTTGAGAGACAGACTCTTTGATTTAACAGATTTTTTTAAACTTCTTTAAGAGGGAGCTGTGGCAGGCAAGGAATAGAGCCATATAAATTGGGAATTTATCCTAGGATTTCCCGTAGAAGTCAGCAGGGAAACATTAGGACCCTTTTCATTCAGAAGCCTATTTACAGGGTTTCTGCAAAGTCACATAAGGAGGAAAAAAGAAGGGAGTGAAAAAGAGTGGATGGAGGGATTTTTAATTGGATGGGAATGGGTGATAGATTTGTGCCCTAAAATGAAGGGAGGGAGAAAGGATGAAATAGAAAGGTGTAGTTCAAAATTTATGCTGATGAGAGGAGAGATGGAAGGAGAGGGTGTGAGGTGAAGTGGGGCACAAGGTGGGCTTGCCTGGGCTAGTGAAGAATGAGCGGAGGACTCTGTCGAAATGACTGATTGGTGGCATTTTGGACATGTGTCTTCCCCCCATTTCCCTTGGGCAGTCAAAGGTCAACACAGAAATGAGAGCAGAGATCTAGTCCTGCTCTCACTAAATTCAATTAGACTTTTGTCAGCAGCTTCAGTAGAAGCAAGATGAGGCCCAGAACCACTAGAAAGACCAAATAATTGTACCCAGGAGGACTACATTGTGCTCTGTTAATTCTGGTGGTAAACTGGAGTAAATCCTTGGAATTCCATGGCCCCTTATCTTTCAATATGCACAAGATATAAAACATGAAATTGTATTGCCTTTTCTGAGTATGTGCATGCAGATTCCAATATTTTAGTTCTGTTCCCTGATTCTATTGTTGCATGTATTTGATTTGGATATTTCTCTCTTAATCTCTCTGTAATTGTGATTTATTTATTTATTTATTTTTTGCATAATGTATTGAAATCTAATTGTAACGGGATGTGACCCCTTGTTCTTAGGGAAATTAATTTCTTCCCTCTTTGTTCTTTGATAGAACAAAGAGAACTTAAGGATCTGCCAATATTAAGTAAAATATTTTGTTCCTCGTAATTACCGTAGATAAACTGCTCCACAGGATTTTCATTCTGCATATTTTAAATTCTAACAGGTTCCTACCAATAACAATAAAGGAGAAATCTCAGTATAAGACTACTGTGTAGCTGGATTTTTAAACCATTTTTTTCCTCAGTCACTGCATTTCAAAGCTAATTACAATTCAGAGTGCACAGGCTTACTTTTCCCGCCTCCCCCCTTTTCATTTCATTTTTGCTAGGTCTGTGTGGAATATGAGGGAAACAACAAATATCCTGTATGATCTGAATCTGGCATGGATATGTGTCATTGACACTAGGATTGTCCATTACCAGATCACTTTTTTTTTAAAGGTGTTAAACCATCTCTACATTAGTGTTTAAGAATGTATGAGCTAAAACACTTTTAAACAGAACCTATATTTCTAGCCTAGGGAAGGTTTGTAATGCAATCGAATAAAATTTAACTTTAAATGAAAAATTTAAAGACTTGGAAATGGAAAGACTGAGTGACTTACTGGATAAAGTAGTCTTTCACCTCCAAGAATGGGATTCAAATTTAGTCAGAACAAACAGCAAATGAAATTTTTATTGTCTGCACTGATAGACGATAGTGCAGTGCACTGACATGGTGGGCATGACCAACCTTCTTGAGCAGCAGACACATCAGGATATTTTGTGCTTTCTAGAGGTCACTGGGTGACCTAGCTTGAGAGATAATTCAATATCCATTCTGAGACAAATGGACCTTCCAAATCAATGTTAAGCTGATTTATGGGACAATGTAAAGAAATTCTCTTCATTTGCATTGTGTCTGGCGTGTGGATGAATAGCTATGTCAGTACCCTAAATCATAGCTGATTGGGCTGGGAATGACCTTCTAAGTCATTTAGTCTCTTTACTTTTCTGTAATGCAAGAACGGCCTCTGTATTAAAGGTCTCATCATTCAGTCCTTTGCTTAGACATAGCAAATCAAATGAGATTTTCTGCTTGTGTGAGGACTCCACAACCCCAATCTCCCAAATTTTATATCTAGACTACTCTTTAATAGCTAGTGTTGAAGCCTCAGCTCCCCACTATGATAAATTATTCCACTATTTAATAAACTCACAATTAAAAATAACTTTTGCAATGCTATTAAATGTTAATAAAAACAAAACCAAACAACATTTAATCCTTTTTAAAACATCATGAATCATCTTCAGTCATCTTCTTTCTTTTACATTCCATATTTTATCATTTACAGATATTCGCTTTATTTCTCTTAGCTCTTTTTCTTTCGTTCATTCTTTCAGAGATGACTTTGGTCCATTAATTTCCCTTAAATATATTTACATAGTATCTTGGGAAAGAGCTGAAACAATTATTCACTAACTTATTCCCCAACTAATTGGATTGAGTTGTCATCCCATCTGACTGTACTTGTACCCCTTTTTTGTTCTCCTCCATACAGGTAA
This sequence comes from Mesoclemmys tuberculata, assembly GCA_007922155.1. NCBI lineage: Eukaryota > Metazoa > Chordata > Testudines > Chelidae > Mesoclemmys > Mesoclemmys tuberculata. The sequence continues at coordinate 26,899,973 of ML675649.1, forward strand.
TTTGTACTGTAGTCATGATGCTTATTTATATGTACATTTACCACTAAGCAGCTGAAAAAGAAAAAGTTAGTCAATACTGTATCTTATGTATATATTTTTCTCAGTTCTCTATATTTAGTTCTGATATTACTCCAAAAATCAGCAAAAATTGTATAATTGGATCCTATTAGTAAATAGTAAGTTTTCTGCAGCAGAGAATAAAAAGATCCCAAACAAAGAAGAAAAAAATTCTGCTGGCTGTTACTCGTTACATCTCAGGTCCTGACATGTGCCACTTTGTTTTCTAAGATAAAGGAGTGCAATTTGTGCTGATTCAGATTAATTTTACTCCCAATTTAGTAGACAATATGGGTTGTTAATGATTAGTCCATTAACGTCAAAGTGCCAAAGTAAGAGGTGAACCGCTGAGAAATGTAATGACCTAATTGCTTTCCTTTGCCAACTGAATAATAGGCTACAAATGGATCATACTAAACAAAAAAAAAAAAAAGGAAAACCTCTAGGGAATGAGAAAAACTGTCAAAGAAATAGGGAGCACAAAGGAAATGGTGGTGTTCCATGCCAAGCTTAAAGTAATTTTGAAACACACAAATGCATTAGACTTGGTGAAGTTGCCCCATCTGCACGACTATAAACTTTTGCCTCTTGCACTTTTATACTTGGCAGACATTTTAATCCAGTGACAGATTTTCAGACCCTTTAAAGAAAAAATATGAGGTATTCACTGCATTAATGGATGCTTCCATCTGCCACCATATAACCGTGTTTATTAAGTCTTATCATTTTTTCAGAACGCAAAGAGAAGCTCATGACATTTATCTTTGGAGAAAGATCACATGAACTACTGTACTTCTAAATTGGCTGCTGTTTCCCATATCACTGCAGTTACAATTTTAAAAACAGTTTCTGCTCATTTCAGAGTAGCTGTCATTTACAAGTGAGTGACACCACCATTTCCTAGGGAACTAGATTTTTTTTATTCCTTTGTCTACTGGTTCTACTTTATAGAATCCCACGTCCAAACAGTTAGGTGAACAACATAAAAGCAGCCAATTTTTTTTTATGACAATGTTATACTTGCTGGGATGGACTCATCTGTTGTATACCAGACTTAGCTCTGACTTCAGTGTAGCTATGCTGTTTTACAGCAGCTGTGGATCTGGCCCTTATTTTCCATACTTATTCTTACTACAGCTTACTAGGAGCATTTTAACTCTTTCTATATTGCATAGTCACATACCACATCACACTTGCCTTGATCATTTCTTATGCTGGGTCTCATTTTTGGTGTTAGCACTGGCCTTTTAACTTCTGTTATTTCCTTCAGACTGTCTAGGTAAATGTCTCTTAAGTGCTTCATTCATACCAAATATTATGCATTACAGGAAAACGCACATATCCCTATGATATATGTCCCCTCAAGGGATGAGTGGGGACAGGTTTCTGGTGATGACACTGGGCATGATAAAAGAATTTAATTCTGGATGAAAGGCTTCTGAACTATGGGGTTAATGGGCATTCAGACAGTAGCTACTTCGGAGTTTAGGACTCCTTTGCAAGCAGTAAGGTTAACGCCATAAAACGGGTGGACCCCACAACTCATTTAGTGGGATAGTTTAAACCCTGCACCTCCAATGGGATGATGTGGAAGAAATGTGCAAATCTGAATGACAATCTATGCACTATATATAAAAACTGCAACAAAACGTGCTTTTGAGGCAGACTACAAAGGTAATAGACTCTCTCTCCGGGAATGACAGCTGTTAAAGTTTTCAGCGGTTCCCCTCCACACCCGTTTCATAATCCCTCCATAGATCTTGATCGCCATCCTGCAACCCTTACTCAAATGAAAGCACTGAGATTACTCCTGTGAATAAGGCTACTCACATAAGTGTTACAGAAGGGCCTCCTTGAAAACCCTTTTTGGAAATATTCTCTTCCATTTTGAAGTGTGTATCGCACCAAAGTAATTTTCTCTTCTCTGTCTCCTAGCTACTGCTACCATCTAGCCAACATTATTTTACCTGAAGAGTGGAAAACAATCTTTGGCCTCTAAGCTAGCAATGGCAATGATATGCGTGACATTGATCTTCCCACTTTTATATCTCACTTGCAGGATTTCACAATGATTCACCTCAATGAGGAAGGCTGATGACACAGCCTATTTTTCAGCTCCTTCCCTCATCTCTGGATCACAATGCATTGCAAACCTTGCCTAGGCTAAGAAAATAGGTTCTGTTTAGAAGTGTTTAGTTCATACATTCTTAAACACCTTTAAAAAAAAAGTGATCTGGTAATGGTCAATCCTGGTGTCGATAACTTAAAATAATGTCTGTAGTGTAAGTGTTATAAACACATATCTATGCCAGATCAAGATCATACAGGATATTTATTTTATGTTACATCCTCTTTAGCTTCCCTCCTTTTATGATTCAAATATAGACCCACCTGATTAAATAGCTCCCCCTGTTTAAGGCACATTTTGTTTGAAAGATAGGCGTGTCTTATGCACAGATGTTTTTATATGCAAAAGGAGGGCCCACTCCTGTAAGCCTTATTGAGTGCAATACTTCCACAAGTAGACCCTCAATGACTGCAGGATTGGGTCCAATATCATTTAAAAATCTCTCTCTACCAGATACAAAAATGCAAAATAACCCATATACTAGATCATAGTTGGCATATACATCTCATTAACTACAAACTTTGAATATTAAGAGTGCAAAATAAATAAAAATATCACCTCCCTTTCTTTTTCAATTCATAAATTACCAGCAGCAGAATAACTTTTATAACATATGCAAATAATCAGTTCTTGAGGTTAGTCACTCTGCCCTGTATCAGGTATTATTCCTCAATAGACTTGCAAGGACAATTTCTATGCAGTGCTTATGTAGGTGAAATGCCCACCAAAGTCAAGAGGAATGGAAGAAGACAAGAAAGGGAGCCATGAGAAATTTCAAGTTCAAGGAATTAGTGTTTGGGGATAATGTTTCAGCATTTAATAGTCTCCTTGGAGGACCAGATGTTAACCAATTGCCTCCTTATGAGGACTGATCTTTCATTTGTACCTCTCTTTGTTAGGTAAGAAATTGCCTACTTGTCACTTTAATACTGATATACAGAAGAGGAAAAATGTACACAAGCTCTGTTTATTGAAACTCGCAAATAGTTTCTGTAAATGTTGTCATGTGTCCATTTTAGCATGGTAATTATAGCTGCATGTGGACAGCAATAGATCTTGTTTAATAAACCAAATCCCAGTTTTGACAGGAAGAGGAAAAGCAGTAATATTAATAGCTCAGTATTGTGATTTTTGATGTATTTCTCAAGCTATTGCAGCCTGCGTGTCTCTGCAGATATGATAGATATCTGTGAAGCATTTTCACAAACATATTTTCATTTTGCAAGGCTTTATATATTTCACAGGAAGCAAATAAGTCAAAGCTATTGTTCAATATCACAGGCAGTGGCGTAATTGCTGGTGCAAAGTTAAGGTACTGACCTCGGTTATCTGCGGGGATGGTTCATGATTTCTGTCTTTTCTACATCCATGCAATCTTCTGTCAGCCTGTACTATAAATTAAAAAAATACTTGCCTACTTTGAAGTTTGCAAGAAGAGATTGAAAAATATGGTATTTGCCTGCTGTACTTTTTGCTTCTAACAATGAATGGCAACAATAAGAAGACCTTTAAGCTACAACTGAAGTGAGTCAATATAAAACCACAAAACTAAACAAGACATGTTTCTTTGCTAAAATTGTCAAATCTTCAGATGTAGAAAATTCTCAAAAACATTTATTAAAAATATGTAAAATGTTTTTTCAGCTAAGTTAAACTTAGAAAAACAAGCAAATAAAAATCCAAAACCCCCACCAAAACATTTTATTTCAACCTTTTCTAAATGACATGGCTTAATTCAAAATTATTTTTCATTTCACACTTTTAAAATGCTTAAATACCTCAAATGAAGTATTGCATATCAAATGAAACATTTTATTCGACCTGAAATAAAATTGTATTGATTTTTTTTCAGTTTGGTGAAAAAATTTGTTTTTAAATGTTTAAATTGCTTCAGGTTGACCCAAAAGCCGGCAAACTCCAAATTTGCACAACTCTAGCATTAGCATCAGGGAAGAAGGAATTTTTCATACAGGGGCATATAGGAAGAGCTATTTTTTAGCTCTGGTAGCAGTAGCTATGTGCTAGGCACTTTCCAAATACTGCTTCAAGAAGCTCACAGTTCAAGAACAAACAGGTATATAGTGGTTGTAGACATAACTACTGTGGGAACTACTGCTTGGAGAATTGGCATAAAGGAAGCTATGAGAATTGCTGATTCTTAGAGGTAAAAGATTTTACAACATCATCCTGTGTTACGTAGTTACTTTACTTAATGTGAATGGATACAGATACAAATCTTAGTAATGCACCCCATCTCACTACTATCAATAGCACAACAGGGTGCTGGTCCAGGACTAGGGTTCTAGGTGCTATAGAAATACAAATAATAGATCTCTGTGGGACTTTCTATTTCCGCCCATGTCCCCTTCAAGTTCATTTTGCTATGTGATTTCAATGTATACACTTTAAATTATTAATTATTATTTGGAACTCACTTAGAGAACAATAAAAACATTTACAATCACACAAAGCATTAAAAAGATATATGATCAGACTGAAATTTTCAGAGCTGCAACAGTATCTTTATGCATTCTGTTTATTCCATATTACCCAGAAATGAAGAAAACCAAAAATTTATTCATTTTATTATGACTCCAACTTGTTTGTAAATTGCAGATATATTTACAAACAACCCTAATAAACCTCTTGTGTGCTTCTCCTACTCTTCTGGATTAATGTCAATTATTTACTTTTATCTTGTTTCTTTCCTGCCCTTTTTCCTGTGTTGAAATTGTACTTACCTGTCAAAGCACTGATTTTAATGTCATCTGCTCCTTTGTACTAGTTTATGCTGTAATCTTTTATATATTGAGTAAAATATTTTAATAGAATTTTTATCTAGGGGTTATTTGACACAGCAAAAGAATCATTTGCCAATCAAATTCTCCACCTTCTTCCTCTTCTTATTATTTGTTATGTTACAGTAACACCTAGGAAGCCCAATCAAGGATCATGGTTCAATTAAGTAAGGCATTGTAGAGACAAGTTTCAAAGAAGACTGTGCACTGTCTGAACAGGGACTATCTACATATAAAACAAGACCAAAACAGACAAAAATGATTGAGGGGGCTGGAAGAAGGAGATAGCAATATATATATATTTTTAGTCTAGTCAAGACCAGGGAGTTTAGCAGAAAAGAGACATCATTCATCACTTGCCAGTGATTTCCTTCTGTTCCATTATGTATTATTAAAATAGTAAAAAGGAAACAAAGTTGGTGTTGAGGCTGATATTTGTGAAGCCTAAGGGATGGTGATAATGGAGTAAGAAACAAAATCAGTGGCCAAGGAGAGTTGAATTAAAAGTTTGGGCCTAATACATAGGATGGTGAGGAGTGAGGGATTCAGAGAATAGACGAATCAAAGAATGGACAAGCATGACAATTATTTTGGTAGCACCAGTGAGGGCAGACTAGAGAGAGGTAATGTGGTCATCAAGTTGAGTGGGAGGAGGCAGTAACCATAGTTAAGGAAGGCGATGATTAAGAAATGGAAACTCAAGTGACCCATCATGACAGGCAGAAAAGGGTTGATATTAGATATACCGTGGAGAAAGAAATGGCAAGATAAGCACAGTCCTATGTGAAGGCAAGAGGAGAGGGAGGAACTGAATACTACCTCTGTGCTGAAAGCCTCTATGACAGAGTCTTATTAGAATGGAAAGCCTTGTCTGGGCTGGCAAGGGAAATACACTTCTAGGGCCCTGTAGGGTAATTTCTGTCCTCTGTCCACAGCTGGCATCGATATCCTCATGGACTCTACAGAGTACTGGTTGGGAAAGCCACCTGGCCCAGGCGGCGCACTAGAGAGCTGATTGGTCAGGCAGGAACCTATTGGCTCCCATACACATTTGAGAAGAGAGTTTATAAGCGGCATCTCTTTTCCACAATGCCATGCTGCACCTTGGAACAACTGCTTCTTTCCCTGGGATTACAGATCAAGTTTGTGGGTTAAGCTGTGAGCATTATTCCAGTCACTGTTCTGGGACTGGGAAGGAATTTTCTAATTACTGCCAGATTGTCCCAGGCAGGATAGGCAGGCTTTTCTCCTTCCGTTTTGTAACCCACAGATACAGAGGGTCTTATAACAGTGTGGGAGTAGCCGCAGGCTCTAATATCTGGTTACAGCAGGTAGCAGCCCCCATTTTCCCCACGCCCTAAAGCCTTCCTACAAGGGAATGGCAGAGGAGGTACCGGTCCCCCTACAAGCTCCCTTGTGTTACAGATTACTAAATGAGTTATTAATGGATTCTTTCCATGTTGTATTCAATTAGCAAATTGTGGCCTAATTACCACATTCTTGTGCATTTGATCTTTCCTCCCACTACATCCATGTCAAAGGGTTCTGGTATTGTCAGTAGCAATTGTAGTTGTGGCATTGCTTCTAATGTGAATAATCCATGTTGGGTTTTTGTGGGGTGGTATCTTGTTATGTCACAGCACAAGGATTGAATTTATAGGAAGAACAAGAACATTCTGAATTATAATAAGGATGTTTACAGCAATGAAAGCTTTGGAAATGCTCCTGTGTTTCAGGTCATAAGGCAGCTATGGATGAAGGGAGGGAGAAAGGAGACATTTTTTGTGTGGGCAAGTTATCCTGTAACTGCTTACTGAAGTGTTTCTTGCACCTTCCTCTGAAGCATCAGATAAATGCCACTATTGAAGACAGAATACTGGACTGGCTGAACCCCGGGTATAATCCAAACTGGCAATTCCTGTGTTCCTACTGAAAGGCCAAAATAGCATTTAGCATACATGTTGTATTTCAGTAATGCTTAAGGTTCAGCAGCTAGCTTTTCTGAACATTTGGTTCACATTTGTATCTTGTTGCATATGTCAAGGAAAAGAAAAGACAATTCATAATGTATAGTTGACGGTATATTGAGGTTTCAGTGGCTTTTGGGTGGGAGGAGGTAACTGAATGATTAACAATGAACATTACTGAGGAAGCACAGTCAGGCTGTCTGGAGTGGCTCATGACCATGAGTGCCAGCCTGAGGGCAGACTGCTAAAAAGCAGGGCACAAACCCCAAATTGGTTGTGTTCTATAGATGTCAGCAACAAAGCATCAAGACTGAACGCTTCAAGCACTATAACAGCTTTGCCACGGAGTCAAAGATAGTCTTTGGCAAACTCACCTTTATGATAGATGGTTCCTTACATCAAGAATCACAATATGCAGGTTATTTCTACTCCTAAAAGGCCTTACCCCAGATCAAGTGCATCCTAGATCCCTCATCAAAGAACGCTTGCAGACAATCCTATAATAAACTAACAAAAGGTTTATTAACTGGGGGGGTGGGAGAGTTATTTACAGGGTGAAAGCAGGTAAACAGACACACAAATGAGTTCCAGTCTTAGGTTTCAAAAAAACAATGGAAGCTGCTGTAATAGGCAAACTCTATATCCTGGAACCGAATACACTGCATACAAGCTCTATATGTCCTTTAGGGTTAACCTAAGCTAAACAGCTGGGTATCCCTTTCTTATTCTTCGAAATCCTGCCCTCTCACCCAAGTCCAAGCAGTATAGGGATAATTTCTTGTCAGGAATTTTTATTCCCTTCCCCCAGAGTTCAAGCTGAGATGGGATGAACACTTATGCATGTGCCCTATTCATGGGTGTGGGAAGACAGTCTTTGGTCCACTGATGTTCCCCAATGGTTTGTCTGCGGGTGCATAGTCCTTCTTTTATTGGTCAGAAGAGGACACCTCTTGTGGTAAACTAGTTTTTCACACTTGGTAATGCTTTTCTCCTAACTGGGTAGGTTTCCAATTTCATAGCAAACCCTGTTTATAGCTACAAAGCAAGCATACACTTAAATATTACTTTATAACAGGGGATACAGATACTATAAGTGAGTTTATTGCATGCAGAAACTCACAAGTATTTCAAAACATCCCGATATTTACGCACAGGTGTGCCAGACTGTTTTCCAGCTATGCAACTGTCAGTGTTCAGTGAGGTCTAGGGGCCTTGGCAACAGCTGGCACCAGCATCAGAGGATAGTTGAAAGTATACTGAGGTTTTGGAGGCTTTTGGGTGGGAGAAGGGAATTTAATGATTAACACTGAATATCACTTAGGAAGAACGATGTCCAAAAATGAGCTATGTCTTATAAACAAATGTATCTTGTCATGTTAAGCTCCAGAATATTATATGCAAAGAAATGTTGACAAGAAAATATGGAATACATTTCTTGCTTCTAGGCTATGCCTAACCAGGTGCAACTAAGGAGAATATTACTTCCACTTCTTTCTTGGCAGAGGTGTGTTCAGCTTTTCCTGTGGATAGGAGCCAAAAATTCTCACTAGGCCTCTAGAGACTGGTCTAAGAGACAACCTAATCATTTTATTACATTCTCTGGTGTTTTGCCAGATGTGCATGCTCTATAATTGGTTCAAAGAGATGTAGCCTTTGGCAAAGAAACGGCATAAAATTTGTTTGGTACCCTATCCCTTGAAAGCATATGTGAATATTGAAGATAGATTTATCAAAACTTGGCAATTTCCCACCATCTAAATGTCAGAGTCTCTACGTTTGTCAGTGACTCTCACTCCCTTCACAAGAGAAGATGAGAAGGATGTTCACAGAATCAGAACTAGAAATTCATAAACTCATTGCCTTTAATGGCACAGAATTATCTACAAACGATAGCTAATAACATGTCTGATGAAATTATTAAGCTGCATTTGATACTGAATACTTCCCCCTTTTTCTTTATTAATTCTTGATCTCAAACACAAAAAAACAAACTTTTGTACTTACTGCTCAATAAAGCTGGCTGAAAAATTGCAACAAACATTTTATTCAGTCAGTTTACACTGTGAATTACCTGTGAGCAGACCATGCTCCCAAATCTCAGCTACTGCCGAGTTGTTCTGAGATCAACTCAAGAAAGAGACGGCATCCCTGCTTTTGCATTTTTCCACTTAGACTCATAGACTCATAGGTCAGAAGGGACCAATATGATCATCTAGTCTGACCTCCCGCACAAGGCAGGCCACAAAACCCTACCCATACACATTTATAACAACCCCGAACCCATGGCTGAGTTATTGAAATCCTCAAAAGTGAGATTTGAAGACCTCAAGCTGCAGGGAATCCACCAGCAAGCGACTCATGCCCCATGCTGCAGAGGAAGGCGAAAAACCTCCGTGGCCCCTGCCAATCCGCCCCGGAGGAAAATTCCTTCCCGACCCCAAATATGGCGATCAGCTAAACCCTGAGCATGTGGGCAAGACTCACCAGCCAGCACCCAAAAAAGATTTCTCTGCAGTAACTCAGTTCCCATCCCATCCAGCATTCCCACAGACCATTGAGCAGACTTATCTGCCGATAATCCAAAATCAATTGCTCAAATTAAACTATCCCATCATAACATCCCCTCCATATACTTATCAAGCTTAGTCTTAAAGCCAGATAAGTCATTTGCCCCCACTACTTCCCTCGGAAGGCTATTCCAGAACTTCACTCCCCTAATGGTTAGAAACCTTCGTCTAATTTCTAGTCTAAATTTCCTAATATCCAATTTATACCCATTCGTCCTCGTGCCTATAATAGTACTAAACTTAAACAATTCCTCTCCCTCCCTAACGTTAATCCCCCTGATATATTTATATAGAGCAAGCATATCCCCCCGGAGCCTTCTTTTGGCCAGGCTAAACAAGCCAAGCTCTTTGAGTCTCCTTTCATAAGGCAGATTTTCCATTCCTCGGATCATCCTAGTAGCCCGTCTCTGAACCTGTTCCAGTTTGAATTCATCCTTCTTAAACATGGGACACCAGAACTGCACACAATATTCCAGGTGGGGTCTCACCAGCGCCGTATATAACGGCACTAACACCTCCTTCTCCTTGCTGGAAATACCTCGCCTGATGCATCCTAAAACCGCATTTGCTTTTTTAACAGCCATATCACATTGGCGGCTCATAGTCATCCTGTTATCAACCAATACCCCAAGGTCCTTCTCCTCCTCCGTCGTTTCCAACTGATGCATCCCCAACGTATATGTAAAATTCTTATTATTAATCCCTAAGTGCATGACCTTGCACTTTTCACTATTATATTTCATCCGATTACTATTGCTCCAGTGTAAAAGGTAGTCCAGATCTTCCTGAATAGCATCCCGGTCCTTCTCCGTGTTAGCAATACCCCCCAGCTTCGTATCATCCGCAAATTTTATTAACACATTCTCGCTCTTTGTGTCAAGATCAGTTATAAAAAGGTTAAATAAGGTCGGTCCAAGAACCGATCCTTGAGGGACTCCGCTAGTAACCTCCTTCCAGCCTGACAGTTCACCCTTCAGCACGACACGCTGTAGTCTCCCTTTTAACCAGTTCCTTATCCACCTTACAACTTTCACTTCTGGGGTAGTTGCTGTGCACCAGGCTGGTTCCTGGTGCTTGAAGGCTACTCTAAATTATGCATGTTGCTAATGGCACCAAGGGGCTGTTACATCATCTAGGGATTGCCTGAACGTCGGCTGATTGTGGTATTTGGATTACAGTACTTAGACTCAGAGAAGTATAGTTAGTAAAATATGTTTTTAAAAATGTCATAGTGTAGTTCTAAAAGATCTCAAGAATTGCTAAACCACAAAAATCAGAGAAATGAGGTCTGTCAAACTCAGAAGTCACCCTCTTCTCTATCAGGAGCCTATGCCTCATGCATTAAAGGAAGCCAGCACACTAGTTTCCACATGCTGCACATCTTTCACATGCTACCCTACTGGTCAATGCAGTACCAGGAGAGAGGAGGAATCCTTTTGACACCTGTGATAGTTAGATGATGTTCTGCAGTATGAGAACTAAGCTCATCAAGGCTAATGTTTTTCTAAGCATGTATAACAACAAATTGTGGCTGTCAGAATAAAGCCCAGCTTCTTCTTATGTTATATGCATTGATATAATGTTTACTGCACCCCAAATTTGCACAAGGGCCTTCACAATTTTGGATAGCTCAGTTTACTCACAACTTCATTTGAAGTCAAAAGGGACTACAGGCATGCAGCCAATCTGAGAATCAGGCCCAGTGGTTTTAAAAGGATTACAGAGAATTAAGTGTATTGCATTGGACTGCAACCTATTTTGAAGGGTGGCCCTGTCTGTTTGACACAAAACACATTAAACTTTAGTAGATCCAATGGATCAGGACACAGTAAAGCATCATAACAGTTAAAGTCTTACAACTATTAGTCTTCTAAGTTCTCAGACAAAATGCAGCCCAAGAGTCAGTCATTTACTGCACTGTCTCGCTCAGCAAAGTTTTATGGGATTAAAGTGGAAGTATTGAAAATGCTCAGTGTTCGTCTATCAAACAGTGCCACTGGCAATATTACAATTTATTGCACTTATTAAATTGCTGAAAGAGCTTGTTCTATGGCCTTTCAAATGGAATAGGGATTGAGGTATGAAGGAGATTAACTCCAGCAGCATTTATCAAAATACTGCACTATAAGGTCCATAATGTGTATAACATCACATTAAAAAAATCTCATGTGAGAACAAACAGAAGAGCAAAATATTTCACCTATTTCAGCTATGGACATCTAGGTGTTATTCCTCATATTTCTTTAATAAATATGGCTGGACACTAACAAGGAGGAATACTAGGTCAATTTTCAACATTAGAGTGGAATGCCACAAAGATCTGTTTTATCCAATCACCCTGAACATCAATAAGAATTTAGGGGTTTAATTTTAGTCATATAAGTTTGTTAATTTTAGTATTTCATACAGAATTTTTAACATGGTTAAGTTTTTGGGTTTTGGTTCTGAAAGTGTGTTTTAAGAAAAATAGCTGAACATTTCTGAAGCTTCAATAACCTTGACTGTAACCAAACAGCACAGTTTAAGGTTTGACTATAGAAGCACTGTTTATCTTATTGTAGCCCCATACTTCAAAACAAGGAGCTATATAATAAGATCTGTTACACTGCAGCTCACAAAATCTGTTTGAATTTTTCCCTTTGGAAGACGACAGTGTTCCTCACATTTTGTGAATTCCTAAATTTATCGCAAGACCAAGCTAAATGTCATCATCTAACAAATACAGGGTTTGATTATTTCACTTACCCCATAGTATATCTCCATTGATTTCAATTGTTATTCCTCCACATGTGAGTACAAAAGTGTCTTTTTAAAGCATCATATGATAAAATGCTGTATGTGAAATCGAATTGCCTAAGTCTTTCTGACTCTGTTAAAGGAGGCAGAAAAAGGCCTTACAAATGGCTATTGTTCTTTCTTCTTGAGATGCTTGAAATGTTTTTATGGAATTTTATGTTTAGATTACATATACAAAAATGGCACTCTAAAAGAGGGATAAGAAGGCAGAAAATGCAAAACAAGGTAGGAAGAGGTAATGTAGTAAAGTATTTGTTATTTCTAAAAGAAAAACATTACCTTTTCTGATACGAATTAATAATTTTGCTGGAAACAACTCAACAATGCACTTAAAAATGTGCTGTTATTGCCTCTCAAATTCCCTCAAATCTGTATGAAAATCATGGATTAGACTTTGAAATTGATTTCTCTTAGGGAAACTTGTAGGAATCCAGATGAAATTTGAAATGCTAAAATTAAACAGGTATGGAAATGTGAACATTTCAAAGAGCACCTTTTTATATTTATATTTCTTCACTCAGCCTAGAAAGATAATCACAAGATTTGAAAACCTACAGACTGACATGTACGATAAACACCTAAATAAAAATAGTATTGCATACGAATGCTTTTATATTTACTTCTGATCATACATTTCCCTTTATAGCATCAGAACATACATCTGATAGCTTTGCCTCTCCTGCTGTAATGAAAGTAAAAATCACTCTTTTATTAGGATAGGGAACTTTTAGACATTGTGAGCAGAGCAGAGCAAAAATTCTTTACTTTTGCAGGTAAGTAGCAGTACCAGTACCAAAGTGCATTCCCATTCTATGGCTCAGCATGTTCTCCATGCTTGGAAGTACGTGTTCAGAAGCATTCCCATGTGAAAGAAAATATCACATTTATTCCAGTGTTTCATATGCATCAACTCCCTTGCCTCTTAGCTGCGGGGAAGGGGAGGAGAATATTCTAAAGAGATAATAGGAAGCCAATTGCAAATCTAACACAGGATGTTCATTTCCTTTCAATTAAATCTAGGATTACAAAATAATAGAAATTAAATGTGACTGGAAATGCAAATATTTGGATGAAAATATCCTGCAGACTTTGCTATACCCATAGCCTAGTAAAAACTCAGCAAAGTTTTCAGTCTCTTGATTTTATACAATGACTTTAGTTCACACAAATGATTGTGTTCATGATAAGAGCACATCCATTTTTGCACATGCAGAACCTAGGCATAGAGAGATTACACGATGCAAACTTACTAAAGCCTAATGTGAATCACAGTCTCACCATGAATATCCTCCACTAGCAATTATGAGTAATGGCTTTGCATTCCCTTCTCCACCAAAGAAATTGCTAGATCAATGCCTAAATACATGAGTGTCATCACTTCATATCTACAGTTTGCTTTTCTGAATGGTCATTAACATTTTGAATCCACTTTCAGAGAGTTAGTCATGCAAACCATGTTCCAAACAGAAATCAATAGGAAATCTAATACAGCTACAGCCACCTTTCAAAACAGGAACATATTTTTCTTATGTCCTAGTTTCTTTGTCTTACCCTAGACCATTCATTGCAGCAGAGTATAGAAATGCTACATGACTTTTACAGTTATAAAATGCTTCTGCTTCACTTCAGTGTTTAATATCATCTGCAATAGACATTTATTGTCTTGCATTCTCTACTCCTTCACCGTAAGCACTCTCTTTTAATTAATCCTTGCTTCCACCCACTAACAATACTAGATCTTTAATATGTATGTGGAAAGACAAGGAAACAACCAGCACATTACTTCTGAACCTTTACAAATGGAAAGAGGGCAACGAGTCACCCCATATCACATACATCCACACGCTTGCTGATCTTGTACTTACTTATATGATAGCATATATTTGTTTTGTTATGTACCTAAGACAGCCACCTACTGGTAAATTCCTCTTTCATACAGCTCCATTGAGGTTAGCAATGTTCCACCAAAAATGAATCTAGGCTACTGTACTTGGGTGAGCACTCAGCAGTGCATCATTATTTGAACATTTCTCACTCGTAACATTTTTAAAAGATACTTCAAAAGGTGACAATAAAAAAAAAGGAAAGTCAGAAATGGGCCAAAGAGATTTGGCTTTATAAAACATTTTAAAATATAAAAGTATGTGGGTGGGCTATTTTAGTTTATTTGCATCATCCCAGGTGAGAATTTAGACAGACTTTTCAAATAAACGTGGGCAGAGTAGAATATAATATGTCTAGATGTTAAACAACTAACCCACATTTTTGGGGAAGCAACTTAGTTAGGACTTGATCCTGCAAAGACTTATGTATGTGCTTAACTTTAAACACATGGATAGACCTATTGACTTCAAAGGAGATACTCACATGATTCTGTGCTTTACTGCATTCAGGTCTTATTTTGTTATTTGGGGGGTACCCGTTTTAGTGGTTTTGGTGTTCTTCCCTCATGGCTAGCATGTGCAAGCTTTACTTATCCTGGTGAGCAAATAAAATGCAGGTAGTGCTCATGAAAGTCCTTCTCAACAGAAGGCTAGCAGAGTGAGGATAGCTGCATAAGGTTTCAGGTGAATCTAAAAATTTATAAATTCACAGTTAGTCCTATCATCATTTGGGGACAACAGGATTAACAACAAAGGCAAACTCCCTTGCAGAATCAGGCCTTCAAATTTAAGGATGCTGAACACAGAAGTGAAAACTAATCTGAATTCCTCTCAGTTCAACAACTCAATCAATGGAAACCTTTAATAGCATATCGGCATGCAATTTTTTTTTTACTTGCATTTAAAATGTGTAGAGGTAGAGCAGGCACCTTGCAGCAAAGTTCTTTCATGAAATTATATATAAATTGAAGGGGATAAATACAATAGAGTGGTTTAGACAGCAACGATTTTTCTCCAGGCAACATGCCAAATTTAATCAGTTTGCTTCCAATGTCTGTCTGATTTGATAAGAAATAATAGCAACTGAGGTAACCTGATCGCAAGTGGCACAGATAACATCTAAGTCTTTCTTTTCTCAAAAAATATATAAAAACATTTTGTGAAATAATTTGTTACAATTTTCAAAAGTAAAATCCATAATCTGGAAGAAAATAGATCAGTTTTGAATCACTAAAGATTAATGCACTTTTAATAGTGCGTGGGGGGAAGACTTGAATACTGACTAGGATATTCTCAGAAGAATTTTTTTTTCAACACAGACCCATAGCACTTTAAAAAGAAGCATACTAAACTTTGGCAAAGCAATTATTGGTGTCAATAGCACAGTATGTAAGTGGCTTGAATAATCATCCTTTACTTCAGCGATAGTAGCTTCCACCTCTTTTCTTTGCATTTGCTTCTAGGACCAGATCCAGAGCTTGTTGAAGTGAAAGGGAAGATTCAAATTTATTTCAGTAAACTTTGGATTAGGCTCTTACTCTCCATACGATCAGCCAAACTGAAAAGAAATATAACCACACGTGGAAGCTGTTAGACCTTGTACGTGGTTCTTTTCACCTATGAAGTCCTTTCCCCAATAGTTTGGATTGAGCATGAATACATAAAGCAACATAATAGAAAGCTATTCTGTTTATAAAAGTGTTTACAGAAAGTAAAGATCATTCTTTAAAACGATTGGTAAAGACTGTAGGTCTAGTTCTCATTTACACTAAATCCTCTTTTCACTTCTCTCTGGCAGTGTGAAGAGACTTTCTGATGCCTGTAAAGGCTGTTGACTCCCACTTTAATGACCTTTTGCACTGCCAGAGCTGCATGAAGGAGGGGCTTACTGGAAATGGGAACTAGGCTCTTAGTGTAAATGGGAATCAAGGCTTATATCTTTGCCTTCAAAATCTAGAAAGAAATAGAATGTAGGAGAGTTTTGCAGGCTTTCATCAATTACTTCTATTTTAGAATAAAAGTGGGACTAATTCCATGTAATTTACACCAATATAAGTGTAGAGTAGCTCCTCTGACTTCCATGGACTTGGTCCCGATTGTTGTAACATTGTTTCATTTTATAACTAAAGTGACCCAACTCCATTTTAAATTAATAGGAATATAAACTCATTGGACCGAAATGTAAAATGCTAACTGCTTTGTATCAACCCCCGGCCGGCCAGGTATTGTAACAAAATCTCTGTGAAACTTACCAGCGCCGGGAGGAGTCAGCAGGCGCTAAGTACTAAAGGCAATGTAATCAGAATGTAGCCTTTGGAAAACCTGTTACTTCAAACCCAGTAAATTTCATCTAAATAGTATTTTTTGAATAGTATCCATTCATGTATCACAGCAAAACCTCCCTGAAACTTACCAGCGCCGGGAAACACCCCAGCAGACATTAAGTGTTAAAGGCAATGCAATCAGAATGTAGCCTGTGGGTTTTGATAAACCTGTTACTTGAAACTCAGTAAATTTCAGTTAAATAGTACCCATTCATGTATTGTAGCAAAATCTCTGTGACTCGAAACTCAGTAGACTGCATTTGAATAGTGTTTAGACATGTATTGCAATGGGTGGTTCTTTGTCAGCAGCAAACAACAGCTGGACAATTAAGAAGAATAAAATCGGGTTTCACTCTGTCAGTTTCGCTGTTTTGGGGTGCAGTCCCCAATTACCTCATCACTCTTGGAAACTTCTAATTGGCTAAGTGGGCATATTGCTGTGTGGAAGAAAAATAGAAAAGGTAGTCACAAACAGGAAGTAAACTGGAGATGTCCTGTACCTTTGGAAGAACAACAGAATAGTTCTACATGTAGGTGTGATCTACCTACTGTCTCTCCCCAGCTTGTCACTCAAACCTAAGTATAGAGTGTGGGGCTGTGTAACCTGAGTGTGATAGTATTTTCCACTCAGATGTGTAACCTGAGTGTGACTGTATTTTCCACTCAGATGTAAACCCGGGAATTGTACTAGTAGAATTGGAGTGCTGCTTTGCTGCTGACAAATCTCACTGGTGCAGTGTAAGTATAATAGTATAAGTATAACCCTATAGTGTAGGCTAGCTTTGTAAATATAATTGTACATTTGTAATTGTGATTGTGTTTTAAGTAGTTAAGTTGTTGTATTAAATAAGAATTGATGGTGATCTTTTTTAATTGTAATTGTTAATGTATAGATTGTTGCAAGTAAAACAAAGTTGTATGCAAAGCAATCTTTGTCACTCCTTATTTGAGGGATCCATATAAATCGAACCTGACAGTAAGTGGTTCTTGTTGTCACCTCACCGATTAACATCGCTGTTTACTGAGAGCAGAATTTGGCCCAGTGGATCAATAAGAACCTGAGGTTTTGGTCAGTATGCTTTTTGAGAACTGCAGGATCAGCTCTAAGAGCCTCTAGTCTTCTCTTTTTGCCACTGAAGTCAGTCAATAGGACTTATAACATTGTTTTCAATAAAAGCAGAATTTTCCTTGCCTTGCACATGCACCTGATATAATTCCATTCTTTTGGCAATGTATATCAAGAAAAAAAAAAGTTGAAAAATGACTTATTCGATCAATGGAAAATTGGTAGCCTCCTACCAAACACAAGCACACACGTGTAATGAAAATTCATGAATAAAAAGCGTATACTTTATAGTCTTCTGTGGTGTGTGTTGGTGACTGTCCTCTCCTTGATCCTTTCCCCTTCACTGTATGGCTACAGTGTGCAGAGCTATTGGGTATTCCTATGGATCTCTACACTCTGCAGGGGTGACTGTGCATGAGCTGACCCAAAAGCCCAGTGGAACTAGTGTTTCTGCTATGTTTGGCTTTTCTCCATAACAGTTTCATTATATCTTTGTCCATAATTTATGAATTAGGTGCAGTAACCACAATATTTGAAGTACATACGTTGTATAATGTCCAGCGCATAGGCCCTTCCAACTAGATACAAATCTGGCTAGAACTTCAGCATGTAACCAGCTTGCAAGAAATGCATTTGTAGCATCGTTCCAATCAATATTAATTATGAAAGTATCTGACTAACAGACTCCTAATTCAGCAGAAAGTTTTATTATACACAGACTTGTTAAAACCAAACCCAGAGGAAGCAGATGGGATAGTATTTTCTGCTTGTTGGGTTCCAGATGCCAAAATGATAGGCCTCCTCTGTCTCTGTCTGAGATAGACAGAAGCATAATAGTGCTGTATACACCAGCTTCAGAAATGAAGCCTCAAAAATGTAAAGTCAAAAAGGATGCCACTGCTGTAATAAAGACAAAAGAACCAATGTTATACCCACAGCCTGCAGAATCAGGCAAAAGTTCTCAGAAGAAAAGTAAATATTGGCAATTTTATTTAAATTCTGTTAAAAGGTGATGGAAGCCAGATTCTTGCAAACTAGGTAATACCATGATTATCACCAACTCCTCCTCCTCCACTGAGACTCCATTTCCAAAAATAAATCTAAAAAAATAACATTGATTAATCAGGACATTTCTAGTTTTCATTTTCAGCTTGGAGTTGAGGTGGCGGACTAGGTAGTGCTGATGAATATTAAACAGTTTACAGAACAACTGTCCCAACCCTGTATCATGTTGGAATACATACATAGTAGAAACTAAACAATCCATTGTAAAATTACTTGGAAATAGATGCCACAGACAGGGAAGAACCAATTAACTTCCAATTTCGTGGGCTAACCAATTAGCCCACGAAATTGGCTTATGCCTGCAGAAACTAAATTTGTTAGTCTTTAAAGTGTTACAGGACTCTTGTCTTTCTTCTTTTTGCTGCTTTGACTCTATAAGGGCAAGAATCACAAAGCATAAGAAATACTGCCAGCTGTTTCACCTGTGTTAGCTCGAAAAGACATATGGAGTTTCCTTATTATAGATGCTTCTGTTCTCTTTCAGAAGCAAAGATTGTAATTCATTTGGGTGTGTTTGTAAATAACTAACTCATTTCTTTTCCTAGTTAATAAACCTTTAGTTTGTTATAGGATTGGCTACAAGAGTTGTTTGAGAGATCTGTTTTGCACTTGACCTGAGGTAAATGCCTGATTCTCTGGAAGTAACCTGAATATTGTTGAGATTTTTGATGCAAGGGACAACATATCACAGAGGCTGGCTTTTCTGGGGTTGCAGGATAGACCAAAGTGCCCAAAGAGATTGTCTGGCACTTAACGCTGTTACAGGGCTCGTTGAGTTCACACTTATTACTTGGTTGGTGAAATCTAATTATAAAACACAACCAATTGGGGGGTTTGCCCTATTTCCTGGTTGTCTGCCCTGAGGCACACACTCACATTCCTGAGCCACTCCAGACGGGGGGCAACCTGAAATGGGGTTTTGATTTATAATGCTCTTGAAGCATTTTCCTTTTATTGATAGTGAGCTATGCGAGTTAAAAAAACATGGGTTGGTTTACACCCAGAAAATACTAGGCAATATTTTTGGAAGAGGCGGGTGAATAATCGAAAGGAGCCTTTGTGTGGCATTGATATACTAACTATTAAACCACATTTTGAGCAGCCTCCGCGCGGAAGGGTGTGGAGCCTTCCATCTACAGCAGTGTATTATTCTGAGCCAGCAGTAGGAAGTCTGTTAACATGTTCGTCGTTTCAGGTCGATACCCTGCAATGAATTCCATGCAGGCAGACTCATACACCCACGTAGAGCTTACATGAAGCCAGTGGGATATTTAGCTAAGTACATTAAGTGCTTTGCTGGATCCAAATCCCCATTCTGACAGATCCTGATCTAAAGCCCACTGAAGTCAATGAGGGTATTTTTGGCGGTTGTTTTTATTTTAGTGGGCATTAGATCAGACCCAGAATGCCCCTCAAAACAAATTATGCATACTTGCTGCTGCTGCATGCTATTTTATGTTTTGGTTTCATATACTGTAGTAGAGAAAAGGGCAATTTATACACAATTTTCTGAGATTGATACTATTTCTAGTTATTTGTAATATTCCAAGAATAATGAAGTTATATAATGGCCTTAAATGGTGTGAATGATCGGTAAAGAAAATGTTTTTAGATCTTTGCTGAGTATTAACATCCCATCTACATTGTATATTCTCGATTAGAACTTTATATACTGTATGGTGCGTGAATTGCATAATCTAAAGAAGAAAAACAGTTAGGAGATGAATAGATTGAGTATAAGGCTATAGAATATTTGAAGTGAAACTTTGTATAGAACTATAGAAACTTTGTATGTGAAATTCACGTATATATGAAATTAGCTTCTACTGGGAAATGCCAGTTTTCCCATCTTGTTAACATCAAAATGATTTTCCATTCAGTTAAGCCTATTATAATTTACTTCTGAGACATGAAATACTTCCTTAAATACACTGAAAATTAAGCTTTTATTTTATGACAGTGAAGCTTAAACTGAAACAGTCTTTTCCCTACTTGACATTTACAAATGGTATAAGTCATACAGTGATAAAATAGTAATGAAATTATAAATAGGTTAGTCTTCATTTGAATTACAAAGATGTGCTTTTCTCAGCATTCACACTTTGGTATATGATGACTGTTGTAACAGGGTAAAAACATGTTTGAAAAATCAGTGCCCCGAGTCCATCTTGAGAAAAGCTATGAATCCATGTGTGGGGGACTCAGAAACAGCAAAAAAGAAGAGAAAAGAAAAGACCTTGAATTAGAAGTAAACCCATGATAACGTGAGCTAGTCCAGACCCGGACATGGGAATTTTGCAGTCGCTGCAAAATTAGCTTTGCAAGACAGCAGTAAAGTTTTGAGGAGGAGGCTGCTAATAAGATGGTAAAGAAAGGGTCTATCATTGGCTTAGCAGACGCATTAGCTGAAGTAGAGATATAAAAGGGGGTTGTCAGACCGAGGCTTTTCAGGGAGCCATGAATCAAGAAGGGGGTGCACCAGAATAGCACTGCGCAATAGGTCTGATCAACCATTTCACCTCTCTCCAGCTCGTCGCTCAAAATAATAGGGTAGGGTGTCAGAGCTGATAACCCATGGGGCTTTGTCCTGCGGATGATGACCTGGGTGTGAATACGATAGAGGTTCCACCTCGATGAAAACATAGTAACCTGACCATGGTATGTTTGGTTTTTTGCTGGTTTTTTGTTCATTCATATATGTGGTGAGTAGTGAGTGTGAATGTAAAACTAGTAATAATTCTAACTGTTTTGTGTACATATGTTATTGTAATCTGTTGTTTTTTAAGTTTTATTTGTGTATTAAGAACCTGTAAAAGAATAAGAGAAGATAATTTGTGGTAAGGTAAAATCCCCCAATAAACAGTAGATTTAGATTGGATATAAAATGTGTGTTATTGTATAAATGAATGATAGATTTATAAACAGTTGACCAGGTCTTGGACTAAGACAGGTTCCAGCCGCCCTCATCCGTCCACAAGTTGGTCGGGTGAATAGCAAGGGGGACCTGTCTGAACCTAGTGACCCAACGGGCAGGCGGAGTGTGTGGGCCGAAAGGTCAATTCCTTCTCCCTCCAAACATGAGGCCCTGCAGTTCCATTACTCAGTAGAGCTGCAACAGCAGGGGACTAACACCCTGTGTGTGTCTGTACCTTTCCACCCCCCTCCCGCTAAATAAGCGTTCCGTTATCAGATTCATTCACCTCGGCAGTATTACAAGCTGAAACTGAAACGGTGCAGATTCCTCAATAAGTCAAACCTAAGTTGTATAAATGTGTGCTTGCAAGTGGGTGTCTTAAGAATTACTCTCTTTAGAAAATCCACTGTTTTAAGCAAGGAATAGAAAGTCCCATTTCAAGTTGTAAAACTGACACAGTCATAAATTAGTGAAAGTACATAAGATAAATGGAAAAAAAAAAAACCCTCACGCTTTTTCCCTTTCTCCTCCAAGCCCCCCACCCGTCTAAGGCATGGAAAATAGACGAACTAAAAAGTTTTAACCCTTTGTCACCACAATGACCCATTAGAAAAATATCTCCTTTCTGACAGATAAGACTAGACGTTCATGGGTCAATACACTGTTCCATAAAACAGTGCCATACCTTTAGCAGCCTATATAATTTTATTTACAGTAAAACATAACTTCCATATCATATTCAGGAATCTCAATGTGCTTTACTAATAATTAATTCTCAGCGCACCCCCCGAGAGGTTAAGTCACTTGACCAAGGTTAGTCAGGAAATCTGTTGCACAGCCAGGAATATAAACATGGGATTAGATTATTAGTTTACGTAAATGGATGCGGCTCCATTGACTTCAGAGAGTTATGCCCATTTACACCACAATCCTTATTCAGATAAAACTTACTGCAATTAACATTATTTTGGACATCAGAGCATGGGATGGGCTCTTATATTACCTGGGTAAGGACTGCAGAACGTGACCCTGGACTATAGAAAAAAGTTATTCGACAGCATAAAAATGCCTAATGATAAATTTTGTAGTGTGTTCTCCATTTAAACAATATGGCAACAGATCAAATTTCCATGCCTGAAGTTTGAGTTACTTCAATGGGAGCTGAAAAAAACAAATCAAAATTTTAAAAATGTAGGTGCCTAAATGTTGTCCATTGAAGTTAGCAGTACCCAGTATTATAACTGGATTGTATTAGCTTTTCTTTCTCCACCCCCCGTTCCCCCCCAGTGTTTTTTCTTTAACTGATATTCATGATTAGTTGATTGGAAATCCATTTTTGAAAACCATGGTTTTCAGAAGACAGTCTCCTTTTTTAGTCCTTTGACATAATGAACTTGATGACTTAATTCTAATTATGTATGTCATTTAATCCCTTCAGCTATTAGAGCTACTAAAAAGGGATATGGCCTTAAAAACAGAAGAGAAGATGCTGAGTATTAGGGGTGAATGAAATATACACAACAAAATGAAAGCCCACAAAAGGTGAGGGTTTGACTGTGTTCCCATTTATTTTTACACACTTTCACAGAACGTTATTGAAATATCAAATTTTGAGCAAAACTAGATAGGATGGATGGTCTTGCTAAGGTTAAAGCACTGGAGAGAAACTCAGGAGACCTGGATTCAGTTCCAGGTAGTACCACTTCCTGTGTGAACCTGGGCGATTTGTTTAAATTCTGTGGCCCAAATCAGTTAGGCATATGCTTAAAGTTAAGCATGTTCTTAAGTCTTTTACTTTAATGGAACTTTAGGCATGGCAGTATTTAAGCATGCATCAGAGATGGTTTGCTGAATCAAGGCCTCTGTGCATCAGTACCCTGTGTGTAAGATGGGAACACCACCACTGCTTCCTTTCTCCCACCTTTTGTCTGTTTGGTCTATTGAGTTTGTGAGCTCTTCAGAGCAGGGAATGTTTGTACAGTGCAAAGCACCATGGGGCTTTTACAGCAGTTGGGGCCTCTAGGCTCTGCCCTGTTACAAAGAATGAGTGTATTTTCACTTATAAATGGTTTTAAAAAATAAAAAGGAAGCTTCCCTTAATTTTGGCATGAAACTGTAGATATTTTCCTATGAAGTTTCCCAAAAAGCATTATTTTCACACAGCCCTGCTCAGGCTATCCTCCACTATACTCCCATTCCCAGAAGCCCATTTGTGAGAACACTGCAAGGAAAAAAAAAACAAAAAAAAAAACAAAAAAAACCCAGCCTTCTTTCATTCAGTTTTTTAAACCAATTTGGTAGGCATTCCCAATTTCTCCCCTAAATCTGGCCTTTTAGCGTAAATTAAAATTATGCCTCTTGACTTAATCAATGGTTTCTGAAGAAATGTAATGAGTTCTAAATTTTCATGATAAATTCTTTCCAGTTTCCCTCTCTAAGAACACTCTTAGTAGCATATCCCTTGTGTGCAGTAATTCGGTCTGTCATCTATTAAATTATTGCCATACATTTGCTCTTCAAAATTACTCCTCAGTAAAATGTCTATTATGAGGTTACACATTTTGATGAGAGCTTGAGATTGTATTGGCAATAGCAGTCAGAGCTTCCAACTGTACTGCAGAAGGCTCCAGCACATTCATCTTCGTGGGGTGGCGGGAGTACAGAGCCAGCTTTCTTCATCCTTGCAAACAATGTTCTCACATTGCCTCCCACCTCCTCCCACACATGCCTCCAGACTTCCTTCTTGCTTAGTCCTTACAATAGTCTGTGGAACTGGAAAAGAGCAGTATTAAAGGCATCAAGACTCAATTATGAATGCATTGACAAACTCAAGATCACAGGGAAATATAGACCATGAACATGGATGTTTGACTTCTAACAGTCTGAACATGAACTATCTGAACATGAAGAGGTAAAGAAATACTTTCTATTCAGCAGCAAATACATTTATGGACAGTGTTGGTTATGCTGGGAAGACTGCCATTGTGCACCTATGTATATGTTGCCTGTTTGAATCCTGTTCCCTTGCTATCTGCCTTTGGTGAATTCAGTCAAGTCAAAGTGAAAGTCCATAAATAGAAATGTCATTTCTACTTCATTGAGCCCAGGGGGAGTCTAGTTTGTGCTATGCATCTGTTTAGGATTTTTCATTATTTGTACTTTAAAAACAATCTTAATTTCTATAAATGTGTACATTGAATACGTACAGTAGAGATAGGCATGGCAGAATGATTTTTATTTTATAATTGATGGATAATATTGATGTTTATTTTAAGCATATTTTATTTTTATCATATTGAGTTTTCACAGTTTCAGGAAATTATCGGGGACAGACAACAACTGTTTAGTGGTAGTAGCTGTTGAGATTAGAAAACTGTAAGCTTTATAATGGTTACAAACTGTCAACACCATATGTCGAAATACACAAAGTAATTATCTTTAAATCAACCTCATACATTATCAAGCAGTATTTTTCATACTTTGCCTATCTAAGTTTTTATTATTGATGAAAATATTTTGTGGTGTGTACACACACACACACACACACGGTGAAATCAACCTTTACAGATAAAAATTTAATCCCCCCAAGCCTAAATAGAATATGCAGTAAGCATTTTCCTAGTTCTTGACCTTATAACCCATTCTTGTTGAGGCTACAGAAGAGTGTAGAAAGAAGGAACTTAAACAAATGCTCCAATGGGCATTTCATGTCAATAATTTCAACCTCTCCTATAAAATGTACAACCAACATATCCAGTTTTGCTCTGCTGACTGGCTATGTTCCAAACCTTTGGTGAGTCACTTGGATACAGAAAGGATAAAAAGATCCCTCAATGTAGTAGTGGCCATGAAGCAGTTTTGCAGCCACCCATCTCTACTTCCTGCCTTGGAGAAATATATATGACATTGCAGGCATAAAGGGAGCATAGCTCCCTGATGTCTCTGCATGTAGTGGTGATGGGGGAGGTCCCCTCAGTTGAGTTACAGGAAGGGAGACTGAAGAATCTGAGGGTGCCCTCCTCCAATAACCAGAGTCAGCTGATGGGTCAAATGTGGCAGTTGTGTGAGAACCAGGAAGACCAACATCCTAGGACAATTGGAGGTGACGAGATTAGTTCCAATGAAACCTGCTTCCCCTTACGCCCGCCAATACCCACGCTCTGCCAAAACTGTACAGCTGATACGTCTCACACCAAATCCCCCATGCCCTTCTTTCTCCTCCCCAGGGAATAAACTGTGATCAGAAAGGGGCTGGGTTGCAGTCAACTTCAAATTACTCGCTCAAGGTGGAAAGGGAAGGCCAAAGAGCAAGTTTGCAATGAGCCCCTCACATTGATTCAGTTACAGAGTTTAAATATGCAAAAAGTGAAGCCTTGCAAATTATACCTTTCATGGAACCAGCATTTTTCTGGATACTCACCTGATCATTACAAGGGTGAAAGCACAAACTTCATTCTTTTCTAGATATCGTACTTTCAGCTGCCCAGATTAATTTTAGCTGACTCACTCAGCTGTGTACAAAAGCTTGAACAGTAACTTTACATGGTAAATTTCACACTGCAGAGGACCATCAGTCTTTCTGAGGCAGCATTGTTTCCAGTCTGCTGCAAAAATCTCACTAGTATGCAAACCCAGAATTCACTGTAACAGTAACAAATTAAAAAGCAACTGTAGCATCACCCAGGACACATGTTTTTGATAAAATATTTGAAAAAAAACACACCACAAAGTGCTGCTCCTTTTTAGGCATTAATGAAAGATATAAAGCATGCATTCTTTTCTGTAAAGTTATACAGCAGATTCTGGGGAGACAACTGTAGAAATCTAAAAGTCATCAAAGGAGGCCACAACAGTCCAATAGCACCACCAGTCACTGAAATGGGTAATGTAATGAATTAGCACAGTCTGCTCTTGAAGAGGAGTTAACATCATCCACTGAAACACAGAAGATAAGTGGGCTTGATTTTGAGCAGCGAGTGATTCCCTTTTGTCTAGAGAAAGCCGGGCACCATCTAAAAAAGGAAGTTTTGATTGGCATTTAACCATTGGACAAGAAGAGCTAAAAGGGAGGTTGATTCTGAGTGACAGCCCCTGCAGACACATAAGAGATTTAACGTGATTGAGAGAGCAACTGATTTATGTAGTAAACCCAGACTTGCTGCTGCTGGCTGAAAAGGGGGAGGGGAAGGTTCCAAAATGGAAACAAAGTTAAGAGAAGGCCAGAGGATAGCAGCAGTTCAAGGGTGAGGAGAGATGCGTGTGTAGCATCAGCTTTTATTTCCAGTTGAAGACCTGGTTTAGAAAGATACCCGTGATAATAGGGGAATTGGCTATAAGGACTAGGCCTGAAATTATGCAAGGCCTAGCAAAATATAAAGAATTGACCAAATTGCACAGGGAACTCAAATAGAGCAATGACTGAGCAAAAACAGTTGAGCGAGAATAGAACAAAAACACGCTCAACAACAGAGATAAGCTCAACCACAGGTCAACTGCCAGGGGCGAGCAACCACAGAACACCCGATATGCTTAGGCAGGCTTCCGCAGGATAGCTAAACCACATGAAATTGTTCGACCCCAGAGTGCTCAGAAAAGTAAATAAATGCTCAGAGCAGACAGGGGTTCAGTGGACTGCATCCCAGCTCAAGAGGTGGGTATCTACTCTTGAGTCTATCAAGAGGACACCAGCCCTAAGAAGCTTGCGAGCTCTAGATCCCAGCGACCACCTGTCGGGGACGAGGGTTTTGAAGCAAGGATCCAGACCAGAGGCTGAGGCAGAGTCCGGCCATGAGTATAACATCCAGATAGTTCAGGAGTCTGTGGACTCAGGGAATCGGGGGGATTTAATTGAGATCTGCGAAGCATGTCCCCACTAGGCAATTGCTAGAGTGCTTATGAGGAATAAAGGTTAATAGGAAATTAAGGGAAATGGTTAGGTTTGTTTAGGTTTAAAGATCAAGCGTAAGTTGTGTATAAGATAAAGGACTTGTCCCAGTGAGGGCAAGGATAATCAATAGAGAAGCCCCCCTACATAGTACTGATCAGTGTAAGTGTTAATTGTCAAATTGTTTGACTGTGAGAAGTATTGTCAATTGTCTTGTTTGTTTGTGTTATCGTCAGTAAAGCTATTCATTGATTCAACCTGGGGTGTTCTTTCCCATCCGTCTCAGCGTCCTCGTAAAAAAAACCCGGGTATCTTGCTACCCATCTAATTCAGCCTTTCCATACTAAATTTTAATAGCAGCAAGATACCAAACTAGACAGAATTAAGTTTTGCCTACCCTTGTGGACAAGATGCAAAATAGTTACATTAAAGCAATGGGAGTGAACTGTCCTGGACTAAATGCTGGACTCTGCCACAGACTCCCTGAGTATCATTCAACAAGTTGTTTAATCTCTGTGCTTCAATTTCCCCATCTGTAAAATGGTGACAACAGTTCTCCTCTACTCCACAGGTCTCTAGCACCCACAGCATCACTAGAAACCCCAAACGGGGGGGCTGAGGAGAGAAGCCTGAACTCCATTGTGTCATGGCTAGTGGAGTCCACATCGCACCATGTAAGAAAGCAGCAGCTATTTCCTTAGTTATCCCCTACTCTAAAGGCATGGGCTACAGTGTGTCCAGACATTTTAGTACCCATGCAAAGACCTTCCCTTCCTCCTATAGTGGCTTAAAGTTATACTCTTAGAGGACAGAATCCTGCATCGGGGAGAGGCACTAGCCGAAGGTTTTGTCACAGCTCTTCCCTGAGTCTATCGAAGGATTGTGCTGCTGTGCACTCCGCATTTGTAAGCTGAACTTTTCATTTGAAAAATTTAAACATTTCCATTCTAAGGGCCTACTGAATGTAAATTATACCATACGGTATCCTCTATGTACAATTATAACCTTTTAAACAAAACAACAGGAGCCTAGAGCCCAGACTTGCCACAGTCACCTTGGAAGCTGTGACATCTAGTGGGAATCAAGGACAATATGGTCACTATTTTCTGGTTCTTTTTAACTTTTTTCACCTATATTAAACAGTCTGTCTCTTCTTTAAAAAAAAAAACAAACCTGAATAAAGAAACACCCTTTTCTTTGAGAAAAGGAAAGTAAATCATCTTCAGTATTAATGCTGTGAATAATTGCTTTCTTTCTTTAAAATAAAGACCTACCACTGTTTACTGACCTGAAATGTTTTAAGACCTTGGCAGTCTTGAGAGAGCACATTGATTGCTCTAGTTTCTTCTTTGTGGGGAGCCCTTATCAGCAACAGAAATGTTATTGCATAGTTTTCTTTTTCTATTCAAGACTTCTTACAGAAGATTTGCTACTGAATAGGTTCACGCAACAAGAAGTACTTTTGTGCTGTGCTTTAAAAATAATCTAAGCTTTTTTTAAAAAAAATGATTTTTAGCTCTGCTGGTAGAACAGTGGTGTAGCACACCTGAGTATTTGTAATACATATTTGGTACATCCAGGAATAAGGGGTAGATTAAGTCCTTTTTTCCCCCCATGGCCACAAAAGACTCCAGATGCAGCAAAACGAGTTTAGATGTGATACCGAAGAGGTGCATAACTTTGTGAGGCCATGCTATGTGTATGCACTCCATGTGCACTGTCGAGACCAGCTCCATGGGAGCTCTGTTTCATTAGAAGTAATTGAGGCAGCAAGCTGGCAGAGTTGTAAAGAACAGTGAGAGGCCAGTGCGACATGCATACGTTCTGCATGGGGCTCAGAAACATACAGAAGAAGTAACCCTCAGTTCATGTTTCTGAGTATCTAAATCTCTCACCAACACAGGTCTCTTCTAAAGCCTGATCCTCTTTCTCCAGTTCGGCTCACCATACCACAACCTGTACTTTTACCCCCACTGCAGCTTAGGTCGTAAGATATGGCAAAGGGAGTCTGTGGAGGAGGAAGGGAGAACAGGTGGGTTGCTAGCTTCTGGAGTGGGGATAAGACATCAAGGGATTATGCCATACAGCCTCAGACTTAGTTATTCTGCATCTTTTCAGGTGCATGTGTGGATAGATCTATATAAAAGCAAAACATTACATTTTGCAACATTTTTACTGTCTTCTTTCAACCACAGGTTAAAATATTAAGCATTTTAACCTTTTAAAAGGTTATGCTCATTTCAATTCCTACACAACTGGCCAAATATTTCCTCCACTGAAATTAGTGAGTTAATGTCTTGGAGTAATTAAGGCCTAAAAGTTGACTGATGTCTTTAGCTCACTAAGAAATACTAAAAATCAAATAATTGTATTGCATAGGTTTACTCTTAAAAATAAAATCCCTGACTTTTCCTATTTTGGAAACTATACCAAATTATTTGGGATGAGCAGAGTTTAATTTGTAAATAACTGCAGATTTTTAGATTTTGCTAGATTTGTGAGATCAGAATTCTGCTTTCCTGGTTGATATAAAATCTGAACATGTTGCTGGAGCATGTTCAGCAAGTTAACAGAAAAACTATTTGGAAGCACCGACTTTATACATTTTCTGATTTGGTCTCCATTAAAATGATAGAGGATGTAATGAAAGTATAGATCAGTTTGTAGTTACTCTTAAGAAAATTAGAAGTATAACAAGTGCCATGGACTTCATTAGATGGCGTCTCCCAGCACACACCTGTGTTGCTTTCCTAAGCAAATAGTCATTTGTTTGGTTTTTTACTACCAGCCTATGAAACAAATGCAGATCTGATGCAAGGGCTCCATATGCACAACACATTTGGCCTATTCTCTCTACTAGTCATTCAAGTAAATACTTTCTTAGGAAAGTTGTTTTTCCCCCTAGTTACCTTTCAGCAAGTCTCGGACATGTCAAAACAACAAGAGTCCTGTAGCACTTTAAAGACTAACAAATTTAATTTCTGTAGGCATAAGCTTTCATGGGCTGCAACCCACTTCGACAGATGCAGGGAATAGAAATCAGATGGGGGTATGTGTATATATCTCCATCCAAGGGTAAGGAACAACAATGGGGAGCATAGGTATTAGCAAAGTCCATTCAATTAGAATAGATGAGGCATATTCACAACCATTGATTAGAAGGTGATGTCACATTGCCATAGCATGTCTGAAATTTTACCTACAAACATACATGCACCCATTTGTGTGTGCAAAATCATATTTGCATGCAGATGTCTGTATGCATAAATGTGCATTTGCTATCACAAATGACAGGTTGTATGCATTTAAATTAATGCAACTGGGGGGAAAAAAAAACCCCAAACCCTGCATTTTCAAAGAACATTTTGAAAAAATGACTCTGTAATATTAAAAGATCAGCACTAACTGACTAGCTAAGTAAGTAGCTTTCCAGACACCACCATAGTCAGATACATGATTCTGCAAAAGTGGCATTAACTGGGGTGGGAGTTCAATGCCTCAAATCATCTGCATTTCAAACACTCAGTTTTCATGTATAAAGATCTCTCTCCCCCATCTGCCAGCCCGACATAGTCAACCTTGAATCTGAGACTCAAATTGGATTCTTTTCATTTGTGTACTGTCATCTGAAATAAGAGTTTGCAGTCCAGATTATCACCTCATTTACATCTGTGCAATGGAATATACAGCTCTTTATCTCTCTAGCATGCCTGGAGCAACAATGCGGGTTACACACAGCTATGAAAGGAGTTGGTGTATTACACCACTTAATTACCCTGCTCATCCATGTAGGGATGGGTCACTATCCAGCCTAAGTCAATATTTGGGTGTAACTAAAATGAGAATTCAAGTGTTGCTGTGAAGTTGTGGGATTCCAGTAAATAGTGAACATTTTTCAATCAGAGTTCATTTAAGAGAGTTGGGCATGATTGGGGAGGGTAGGAGAGGCTTCTATAAAATAAGAGTTAAGCTCATGCCACAGTGCACCAGTCACTGTGCATACAGTCTGTCTGGTCCATTTCCTGCACTCTTCCACACAGGACACAGATTTGCTGGAAGCCACTCTCCATACAAATAATGCTAAATGCCCTTTTTAAAAACAAACAAAAACACACAGTGACCAGCATTCTCCACAATGTTTTGGAAACTGATTCTATCATCAGTATTTTTCAGAGACAGCCACCATGGAAGAATTCTTTCCAGCTGGCCAGAGGTGGTGGCGCATGAACTGGTGACTATTTATGAAGATGAAAAGATAAAGGACTAGATCGACATTAAAGTATCAAACAATCCAGTTTGACAGGGTTCAGGCAGTTACAGGGATGTGCATGAATGTCTAACGTATTTCCATTTCATTGTCTCTTTTGGCCTTTACACTAGACCAAGACACTGAATTAGCGTGCTTTTCTTACTCCACAGGAGTCAGTTTCACTGTCTTTCTATTTTACACATATGAAATGTTGTGCTTGCAAAGTAATATAAAAGTAACACAGGACTTGAATTGGGGGACAATTGCACTATTGGACATACAATACAATCATCAAACATCAAATAAATTTCTGGAAAGCTAAGGTTCATATTAATTCCTCATAATCTCTTATTCTTCCCCTCTCCCCACATATTCCTGTGAATTGCAAGAAAAATCTTAAATAGCAAGTGTTCCATCCTTGAAGTCAAATTTTGGAGCAATACACATTTCCCTATCCTATCTTCCATCCCCTGAAATTTACACACACAAAAAGGTTGGTTGTCTTATATCATCTGTGAGAATAACCAGTGGCATGCCATGTAGGTATGCAACCCATGCCTTCCATGCCCCAGGACCAACTGTGATTCTGTCCATCCCCAAAACACACATGGAGGGTGCCATTTTGTTTTTGCCATTTTCCATCCTCCACACCTCACACACACCATACTTGAGAAGTCACATCTTGTATGCACAGGTGGAAGTGCATGCCATACTGAAAAACATCACTGCATACCACTAACAATAGCACTGCTGCAAACTTCATCTGCTTTTTAGTTCACACAAGAACTGCCTTGCTTTTCCCTGATGGAGCCTTACACACATACCTTTTAAATCCTGTTAAAGTTCAGATTACATGCCGTCCATTCTGGCATTAATTTAGCATCCTAAGCCATCCATATTCTTTTAAGTGTTGTATGAATTAACTGTGTGTTTTTATGATCTCTAGCCTAATGGAGAAAATTCTCAACAAGGGGTATTAGAATTCAAAGTTAGGAATGATATAAAAGGAACAATTTCAGTCTTAGCATGTCCAATGATGGATAGGTATTGCTGTGGCTGGTAATTCTATAATTTCTTACCGACAGGGGGAAGAGGGTTGTTACCTAGATCCACAGTTCTAGGAAACCTGACAAACCTGAGGTCAGAGAAGGGAAAAAACCTATTCCTGAACATGAACAGAATGTATCAGTTTGAGGAATTCAGGACAGGTTCAGGCAAGAAGACAATGAAATGATGCAGAATTATTTCCAGAACAAGAGGGAATGGAAGACAGACTTCCAAAAGGGAACTTTTCAGTGAATATATTAAGATTTTTTTGTGGAAGAAAAAGACTGCAGCATTGACATCATCCAACCACTGCACCACCAGCCCAAACACAACAATGTAAATCAGTACAACACTAATTGTTTGGACTGTCTTCCTCAGATTCGCTGCCCTGGCATTCTGTCCCTTACAAACCTGTGAAAATTATAATCCCAACAACAAGCAGTTTATGGATCTTTAAGAACTGCTGTCTATTGCAGTACACACGCTATTTTGTTTTCACATTGCATCTGGCCTGCAAATGCATTTTTATTATTATAGTTGCTTGAGAAGAGGTTGTTTTTCTCACAAACACTAGATTCTTTAAGACTACTACAGTTCCATTTCACTCCTCTACAAACACCATCCACAAAACTAATACAAGTTACAAATAAAATTAGCAAATTTTTAACCCATAGGGAATGATCCCACCACAAAGGGACCTCATAGCAGCAACTGCTAATAATTACTTACAAATTTATCATCGTAGAAAGTGAGATGGCTTGTGTAATCTTTATTCATTTTCCGCTTAAGGCTGGTGAGGTAACATCCTTCATTGGACCCGCTTCTGTTGTATGTATTTTCCCTGACCTGAAGAAGAACACTGTGTGCCAGCAAATTTCTCTCTCTCACCAACAGAAGTGGGTCCAATAAAAGATATTACCTCACACACCTTTTCTCGTTAATATCCTGGAACCAGCACTGCTACAACCATTACATGAAGGAAAGTCTGCCACCACAGAACACAGCACACATGTAAATAATTAATACTACTAAAACCCAAAACACAATTTATCTGGATGAGTCATTCCCCATTTACCACCTTTGGTTTGAGAGTGTTGGAGAAGAGTACTCCGATTAGGAAAGCATGCTGCTGGGCAAGCTGTGTGTTTTAATTTAGACACCAGCCGGAGGTGCAAAAAGCTTGTCTGTCTGACAATCATAGGTTACTGTAAATCCTTCTAGATTCTCACGTCATTCACAGAACATCTTAACTTTCCTGCCACGTGTTATACCATGCAGAATGCCCCAGGAAGATAATATAGTCACTAAAATTGCTGAACTGTCTTTAGAATCAGTCTCCCTCCAGCCTGGTGAAATCTGAGACTGACTCTGTTAACGAGGGTAAAAGTGGCATGCAGGGTTACCCGGAATTACATGAGGCTGAAGTTAAGGTTATTGTCAACATTATTTGATGGGAAAAGAATGCTCGTGTGTCCACTCTTGTATCATTCACTTTGCTTGGCCACTTTATGTAAGTGTTCAGGAATCTACTGTGATAATCCATTAAGGCTTGAATCACACTGAATAGCACCCTTTGTATTAATGTACTCGTGAGCTTTTTGGGAAGGTATCAGAACGGGCCCATGGGCTGCTATAATTGGGGAAAACCCCATTAAAATTCTTCAGGGATCTTGGGGAGAGTGGCCACTTTAATCACGTACCACTACAACACATTATGTGTCGGCCTGAAAATCTCCATGACAACAGACTCCCCAGCCCCCAAATGTCAAACAAACTCACTAGTATATAGGAAAGATTGTTTGCAGTTGTCTGTACCTCTTTTCCACATGAAGATTGCTCTCCCCTTCTGGACTGATACTGCCATGTTGACGCTCTCTCTCCATAATCATAGAAAAATACGGCTCAAAAAGGTCAAATGTTCATCCTCAGGCACTGAGGCAGGATAATGGTACAGCAAACTTCCCTTGCTCATTTTGAAGTTATGAAGCCCTTGCTACTCAACCCAGATCTTGAGAGCAATTAAAAGCTACAAATTTGTAGCCATGATTCAGATCCAAAAGCAGCATTCCACCTGGTGAACATTATCTTCAAGCACCTGATAGAGCTGGCTGGGGCAGGTGGATAAATGCACAAAACCTGTGTCAGCTGTTGCTTTCCATTGCTGGCTTTCCAAATTCTCAGGTGTCTCTGGAGCACTCTCTGCTGCTATTCTAAATCTCCAGCAGAAACGTTTGTAGACAAGTGTAAACGACTGGCTTGTTTCCAGCCCGCAAAGTGCCCATTGCCATGCTCGGAATCTCCTTCCAGGCACAAATTTGCCTATGTTAGGTAAACAAACAAAGCCGTCCTCAGCTCACCCTGGGCTGTGGTTCCCAGGGGATTTCCACATCCTCAGTCCCTCGTGCTCCAAGGCAGATAATTCTTCTGTGCTCTTTTAATGGAGCACCACCTCCAAAGACTTTCTCCCTCTACACCTGCAGTGGAGACTGATTCCTGAAGCCCCACTGGGGCCTCAGTGCAGCACGACCATTGCATCTCTGCCTCAGTTTTTCTGAGTCAGGGCTGTAATAAGTCCAATGAAGAATGAACAGCGCCCCTCCAGAGATCTAGTGTAGTCAATCCCAAAAGGCAGAACACCACACAAATAAGCCTATGCCAGAGCTTTTGTGCACATACCAAGCTATCTTCCAATCTGCCCTGGGGGTTTCTCATTAAGACAGGAGTTTCACACATTTCTTCTGTGTGGAGGTGGGCTGCAGCCAGGCCCACTGCACAGCTTTAGCCAGCTCCCCTCCAGCTGGGCCCTGTTTAGCAGTGATGAATGGCTAGGAAAATCCAGCAGCCAGACCTTTCACCTGCCTGCTAATGAAGACTCTGCAGGAGCCTGCCCTACTAACATGCAGAAGGCAACTCTTATGCTGCGATCGTCTCCCAGTTCATTCCTTATTGGCTCAGTGATAGGGGAGCCCTGCCCTACCTCACCCTCTGCAAGACTCCAGGACTCAGGCCCTTAAAGAAATAGTAACAGGATTCCTTCTAAATGCTAGTACTTTCTAACATCCTTTAGCCTCTTCGCATATCTTCTCAGACCCGATGTATCACCAAACTTTTAAAGGCCCTGTCACATGACAAGGAGGAGTGCCCACAAGGAGTAGACTATCCCCATCATAAGCCCCAGCCGGTTCCCACTGCTTGGTCTCCCAGGAAACTTCCTACTGCTGTTCCCTGAGAATCCCCCTTCCTTACTGGCAGCTTTGCTCTTTACAGCTCAGGTGGTGCCTGCCCTTTTAATTGGCCAAACTGTGAGCACTTTTCTAACACAGGCAAGCAGGACATGCTTCATTTAAAGAGACCAACCACCCTGTGAGGCCACACAAGGAGAAAGAGTCTCTGTGCTGAGAAAATGCCTAGGAAATGACACTGGTACCTGGGGATTTACAGTTGTTTCCAAGGGAATTATGAGAGTCTGACTATTTCTCCTACAATTCATTGAGGCTTTCAGAAAGCCTTTAAAAATCTCACTGCTTCCAGGAGCTATACCATGAATTGTAGGCATTCAGTTTAGAAGAGCACAGGTGTAAACACAGAGTACAACTGTACCTGTCAGAGGATGCCAACTTTGGACACACTGCACCGCATGCTATTTATACTGTTGCTATCTCACTCACTCATAACAATAATTCTGTAATGCAGACTTTGCCATAGCGATGCAATATTACCTCAAGATTTAGAGGCTATTTGAGCAAAGCCACTCGCATGGCTATTCTGATAAACAGTGACTCATCCCTGCTAATCAGAGTTTGGAAAGTGCAGTATATTGTCATTTTGTTATTGCTTTATTTTATTAGTATCCTGAAATTACCAGATGTAATCAGAACCATAATAAATTGTATTAAATTAGCTCTTATGAAGTGACAACCTATGTTTCATCTAAGCAATTATAATCTTGTTTGCATTGAAGAATTCTGATTAACTGATAAAGATTAATCTATATAAAATGACCTTTATTGATATTTTGAATTTGTTAGACTTCAGAATTTGTAATGGGTATATACTGTTTAATGCACTGGAAATAATTTAAAATCAGTTGGGTTTTTTAGCTGAAATGTCTCCCTCTTTCAATCCAACCTTAGTCTCTTAAAAAAAATCTGGAATTTTCTTCTTCTGATAATAGGAACGTTCAAGTTATTTTCTTCAGTAAATATGAAAAGGACACACTCAATATTCTTTAAATTACTACAAGATTATGTGTTTTTCCCCATGCAGCACTGCAATAAAATGTGCTCTGTGAAGTAGCATATATGATATCAGATTCTACTTTCAGAAAGGTACATGAGACTCCTATCAATGCCAATGCCAGACATAGCCACCTAAGGTCAGAATTTGGCACCAAAAGATCCTTACTTCTGAGGAGGAGGAGCAGGAGATGGGGTTTATTCTTACCACAGAGATTTTTATAAATAATAATTCTGTCCCCTAAGGAAAACATTTCCTTTCCTGCAATGAGATCACTTGAGAGATAACCGGTCCCTCCTACTGGTGAAAAGATCTTCAGAAGACAAGAAGATTTGCAAAGAGATAGCATCAGAGGACTGTGAAAATCTTGGAAAAGGGAATCAGCCAATACAGAAAAAAATACATTATGGACATCTCTTCAGAATTTAAAGTATTTGCAAATGCCCACCCTGTTCATCAGGCAGATCTGATGGCATATATAAACTAATCAGCAGGGTAAGAATGGCAAGTAATACAAAATCTGGGCTGCACTGATTAATATGAGAGTCATCCATTCAGTAGAAAAATACCATATCTATAACTTGTCTGCAATGTAATTAACTCTCACAGTGAGACTTTCAAATTGCATAGCTGTTTGTAATGGGCACAATTTACTCTGTGCTGGTTAACCCTTCTTAAAGCCTGGCATTGCTTCTATTACCTGATCAAGTGACTTACGTAACCATTCAAAACATTCACAATTTTTACAATTGGATGCACAATTCAGACTTAGCTTTCAGGGATTATTCAAGCATTTGAGTTCAAGTTTTCTTTTAAGTGTACCTTTATGCCAGTAAAGCCTGAGTGCTCAAAGTGCATGTAAGGCGAACAGGAAAGGGCCATGAACAGAATGGGAGCTTGCTTTAGAATGTTTCCCACTCTTAGCTCAACTACTGCTAGGAAGCAACAAAACACCCAAAATCCAGAACTTGTGCTGAGGCATAGGGTCTACATGAAAATCTTCTTGGCCTCCTTCAGGTCCCAGGATTTCATCAGGGAAAAATCCCTTTCACCTGATAGAACAATGAAAGATAAATCTTCCCTTATAGAGATTCTTTACCTTGTAGCTCCCTGTGAGTATTCCTATGGAAGGGTGCCCCAAAATTCATTGTGAGCTGCAAGAAAGACAAATTATGTGTAAAAGCTGTTTTCCTAGTTTAGTCATGAACGTAGCAGTTTTAAGTCTATAGTCTGCCCAGGTTGTCATATTTGACCATTCGGATAATCCCCAGGGTCACGCAGGATTGAGAGGTGCCTCACCACCTCCTGCCTTTAGTCTGAGAAAGTCTCGTCTGTGCCTGCTGTGGATCAGTTTCCCAATGCCACTAGCCTCTGGCAGCACAAACACCACCCTCCAGCCCCTGGCAGGCTCTCTCTGTACAGGTAGCGATAGGCACACAGCACCCCTGAGTTCTCAGAACATTTCCCATAGTGTCCAGATCCTAATCCACTGAACAGTCACTGAATTATTAGGCCTGCTGGTCCCACAAGCTTGTAAGAGTGAACTCATGATCACCACTTTGCTTGACACCACAGCACTCAGATATATTTATAGTGAAAACAAGGACACTTTTATCATCAAAGAAGAGATTCAAGTGAGAGTGAGTAAGAATGCTGGAAACAAATGGTTACACAGAAAACAAAATTATAACACACTTTTATAGAGACTAAATTTAACAGGTTATTTCCTGTCTAAAGAAGATTATCCTACTTAAAGTTCTCTCTCCAGCATTTTCAGCCAAGCTTGACTGAGAGTCCTTTTACATGAAGCAAAGTCACTGTTCATTTACTTCCCTAGCGAAGAATAGTAGAGTGTCTTTTTGTCCCCCAAATATAATAAAGGAAACCTTTGATGTGCACCTCAAAATATGGCTCTCTCCCCACCCACATCTCTTGGTGTTTTACAATTCCTGTTAGTTTCTTTCTTTGAAGTTCTTATTGTACTTCATTTGTATTCAGTTCAGACTGGTGAGTGGCGACCCGCGGTGAACTGTACAATACTTATTTTACATTTTAACAGCCAGATAAATTACCATTTCTGTCTAACAGAAAACCTGTTTTTCACCTTTGCTCATGACCAATCCTTAGACAGACTATAAGAACATATTTGCAGTATATACAGAACTCCTTGCATAGCATATGTACATTAATTTGACAATGATGTGGAAGATCACAGCAACACAGTCTTTTATCAGAGACCTCACGTGATACTCTTTCGATGCGCAGAATGTAAATACCAGACTCAGGAGATCGTTGTAGCCCCTAGGCACTGCTCTGTTGCCCCTTGCCAGTTAGTTGTAAGAGGTTCCTAGTCACAACCATATTCATCAGTTAAATTCTTGGCCACTGATATTTAATTTGTACGAATGGCATTATATTAATAGGACAAAATATAGGCAAATCTAAATATAATAGTCCATAAAAGATAAGCCTATATATTACCTGGAAATGTAATTTACAAATGCAGATAAAAGGGACTAGTTATTTGTTATAATATGACATGAAGCAGACACAGCCTGTTAAAAATCTTCTAGAGCTACTGAAAATCCTGCTGTCCTGGGAATTTGAAAGGAAACTAAGGTACTTAAGAAGAACATAAATGTTACCAAGTAAAGCTGTCCTCAGTCAACTTTGAGTCCAAAGGGTATTGATGTATTACAGGTTAAAGCATTATTGCCTGGCTTGTTATGCACATGGAGAAAAATATGTAAGGGATAAAAAGGATAAAAGGCTTGTAGCAAAGATTCAAAGCTTCATATAGCATCTCCAGGGGTCTTTAATCCACCAAAAGCATTTCTTCATTTGAACTGCTAATCTAACAAAGTACATGACAAAAGTTGCATCCTTGATGTGAATGTTTTTCATTCACACGGTTGTGTTAAAATATGGCTCCTTCTGACAATGTGCTGTATAAAACCAGCTCTTGTAATCAGTTTTGCTGTTAGCATAATACTTAATTTAATGACTTTTCAAGGTTTTGACTTTTCTTTCATTTCCCTTCCCTTAATTTTGAATTGATCTCATTTATTTTTAGAATAACTCTAACTGCGTTATTATATTCGTTGTTTATAATTACGGCATCCTTTAACATTTGACTTTATTCCTTTGCTTTATTTGAAACAAAAAACCAACAATCAAGGCAATTAGTACACATGACAAAACTGCTATTGTAGAGTCAATTGTTTCATTCTCTTTCAAGTGTTTATTTTTCTTTATGTAGCAGCAGATTCACGTCTGAATTTAAGAATACATTTATTTTGCTTTTAGCCTTTTTTCTAGGGGGGATGTGGGGCAAACGTACAGCATCTAAAACTGATTCTAAATTATGCTGCACATCAGTGACAGGCAATGTGCTTTATATGGTGATTTGTTGAAAACTGTGGACTATGAAATGACAGTCCTGATATTTTATTAAACTTATCTCCTTAAAAATCATCTTTTATTATTTTCTACAGATTTAACAATGACAACGGGAAAGAAAATGTTTGTGATTTCCTTGTTTCCTGTTACCTTTAGTTAGCTTCAATAGCTACTTTCCAGATTCTATTAATCTTTGTGATGACTTGCAGTTTGTATATTCTTCTCAAGCACCTTTTCCTTGCAAGCTGAATTGGTTTTAAACATGCCTGCATTTGCTTCAGTAGCCTCTGAGAAATCTTTACTAGAATTATAATTTCACAGATTTAATTCAGTCACCCAATAGTGACTACTCAGTAAAGAAGTCCTTATTTGCATATTTATATTCATTAATGTAATTCTTGGTTTGGAAACCTACCAATCTGCAATTTAAGTACTGTACACATTGTAGCAGCAAAACACAACATGCTGAGGCTGCTGCTGCCCTTTTTCTAGGGATGTGGCCTGCAGCAGGTTGCCTTTGAGTGTTATTTCAACAGATTTCATGAATAAAGCACTGTCAAGGAAAGACAATACTTTGACATAAGACCTCTAAGGAAAACCCAGGATATTTAAGGAAGTGATGTTGCCAATTCACTGGATGAAACCAGTACCTTAGCATAGTGTTAGGGGCTCAGTGGACAACACTGGATTTATTAAATGGAGGAAGTGGTAAGGAAATGCACTAAGAAACAAGTACAGACAATCAGGGGGAGGCAGTGTTTAGGAACAGTGCTAGCCAAATTCCTGTTTATTCTGCTTACCTAAATTGCCCCTGCAATTGCCATGCTCTGAGCTAAGCTGTTACATAGCATTATTTTAAGTTGTTTAACAATTCTCATGCTCCACAAAACACTTGTCTATTTTTCACAGGTAGGTGAAATGATGTGTGTGAACACATTAATAGGTTAAAATAAAGCCTCAGTTACAACCTTTGTACACTTCATATCCTACTGATTTCAATGGCCTTTCTGCTTAAATGAGAGCAGTTTTTAGCCCATGATTAAATGTATTTGGTAATTTTAATGATGAAAGGTATATAAATATAAGATTGGTATGGCATCAGATTTTCTGTATGTTGTGAAGAAAGTATCTATCTTTAAGTGTCTTCAGCAACACAAAAGATGTTGTTTCAGTGAACAGAGAATAAGAACCATATATTCTAACTACATTGGGTTAATATTATCAGGCTTAGTATGAAGCCAAAAGTGCAGTACAAGTACACTTTATTAATAAAACAAAGATGCAAATGTCAGATGCAAGATCATACAGATATATTTACTTGAAAAATTGCCAATTTCTGTTGCTATCTATCACTGCCTTCTGCTTCTACCTATTACTTGACTTTATTGGTATCTGAAATGTGTGTTTTTATTAAAGCAGTTTCATTGCTGAAGGAAACTGTAAAAATGTACTTTGACTACAGGAAGAGTTAGTGTTAGATAGGTATGGATGGGTTTTTTTAATGCTTATGTTATTACATACACAGTTCCACATGTTAAATTAGTTTTGTGCTGTGGAAAACACCATAATTTAGGAGAACTATAGGCTTGTGGTGTTTTCTTATCAATATGTGAGTAAACTCAGTTGCATTTGAATAAATTTTGGTAGCATTACACTTTTTCTGCAAACATTTTTCTATTCAGTATAAATCAATAATTCTAAAGGATTAACATGTTCCTTGTCTTTAAGATACTTGTGAAATTTACCTCCTGAATGGCCCGAGAGAAACGTAGCATGAAGTTCCAATACCAGTTCAATACA
This sequence comes from Mesoclemmys tuberculata, assembly GCA_007922155.1. Taxonomy (NCBI): domain Eukaryota; kingdom Metazoa; phylum Chordata; order Testudines; family Chelidae; genus Mesoclemmys; species Mesoclemmys tuberculata. Next base: position 26,942,153 of record ML675649.1, read on the forward strand.
AGAGAAGTGAATTTAAATGGACATATCATTGGGATCAGACTTCCTTAGCAGATCTGTTATGATTTAAGTCTTCAAGTTACATTCAACAACAACAGCTAGCACCCCATGCTTGCAAGGTGCTGAATGAGAACTGAGGGCACTCTGCAGCCCATAGGAAACACATGGCATTTTGCATTAAGAACCACAGTTTGTGTGGCACATTAAACTATTTCTTTTACTACAGTGGGGAGAGTGTTTTCTTTTCTGAGCCTCCTAGGAGAGCCTGGGGATTAAAGCATGTATCTATTTTTCTTATTACCCAAGCCAGATGACTATCATTACTACTGGAGAGGGAGATCAGCACTGCTGAGAGGCCTTTCCCCCCCTTAAAGCCTCAGCACAAGGCCAAAATCCAGATGATCATATCTCCTACAATTGCTATTTTTAGTTTGGAACTCAAACAATACCCTATTACTCAAGGTTTCCATCAATGAATTAATTGACCATCATAACAATATCTGATTTAAAATTAAATTTAGAAACACTATGAATTGTAGTCTAGTTCAAGTTCTCTCTCATCTCACTTGATTAAGTTATATATTTAGTACTGCTTCCAAGACTGTGCTTATTATATTCAAAGAGTAAACAAACTGGGCTCTGAGTTTCTTCCATATCAAGGATAACATGTTTATCATAGATAACCATCTAGAAGAATTAAATTAACTAGGATATTAACTAAAAGGAACTTTCATTTTTCTTCTTTACATTCAATATTTCAAAATGAATGCATTTTTCTCATTTTAATTTTCCTTTTGTAATTAAACAGATCAACAGTACTTTACTGAATAGGTACTTAACATCTGATTTATAACTTTTTTCCAGATTCACTGTACTGGAAAACACAGTAGCACTGACATTAAAATGAAATTCTATATTGTAATTTTGGTAATATATATTGCTGTTTGAAATGTTGTTGTAGAAAATACTGAGGGAACAAACTATCAGAACTTATTAAAAAACTTCCCATTGGGTTTTTCTAAGTAATAACTACAGAATTTTACACAGTATAAATAAAAGGATATTGACAAGAGACTAAATGCATGGAGAATTAGGCTACGTAAGTTTAATCAATATTGGCTTTTAAATTAATTTCATTCAATAATTTCAGTCCTTTATGTGGACACATTTCAACTGATTTACATCTGGTTTACATAGGTTCAATTTGATTAACCCTTTAAACTAATCTACAAAGAAAACACTTACCCAAAAAATGCACTGGGTTAATCTATGTCCACGCAGTAATTAAACACCCGCAGCTGGCCAGTGTTATCTGATTGGGGCTCAGACTACAGGGCTGTTTAATTGTGGTGCAGATGTTTGGGCTTGGGCTGGAGCCCGGGCTCCAGGACTCCGAGAGCAATTAAACAGCCCCACAGCCCCATGAGCCCAAGTCAGCTGACATGGGCCAGTCATGGGTGTTTAATTGCAGTGTAGACAGAACCTTTGTATTTAGCCTTATATGAAAAAAAATTGTCATATATACGCATGGATAAGGAGGAAGGCCTAGTCACATCCAAAATAAATAGAATAGATTTTATTCATTGACTACCACATCCCAGTCTATTCTATGTGAGCAGAAGGTTATGATGAATTATGTCACCTTCCTTCCCTTACTTGTCTTGTTTAGCTTTGCAATTTCCCATGAATCCACAGCATCTCAGGTTCTGATTTTCCATTCCTGCACCTTCACATCTGTGCATAGTGAGTAAAAGTTGGGTGTAAAATACTATCATTCTGATTGGTAACATCTTACAGCTGCCTTACACAGCTGTACATGACTGCAAAGCAGTGGAAAATCAGACACGAAGTCTCCATTTTCATCAACTACTTGCTATCCCGCATGCCATAGACATGTGCACAGGTTATAAACAGATTCAATTCTCCAACAGCCCTATTTAGTGAAGGATTTCTCTAGCTGACTCCAAACCTCACCGACATTGTGCTGTGCACAGTGTCTACAGGACATTTTTTACATTTGTATTCAGTATGCAACAAATACCAAGGCCGCAGTTATTAATAAAATGTGAATATTTGCCAACAATCACAGAATCAGAGAGTTACCACAATAACCACAATAACAATTTCTTATTTCAAATATATGGACAAACAATGGCATTTCAGAAGCCACTTCTTATAATGCAACCTCTGCAGCAATTACTTGATATCAAATAGTTACCAAGTGGATTCATCCCATCCACAAAACTTTCTAGTGAAAAAGGCCCCATTTCTGCCTATTTGTTTAAACAAAAATTCAGTTATTATAAACAGTGCCTTATTAGAGATAATCCTGAACTCAGACCCTAAATCCAAACCACTGTATCCCAGATTTTGAGTAAAATCAAATCTGAATCTAAATGTTATGGCCTCTTTCTAATAACCCCATAACTTGGGGGGGGGGATGAGAGGGGAAGGAGGGAGATCAGATTCAATCCTCAATCCACATTTACTTCTACCATTATTTGAAGAAAAATATTCCTCAAAAGTGGGCCAAATTCTGCTCTCACTTACACTGGTATAAATGCAGAGTACCATTACTGAAATAAAAACAGCTATTTCAGATTCACAGTGGTGTCACTGTAGAATCTGGTACTCGGTGTGCAATGCAATATTTCAGTAAGTAACAATTTTTATGTTTTATTAATAGTCTTCATATGCAAGTGACAGAACTGAAACAAAATTACACATACATCAGGTCACAAAGTAAAAGTAACATAATGAAATTACTTTTGCTTCTTTAAATATTTATCAGTACTTGAGTGAAGAGTGTAATAATTTGCCATGAGATAAATGGTTTTTCTGATATTTTAATAAAGAATGGACTTTTCCCCTTTTCTCTCTATAAATATTGCAACATAGCATAATGTAAGATTCTTAATTTCAACACATTTCAACTGTCTTTTTGGAATAAGGAAGGAAAGAAATCACATTGTATTTTCCCTTCAATATTAAATATCCTATATTTGATAACTTTCCTCACAATCTGTCAAAGGCCTTAGTCTTCGAAAATTATTAAAAATAGTCATTCTTTCTTCACTGGAGAGGGCTACACTAGAATCCAGAAGAGCTGACAATTTATTTCTTCATTAGAATTAATATAGGTTATGAATGGTAGACAATGTATTTTAAAAAATACATCAGGTCAAATGAAGTTTAACTGAAAAGTTTTCCCCCATTTTATATAGAAGTTATTTAGTCCAGTTATTAAAAGTTAAGCAACTGTTGCTGTGTTTCCTCAGACGTAAACTAAATGTAGTAAATGCCAGAATGGATTTACAAATAGGTCTGATTTATTTAAAAGACTTCATCCCTAAACAGTCAGGTGCAAAAAAGCTTCCCATCTGATTTGTTAGTAACCAAAACACTTGACCAATTAAAATATTATCACAAAAACACCAGAATTTAATCTGAGCAATGTTTTTGAACAGGAATATTAAAGGGGCATATTTATGTTCTACTGAGATTGTGCATGACTAAAAAGAGCAACACCTTAGTCAACTCCAGCAGTAATCTCACTTAATATTGTGACATGATTATTTGCTGTTTCTCACAGCACTAATTACAAATATATTAGAAAAGGGTGATGTTCTCGCTAAAATTTCCATGGCTGTGTTATATGCTACTGCCCAACCGTATCAGTATGCCACTTTAACACACTTTTAAGCTCTTTTAAACTCAGTTGTGGAACCTCCTGTTTCCTTTTAAGAAGTATCCCAAGCTCCATTTTCCTTTAGAGTCTGGGCTTGGCATTTGCTCTTCGAGTAATGAAATAAATGCAAAAAAATAAAATTTCCTTTTGCTTGCTAGCAAGGGAATGGCAACTCACTAGTAAGAAAAGACATTGGCTGGTGAGCCAGCAGAAAAAATTGCACATTTCATAGATATCTGATACCTAGAGAATTATGAATAAGTTGAGCATATACCTTACAAGTTTTCCAAACTAAAAGATCCAATTATTTTTTCCTGCATTACAATGGGGCCATAAAATGCATTCAGTGAAAGGAGGCACGGTGATGTTTGCTTGGACTGCTGCTTTCAGAGACAAGCCCATGTGCATATTCCTCTGAGAGTGGTCTCCTGACCCTTCAGGATGATCCCATTCTGAATTTCTGGCTCTTTATTGACCATAACGAACAAAAACAGTCTGTACTGTAACCAGTACAACCAGTACAACCGGGACTGAAAAAAACTTGTGACAGACAAATCCTAGAAGGTTCAGCATTTATGTTTTGATAAGCATCCAGAAGTTTGGATGCTTAGCCTACCCCTGGCCAAATTATTTGAATCACTTGGTTCTCACATGGTTTTCAGATCAGTTTTGTAAATATACATCAGGGAATTGGTGTCAATTTTGCTTCCAGTCCTGACCAGACCCAAGGACTATACAGGCATACAAGTGTGGACAACAGCTTAGGGTTTGGGACAATTCAGAACTATTGTGACTATCTGTACAGAAGAATAGGGAAGAGCAAGGAGTCTTGTATTCATGTCCTGTGTGGAGCAGAAGGTCTCTGCGGCTGCTACTTCTTCCCCTGCCTGGGAATAAGTGGACAAAACAGGGGGCAACATGAGAGGGACAGTAGGCAAATACATGGCACCAGTTCTCCATGCCCTAACCTGGGCAGTGAAACTATGTCTGGATATATCAATTGCATTGATGTCACTGAAATTTAATTATCAAAATCAAAGTCTGGCTCACTTTTATTTATTTATTTTCAATGGCCTAGGCAATAATGTGAAAAACCTACTAAAGCAATATTAGACATAAAACATTCTTACAGGTCAGTGAACTTATTGAAAATGAAATCTTGCAGTTTTTGAACAGCTGTTTCTAACCTTTTGTGTAGCTTTTAAGGATATGTTAATTCACTGGTCATGTAGCCTGTACATGTAAAATAATTGTTAAAAGTGAGATTTTCTCCCCTCTGTGGAAATTAGAAACACCTCTCCACCTCCTTCCCCCCCTGCATTTTAAAGGTTTGTGAAGAATGGGGAGAGGTGAACTGAGGCAGCATTTTGGACCATATATTAAAAAAAATCTGTATTGCTAAATCCAATGGAGTGTATTCAGAAAATGTTATAGTGCTCTAGAGTTATTGGAAAAGGCAAACTTTCAATCATGCATGTAAAAATAAGTTAATATAGGGTGAAATTTATTTTCCATAGATACATAGATTGTTTTTCTCTTGGTATAAGTTACCTCTTCTATACAGTGGGATTGTCTTAAGATGGTGGTTTGTCGCTGTGGGAGAGTTCACTCCTGTGCAGAAGAGCAGCACAAGAACTGTCCACCACATCACCCACATTTAAGCCCTACTTTGTTGGCTCAAGTGGTATTAAGTGCTTAAACCATCAAAACGTGGCTTAATTACTGCGTAAGATGTGTGCTAGCCTTCTGCACAGGAGTGAACTCTCCCACAGCGACTAACAACCATCTTAAGACAATCCCACTGTATAGAAGAGGTAACTTATACCAAGAGAAAAACAACATATGTAGCTATGGAGAACAATGAATTCTGGAAAAGAAAAGCCATGGCACTGTAATTTAAACAGTTGGAGCAATCAGAAAGTGTAATCATCCCACACTAAGTTTCTTGCAGAACCAAGGGGTAGATGATGATCTGTAATTGGCAGGTATGTTTAAGAGAGTTTGAATGAATTACACAAGCCCATATTGTATTGCTCTAGGCAAAATTGTGACATCTAGGCAATGGCCCAATGATGATTCACGCCTGGAAGGACTGTGTCTCATTAAGTTGTCTGAGAACTGATGCTGATTTTCTTAGACCCATTTCTTAGACCCATTTATTTATAACTATTTTGCTGAAAAAGTTTTAGACTATAGGTTGCTCACAAACACTTCACTTTGAGTACTGCTCTTTGTTACTGTGTATGTCCTCTTAACACACTTCTATGATAGCTATTCAGTTTTTTCCCATAATGCAATGATAGAAACATGCTCAAGCAGTGTGGTAAATACAGATGCACAAAGGAGATTGAGATGGCAGAGAAGCTGTTGTGCGGATACCATTTGAACTGTGTTATCTGCAACCTTTGAAAAACCATGTGCCTTAAACTGGTTAAAAAATATCACCATTTAAGAGTGTGGGTAGGACTTCTTGGATTCCAAACATTATCACCCAACCACAAAACCAGGAACCTTTTTTAAGATTAAACATTAAATATTGTAGATTCTTAAACAGTCATGGTAAGAGGAATAGCTAAAACAAAAGGGTTAGATCAAGCCCATAGCTTAGATCCAAGCATAGTATAGAAAAAAAAATCACATTAATATTTTATCCCACATGTCAATTGTGAATGTAACTTTGTACTGAAATCTATACTTCTCCAATTCCAGTTTTTGGACATTTTTATACAGAAAGGGCAAATCATGCCAAACCCTTAGTGCCTTTTTGTCATGAAGAAATTTCTACTTGACATAAGAAAGGAACACCCAACACATGCTTTGTTTGTAAACTATTTTCACCTGTTTTCAGAGATGTTTTAATATAAGCATAATAGATTCACCTCATACCCCTAAACTCACAGTTTCTTAAGTAAACTAAGTAAACAATTGGACGTATCTGCTTTAATACCATATAGACTGCTTCCAAAAAAGTCTGAACAGCTTATATTTGAGACTTAATCTACTTGATTTTAACACTCATGTGATTTGAAACTTTTTATAAGATATCTAAACACAAGGCTTTTGGTTTTGTTTTTTTAATTCCCTATTTTTCTAAAGACACTGGAGGTTTTCCTTGGCCTGCATTTTTGGCAGTTTCTCTCCTTCAATTCTCTCTAGTTCAAAGTCTGTAGAAGAATCACCTATGAGAAATAATAATGGAAACTAGAAATGGAATAGACTGTTAAAAAAGTCAAATGCCTCTGAAAAATTACAGATTCCAAACTTTAAAAAAAAAACTAACAGTGAAGCTCAGAGAAAGATAAACAAGTTGTGTTCTACTTCTGGGTATCTGTCTTGCCGTGAAAAGAAAACATCCTTATTTCAAGAAAAAAACACTGCAAAAAACAGGAATTTAAGGATGGTTGGAATCAAATGAGTATCAGAGGCTTGACATTAAGAAATTTATTATCACTCTGCTCTCTAATTTCATCCATCTAGATTCCTAATCTATCAGAAATTGAGAGATTCTTCTTTTCCCCTGGAATGGACAGCCATTAATGAAAATTACACATGGGATGTTTTTAAGCTCCTGTACATGAGGAATGAGAAGGGGAAGAAAGATTAAGATCTGGTAAGAAAACAAAAAGACTACTTACAAAATATGGGCCTAAGTATTGAAGCACAAAGGAAACAGCACTATGAATCATTACCAAGATAAAAGAAACAAAGCCATACCCCTATAGCTTGCAAACTAATGATCTGATGGGAGAATGTTTATTTATTTATTTTTAACACATCATTCTCCATCTCCTTGTCGGATTCATTACAGTGGAAGAGAGATATTTAGGGACCCTTCTAGAATTGTAGGATATATATTTTTATTCTATGCTATGAAACAAAGAGGCATAAATTAATTGTTTTCCACAGTACAAACTTGTGTTTATGACTTGATACTGAGCATTCAGTTTCAGTCCTTTGCTAATTTTTAATCTAAAGCAATTATTATTAGTTCGTTGTATTATTCTCAAAGGCTTAGAGAATTCTGGATCTCTCCTCTCTAAGGAGATATAAGATTTAATTGGAGATTTTTTTTTTTTTTTAAGTTTTAATGAGTTCACAAATGTTCTGTACATTATCATGAGTTTAGTCATGAGGGATTTTTTTTTTTTTGGTAAGAATTACATCCCTCTTCATTTTAGTTTATTGAAATTGAACCAAAGTTCTTTAATATCCTCTTATTTTAGGATGCCTCATCCTACTTAAAATGGATTTAGTGAGAACAGGACAGCATATTATAGTCAATACATTTCACATCAGAATGGTTTTTCTGAGATTTCTGTAACAAGGACAACTTTTTCTAAAAGAGGGGAAAAAAGGAGGAATCCGGTACAGTTATCACCTTTACAGGCTGGCCCAGTCCAGCTCTCTGCACTGACATCAGTTTGTTGTGAGTGGGCCCAAGTGCTCAATCCAATATGCTGCTAAGTCCCCTGGGGTGGGTACAGATGGGCCATTGTTTCTAGTTCTGGGACTCTCAGGCATGCTGTCAGTTGCAGTCCCATGTCCAAGACCCTTCTTGCTTTAGTGTATTCCCATTTGGGGAATATGGAGTTTAGGTGAGGCTAGTTTATCTACTTCTTTTCTTTTCCCCCACTATGCCACTGTCTTCTTGGGCACTGGAACCCCGCCCAGCCTGGCCAATATATATCCTGCAATCAATACCACATTGCTCTCACGCTCCCAGTCACTTAGAAACTAGATCTAGGTGAAGTTTTTCAATCATGTAGTAAATTTGCTGAAAAATGCAATTTCAGGTTGACAAATTATTCATACACTTGGGCTGAATTCATAAAATAATTTGGGCTAAATAAAGAGTGAGGAATATTTTTTTGAAAGAGTATAAACAAATTTGTGACATTTCATTTTGAAATGAACTGTGTTGTTTTAAAACTGACATTTTCACAGTGACATTCAAAACATGTTATTTGACCTAAACATTATTTGTTTGTTTTTTGTTTGTGACAGGTGAAAAAAAATTTTGTTTCGGTTCGTTACAAACCAATCCCTTTCCCCCTCTAGTTTGGCCACTGAACCAAAAAAAGTCAGTTGTTCATGTGGAGGTCTATACAATCATGACTGGTGTACGGAAAATAAATAGGGAAGTGTTATTTTCCTCTTCACAGAACACAAGAACTAGGGCTCACCCAAATGAAATTAATTTGCCCCAGGCTTAAAACAAATAAAAGGAGATACTTCCACAGGTTGACTGTGCACTGTGTATAGAATTCATTGACAGCAGACTTTGCGAAAGCCAAAAGTTTAACTGGGTTAAAAAAATTAGTAAGTTCTCGGAGGATAGATCTTTCAATGTCTCTTAGCCAAAATGGTCAGGGATGTAACCCATGCTGCAGAAGTCCCTAAACCTCCAAATGCCAGAAGCCAGAACTGGATGACAGGGGATTGTTTGCTCAGAATTGCTTTTGTCTTTTTCATTCCCAATAAAGCATCTGGCATTGGACCCTGTTGAAAGACAGGATCCTGGGCTAGATGGATCACTGATCTAACTCCGTATAGTCGTTCTTACACTCAACTTTACCAGACACTTTTCCCCAGAGTTCTCCTGACTGTGGGAGCTCTGACTTCTAGTTAATCCTTTCTGGGAAAATGTGGTAGGAAAGCAAGTAACACAGGTTTGGCAAAGGAATTTCTTCACTACAGACATTTTACCCTTAAAAAGACTAGAGAGAGTTACACATCTAAAAATGTTTCAAATAGTCCTGAATGCAAGCTCTCTGCTCCATCCCCCAAGTCTGATTCTCACCCCTCCTCTGCGCCTAAGGTCTGGTGAGCGTCCGTAGGCCGAACAGCCCATTTGGCCTGATCTTTTTTCCTGTGCCAGTGGTCTGGGACACTTGCTTAGAAAAGCAGCCACATTTTAAAACAGTCCCTATTCTGTTTTTGCCCATGAGCTTTAGCTCAGCAAATTCCAGGGTCAAGATGCAGCCCACCCTGTAGAGCATCATAATCATATTTGGTTGAAGTACAAATAAAATGGAGGTAACTTTTCTTTTCCACTCATTTGCATTATGCACACCTCTGTACTTCCTGATTTCAGCCAGACCTGGATGCAACACGATATCTAAAATGGTAGTATGTTGAGATTATTTATTATATTAATCGTTACTGTTCATGTAACTTCTTCTCCCATGTGTTTGTTTTATTCACTTACTGTCATCATACGTATAGAGCTCTTTGGTGCAGGAGTGTTTTATTAATTATTTTTATTATGCACATGTCCAATATCTAGTTAAACAGGGCCTTGACCAAAATTAAGGACCTTTAGCACAATAGTAAAATAATGTGTTATGCTGAGGTCAGTTACCCTAAGAAGAATATTGTTTTTTCAGTATTTTAAGCCTGATAGAAAGCAAGAAGTAGTAGAAAGTTTGTGAGAGAGAAGAAGTGAACGTGTTTGTCCAGTTCTGTAGAGCCAGAGATTCAAACAAACAATCTGGAAAAACCCAAACCTTCAATGTTTGTAACTCTGCTTCAGGTCAGATAAATAGCTCTTTTGTTATATATTATAAATCTATATTTCAACTTCATTTTTAAAACTTTTAAAAATATATACTCTTTGAATCATTGCTGGCAAAAACTTGCCCAAGGGGGAAAAAAATCATTGGGCTTAAATTTATTACTCTGCTAGACACTAAAAATCATGGACTGAACAGAAACACTGGATTTATGGTTTATTACAACAATCTGTAATCCATTATACCCCTCTTTTTGTCCTATGTCAGCAGAGGTGTTAACCGGCCATTCTACTATGAATGGTCCCTTACAGTATGTGCTAACTACTTATGCTGAACAATCTGTTCCACCTTGCATTTAGCTGCAACAGTTGGAGTACCTTTCCCAAACCGGAAGAAGAGCTGTGTGGCTCAAAAGCATGTCTCTCTCATAAACAGAAGTTGGTCCAATAAAATATATTATAACCTCATCCACCATGTTTCAGAAAAACAAGTTGACAGTTCAACTACCCACATGGGCTCACTCTTTGATGAAGGAGAAAGGAATGCATTTAGCGTCTTTGATCTCCAATCATCACAGCAGTGACCACTTACTTTGAAATGCCCAATTAGCACTCTGTTAAAGTCCTTCATTCATACCACACAAGGCTTTTCTCTCATGTGATGGGTCATTTAGTTACAGTGGTATATACAATGCAAATGTTTGCTATTACATTCTAACAGGATGAAGATAAGTGAACCTGTGTATGCATCATCTCATTAGTTTTCATGAAGCTAAAACATCAATACATTCTTATGTATTTAACAATCACTTTGGTATAGACTAATTCAGAGGTGAATTGGCCTGGCTTCCAGCAGTGAGTTTGTCTCTTCTTAGATGACATCTAGGCCTTGGTCATAGCTGGACATTGACCTATTAGTGTCACACTTCCCATCTGCATTATTTTAGGAAGCAACCCTCTCTAAGATATCAACACCCCCCAAATGGAGTTTTTGAAGTATCCATCAATTAGTGGGGCTTCTGAGGGAGCTGTGTTGCAACTGGTCTTCAGGAAATGTGTAGCTGTGGTCTACATAGATCTGTATGGTTAGAGGGCTGGATATGATGCCCATTCTCTGGGGAGAGGGGCACAAATCCGGCCCAACCCACCAAGTAAATCAGTGGTAAATCTATGAAGCTTTCCAGCAGTATTTTCCTATTTTGGGGGGGTTCTTGCAAAAGAGAGAATACGGTCCAAAACCTGGGTTGGAGCTGCAGATAGTTTAAGTGGAATGTTTTGTGAAGAGTGTTTTAATAAAAAATGTCTTTACAGGTATACGGGTTCTTTTCCCCTTTTCAACCATGCAGTGACTGAACATTCCAAACCAAGAAGTTTACTAAAGCAAACAAAGGCAGTATCAATTCATGACACACACTGCACTCAGACCATCTGCTTGTACAATTGATTTTGGGTGTCTACTCATCCAAACTGTATTGTAATGCATATAACATTCATTTTGTGCACATTAATATAAGGCTGAATAATAGGCAACTTTTCAACTATTTCCACTCTATATTAATTTTATCTCACAGCTTCGTATCAATTGATCTTTTGGGGTTTGGTTTCTCATTAAGATTAATTTCCTAATTTAAGACAGAATTAGTTCTTTTTGATTGCTGGAGAATTTTTGACTTAACCTTGGAAGAATTTACATTTTTCTCTTCTATATACAACTTACACAGCAGAATCAATTATTTTTGGCTCTCCAATTCCTTTAGATAGTTTATGAGATTGTATTATAATCCAAATCCATTTGTCAAATTACTCTGCTATTATATTATTTTTGTCTTTCTTTAGTAAAGTACAAAGTGGTGTTCGAATATTAGTTCACATTAATAGCCTAAATTTAAGAAATTCATAGTAGAGAAAGTGAAAATATACCTTTAGAAATTAACTCTGCAATTCCTCTTCCATATTCCTTGATATCATATTATAACACAAAAGAATAAATAACATACTTCTCTACACTTGACAAAAAAAAATTACAACTTAGTTTATTCTGATTTTTTTAAAATTAAAATCCAGGAAAAGCTAATCCTCTCAAATAGTCATGATGGCAATCAAGAAAAACATGCTTAATTCAGATATTTTCCTGATCAAGAATTAAAATTTCCTTCACACTGATCTATCAGAGTACAGGCTTAAACCAAAACTTGGGAACAATGCGCTTAACATTTTGGGCTGTTGGGGGCAGGGATTAGGAGAGAATTCCCCTAAAACCAGTTTGATTATGGAAGGCTCACTATACAATCAAGTTTATTAAAGTTGTGCCTTGGGGACTCAGTGGGCTCTATAGAATAAGTTGTACAACTACTCTGACAATTGAGATTAATTTATGCAAAAGTACTTATCTTTGTTGTCACTTGTCCTCTATTTAACCCCATTTAGTCTATTATAGACTGGCTGTGTGCCTCCTTGTGCTCCCCCAGGGTCAAGAGGAGCTGTATCACCACAACGCAGAATTTTGTGCATAGTACTGGATCTAAAACCCATTGAAGTGGGATCCATTGAGCATTGAAATAGACTCATATTATACAATCTGACAGTATAGAAGAATTACACAGATAGGTTTAAACAAACTATTATATTATGTTACTGTTATGGGGAGATTTTCAAAATGGCCTAAGGGATTTAGGAGCAGAAATTCCATTAAAGGTCTATGAGACTTGCACACCTAAATCCCTTTTGAGAAATCATCTCCTGGAGCTATATTTAAAACTATTGCAACTAGGACTGAGAACAATTGTACTGGCTATAAATCAGACTTTACTAAGAGTTATAGTCTTTCCATGTGATTCAGACTGAAAGCATAACTGATGCTAAGCAGTTCATAACCTATTATTTTTTATGTTGGAAAGACATGTCAGGGTAGAATCAGAGGTGAATATTTTGTACAGTATATATAGCTTTCCATACACAAACACAGAGTTCTCTGTGTGCTGAGCAGGGAGCTTCATCACATAAATGATTCAGCACCTGCTACAGTGATTCAGCTAAGCCAATACATTTTGTTAACACAGAGCAAAATACATTTTTGTTCCTTATTTAAAAGTTTGGCGCATTGGACATGAATTCCATTTTCCCTGCTCAGTAGTTTTCAGGGATACATAACCTTAACAAATTGACTCTAGGAATATAACCTGCTCATGTGCACTTAGGGTCCACAAGTCTTTCCTTGGACTGAAATTAACCTGGAATGTAAGAACATAAAATGGGATTTTCACAACTGCTTGCCATTGGTCTAACTGCTCCTACTGAAGTCAATGGTAAAACTTCCATTGACTTGACTAGGAGTAGAATTAGGCTGATGCTGACTAAGTGAAAATCCCACTCAAATGTCTGGAATGATCTTGTATAGATTGTAGGGTTTTGTTTTTTTTTTACACACATTCTCAGAGATATAAAACTGAGATATAAAACTGGCCTATTTAAAAAAGATACAGTGGGACCACCATGGAAAAATCCTACTAAAAAATGGCCACTGAGAACAGATGGTCAGCTGATCTGAATATTTCTCTTTCAGACAAATAATGGGATGTATGCACGATATGTGCCAGAATAGCTCTAAATGCAGCTGACATCAAAAGAATGCAATTTAAATGTTATAAAACGTGTATTTTCTTTTATGTTTATCCAAAGTTAGCACTTGAAGAAGAGCTCTGTGTAAGCTTGAATGCTTATTGTTCTCACTAACAAAAGTTGGTCCAATAAAAGATATTAGCTCACCCATCTTGTCTCTTTAAATTCTGAGACCAACACATCTACACTACCACTGCATGTACCTCTTTCCTGGGAGCTGAAGCAACCAATTTAAAGTGCAAAAATTGAAACAAAACAAAAGACCCACACACACAACATGAAGCAATACTCACAATGTTACTTTGTCCCAAACACACAAATCTTGGTTAGCAATCATTCAGTTTTAGAGACTTGACACAGAGAATCCCTATTGGCTATGTGATCAGTGACTCTCCCCATCTGTGGGATGAAACTAATGTAACCCTACTGATAGACAGGACAGTGTACAATTGCCAAAAAATGTATTATTTTGCAAACTGCAGCCAATATGCCATCTGTGGTTTGAAGTATTATTGAGAACTCTTGCTTTTGAAAAATAGTGATACACGGACACACAGAGAGAAGAATGTTGTAGTACATGCTCATTATCATTGGGCCCTCTCCTATCTAGTTTTCAACTTACAGTATGGATACTTCAGAGAGACAGATCTTTCCCCAGCTTGACTTTGCTTAATTGTATCTACTTTACATCTTCCATATGGGTCTGGTTATATCACAGTAAATTCAAAATCAGCCCCTTTGATTTATTTAGGTTTTTCTCCTGTGTACAGTGTAACACTACCCTGTGAATGACCCTGAAAAATATCATTGGGTTCCATATTCACTGTATCCCATTGACTCCCAAATAAATTATTTGAAATTAAAAAGATATTTTTCTCGGTTAGCCCTGCAAAATGTTAACAGCTAAGCTGGGTCTTTTCCATACCAGATCTTCTGTGGGCCAAATTACATTCTAACCAACACCTGAGTATCCCCATGGTGATGACCAGCTAGAGTAACAGAATCCAGCTCGACACTCAGATGCCAAGGTCAGTTAAAAAAGAAACCACCACATATTTTTATTTGCAAACGCCATACATTTGATGGGATATTGTGACAATTTATCTGGGCTGAATCCAGTCATTGCTCATGATCCTCCCTGATTAACATACTGATGGTGTTTCTCTGATCTGGGCTAATTTTTCAAAAAAATTTAGCACCCAGAATTGGGGCGAGATTTTTAGAAAGAGTTCAGCCCCCATTGACAACCATGAGAGTTGTACTTGCTGAGCACTTTTGAAAGTCTCTCCACTGCATTAAAGAAGTCTAAATGGAAGCAGAGCCTTTTTGAAAACCCGTCCAATCCTGCTGGCTACTGAACATGGGCAGCATTTGGAATTAAGGCATGCTCAGCAGCTTTCAAGAGTCACTTAGAGCCATACTAGAAGTTGAGAGTATACAAAACATATCAGGAGATGCTCATCCCCTGGTAGAATCAGACTCTTAGTCATAGCCACAAAAAAAAAGAAAAAAAAGAAAGAAACTGTAATAAAAAATCATAGTCATATCCAGGAAAGCCCTTGCTATCTTTGAACAGATTTTAAGTTTTTTAATTTTCATTAGTTAAACGGGAAAAAATTAGTTACACTCTCAACTGATAAATCCATCTTGAAGTATATAATGATTAATATTTGGGGTTCAATGATGTTTACCAAATGACAAACGAAAGCCTGCTCATCACCATACGGACTTTCTAAAACAGAAAGCTTCCCTTCTAAGGGAAATGTCTGCTTCTGCTGAACTCTGCTCTGCAAGGTGACCCACAGTGAAACTGAGGGACTACCTCAGTAGAAAAGAGTTCACAGAGATTTTCTGATGTTATACAAGAATTGTACTGGGCCCTTGTGGATCTATGGAGACCTATTGTAAAACTAAAGTTTGAGTTAAGAATAAGATAGGGTACAACCGTTTTCAAGTACAGAAAAAGTTGTTACAAAGAGGAGGGAGAAAAATTGTTCTCAATCTCTAGAGATAGGACAAGAAGCAATGGGTTTAAATTGCAGCAAGGGCAGTCTAGGTTGAAGATTAGGAAAAGCATCCTAACTGTCAGGGTAGTTAGGCACTGGAATAAATTGCCCAGGGATGTTGTGGAAGCTCCATCACTGGAGATTTTTAAGAGCAGGTTTGACAAACACCTGTCAGGGATGGTTTAGATAATGTTTGGTCCTGCCATAAGTGCAGTGGAATGGACTACATGAGCTTGCATGGTCCCTTCCAGTCCTTGTTTCTATGATTCTATAAATCAAATTGTCTTGAGCAAATGATAGAAGGATGCAATAAATCTCTACATTTCAGAGGATTTTTTTTCTGTTCCTGCTTCTTATTAAGGATGCAATTCACCCCTGAACAAAGAGCCAGTGTAAGTTATCTGCACTACTTAAGGCACATGTGTAAGCCTTATTTTAAATAGGTTTTATGTAATTCATAGTCCTTGCAGTGGCTTTCTGCACAAAGGTGAATTTCAGCCTAACAGAGCTGACCAAACTACTCATCAGTAATATCAGTTACTAATTTAGCTCTTTTTTTGGTTAACAAATTGTTTGATAACATTTGTAAAGTGATCGCTGAATAATTTGGACAAATAATTTTCAGATCAATAGGTTGTTCACAACTCCTGAGTTTTGACTATTGGTGGTTGGTCATCTAAAAAATCTCATGAGCTTGGTTTTTACACCTTTACTAGGTGATAAACTATTTAACCCAGAGAAATACCACAGGGAAATAATGCACTTCGAGGTTTCTGAGTGAATTCATTAAACATTTGGGATTCAAACATTTTCCATGAATAGCTGGTGCAAAAATATATATCACGACTCCACACACTCATAAGCAAAACAAACTATGTGGTTTTATTTGTGAAAAATAGACATGCTTCTATTTATTTGTTTATAGTTGTTATTTCTCTGGCTCTATTCACAAATACCCAAAACTTGTTCTACTCCTGCCTGTCATTAGAAGCAGTAAACAAATACCACCATGATCAAGTCCTGTCCTGAAAACATTTACCCAGACTAGTAGCCCTTACTCACTATTAAACCTGCAAGAGTTTGCAAAATCAGACTCAGAGAGAACAAGCAGCTACATCTCTTGGTTATTCATTACAAGACATTTTTAATCTATGTATGGGCCTGAACTGTGGCCACTGAAGTCAAGAGAAGTCTCGCAATTGACTTCAGTCTGCTTTGGATCAGGGCCTAAAGGCACAACATTACATTTGTCTCTCTACAGTAGATCAATATCTCTAGAACATCAAATGCATTTAGAAATGAACGCAAACGACACTGTTATAGTATTCCATTGTAAGATTATGCCAATGTTTTCCTTATAAACCTCACAAACATTCAGAATGCAATGAAAAAGGTGAAGGGAGCACCTCTCCTCCCACACACTTTTGCTGATTTCAGTGATATGGTATGGGGGGGGCAGGGCAGAGATATGGTAACTTTTTTTAAAACTATTTTTATTCACCGAGGGCGAGATTGTACACAGGATTAGGGGGTATAAGGTTGAACACACACTTACCATCTGCCTTTGCTACCGTTCACTGCAGACAGCCCTGGTCCAAGGCAGACTTCAGCTTGCTCTTGTCCTCCACCCCCCTCCTTATCGGTGGCCTCATGCATCCCCCTCTATCCCAAATGGACTGAGTTCCTGGGACTGTGTGATGGTGCTTCTTTACAGGGCTTCTTTGCTCTGAAGGGAGAGCCTACCGTGCTTCCCCCTTACTCCTTTCAGAGGCTCAGTTACCCAAGAATTTAGGGCAAAGGGTCTGGCAACATTTGGCTGAATCAGAGTGAACCCTGCACTCTTCCTTTGCTGTCTTTAGCTACGTTGGACATCAGATCAATGGGGAAGGGGAATCCCCTGGTTCAAGAAGAACAAAGCGTCTGCAAGCTGTCAGGGCTTCACATTTACTGATATGGCCACTATGCACTGAAGCGTGTGACAGGACTTCCTTTAGGGCTCTAAGGGTGTGTCTACACTGCAGTTAGATGCCCATTGGTGGCCCATGCCAACTGACTTGGGCTCATGGGGCTCAGGCTAAGACGTTATTTAACTACAGTATAGATGTGCGGGCTTGGGCTGCAGCCCAAGCTCTGGGACCCTCCTACCTTGCAGGCTCCTAGAGCTCAACTGCAGCCTAAGCCCATATATCTACACCACAATTAAACAGCCCATGTGCCTGAGTCTACTGCATATAGTATAGATAGACATACCCTTAGAAGCCTTGTATCTCTCCCTTAGGATCCTGCTAGGGACAGAGTTTTCCCCTGACTGGAAATAAACTGAAGACTAAGAGTCAGCAAGAGTATTCTATGAGATGACTGCAGATGATACAAAACTACTCAGGATAGTTAAGTCCAAAGCAGACTGTAAAGAGTTGCAAAGGGATCTCACAAAATTGGGTGACTGGGCTACAAAATGGCAGATGAAATTGGGTGACAAAATGGCAATGTTGATAAATGCAAAGTAATGCACAATGGAAAACATAATCCCAACTATACATATAAAAGGATAGGTTCTTAATTAGCTGTTACCACTCAAGGAAAGATCTTGGAGTCATTGTGGATAGTTCTCTGAAAACAACTATCCAGTGTGCAGTGGTAGTCAAAAAAGCTAACAGAACGTGGGGAATCATTAAGAAAAGGATAAATAAGACAGAAAATATCATATTGCTTCTTTATAAATCCATGGTACACCTACATTTTGAGAACTGCATGCAGATCTGATCATCCTATCTCAAAAAAAGATATATTGGAATTGGAAAAGGTACAGAAAAGGGCAACTAAAATGATTAAGGGTATGGAAAAGCTTCCATATAAGAAGAGATTAATAAGATTGAGACTTTTCAGCTTGGAATTAAAACAACTAAGGGGGGAGATGTAGAGGCCTATAAAATCACGACTGGTGTGGAGAAAGTAAATAAGGAAGTGTTATTTAATACTTCTCATAACACAAAACTAGGGTCTGGTCTAAACTTACTTTCCAGATTTGGCAGCAGTCGACAGGAAATACGCAAATGACACAAAAAACTTGCGTATCTGCCATCGACTTCTCTGTGTCTGTTCCACACGCCGTCCATGCTGTTCCCATTGACGCAATGCTATGCCACTTACAGAGGTGGTTTTCTTACGTCGATTTCTGGATTGACTGAGCGGGTCTACACAGATCACTCAGTCGATCCAGAGACATCGATCTGATGGTGGCGAATTTGCCGCCGTCAATATAGACGTAGTCTAGGTCACCAAATGAAATTAATAATAGTAGGTTTAAAACAAACAAAAAGAAGTATTTCTTGACACAATGCGTGGTCAACCTGTGGAACTCCTTGCCAGATGATGTTATGAAAGCCAAGACTATAACAGGGTTCAAAAAAGAACTAAATAAGTTCATGGAGGATAGACCTATCTATGACTATTAGCCAGGATAGGCAGGAACTGCTGTTTGCCAGAGGCTGGGAATGGCTGACAGGACAGATCATTTGATGATGACCCGTTCTATTCATTCCCTCTGAAGCACCTGGCACTGGACACTGTCAGAAGACAGGATTTTGGCCTAGATGGACCCTTGATCTGACCTAGTATGGCCATTCTTATAATGTCACATCGTCCACTGGCAGTGTGCTGCACACAGCAGCAGAGGCAGTAACAAAACAGTAGTGCAATAAGGAACTTGATAAAGGTTTGTAAATGAACTGCATAATTATAAACACCATATTAAAAAACAAGAATTTTTGCTCACTCCCATTCAGCATCTCATCAGAAATGATGAGAAGACATTAATGCAACTTCAGTGACTGTCAATGTTAACAGCACTTAACAAGACAAATACAGCACTACATCATATAAAACTGATAAGGATCCTCTTGAATAAAAAAAAAGGGCATGTTGCAAATTATAAGAGAGGGGGAAGCACATAATGGGTTACAGCAAAAGGAACTTGATTATTTTATTTTCTTCAGTATTTGCTGTTGCAATTTTTCTTATTTTTATTAAAGGCACAAGGATGGGGGAAAGCGTCCTCTCTGCCTTTTGTAGACATTTGAGATTATGTTGCTTTATTAATCTGAGGGTTTATTGTTGCATACAGGACATTTTCCTGTTAATAGTGAGATGTGAACTGGAAAAACAAAACAAATAAAACAAAATAAGCAATGACAGCACAACAAGATTGTACCCATAGGTATTGAGCCATTAAACATGCAAAAATATATGAAGAAATTATGTACTTTCCTTTGAAGGTAGCAAAGGATTCAAAATAACAAATCCACAGATAGCAGATACAGTTTCACTTTCTTCTTTTTTCTCCCACAAGATAAAAATATACTTTTCAAAATTCTATTCAATGTTTCTATTTTTCTTCCACTTATTGAAAGGACCATATCTAGGCATTAATAAACAAATGAAATTAATCATAAAATATATCCAGTTTTATCATGAAAAACCCCAAATTATTATTTTGCAACTAAAATTGAGGGTTTTTGGTTGTTACTGAACATTTTCATTACCAAAACCGCAGAACATTTCCTAGAAAAATTTCAGTGACAATAAAAGAAAAATATTTCTCAACCAGTTTTACCAGATGTGGGAAGAAATGTGTGATACAGACCTAAAATGAGAGACTACTTATTCATGAAGGAAAGCTAACAGAATGAAGTCAACAGCAATTTACTGTAAATAACTATGTGTAACCTCAATCAGTTTCTTGAATATTTATTTCTGATGTAAATAATTTTCAACACTAAAAGTGATCAGACCCTAAATTTGTGTGGAATATAGGTAAGTTAGGGACAGAATGACAGCGGTCTCCTAATGTGAGTACAACTGAGTGGTATGAGGATCTCCAGAAGGAGTTTTGCCCCGTTTGTCAGGTGTAATGGAATCCCTGGAAGAAGCTTTAAGATGTGTAGTCTAATTGTAGGGAAGAAGATTATTCAGTTCTTTGATATATTCATATTTTTAGACAGGGATATAGGATGATTTTACTGTAAATCTCCACAGAGGAAATGATCTTGATGGTGTATCTGTATGAACTTTGCATGCTGTCAGACAAAGTCACTTTGAATGAAAACAAATACAATATTGCCATGTTTTGGACATCATGTAAAATGCTCTTATCAATTCAGTGTGGTGGGAGTCCTCCTCTACACATCAGGTGCAGGTCTAACACAATCATTTAGTGTTCACAAATGGTAAGGCAAACTTACCATGAACTTACCATTCACAAATGGTAAGGCGAACTGTCAGCTTAATAGTGACAGCTATTTTCAAAGCATATGTCAGTCCTCATTACTTCTTCTAGAGAAACTGCCTAAAAACATCTGTTTTTACACAGAGTAGCCTTTTTAAAAGTAATCTCAACTATAGTAGGGATCTTGGAGTCAGATCCTCTAGCTAATGTGACTGGAAGAAGCTCTACTGACTTCAATGGCACACAACCAACTTACACCAGCTGTGGATCTGGTGCATTATTCTTCAAATCATAAAACTGTCCCCACTTTTCTCTCTCAAGTTCATAAACAATCATTAATGTCAAAATTAAAGCAACATTAAATGTATTTTCTTCATCTTCCAGAAAATGAACCTCTCTCTAAGTGAACCATATTTCTTAGCACACTTCACTGTGATTATGCAGCCATCAATCAAAATCAGATTCAGGTTTATATTATAATGGTTGCATAGCACAATCATTCTGACAATAGGCTGTAAAGTTCCAGATTTAAAAAAACTCTCAGAAATACAGAGTAGAGAATAAATAATGCAATGTAGATTATTCTGATTTAACAGCACAGGTTTTGTCTTTTCCTTTTGTTTTAAGGCTAAGCATGACAGGTACACCATACAACGCATTTACAATGAATAGCCTGTGCTTGACACATATGCAGAGCAAAAATAAATGAAGAACACATTTGAATAATAATGAAAAATCACTGGGTTTTTTCAATAGCTACCAGCTCTTGACAAAATCCATTCTTTGTTTTTAATAGAACAACCCTTACCAGAAGCTTGCTTTAAAATAAATAATAAAAAGCATCTCAATAGGTATAATCAAGACTATAAAGCAGACATAATGGGGGGAAATGACAATGTGAAGACAGAGTGGGGAAAAGGCAGGAATTTTTCACAATTCTTTCAGATGGCATCAGGCAGAATGTCTAAAGGAAGCAGCTTAGCATTAATTCAGAGGCTTTGGTTCACACAGAATACGGCTGAAATTTGTGTTAGCACAGGGATTCTCAAACTGGGAGCTGGGCCCCTTCAAGGTTTGGGGCGGGGGGTTGTGAGCTGTTAGCCCTCGCACATGAAATGACTGTGGCTGAGTCCTGGGCATGGCTGACAGCCAGAGCCCTTCAAAGTTAGGTGGCCAGAGAGTAGCGGCTGCTGATTGGGTGCTCTGAAGGCAGCACCGCCCCCAGCAACAACACAGAAGTAAGGGTGGCGTGGCATGGGGGGAGTCATCACAGTCTGAACTATTTTCAGAGGGGGTCCCAGCAAAAAAATTTTGAGAACCCCTGTGTCAGCACCATTACAAAACCCAGCAGTGTTCCCAGTAGGGGAGTTCTGCCTAGGAACAGTTCTGCCTCTGCTATGAATAAAAAAAATAGTGTTGGGTGGGAAGAATAAATGGTGAAAAGAGAACATTTCACACATTAATTGTACATTATTAACTATGCAGAGTGGAGTCAATCGGAAATAAACACACCACAGATTAGATCAAGCATTTAGGCTCAACCTTGTGAAACAGAGTGATGTGTAGCTGCACCCCTCCAGGAAAAGCTCAGGGGAGGGAGGGACAGAGGAAGAGTTAGGAGGTGTCAGGAGCATACCCTCTGCACCTGAATGCAAAATTTGGGAAGGTCCCACGTTGTCACTCAAGGGGTCAGCACTGGGGTCTTACACTCCTATATAGACACAAAGGACCAAGGTGCATGGGCATTCTGCACGATGTACGGTTTAACACTGGAACAGAAATCCTATTCAGATTAGAATGGCAAATGTATGAGCTCAAGTGTAAGGGCTGGGGAAAGATGTAAACCCAAGTGACTGCACTCAAACATTACACATTTTATTTTACTGTTAAACAAGAAATATAATGTTGTGCGCTTTGAATGCTGCAAGTTATTTTACCAGGTTGAATCACGACTCAGATGTATCATCATCATTAACTCCAGTGTTAATTGTCTTCTGAATATATTATCACTGGGTGTTCCTTCCAGCCCTTTTAGTGTAACATAAAAGAAAATGATCCATCAGCTTTAAAGGTTTGTGAATCAAGATTTTAATACAGAGATGAGCAGAGCAGCCCAGAGGGGTTGTAGCTAGCTCTTGAGTAAAATGTAATGGAATCATAAAGACATCTGTGTTACATCAATAAATATCCAAAAAGAAAACTGTAGTCAGCAGCCATCAAATGGCTAGGCTTATTCCTAGCACATGAAACCATATTCACAGCCTGGGTTTCACTGGCAAGAATAGGTTGTGATTCCTGGTGAATTTAAATTCAGTCCAGTGTTAGACTTAGGTCATATATGTAGTGACTATGGTACCATCTTTTGTGTGGCCGAACCCCTCCCCACAGCTATGAGTGGAATCAGCACAGATCTGCCAGACGTCTTCTCCTATTCAGTTCCAGGATGTTTACCTCCTTCAAGGCAGTCTCCCCCACACTTCTCACCAGCAGTGGCAGTGGCCACCCAGTGGCTCTGGGATACTCGCTGCTCTAAGCAGACAGTCCAGTGAGGAAATAGTATTTAACATGACAAAATAGCTAATGCCAGCCCAGCGTAATTACACATGGAGACGAGGCAGAGCAGTGCTAGCCACTGGCAATTTATATCCTGCAGGATTATGGATTTGGCTAGTGCAGCCCCAAAGAGGTCTGGGAAAGGTTGGGCCTGGCAATGTGCTGATTCAGCAACTCTCAAGAGCAGCCCTGGAGCCACAAACAGATTGAATAGTGCAGCTGTTCTCTGCACAAGGCAGGTAGTCCCCAGTAGAGCTGGGTAGGAATTTTCTAACAAAATAGAGTTTTTGTCAGAAAAAGCATTTGTTGAATGCAAAGCCTTCCCTGAGAGCATACCAGCTTTCACAAAACTGTCACTGGTGAATGGTTCTCAGCTCTAAGAAGGAATTTCAGGTCAAAAAACAAGAGCGAGGGAGACAATCACTCCAGAATAGCCATGACCTGGTGGTTCAACTACTCACCTGGGATGTGGCAGAATAGCACATCCAGGACTTGGGTTTGGGTCTCCCAGGTGAGTGATCCAACCACTGGACTATGGAGTCAGTCACTCCCCCATCCCACCCCTACCCATGTTCAAATGAATATTTACTTATTTATACAAAGTGGAATAGCTCCAACAGGACGTATTGAGTGAGAACTCCCTCCTCCCTCTTCCCCTCCCCCCCCACCGCCCAAACAGCCAGTACCCTGGTGGTCAACCTCAAAAGGTCTTGGTTTTGTCTTGACACTGAACAGGAACATTTTTGATGTCTCACCAGACAGGAGAACCACTTCCTGCCAAACTTTGCTCCCTGAGCAAGCTATCCCAGGGAAAAATTCACCCATTATATACCTTGCAAGTATGTAGTGAGCTATAGTATACATTTAGAGGCTTGAAAATAATTCTGTTCCACAGAGGCTCTTTTTCCAGATCCATCACCCATGCTCATATGCCTGAATTTAGCTACAAAACTGTTATTTACATCACTAACTTGTTGAAGTCATTCCAAAACAGGCTTTATTTGACAAGACACTTCCCCATGATATTATACTGGGAAAGTCTAGCTCATACCTTTCATGCAAAAATGTCCATTCCAGAAAACTCTTGTCTTACCAGCATAGCTGTGAATTCACTTCTGCAATTAAGTCTGCTCTTGGCGCATTTATGCTTATTTTTAAAAAGCTGTCTGGTTATTGGAAAAGGAATATTATGTGAGGGAGAGAGAGAAATAAGAGTGACTGCTTGACCTTAATTTCAAAGCTAGTATTTTAAGAAGACAGGAAAGGCTTAAAATTTTAGCAGGCCCAGCTAAATGAACCTGGTGCTAACACAGCTTCGAATTACTGGATAGTTCTACTCATATTTATTGCGTTCTCAGACCCCCTTTCAAGTGAGTTTAGTTTTACTTTTATTTATGGATTACATTTTGATTAACTTTTACTGTCTACATCTCTCTTTTTCTTAATTGGAAGCCAAACAAGGTTAAAGACCAAAGACGGATTTTAATTTTATACTCCCCTAAACTTATCCTAGGATAAGCAAAACAGGGGAAAATATTTTTCAGTTAAACATTAATTCAACTCTGTCCATTATCAATAATTATTCTAAATCTGGGATGCTCAGGGCAATCGAAACAAGATCTCCTGCTCATCAAATTGAAATTTATAGGCACAAACCTGGAATTCATTCTTCTATATTCAGTAATAAAAATTCATCCATACAGAGCACCTACTAGGAGTGGGGCTTAAATCTTAGAACTGTGTAGCCAAGTTACTGTGGGTACATCCACACAGCAAAGAAAAACCCATAGTGGGTCCATGCCATCCATCTCAGGCTCGCAGGGCTGTCTGACTGGAGTGTAGACTTCTGGGCTTGTGCTGGAGCCTAGGCTCTGGGACCCCCCAATCCTATAGATACCTAGAGCCTGGTCTCCAGCCCAAGCCTGGAAGTCTAGATAGCAATGAAACAACCCTGCAGCCTGAGCCCCATGAGCTTGAGCTGACATGCATGGGCATGTCATGGACATGCATGGGTTTTTCTTCACCGTGTAAACATACCCTGTGGGCTGCAATCTCATGAACTCTTACTCACTAAGCAAGGCTGGCGCTCATCAGCACTAACATGGTGAAGCAAGTGATGTGTGTTTTCATTAGATTGACACTGTCCTCGTGGAGGTCCTATATTTCAGGTTAGTTACAAAGCAGGCTCCTGGCCATTAGCGGTCACTAGAAAGCCCTCCTAAGATTAGGATCCACAAAAGCCAGCAAACTAAGCCATGAAATACCTAAGTTAGCTCAGAGAAAATGCTGAGGAGATGGTCATGGCCTAAACCCCATGGCCAAAATTAAACATGGACTTTATTGCCTAAATCCGGACTGGAGGGAAACATTGTCTCCTCTTAGGATTTCCAGTTATGAACTCTCTCCTGGAATTAGATACCTAAGCCAGGACAGGTATCTCTTACAGAAAACCTAAAGATGGTGCTGCCACTGTGTCCCCTTATACAGCCCAGCACTTATCTTAAATGTGGGAGACCCAGGCTCAAATGTCCAGTCTAGATGAGAGAAGCAGAGACTTGAACATGGCCTCCCACCTCAGTGTCCTAACCACTTGGCTATGGCAAGGGACAGGACTCACTGACTTTCTCCTGTGACTCTGAAAATTGGCTCTAAGAATTGGGGCTTTGGAGCCCCAAAACAAACAAACAAAAAAAAGTAGGAACCCAGTGTATGACTGTGTGGTAAGGAACTGCCTTCTATTCTTGTTTACTGGACACCGCTCAATCTACATGCACACCACTTTTACAGTTGTAATTCTCGTTGGATTTTCCTTACTGGAATGAATAAGACAGACATCATGATTAGGCAGGAAATCACAAAATAGCACTGACAAACACACAAAGACATGACTGTTGTTTTCTTTGTATCAGATGAAGACGGAATTGGATGCCCAGTCTGTCCTAAAGGGAAGCGAAAAGCAGCTGCCTAGTTAGGCTTTATATTACAGAAGGACCTAGAGGTCTCAAACAAGATGAGGACCTGGTTACACCAGGTACTGAACAAGCAGATAGTAAAGACAGTCCCTAGCCCTTAAGAGTTTATAAGCCAGACAGATAAAACACAAAAAAGGTGAGAGGAAGGAAGTATTGTCTCAATTTTACAGATAGGGAACTGAGGTACAGAGAGTCAGTACATCTATACTGCAATCCTGGGGTCTGCCTGCAGCTCATATGGACATACCCAACTAGTACCAGAACAGTGAAGATGTGGCACCATATACTTTGGCATGGGCTAGTCACCCAAATAATTACCCAGGGTTCCAAGCAGACATGTACTATGGCTTCACTGCTCTCTTGGCCATGCTAAGTAGCTTAACGCTGGCTCAGGTATGTTTACACAAGCCACATTCATCTCTCTTGTTTGAAGGATAGACACAGCCTAAGTGACGTGCCAAAAGCCAGGAGGAAGTAAACTCCAATCTCCTAAACACAAGTTCATCCTTCCTCTCTAGAGCTCCAGGGCTATGGGCAGACTCTAGATATGGGAGCACAGATCCAAATGAATGGATCTTTTACAAAAAGCACCTTTAGGCCCTGTCTACACTTAACTTGGAGAGTCGGCAGCAGTCGACGAGAGCTACACAAAAAAACGTGCAGGACTCCCGTCGACTTCTCTGCTTCTGTTCCTCCACTCCATCTTCAATGCGCTGCACTGACGGAAACTGTGTTCCGTTGACACAGCGCTACGCCACTTGAGAAGGTGGCCTTAATAGGTCTTCACTGACTGCTCAGTCAACCCAGAGAAATCGATCTGAGGGTGGTGAATTTGCTGCTGTTCGTGAAGGCAAAGCCCTAGTTGAATAATTTTTACAAAAAGGATCCGGGAAGAATGTGCAAGATGACGTCATTAGGCACCTTTTTGTTTATTTTGCTAAGACCTGTACTGAAACAAATAAAAAAGTATCGGTGTTTGAGGAAAATATATTAATGCTATCTCACAGCTGAAAGTTTACCATCTTTGCAAACAAGATGGGTGAAGATTGTTCTTTTAACGGTTATCAAAAACAGACAGGCCAGATTCAGGATCCGACACAATACCGTCTTTGGAAAAAGAATGATCATAAAAAGACTTCTGTATTTTCCTTCCCTAAGACACGGGGTCAAATCATGGTAAGAACATTATGTACATTTTTTTAAAAGACTTAAAACTGAGTTTTGAAGGATAACCTCTGCCATCAGGAAGAAGCATCTGAACAATTACTACGTAAACCGTTTGTTCAGAAAAACTGACTGCAAGGAATTAAATCCAACTTTCTCTTGTCCAGCATAATACAATTATTCTGTGTGAGAAAAATATTCAATGTACCAAAAATAAAACTATGAATGTTAATAAAACAAAAAAGAACAACAACACCACAACATCAAGAAACACCACCACTGCAGTTTCAAATCGTTCATTTTATTTTGCTTGTGTATGTGTGTGTGAGAGAAATGTGGCATAATGATACGTTATAACCATACCTATATTTTTTCTATTACTATATGGAGCTTAGAAAACTGAGCATAGTTGATCATTTCGGAGAATATTTAAGCATGCTCTGTATTAGCAAAAAATGGAATACAGTACTCTGTTTACCAGAGTAGACCCATGTGTTATTCCCCATGAAACTTATTTGAGGTTTCTACTCTCAGACCCGTGAATTCTGATCCAGACAGGCAGAATCTTACATAAGCTCACTGACTTCAATGGTCCTCCATGTGGATAAAACTGCAGCATTACAGCCAGAGGTTGCAGTGAAAAAAAATCGATATACTTGTTGTCTCAATATTTCTATAAATAGCACTATATGCAGTTCATTGTTATTAAATACAGTATGGGTAGACTGTGGTTTTAAATGTTAGCCCAGGTGATAAGAGGGATAAGAGCCATTGTATCAGATACAGGCAAAGTATACACCAGGGCGCCAGAGGACGACACCTCCCAATGTTAATTACTACTGTTTATCCTTGAACAAGTTGTAGTATACACTCACCCACATTTCCCATGCCACCTCTTTCTTGTGCACATTAGGGAAGAAATAAAGGCTCGTGCTCTCTCTCTCCTGCCCCCTGTAAGGTTTTTAGAATTTATTTGAGTTCTTGAACCATGATACAGGTCTAGATTCTATCTTTTGATCTCTAAGGAACATTTATCCATTTTGGCTCCTTGACTCATGGTAATAGGTGTCAATTCTTGCTTACTATCCCACATACCAGGCCTTCACAATGCTGTGAAGAAGGCTATAAAACCCACCAGACAACATCTCATTCCTGTTTGGAAGGAACAGTACTGTCCTTACCGCAAAATATGTCATTGGGTTACTCTCACAGTGGTCCTGGAAACTCAACTGACAATTACACCGCCTATAGGGCAGTATAAGCAGGGTGGCTTTCAGCAACAAGAATTGTTTTTGTGAGCTCTGGAATGTTAGTACCCTAGGTAAAGGGGAAAGCATGGCTTGCTCCAGCTAATGGACTTCCTCACCCCCATTCTTGAACTAGCAGCAGGCGGCTAGGAAGGCGGAGCTCCACTCCACTCTCCAGTCTTTGCCCACGCACAGTCCCCTTATGCACAGCTAAAACAATCCCAAGGATGGGCACTCCCTTGCAGTCCAATCAAACACTCCCTGCTAAGATAGGAACAGTCAATTTATGACTCTCTTTCCATTCACATGTATAGCTAGATGAGCATGTATAAATTTTCAAGCAATGGACATCTGTAAAACACAGATGAAAAAGAATATCATTGACAGTGCATTCTATAATGTTGACAGACGGGTGAGTCTTTTGCCCAGTCTCATGTGTTATTTCCACTGCTTCTAGTTTGCATTCATTGCTAGATGGCCATATACTGAAATGAGCCAAACTGCACTTCTCCCTCCAAATGGAGGCATGGCTCTGAGGCCTCCCCAAAAAAGGGTAATCCTTCCCAAAATAAATGATATAAGAGATGACTGAAAAATATTCATAGCATAAGTTTACTTTATAATTTTTTACAATATTTTAAATAAATTATTCACAAAACATTTCTTTAAATTATTTGCCCAGCTAGGCTGAGAGCTCAATGAACATATTCACCAGTCAAACACTCAATGCACTTCATTTCAAATAATTCATTGAATGGAGACTGTTTAATTATCCCCAGCTGTCACTGGGACCTCTCTTGAAACCCTGTGGTAGGGACACAATATCACACACATACAGATGAAAAAAAACTTTTTATGCTCCAGTGGTTTGGAGCCTACTCTACCACAGACTGTGTGTGAGACCTTTGGCAGATCACCTAGTCATTGGATCCTAATCCCCCACCTAGGAAATGGGGATGATAACACTGCCCAACCTCACAGAGCTCTGTGAGATAAATGCATTAAAACCTGGGAGAGTCTCAGATACTAGAGCGATGGGAGCCACATAAGTATCATGGATGGTACTTACTGAGGAGAATAAGGCAATTTCAAGCATGATGGAAAGTTCAAACTAAAACCATAAGGACACCCAGTGAAACAGCCTTTTCCCTTCCAGCCTTAAAGAAAATTGAGGCACCTGGGGCTGGTTGTTGGTTAAGGTAGGTTTTTCTTTCTTTGTTTTATGTTTTGCTCTTGTATTGACATTATCTGTTATCTTTCAAGTCAGTAGCGTTTCATTAGTTCAGATTTATACTGGTGTAAATGAGAGCAATATTTAGTCTAGTTTTGGTAAAGCTAATAATAAAAAGCAAAATGATCACTGAATATGAGGATATAAAGCGCAGCTTCAGTGATCTTACTACTGTTTGTCTGATATGCTATATATGGTATATATATGATATACTTTTTTGTTTTTCTATAAAGTAAAACAAATAATTGTTATGCTACGTTTTAATAGTCAGAGGTTCAGAAAAGAGAGCTCTTTCCTGGAACAAATCAAGGCACAAACTCCATTTCTAAGATGGGTTGGTTATAATTTCATATAAATCAATCAACTGCATAGATATTAATTGAGGCTTGACCACATAAGCATTCTGATTGAACCTGTGTTGAAGATGGCAATTATCGGAACTCCTGTTTTTAAAAATGTAGAATATACAAGCTTATGAGTATCTCTGACATCACCCCGACTCAATTAGCTATCGGACATGATGAGACAGCTATTTACAGGCTGCAAATATGGACAGTTCTCTCTCTCCACTAAACAAAAATCGACTTAAAACACATATTAAACATTTGTTAGAATAGGGAATTGAGTACTTCCCTAGCTTATCAGAGTATCAGGTACATTTTCAAAGCTGTGTGCATGTGTATCGTAATGTGCACAAATCCTAGCAACAGTCAGAAGATAAATGGAATGCAGAGAGATGATCAAACAATTGGCCTTGAGGCTGTGCAGTGCATTAATTCTTCAGAAATTCCCCATACATACCAAGTGAAACTTGCATCATCTCTTAAAAAAAACCAACCTAAGTCTATGAGTTTCCCCACCACAATCCTTCATTAACAGTTTATAATAGAAATAATTCCCCCAATGTAGGGCAGAAGTATTTATACTCCAGGACTATCTACTGCAGTGCACTAGTCTAAATATAATATGTCTGCAGTGCTTTTGATAATTAAAAAACACTGGTGACTAGGGAACATATATCATGTGCAAGAAAACCCAGCTCACAAATTGCACCTTTTCTGGCAGTCTCAGCAAAATAGGCAAGGTGACTGACACACCTTCACATCCAAAGTGGGTCCCCTCTCCACTTTAGGCATGAGGCACAATGATGGAGACAAAGCATTATGGGGCTGTTGTGTTGCCCCTCTGTGTGACATGCTTTAAGACTTATGAACGAGAAGTTCCTTATAAATATTCAGTACTACGACTAACTGGTGCCAGGTGACCCAAAATCAGAACATGCTGCTCCTGCATGAAACATGCAGCCGTGGTTCTATCTGTACTGCATAGCATACGTCGCTATTTTATGAAAATAAAGAAACTTTTATATGTTCTCTTGTCACACTGACATTTAAGAAAAATCCAGTTCTTCCTGTGAAAGGGTGGAGGCTAACTTCCATTCCTCACAACACACAGGGAAGAACAAAAAAGCAGCAAGAGTAGGTAGAAACAAAATTAAACTCTCAGCAGTGTCTGATTGATAAGTTATGTTTGAAAGATTTTCTCACACAATATTAATCTGTTTTGCATATAGTGTTTCCATAAGCTGGAGCAGGCAGTTGGTTGCCTTCTTCTAAAAAAAGGATTGAAAACAAATAGCTTTGTATTACACATGTAGCTGATACAAAAATAATTCTAAATTGTTAACACAGATACTCTATTCCAACAACGGATTTTTGTCCATCATGTGATACCACGGTTTTCCAAACCTTTAGGAGTCTGAACTTTGAACAAATCTTACCCCCTGATGTGATGTAACTAGATTTATTATTCTTTCGATTTTCATTTTATTAGAAAATGATCATATAGTTTTGTTGAACTTCTGCTCTCTAGCCATAAAATTAAATATGAAGTCAGAAACCAAGAGAAAATTCTCTTTCCCACTCCTATGTCTGGTCATGATAAGCTAAAGTAATTGTAATGTCTATATTCTTATTACATTTGAAACATTGGTGTAGTAATTAATGCTTGCCTTCTAGACCACCAAATCCAGCAATGTGTAACTATTCCCTTATAGTTAATCCCAGTACCTCAAGTAAATAATCTTGCCTTTTTAATTTAAGCGCTAGTTTTCGGCTCAGCTCATCATCAAAACATCTCCCCCCATTTTTTTTTAAGGAGGAACAATGATTCAGGTATCTTGTTCCACTTTTTCTCCTGAGGATGTGTAGTGAGGGTGGGTTCTAGCTCATTTCAAATTTAAAGATTAGAAGCAGGACATGGAACTTGACCCAGAACTATGTTTGGAGCCATTACAGGACACTGAAGGGATGTTTCTCATTGCTCTGCTCCACATACAGGTTAGATTCCAACTCCAGCTTCTCAGGGACCACTTAGGTCAGCTCCAGGCGCAGTGTGTTATAAGGAACAGTTTAAAGCATAGATGACAGATGCATGGATCTCAGTTGTTAGAGCTCAGTTTGAGGTGAAAAAGTTCAGTCATCTGTCTAGCTTAAGAGGCACGCAGGAAGATTTAGCCACAGTTGCAATGTGAGAATCCAGGAACAGTGGTGGGTTTAACGGGACTGAGAGACTACATTGCCCTCTGGAGGCCAGATACCTTTGGCTGTCTGAGAGATTGGAACTGCAGACCAACAAACACCCCCAGGCTTATCTGAACTGAGAGTGACTTAACCATTTTTCATTCAGATCCAAAATTTTATTTAGGCAGAAAGGAAACAATGTTATGGATGGAACCTCTTATACAATAGATTCAGTGCAATGCTTTGGCCTAGTTAAAAAAACTAAGAACTATAAAACTACCCAATTTGTTCATATAAATACTTATTTGCAATGGGAATGGAAGCAATTTTTTCAGTGTAATGTGTGGAGGAATATAGTATAAAAAGATCAGACAAGCTCAGATAACGGCAATTAAAAGGCTCATCTCCAGAGTTGTGAAAGCTGGAAAAATCTGTGGCCCTGTTTGCACTCGGAAAATGCCTTGTTATTGATAAAGATTTGTCAACAATACAGTGATTCCTAGGGTAGATGGGGCAGATTGGTGTCAACTCCATTACAAAAAACCTGTTAGACGCCACAAATATAGGAGACATCTCTGCTTGTCTTCACTGAAGAGTTAGCCCAGCCTCTACCTGCGTGTTGCCCCTCAATCCCCGTTCCAACCACACAATAAAACAAGCCTGGCTTGAGGGAGCATAATGTTCAGACTAGCATGACTTAGGGTATAGGCTTCAGTTTAAGTTTCATTTCATCCCAGGCTAGCAACCTGCCTACTTAGCAGTGACAGCAGAGCCCAGTCAAGCCACAGTGCCATTAGTCCTCCAATCCAAATGCCCAGTTCCATCTGGGCTGTACTTTCTTGTCTGTCTCCTTCCTTCTTCTGCCCTAGACATCACCTGGGTCAGCATTTTAACTTCATGTTTGCCTGCTCCTTTTTTGCTGCATTCCATGGTACTTGAGCAGAGATGCTGTCCAAGAAATCCTCCTTCCAGTGTGCTTTCAGCTGGCCAGGCCCCTGATAAAGCTTCAGTGTGAAATCATTAAGATCCACCCTTTGGCGAACTGTATCTGAAATCAACCTTTCTATGATGAATCTCAAAAAAGCTGGAGGCAAAGGGGATTGAACAGATGTGATCATAGTCATAGTGAAAAGTCAAATCCATGTGACACCTTGCTAGAAACCCAGCCCAGCAGACAGGCTAGTACAGCACCACGGTTGATGCAGTCTGGATAGTCCGGAATGAATAGGGCTTTGCAGTGAGCATGCTCCACCTATGACAGGGCAGCCCAGACTAACTACAAGGAAGGCATACCCTACCAGGCTTACTGCACTGGTGTCGAAAATTGTTTCAACCTGTCTAAACTAGTGGTTAGAACACTGATGACTGGGGAGTCCCGGGGGACCTTTGTCAACAGCAGGTCAGGCTATTAGCAGAATGAATCTTTTGCATGTTTCAGTTAGTTCACTGGTAGGACATACCCACAATGCTTTATTTCAGTAAATTATGACATTAATGTATTGGCAAGGCAATGTAGTCTTAGGTGCAAGGTAAGCCCTTCAAGGATCAACTCTACAATTGAGAAGCAAGGTTTTAATTTATTTTCTTATTACTCTCCTTTCACTGACTCAAATTTTCTAGTTATTATTTTTCCCCACTGCTCTAAATTTTGGCAGTTTTAATTTTTCCCAAAGATTTTAATTAATCTGCCCCTCTGCTTTTTAAAAATAATTACGGTTTTAACTTGTTTCAAGAGATGTGATGTCTGATTGGGAGCATTTTCTTGAGCTTTCTGCTTGTAATGTAAAGCATGGACTATTTGTGGAATAAACTATTCACTGCAAGTTATTCCTCAATTGTATGGATTAAAGTCAAGTAAGGGATTGTGAAAGTTTGTATAAGGTTGTATTGCAGCCCATGCCTTATTGTAATACAAGTTCAATACACTTCACACAGTTCACAGTATTATAGGCCTTGATGATGACCAATTAGAAATTCCACAAAAATAGCAGCTGCTTCTGCAGGGAGCCTGATTATTCTAATACCTAATGGGATAGATAAGGATACCAAACAGGAGACTTTATCTTGAAAAGTCAGCTGCTCTTTTATTCCTACTTCCTTCATTTCATATAGATCTACGATTTCAGTAACCTGGACCATGTATAACTTTACCCACAGATTATTAGAAATTGGACAACACAACTGCAGTTCAAATTGATTGCAGATAAGCAGGATGTAGGAAACAATTTACACTTTCCACATACACCAAGGCCAAGGCCAAAAGCTTACCGTGTGGGAGAGAAGAAGAGGCGAGGCCCCCCAGTATCTCATTGGTAGCTCAGTGACAATGGTTGCTTAATACTTAGCAGCAATTACAAATAGACCTGGTTAGGAATTTTTCATCAGAAAATGCTGGTTCATGGAAATGAAGCTTTTGGGGTTTTAATTCTGAGGTTTTCCCATTTCAACATTTTCAAAATGAAATTTGTTTTTCCATTTGAAATTACTTTGTTTAGAAAAGAAAAAGGAATTAATTTATAATAAAAAAAAGTTTTAAAAAAATAAAGGACTTGCCACTAAAAAACAAAAACAAAGACTGAAAAAATGGGAAATTCAGAGAAATCTAAATAATCAATGCTACCCCAAGCAGAGTATTTACCCTGCAAAGAGAGAGGTGCCAAAGCCTCCATGAAGTCCACTTTGCTATTGAAATTACATGGCAGGTGCTCAGGTACTACAGTGATGGGCAGCAGCATAAAATCCCTTACATGGGGGCTATAGGACATGGGGAATGAATATATAAATAAATAAGCACAATTAAATAAATAACTAAAAAAGATTATCATTGTTCATGATCCTGTTTCTTTGCCTCATCCTTCTTGCTCAGTTTCACTATTTGTTCTTCTCTATTAGTTCCTTCCCATACGGTCCCTCTGACATTTCACTGTCTGTCAATATGTCAAGACATAGAAAGAGTGGAAGAAGCAAGGCTCCCTCCCCCTTCATATCACATTCCCAGCAACCACTTTCTATAAGAAACATAACGTGCAAAATGTATGTCTTAGCAACACGCGTTATTTGTGGCCTTAAAGTGAGATAAAATGATCATGACTCTGAGTCAGTGTTCTTACTGGGAATAATTCCCAGTCATGGTACCTTTTAGTTATGTACATAACTAATGTAGCATTATCTTGTGAAAGCTGCCAATGATGTTCCTGACCACTGTATATTCTTTCAAACTGTGTTAAATTTGAATTTCTGATGAGTTTATCTGCCTTTTGAGATTCAAGGCAGAAATCGGCGAATAATTCAAGCAGTGAAAACCTTTGCCCAGTGAAGAGTAAATAAAGGGATGTTTTACTCTTTGTTGGAGGTCCCATTGAGGTTACCACTGTAAATAAAACCAACGAAACCCACACTTCTCCATTAAACACACACAAATCCTACAGAAATCCCTTTTTTGCTGACTCTGCTATTTAGTGTTAAATGTATGAGTTGACTTTTGGTGACGTGGTTTTGATGTGGAAATCTGTTCTCTGGGAAGTGAACTGAGAATACCAGAAGCTGTTTACCCTCAGATGGCCCTTCAGCATTTTATAAATATATATAACTTGTTTGCTGCCGGATGGTAAACAACTTTGGTAATTACAGCTAGGGCTGGATTTCAACCTGTGAACTAGAAGAGAAATTCTCTGTATTCAGCTATGAATTGCATGAAAAATGCAGCCAGCCTGGAAACTCCACAGCTACTATTATTTTATGTATAATATTTTAATTATGTCCCTTATCATCCTAGCGCACAGTCTAGAAGAACATTCTGATTTATCTTGCTTTCAAAACATAGCTCATCCTAAAATCTCTCAAAGTATTGATGACTGTTCACAGACCAAATACATTTAACTTCAGTTTGAATAGCTTGTTTTTAGAAATACAAAATATGAAATACTGTGTCAAGCTATGAGGTGTGAACTGATGATAAAAATGTGTTCATGCTCAAGCAGAGAGCCACCTTTAGCTATTAGTTAAAAAGAAAACAGCACTGGATAGGATTCACAAGTGGGGAACATATTCCCCTCACCCCCACACTCATTCCACATACATTATTTCCTTTTTGATTTATCAAATTACTTAAAGAAATTATTTTACTCTGTGCCTTATGGATCACAGATTACACATTAAAGAACAAGGTAATAAAATATTGATGAAATACTTGACTACATTTTTAGATCACCATGCCTAAGGAGACACATTGGAGCAATCTTGATTTGATACTCAGGGAACAGAATTACTGCAACTGCATAAATTATTGTCTAGCATA
This sequence comes from Mesoclemmys tuberculata, assembly GCA_007922155.1. NCBI lineage: Eukaryota > Metazoa > Chordata > Testudines > Chelidae > Mesoclemmys > Mesoclemmys tuberculata. Next base: position 26,979,183 of record ML675649.1, read on the forward strand.
GTTTAAAAATGCATCTCTTCCCCAGTTTCACAAAAATAAAGGAACATCTTTTTGCCTTCCTTTTGCCTCACCAGCCTAAGCCTCTTGGAACTTTCAAAGTGCCAAGTCCCTGAAACTGCACGGACTTCAACCACAGCTGCAGTTACTCAGTATGTCATCTGATCATCATTCCGTACATGACTTTTGAAGGCACCCTACTGCCCTTAATATTAGTCACATATGGAATATTTTCTCCATACTGATATTATCAACCTACCTCCCAAAACAATTAAGATGACATTGTCCTCATCAGCATGGAGAAAATACTCCATGAAACTCGAAGGGAGAAGAACAGGTTGCGAAACCAGAGATTGGAGGAGGCACCAAGAAGTCAGTCTGTACACACACATCACTGAATGCTAGCAGTAGTTGCAGCACTTCTGTAAGTAATTATCTTAATAAAGATCCAGTTTCATTTTGCAAGCAGAGAGTCCTTTTTCTCAGTACATGGGGCACTGGATATGAAGTAATAATTTTATCCCAACACAAGGTTGAAGATTTGTTTCTAGAAGTAATCGCAATATCCTCCTTGTGAATAAAATTGTCTGAACTTTATCCAATATAGTTAAATCCATTTCTTCAGTGTGTGTATATGTTACCTCTTGATTTAAAATATGCTGGTGATGGAGATTCCTCTACAACCTTGGGAATGTTGTTCCAATGATTAATTACCCCTACTGTTAAAAATGTGTGTTATGCACATGGCAAACAGGAAGAGGAAGATAGAAACCAAGACAGACCAACCTACCCATCCCTGAGAAGGATTTAACTTTTGCCAGAGGGAAACTATGGGGTGCTAGTTAATATAGATCAAGATATCGTTTCCGCTGGATCCCTGAGATCTGCACAAGTCTTGGATGAGTGGGTGGGAAATCTTATGGGATTTGGGACAGAAATCTTGACCTCTTCTCTGAAAGGGAGGAGGGGAAAAAACCCACCCTTCCTGCACAAAGAACAGTTACCAAATACTCTGGAGTAAGATCTAGCCCTTGATTTTGGATGGTAGCTTATTACAATACCCTATGTAAATGGTTTGGATGTGGATTATTTAGTTACTGCCCAGGCGTGTGATATGGCCTCATTTGACGTAAGAGGAGCCACTCAAGAGGAAGCACGAAGTTTGAGAGTTCAGTTATAAAGTTGAGATAAAGAAAGATTATTGGTACTACAAGATTTTGGTGAAAAATATAAATTGCTGTTGTATCGGGAAAATGCAAGGAGTCTTCCTCTGTATTTCTGAACATGATCTGGGCATAAATCTAGGGAACAGAAGGACTCAAGTATATAGACCCACACTTGCACTGAAGCCCACAAAGTCTGCAAGCAGGGAAAGACAGAAGCTGGCCCACGTCCATACAGTTCAGCTAAGCTGGCCTCACATGAGGGAGAGCACACACTGTTGGATTGAAGATTGCTAGATCTGCCTAAAAAGAATTTAATTCTCTCTTCCCATATAATTTATTACTCAGGTTGTTTTCTAACCTCTAATTTTAAATCTGGTTAGAAGCTTTCAGAATAATTGTCAAACAGAGACTTTGTTCCCTCTGTTGTACTCAGGTTTTTTTTTTCTCATTTGGCTTTCTGTGCTCCCACTGAGCTGTTAATGAGCTGTCAATTATTTGTGCAAATTGGGAGAAAGACACTGAAAATCTGCTGTACCTGAACTAGAATCGTGTTACCTCAAAATGTTATGAAATAAATCATTTTAGTTTTAACAACTATCTTTAGTCATTTGTCCTCTTCAGTGACTGTACCATTTGTCTTCTCACAGCTATCATGTAAAAGTAATTCAGTGTGATAAAAGATCTCCTTGTTTAAAATTAAAGTATATTGAAAATAAAAGAGAAGGACCTAATTTCATCAGCTAACTTAGTAACAATACTTTGAGGAACAAGGGATGACAGAAGTCAAGCTTCCATTGGCATAACACGTAATGATCCTGGTCATATTCCCTGATGCGGGGAGGAGCAGAGCAGGGGAGGGAACCTCACAAAATGTGCAAGTGTGAGCAGTCACAGGCTAACACAGTAGAATGGTTCAAGTGCTTCATTTTAATTACATGCTTAAGTCATTGCAGTATCAGAGACATAGAGATTTCCAACTAGGAGCCCCGTGCTTCCTCCACTGAAGGAGGACTGCTTGTCTCCACTTAGCCTACTCCTTAAACCCAAACTATGGGAAAGGCAAGTTCAGATCTTGGCAAATATAGGATCACTGCTTCAACTGGCTCCCTAAGAAGTGCATTAATTTTGCAGGTCCCACCAAATGGATGGATCTTGCAAGTCCCACCTCACCACCCCAGGGGAAGAATTCCCAAGAAACTCTGCAAATTGAAACTCCCGGGATTTTCACTTTCCTGCATGGGTTAGTCCTGAGAAGTAGAGACTTACTTTGGATGTATAGTTTACTACAAAGCCTTTTATAGATGAATGAAACCAAAGACTGATTGACAAAGTGGATCATGTAAAGAGACCATCTAAGTTTAAAGTAAGCTGCATTGTAACAACTATTTTCTTTCATTGGTAAAGAACACTGGAAATTGTAATTATTTTCTATAGTTATGTAAGATATATAGAAAGTAAAGGAATAGCCTGAGTCTGCCACTGTAAAGTAAAGTATTCTGGGGAGGAGGGCAGGAAATAAGAATACAAAACCCATTTTTGTACATTCCCAAATACAAATAGATACATGTGTATTAAAATTTCATGCCTACAAAATGTGGAATACTCAGGATTTATTAATGGAGCACAGAACCTGTCACCAGATGCCAATTTGAATCCAGGTTCATGTCAGTGAACAAAAAAAAGTTATTACTGTCTGATAACTGCTCAGAGTTTATATCAATTATTTGATTGCCCATATTATTAAAGCTACTACTCCCATGGCGCTAACTGGTATCCTTGCATGGAGAAGGCCAAGGATCAAGCCAGAAGAACTAGTCACATTCCCATCTCTACCTCTAGAGGTAGTCAAGGCTAATGTTCAGTGTTCAGGCACACTGGAGGGGCAGCATGACAATGTTATGCTGATTCTGTGAACAATCAAAGAACGCCAGTCTCCAAGGCTATCCATCAATCACCTTTCACAGACAAGTTTGCTCAAGACACAAGAAAAAGAATGTCTTTTCTTTTTCAGAATAAATGTACTTGCATTGACATCCACTGAAAGCATATGCTTTGGAATACAGAGCCTCAAAAAGATAGATTGGAATTAAAAAATGTTGGAGTGGTGCCAATTGCCAACGGAGAGCAGCCAAATCACGAGTGCCCTTCTTTGCCACAAAAATGTGGGGTACCACATGAGATGACAGGCTTAAAAGTACAAACCTTTCCTTTATTCCATATTGTAACACAATGACAATTTCAGTCACGTAGGATGTATTTAATTTAGTAGAGATAGATGATTAATTGCACTTATCACTTTTAAGTTTATTATTATAAGCCATTATATTTCATAATGATATTATTTGTATTACACTAGCACTTCGAGGTCCCAGCTGAGGTAAGAAGTGAAGTAACTTGCACAAGGTCACACAAAAGGTTAATGACAGTCATAATTGGAACCCGGATCAGCTGAGCTCTAGACCAGTGTGGAGGAGTCTCAATAATTCTCCTTGTAGCCTGCATAACAATGACTACACCGCGTGGCATTAATTTCCCCTGTTGAAGTTTTGTGCTATAGAACTAACTGGAAAGCAAAACAGTACATTCGGTGTAACTTCACATCTAGTTTTAAGAGGACGGAAATTTTACTGTTTTTTGTTATAAAAATGGAGTTCTCCAAATCCAGACATAAAGGAACAGCACTTCACAGTTGCAGAGCTTCCTCAAAATGACAGGAAGTAGCGTCATCTTTCTGCACTTTGGCATTATGCAGATGAACAGGCTTTCTGGTTTCCTGGTGTCTTTTGCCATGATCACTTTGTTTGCAGTCAATGCAAACATGATGCAGTCTCTGAATGAATTAGTTTTCTTCATTGTTACGTTGTCAGTATTAAGTTACCTCCTTTTCCTCTCCTTGCCGTGAAATCCTTCCCAAGGGAGCTATGGGGAAAGAGCTGGTGAAGAACTCTGCTAAGCAGGTAGAAGGAACCAGGGCCCAGTTGAAAACACAGAGCCTTTACATGGTCTGCTCTATGCCCTTTAGATCCCCTGAAAGCTACTTAGATCTCAGGTTTATCTGCTGTTTTAGGAATTCTGCTTCCCGGTGGAAGATTCATAGGACATTATGTAAGTGGAGCCTGAGTCTCCATCATGACCTGTTTGCTTATCCCCACTCCAATACCCCTTGCTTTCTAGGCTTCCCTCGGTGTTGACTACATTTTGCCTATTGCTTCCTCACCATTGCCTCTCAATGGCTGTGGCTAGGCTGCCCTATGTAAATTAGAACAGCCCTGAGACTGTTGTAATTTACATCAGAAGTTAGGCCCACAATTCTAGGAGGCAGGAAGGGGTCTCCAAGCCACCTTTCCCTTCCCCAGTACAGTATGCGTGCTGAGTGCCATTCAACCAAATGACATGGAGTATCCTAACACCTACATAGGAGTAGCCCGTATGGAGAACAACAGCCCTCAGCTTTTAGAGAAGCCTCTACTTGAAGAAAACAGGAATCTTGCTCGAGTAAGAACTGCAAGAGTTTCCCCTAATAAACAGGAGGGAAAATGTTGCTCCCCTCCCCCAAAAGGCCAAATTTCCCAGTGTCTTTTATGGTCATTTATATCAGTGCAAAGTAGGTATAAATTGCATATATATCACACTAGTGCTAATGACTCAAAAGGTGCAGGGCACTGGAAGAATCACATCCACAGAATGAGACAGTTAGTTATTCATTGTGCTGTCTCCTATCAATGTGCATGTCCTTCCTTTCAGATTAAGAATAGTACGAGAAATCCAGATATCTGTTTCTAATTGTAATTTTAGGTTTGAATGATTCAAAGAGAGCACTCTCCCCATCCACATTATCTGTATATTGACCCTCCACTAGAAAGATTAAACATAAAAATAAAGATTAAAAAGGTATTGAGTGATTGGTAACATTTGTCTTTTGCCTTTCTAATTGGCTGGAAAAGCCAGTGGGGCAAATTCTGCTATCAGTTAAACTGGGGTAAATCCAGAGAAATGCCACTGAAGTCAGCAAAATTTCTTTAAATCTACAACAGTGTAACAGAGCAGGATTTGGTCGAATATTACAAAAAGCTTTCTATTATACAGTCCTCTACTAAATAGAATTATTCCTCCATGTCCACTTAAATAGAACTACAGCAAAGAACAAGAATTGAACGAAATGGTTTTTATGTGCATGTTTGCATTTTTTAAAAACCATCTTCAGAAAGAGAATTTTGGTATTAAAGTCCGAAACTCCTGGGTTGTCCCAATTAGCCCCAAATGATATTTGAATTTTTTAAAAAGGAATGGATAATTTTATGGCCTCTGAGGAAGGTTTGCAGGAATTAACTCTTTCTCAGGCAATGCCGAATCAGGGTATTGAAAGCTCAAAAGTCATGAAAATGTATTTTTGAAAGTGTAAGGTATTACAAACTGTGTTTTTGTCTCACAAATAAACTTTATTATACCACTATAGTGCAATTAACTAGAACTGTGCTTGTTCTATGATAAATGGAGAAACTGAAACATAACAGGTGACATAATACAAATGACCTTTGTAAATCAATCTCTTTAAAGAGAGAGAGAGAGAGAGCACGCAAGCTTTGGAGAGAAGAAAACTCACCTCCATGGAGGAATTAAAATTCTCAGAGTTCACTGGTGTGATCCTATGTGTCACTGGAGTTTAATTTATTAACCTTCTGTTTCCTCTTAGTATCTCATAGAGCCACACATTAAATTTGGCAGCTCCTAAGGTTGTCCATGGATATGGAGCATCTCTGTGTGTCCCATCACCTCCACCCACCCAGTGATGAAGTATCAGACAGACGTGTCCTAAGGAATTTAGTGAAGGGGAATGATAAAGCTCTCTTATAAAATGAAGTAAATCTTGATAACCCTGCTATAAATGTTGGAGGATGGTTCCAATTCACTATTAAATGCTATAGGGTTTTTTTTTAGAATAATTTTTCTAGAATGCTTTCTCACTTATTAAAATTCCATATGACTTTCCCCAAGATGATTATTTTTAATTCTGTAGGGCTTGCCATAAGATAGTTATTTTTAATTACACACACCAAAAAAGTCACTAATCCCATGACTCCTGTGACCAGTGTGATATGAAGTAAGGTGATCTGTGAAAACCAGGAGACACGTTCACCCCCTCTTCCCTATATATGGTACAACATGGCATGATCTTCTAGATCAGGGGTCGGCAACCCGCGGCTCCAGAGCCGCATGCGGCTCTTCAGCCGCGGTAAGCTGAGGCTCCAGAGCCGCATGCGGCTCTTCAGCCGCGGTAAGCTATGTTCTGCGGCTCCAGACTATTTTTCTTTAGTCAGTGGAAGAGGGGGCAAAATGGCTCTTTTGATAGTAAAGGTTGCCAACCCCAGTTCTAGATGCATTATGTCATCATGGAGTGAGGAAGAAGTCTGGCTCCATTTTCTCTACTCTCAAAGAATGCCTGATGATATCCTTTGGTACACCAACCTTTCTACGTATAATCAGTCTTTATTTATAGCAATGGAAGACAAAACCATAAACACCTTTGGGTATCTAGAGCTAGAAACCAGGGACTTAATTTCCCAAAACACTGGCATCTAATACTTCTACCGAAGGTGGTTGTCCTCAGCTGAGCAGTAGCAACAGCAGATCCCTTAATTTCTCTGTAGGTCAACTACCTCAGAGCAAGATTGCAAATGTAAAAGACAGTTCATTACATTAGTATACTATTTTAAAATGTGGAAATAGCATTAGCACCACAGATAAAATATTCTTGTTTCAAGAGAAAAAAAGCTTTAACATGGGGCTAAGTTTCCATATGGAGTGCAATCAGCACCCTTAAATAATAGCTAAGATGTCAGGTCTTTCAATCACAATGCAAAATAACCTACCATTGACTCTACAAATAAGAATCAAGCTGAAAGGCTTCTAGCAAGTTACCAGTGAATCACCAGAATCTGCTTCAGGCAAAGATATTATTCCTAAATTGTTGCCAGTGATATATAGCTTATGCATTTCTTATTGCTAATTTGCACTGGTTTCTCATACTCTAACAGATCATTATGTGAGCCACATAATTTGTACTGCTGCCAATAACTGTCTCAGAGGCAAGGCTCCTCAGTCTGACCATGCGAATGAATAGCAAGAGGGAGTTTTTCCCAACTGAAGCATTCTGAAGAGAAAATAAGTATAAAAGGCAACTACTGATGTATCAGACTAAAGAAAAACTCATGTGTTCTTAAGGCAGGTTACAAATAAAACATTGCCTTAATATGTGACATTGATCAGAACTTTCTCTCTTGGTCCTTTTACTTTACTGGATGTCCTTGTAATGCACAGTGGTCCAGCCTGTACTCAAAACTATCATCAACAAGCATATAGGCAGCTCTAGCAAAACTAAGCTATGCTATTGCAAATGAGAGGAAGAATGCACATGCATGCACACAAACAGTCTGAGGTTTCCTTTGATGCGCCTAACTGATTGATTGTATTTAACCCTCTTGGCTCTTTAGTAGGTCATTTGGTTGTGCAAAGCACAGTTTATACACTGGAAATAAAATGCACACGTTGCTCAGTAATAGGAGGCAAAAAGAAATTATCTAAAATTAATTGCCTTTGTCAATTTCCTAAAGCAAATTACGGAAATCTAAATCAACAAATGCTCATGACAAGAAGAACTGGTCACAAGTGGTGTTGCGATCACCATCACCTTGACCTTCCTTCCACAATTTCCTTCCTATATATTTATGAAGCTTATATCATTTAAAAAGTCCCTTCTTAGACTGGCTTCTAACATTAGGGCGCATGAAAGCTAGAGAATGGGATTCAACAATAGAATAACAGGACACGTTTCATCTCTGTAGGTGCACTCTTTTCTCTGTAAAAACATTACTTCACACAAACTAACAAACATTTGAGTTACCAAAAGATAAAAGAATAGAGATGACACTTAAGATGATTCTCGTTGAAGATATTGGCTACCCACTCACAACCTTTAAGACCAAATCCTTCATAGTTTACATTTACTCTGACATAGTCACACTAGATAATATTCAAGTGACAGAAGTAATGCAATAGTTTTTACTTTTTAAAGTTTTGCTTTTATTCCTAAAGAAAACAATTTTTTTCTGTGTCCACAGTGTCTTCTTGTTATATGGGTTTAAGGACTGTCTCCAAGGTGTTTGTCATAGAGAGAGACACATTCATTCTTTTAAACCTCAATATTTTGACATTACTCTAACTAGTTTCATCTTGTGGTCAATGACAATTACATAATCTACAATAAATCCATAAAACTCAAAAACACCTTAATTCTCTCATGCTTTTGTGAGTTTTTGATTCAACTTTTATGAGTCAATGTGTTCAGAATGGGATAGAATTTACGGAAGGTAATTGAAGATGGCACAGCTTTAAGAATTTTCAGAGCTTACAGTAAGAATAAGTATTAGTCCATTCCTAAACATGATGTGCTGTAATGTCTGCTGTTAACACCACAAAACATCTTAACTGGTAGATGCTCTTTTGACAGTTCATATGTATGAGGGGAATGAGTGTAGTATGTCAAAATGAGGGGTGGGGTGACTTCAATTTTAGTGGCTATTATTTTGTGTCTGATACCTGGTGATGCTACATTACATCATCTTGTGGTGACAGAATGCTACAAGAGGAAGACAATGGAAAGAGGAGATAGATCAGTGTAGGGTGGTGTTCTCACCCCCATTTCTAGAAATACTGTCGTTTAGACTGCTCCAGGACATAGAACGTTAAAATAAATAAAATTGGGAGATCAGGAGAAACTGAGATGTCAGATGCAACTAGAGTAATTTAAAGTCATCATGAAATGGATTAAAAACTGTCTGATAGGTCTCAAAATAGCATTGTAAATGGGGAATCATCAAGAGGGCATGCTTCTAGTAGGGTCCTGCAGGATCAGTGCTTGGCCCTACACTATTTAACATCTTTATCCATGACCTGGAAGAAAACAAAATCATCACTGATAAAGTTTGCATGTCACACAAAAACTGGGGGCGTGATAAACAATGAAGATGACAGGTCACTGACACAGAGCTTGATAAGCTGATTGCAAGTGACCAACATGTATTTCAATATAGCCACATGTAAGTCATCTAGGATGAAAGAATGCAGTCCATACATACAGGATGGGGGAGGGGGAGCATTCTGTCCTGGGAAGCAGTGACTGTGAAAGAGACTGGAGAATCATGGTGAAAAATCACCTAAATCCAGGTTCCTATTGTGATGCTGTGGTCAAAAGGACTAACACAATCTTTAGATGTATAAATGAAAGAATCTCAGAGTAGGTGGTTATATTACCTCTGTATTTGGCATTAGCGCAACCATTGCTGGCATACTGTGTCCAGTTCTATTGTTCACAGTTCAAGATGGATGTTGATACCTGGAAGAGGGTTCAGAGAAGAGCCATGAGAATGATTGAAGGATAAGAAAACCTGACACTGAACTCATGAAATCTCACTATCTATTAATCTTAAAGAGAAGGCTGAGAAGTGATTTGATCACAGCCTATAAATACTTATATGAAGAACAGAAATTTTATATAGGGCTCTTCAGTCTAACAGACCATGGTATAATAAAGACCCAATGGGCGGAAGTTGAAGCCAAACAAATTCACACTGGAAAGAGGATATAGATTTTTAACAGTGAGATTAATTAACCATTGGAACAATTAACCAAGGATTCTGGTGGATTCTTCATCAGTGGCAATCTTTAAATTAAGATTGGATGTTTTTCAAAAAGATATGCTCCAGTTCAAACAGGAATTCAGGGAAGCCCTATGGCCTGTTATATACCAATCAGACTACATGGTCACAATGGTCCCTTCTGGACTTAGAATACAAATTATGAAGAATTTAAGACACTTTAAAAAGATTACGTACAAAGGTATTCACCTGTCCTGTCTGGCAGCAGGGGAAGTGGTGAGACAGAAGGGAGAAGAGAACAGCATAAGACTAAATCTTCCTTTGGGGAAAACAGATAGGGAACTTGTAGCTGAGGCACCTCTTCTCAAGTCAGGTGCTGCCATTGCTCTGTAGCATGGCTTGGAATCACCAGAAACTCCTCAGCCAGAACACAGCTCCAATTGCTGCTCCCATTTCAGCTTCCCCTCCTTGGAGAATCCTCATTAGGCACAGAAGAGAGGGAGCAGAGATCCTCCAGACAGAGAGTAGCAGAGGAAAGGAGATGCATTCTTCATGTTCTTGATCACTTTAAGCCCTGGACGGGGCTCTGTTTTTGTTGCTGCTACATTTATTTTATGTATGTTATCTGTCTGAGACTTACCTGGGGTAGCTTTACCTTGTGGATGTGCAGGGTTGTTTAACTTCTAATTTTACCTAGAATGTTTTTTTTCCAGGAACTTTGTTTCTAATTTATTTAAAAATGTGAAGGTAAGAGTGTGGGCAGTAGTAGATGCACAACTTCTGGCCTTCTGACTGTCATAGTTTGCTTTCTGGAATAAGGACTCGGGGTTTGACAGGAACTACCTTTGAGCCCATTAGGCTCTCTCAGAAATTAGAAAACAAAATTGGTTGTTTAATGAACTGATAGTTACAGAAGCAATGCCATTAACGTGTTTGAGGGTTTTTTTTTCAAAAAATTTGTCACTATCTAGCTTCCTGCGTGGAGGGAAGTTAAACCAAAAGATTGACAGCTTGGCCAACAAAACTGCATTAGAGTAGTCGATGCTCATGGCAAAAAAAGTGATGAATTTTGAAGGATGAAAGCTAGATTGAGAGTTAAAAGAAACATTTGGATTCAAAATAACTGAAGATTTGACTATAATTTTCAGATATCAAAGGTACCATCCTCCTCTGCTTTAAATCCTCTGCTTTAAATATTTTGCTTGATATTTTATAAAAAATAGCCCATCCTTGAATTGCTATAAAATGGCTCCATTTTCTATTTGCTTCCCCACATTCAGTAAAGTTGCTATCAGCTCCACAGCATGAGCACCAAAGATCTGAATCTTCTTATAAATGTGTGGCATATGGGAATGTTGTCTATTTTTCCTTGCAGAGGAGATAACTTACTACAAATTCATGAGTTTTTCTTAAAAGCTTTCTTACATCATTCTTAATTTCTTTTTTATATTTATGTCAAAAATAATTTCATTTCCTATCACTCTGGATAAGTAGCATAAGTCACAATATGAAGCTTATGTTTACAAATATTTTAATATTTTGAGAGACATACCAAATTTAATTAAATAGTTCCACCTTTGAAGACACTACAATGTAAATAAACCAAATCCTCAGATTTATTAGTACTCATGCATTTCTTTTAAAACAGGCCATAAGTTTATTAAGATTATACAAACAGTGAAAAGGCATCAACATAAATTTACATATTTACTGGAAAACAAAATCAAAGTAGACACTCGGATTTGTATATATTTTGAGCCAATTTTCTCATTACTTCATAGCCACTAATATGCACATGTTAATGTTACATTACATAACTTACTCCTAAAAGCCAAGGAATGCTCCCACTGGGGGCTTCTGCATGTAACTACAAGAAATTGGGTAGTATCTAAAGTTTTATTTCCTACAAACATAAACTATAAAAATAAAAAGATAGCAGAATCAATATTTGACTCATGTGATATATAAATCTTGATATCAAAGAAACACTGAAAGCCCATATTTACAAATGATTTGTCCCAATGGCAAAATATACACGGTAACGTGTAGATGGCTTGAATATATTCCGGAGATACCTCACAGGCAGAGGCAGGAAGAAACAGTTTGTAAAGAAGGAAATTGTCTATTACTTCATGTCAGACCTAACAAATTCAGTTCAGTGCTCTAATTCACTAATCTCTAATTCAGTCAAAAAGAATAGTTCTGATCCATAGCACTTAATTGTAAAAGCAAACCCCAGTTCAGACAGCAGATTACTTAAAGCTGTAACTGCTGCAATGTGTGTGTCTGTCATAAATAATGAAAATGAACTGTTAGCAAATTTTGGCCTTTCATTTGAAACTAGCTAGCTGAAGTTATATAGTCACTTTATTCGCACTAATAAATACAAATGTTGTCTTGTAGTAAGCTTCTAATTAACACTTGAATAATGCCTGAGGTTCCAACATCCATTATATTATGTTTTGGTTTCCTGAGTGCTAAGAAGACCAACTTTGGGGGTTAATTTTATCTGCACAATTTTTGAACATGTTGTGCCCCATACTGTGGGCTGCACCATATAAACACGTAGCATATGCTTCTTTACTTGCATCTCCTCTCTGTGGTCTATACCCTTGTTACCATCTAATGCTCCAGTCAGACGTAGTATCTGTTTCATTAGGAGACAGGGATGCTTTTATGGTTAAGGCAGCACGCAATAACTCAAGCTATCTGGGACTAAGTTCAGGCCTTAACTGGCTTGTGTAGAATTGCATGGGTGCAAGTGAAGACAGCATCTGGTCCCTTGTGTGGTGTTCCATAATCACGCAGACAAAGTGCTTGACAGATCTTTTTGTTCAGTAACTAACTACCCACTGTCTGCATTACATAGCATGAGCCTGTTAAAAGGTACAGTTCTTCACACCTGGTTTCTATTACTCACTCTGCCACAGATCTCCTGTAGAGCAATTAGCTTAAAGGTGAATTTTCAGAGGCCCTTACTTTGGACAGTCAACAGAGTGTTTGACCAGCCAAGCTCTGGCCAAGCTCAGAAAATAGGTTTCAAAGCAGTTTTAAGCCACCTTTCTTACAAGAAATATTGTTTGCATCGTAGGGCATGCACAGGGGCTTCTGTGGGGCTAGAGGCACAAAGCAACATAGCCAGCCTACAGGGGAGGGTCCGTACACTGGGAGTATTCCCTGGGCCTCCAGTGCTCATGTCTCCTTTGTGGCCACACTACAGTGGCTTAGCTGAAGTAAAATGACCCAGAGAACTGTTGATGGTCAATTCAAGGGGAGATGGTTGGGCTCAGCCCTATCTGTGTTTTGGCTTTGTCTGTGGAGTCATGCAAATCAATCTTGGCAGTCTTGCCCAATATCTTTCTGCAACTGCCCATAATGAAGGCATTTGAGAAACTCAGAGCCATGATCACATGTAAAGAGACAGTAGTATGAAAAAACACATTTGGCCCTTCCTTGTACATGAACAGCTCCCACGTTTGCCTCTTTGTTGCCGCAATGCTTAATCAGCACCGTGAACCTGTACATTCCCTATTTGCTAGCCATAAGATTTACTGAATAGCAGCAGAGCAAGAACAGGGGAAAGATGTATGCCAGAAACACAGGTGAGTCGCAGTAGACTGCTGTGGAATTCTCTGTGATTTGCCTCCTGCAAATGGGTGTTGCCAAGCACAGAGATTGTCCTGTGCATTCAGGCATGCACACAGCAGTGGCTGGGGAGTCAGAAGTGCTTCAGCGTCCAATAAGCAACAACATTATCGAAACATGCGTGCACTCACACACGCTTCCTGCACTCACAGGAATGAAGGAAACCCTTCAAATATCATGTTAACATATCTTAATTAGTAATTTACATATACTAATGAAGCTTGTTCAGCCAGTGGTGGGTGATTTAAAGCAGGCTGTGTGTGTAGTTCATGATTCCAGTAAACACTCTGCAGGTCATAGAGATGGTTGGGAATATTTAAGCAATTGGAGGGATCTCCCATGCTGTTCAAAAATGTCATTGGGCTCACTACTTTGGAAGGAAAATTTTTCCAGCAAGATGGAACCGCTGGCCTTACCCCCCAAAAAAATCAGAGAGAGGATCCTGAGATCCATTTCCCCTAACAAAGGGGTGCAGAACCTGGAGCTTGGAAACAAGTGCCAAATAAGTGCATCTGAATGATTTAATAAGATTTTATATATAACCCTCTAAGACAATGCACTCTTTCCCAATGCCCACATCCCCTTCATACACATGCACCCCACAGTTACCATCATCTGCTAGCAGCTGGTTGAAAAAAGCCTATCCATTAAATTCACTCTCCATGAGCCCTCTTCACACTGTCCCTCTACCTTTTAATAAAACAGCTGCATAACAATAACCAGAAAGGCAGTCCTAAGTAAATTCTTCATGCATGGACCATGCTGTGGTCTATGTTAATGTCATGGAGGTTTGTCCATGTTTCTGCAAGAATAGATCAGGCCTGACAGGCAAGCTCCAGGTTGCTTAGAAAACTTTACTACTCCCAGACATAAGTTTTGAAAACACATTGACCTATTTTGCATCCCCAGTGGTCAGCAACCTGGGTAGTTGTGCTTGTGCAAGTTTATGAGACTTTGGACATTAAATGTTCTTGGAAGCAATTTCCTTATCAGTGAAATGGAGATAACACTTACCTACCTCACAGTGGTGTTGATGGCCTAATTCACTGAAGTTTATAAAGCACCTTGGAATCTTTAGATTGAATGCCCTGTATACTGAATTATCATCTCCCTTTGGGCAATGAGAGATAGACTCAATAGTACATTTTGCTTTACTGAGACACTACTGTGTTTTCTGACAACACTAATTTCCCTTCAAATTTAGCTAGTTTAATCTACGATTGACTCTAACCTCATCTTTTACCATCCTTTCATTCTGTTCACTGCAAGAATACTTGAATCTTCCATCTTTGTACATTTCCTCTATCTACATGAATGCACTGCAGCAATCTATGTAAAACACCTCTAATATTCCACTTATCACAATAAAGTATTTGGTAATAATTTACATGAAGGATACTATACATAAGTAAGTTGTATTTCTTCATGTGCTATATAAAAATATTACTCTTTTAGCTTAAATTGCATAATAGTACAGAACAGTAAGAATCACTTTCTTCTAACGCTGAATAAGGAACTTTATAGGGAAAACGGTTATTTTAAAAACTATTCACTCTCTTTCAGTTTTATTGTAGAACTTCTGCTTACAACTTCCCTTTGTGTCTCCTGCTAAAGATTTAAAGGATGATGTACACATATTCTCAGAGATACAAATTTAGGTAATTTCAGTTAAAAATCATACCCAGATCACAAATTCATCATAACTTACTTTCGTTTATTTCCCCAAATTTGAGGAAAAACTGATCATTTAATTTTTTTTCTAGTGCAATACAGTGGTTTTGCAGAACTCTGGAGCACAGTCCTATTAGCAATATTTGGCTCCAAAGACAAGTTAGGAAGGCTCTTATATTTTATAAGAGTTCTGAGGAATGTAATAAGCCTTATCACTAGGGCTTAGAGAATGTTAGTGTCTCAAATATTTTCATACAAGGATTTGGTACATGCAAGAGCCTTCTTACAGCCTGTCTGATTAAATACATTTCACCAAGCAACATGGCAAATATACAGTACAAACTAGTGTTCTTTCACTGAGGATATAATCAACTGACAATCTTTGTTTTTGGCCTTAACTTGTCAGCTCCAGTGGATATTATATTTAGTGGTGACTACTTTAAATACGACAAAGGACAAGCAATCTAAAACATCAGCCCAGAAGCTAATATGTAAATTAACAAATGCAATGGTTTTAAAGTAAGAATCCACCCAAGGGGAGAGCTTTTGAAAGTCTAGACTGAGTGTCTTAAGAAGGGAATGTTAATTAAACATCTGAACCACTGAAGCAAGGGTAGATATAAATTTAATATATTTTCAAAATGATTTGACATTGCAGGATCAGCAACAGATAAATTGGATAAATTAGGAATGGATAGCCTGCATGATAACACAATTAGTTAGGCCTTATGTCCTTGAGCATCAGTCAACTCCAGTATTTTTTGTCACAAACTGCACCTAATACATGGTAGCTGCGGGAGTTCTAATGTTGTAAAAGTGCAAGAAGCTTTGCTCACTTCTCACTTGCAATGCATACTATTAGAAAAGTTGAAATGAATACTGGTGATTGTCTGAGTACTCATGGGTAGTGTATATAATGGGTGAAATCATGGCCCCACTGAAGTCAACAGAGCTTTTCTAGTGACATCAGTGGGGTCAGGATTTCACCCTCTGAACCTGCAAACAACGAACAAAGCTTTATGCTTCCAACCACTAACATATTTGATTTTTTAAAGAGCATTCAGTGCCCTCTCTACCCCAATTGATTTTAAAGCAAAATAAGATTATTCTTATTATCCAAATACTCCAATTTTTTTTTAAGAACTTCTTAAAATATACAAAGACTTGAAGGTGGTACCAGACGGTACTAAAGCAATACTGCAAAATTCTCCTCAGCTTTGATCATTTACCTCATACACTTGGTATACTCAGCAGGATGAATGGAACTCAAGGCATTCAGCTATGAATATTGCAAGGGAGAGTAGTAGCTTATCAGACAGATTGATTCTTTTATATGCTCTCCAAATAAACTGCCCAAATCCTCCATTTTCATTGTTCTGACTCAAGCAAATTTAGGGTGGTGCACCCAAAGGGATTTTCAACACCATATTACTAAAATCCTAGCACCTTCTGCCTATAATTCTTTTTTTAGCTTTTGGTTGAGTAGGCCATTACCAAAATTGTGTATGCTGAATTTCATTTACTTGATGTGTAGTCTCATATGAGTTCAGTGCCACCAATTCTATGCACAGAAGTATTTATATAAAAGCTGATGCCATGATATGGTTCAAAGTTTATACACTTTTATTCTATATGCTTGTTTTTCTATTGAAATGTTTGAAATGTTTTTTGGTGAGTTTCTTTTTTTCAGAACATATCTTGCTATCCCGCACAGAAGAATAGTTAACTTGCTGAACAAACTTCTTCGGGAGTAGTCCGGGTTCTTGCCCATGTATTTTGTAGTGAGCAGGCAAGATCGGTCTCTTCGGACAGAACTCCTGCTACCTCCCTGGTCTTCTTCTTACCTCAAGCTATCAGTAGGCCCCTCCCACAGACTCTCTAGGTTCACCCTTCTTTCATGCCCAGAACTCACGAGTCTTGTCCTGGGAGTCCCCCAACAAGTACCATACAAAAAGTACTAACAACAAATTCTGCTCTCCTCAGGCTTGACTTTTCAGCACTCGTAAGTTTTCCCTGCTCTGTTCTTCAGCTGAACACCTCCCGAGACACTCTCTGGAAGTCTAGAACTTACTCTTTCATTAAAATTTCCTGCTTGCCTTCTGCTCCTGCGCACACACAGGAAGCCTTCCTTAAAGTGGGATCCTGTATCTGGAAAAAAGGGGGAAGCTCTGACAGCTCTCAGAAAGTCGATATCTCCCTGGATTAGAGGAAAGCTGCATGGCTTGGGGGCTGTAACCCTACTTCTTTAGCAAAGGCAGAAGGTATCTCCCCTTCACTCCCTCCAGAGAAACTAGGAGAAAACTCCTTACAGCTAAGATCACTGAATCATTAGGCAGACATCTATGAATTTCCCTCTCTATCTGGCATTACCTGGGTCTTTGGTTTTATTCAATCCTTCACTTAAGTCAGATTTACCTAAATAAGGGCTGAATAAAAACTGATCCAGGATTTGGCCCTCTATATATACAGAGTGGAATGCTATCTGAGTAACAGACTTAAACAAACATGAGAAAACCATCTGTCTTCCTGGCAGGTCACTCTGTCTGTTAATCATTAGTTATATGGTATCCCTAGCATATTGCAATCCTTTAGGTGAAATCCTAGGCTTTTGAAGCAGATAAATAAATGGCTTCTCAGAAGGACCTGGAAACACTTCACTATCAAAAGATATGCAGTGCAACTTTTGTATACATAAGAAAATATTTAAGTTGCTTGACAAAATGTAGTCACAACAATGCATGGATTTCTGTATAAAACTACAGGTATTTTGTATTACTTCCCCCATTTAGATAATCAGCAATAGCTTTTCCTTTCTTTTTCCTACTTCACAGATGTAAATGCAAAGTTACTAGTAACCCTCCATTTGGTTCCCTGTTATCGGTTTTCAGTATATGATACTGTATTTATTTGGTACCTGATTTTTTAATAAGCTACATAGTACTAAGCTGTCAAAGCATTTGTACCCCTTAGCTGAAATACAGTTTTATAATTAGTCAGAGTTTCACCATTTTATATATTTAGATGACATGCAATATGTATTTTCCTGGACCATAAAACAGTTTTAAAAATACATGTTGTAAGTATGCCACTAAAAAGGACACTGTAATACTGAAAACATTTGGTAATGAACATATGCATGTTTTTCGGTAAGTTGGAACCAGAATGAGAGGTCTCAAACTGTGAATATAAATTAGTAAACTCTACTATATACATTTATTCCACCACATCTCTTCCCTCCTTTCCTCACGGAGTTCTTTAATAGCTTTTGCATAACAAAGCATCCATATTTTAAAATGCAAATTCAAATTCAATTGAAGTAGTTCCTCTAGATAGAGCTGTATTTCCAACCACTGCAATACCACCTCTGAATAAATGCAATCTTTTACCAATGCAAATTAAAATCTGTTTTGACTACAGAAAACATTCTTCCCCTACCGGCAATATTAAAAAAAAAAATCTCAAATACTGCAAAACACACTTTAATGAAAAATGTAAATTGCATGTGAAAACTGCACTGGAAGAGCAAATGTTTTTTGTTCATTTGACTTCATCAGAGAAGTTTGTAAATAACCAAAATCCTTGCTTAATATTAAGATATATACAAGATCCAGTTTCTTTAAATTATTTTATTATTTATCTATTTGGTACCTTTATCCCCTACAAAGACAATACACCTAATGATTTCAATGGGACTTTTGCCCAGCTACAGACTTCATAATCAGTGTCTTGATTTCTAGGTATTGGGCTAAATCGTCAGCTGCTTTGGAGCAGGGCTCGGTGTGGCTGACATGCGGGGTGGCAAAGATTGCTGTAAACTGGGGTAGGCTGTGGCTCAACCAGCCCGAGAGGCAATTTAGAGCATCTTTTAGCCTGCTGTACCTTGTTCCACCTACCATAGCCTCCCAAAGGCAGTTATGCCAGAGAAGACTGTGGAGTACAATGCCCTCCATCACACTCGTATACCAAGGAGGGAGGGGTTCGTAGAAAGGAAACAATGGCTTTATACCAGAAGAGCATTTCTCCATGCCAGGGGAATCCTCAGTTTCCTGTTTAATGCTTTCTTAAAGTCCTTTGCTCTACAAAAGGGTCTTGGCATGGGCCAAAATCTGGCTAGCTCACCATCATTTACTGTGACTGTTTCTTGTGATTGTTTCCCATATTTTATCTTGTACCTGGATTACCCAATCTCTTCTTTCATAATAGTGTATATTACATGCCCAATTTCTCTCAGATGCATCAGTGCCACTGCATGGACCTCGATAATATAATCCTAGCACAAATGGAAGGAGCACAAATACTGACAAGATTAGAATTACCACTTTCTTTGCAACTCTCTATTTATATTTTATATATATACACACACACACACAACGTAATATATTATATATATAATATAATATAATGTAATAATATTATATAATATATATAATACATGTATATATAATATATAATGTCTTGTAATTCTGTAATATTGGCATTAATCTTTATAGGAAAACTCTCTCAAGCATGCCTTTACACCCCCGCCCACCCGACTTCAAAACAATTACATGGAGACTTGAACTCCTTATTTACTGTCATTAACCTTTTAAACAACACATGAGGTAATTAATTTTAAGTAGTTGATTTGGATCACTGAAATACCAGAATGTTGGATGCCATCTTCTTCATAAAATGTGGGGCTAGTTTAGCCTCATCCCTCACTTAAAGATGCCTGATCAATAAGTGGCAGTGACTCTTGTGAGAGCTATACCTACAGCTGATGAGAATATTTTGTCCAAAATTTGTATGTACAGTTGTTTCCATAAAGTATGATTGTGCAGTAGAAAGGTTCAGTCCCAATTCATTTCTTATGATAGACTGTTCATAAAAACATTATCACCATTCCCATGGGGATGATAAATTGGAACAGTATTTGCTACTAATAGTTAGTGTTGGTATTTCATGCAGCAGAAAAATTGGGATGTGGCAGTAGGTGGATGGGAGTGGGGAAGAGAGAGAAAGAGAGAGAAAGGAGCATTCCATGCTAGTGGCTAAAGTTCATCTTTGTTTCTGTCTGACCCACAAGAAAGGAGGAACAAAGTTCTAGCAGCCACACCGAGACTCCTTGAACCATCTGCCTGAGTATGTCAGAAAGAGTTTAATTAAACATTTTTGTCTCTTTCTAACTCTCTTCAAATACAGTAACACATATTTCCTAGGCATTGTTTTGGAGCTCAAACATACTTCCCTCTGTCCTCTATCACTCTCTTAAAGACAATAGAAAATCAAAACATTTCCCAAGTGCTGTTTGGGACTGTTCATTTTGCCTTCCTTAAGTGAATTCTGTCGTTCTCTTTGATTCTTTCTACAAAATATCAGCTAAGTACACCTGAAGGTAAAAACTTGAGTCATCCTGATCCACTCCTAGGAACTTTTCATTGTCATTGAGCACTGTACCTCTTCAAAGAAAAAAAACATTCAGATAAGTTATTTGCTCATACTGGGATAACTGGTTGAAACTTAACAGTCTGTGATATACAGGAAGTCAGAGGAGATGCTCTAAAGGCACCTCCTGGCCTAAAACTATGAATAAAAGTGGAACATGCAGGAAAATTTCTGCTGTGCCAGTTGATTGGCTGTAGATAAGGAAACAGCAACAACATGGAAAGAAAGCAGCCTCTCTGTTCAGTGCACCTCTATGCATGCTAAGGTACCATACCTACAGCTGAAATATTCAATCACAACCCATTTCTGCTTAAAAGCGCTTTATTGATACACCCCTTCCAATACAGCAAAAGACAATGAGCCTAGAAACTACAGCGCAACCTGTACAGGTCAGGACCTGATTGTGCTAGTTATTCTACAAGCACGCACACATACATGGTCTCCTCCCACCCCCCGCCCCCCCCCCCAAAAAAAAAAACAAGAAAAAAACAATTTGCAATTTAATTTAAGGGAATTTGAGTGAGCAAACAACAGGAGGAAAGGAGTGGGAGCATGAGAGTAACAGTCATAAGTTCACAGTCTGTCTATGCAGGTACTAATAAGGCTCCCATTGAAGTCAATGGCAAAACCTCCTTTAACTTCAATGGGAGGAGAATCATGGCTTGTTGCTAGTTTGATGTCATGTAGAAGTTTCAGATGCCGGGGGAATGGGGGGGGGAAGAGAGAGAGGGTGTTTTTTCTAAAATTGCTATCATCTGCTGTCTGATCTCTTGTTGCTACAAGTTCAGAAGTGAGTTTTGAGGAGGGGCATGAAGATGGGGAGGGTAGTGGCTTTACAGGCTTGATCATAGATGGCACTCTATCAGGGCTGGCATAAAAGAAAGTGTGAAGACGGTTGCAACAGAAGACAGGAGAGGCCCTAGCCATTTTGCTGGCCAGGGCAGAAAACATTTTTGGCACATACTACGCCCCACCCAGAAAGCGGCCAAGCTAAAATTTTCACAGAAGAGAAAGAAGGGGGTGGGAAGGAAGAATGTGATCCATAAAATCCACTGCACTAGGGCAGAGAGCTGTCTGAGGCCTGGTCTACACTTACCTTCAGGATTCGTCGACTTTGCTGCGTCTCTTCCGTACGCCGTCCACACTGTGCTGCGCCAACGGGAACAGCGTTCCCTTTGATGCAGCACTACGCTACTTACCAGGGTGGTTTTCCGACATCGACTGCCGGATCGACTGAGCGGGTTTACACAGACTGCTCAGTCAATTCAGACCAATCGATCTGACGGCAGCGAATTTGCCACCATCAGTGTGGACCCAGCCTAAGCTACTCAATGGAATATATCACAGAGAGGGAGCTGTCCTAAGCCCCAGATCTATCATGGAGATATAGGTGCCCCTGCAGCCTCTCTGCTAGCAATTCATAGCTGGGAACACCTCTCATGGAGCTCGTGAAGTCATACAAGTGTACATAGATACATACATACATAGGTGCCTATGTCAGTTTTTGTGTTAATTTGGCAGGCACCTACCTTATTCCACACAAAACAGCTGGAGGAGAAGTAGGGGTATGTTACCCACCTTACAACTTTTGCCAACTGGTCAGAGCACCCACCTGATATGAGAGAGGCCTGGTTCAATTTTCTTCTCTGTCTGAGAAGGGGAAAGGCAGGCGACCCCTTTTCAATTCCTCTCAGGAGTGTGTTTTCACTTTTGAGCTATGGGATAGTCTGATGAGGAGCTCCACCACTTCCCCCTGTTGAAGCTGTTGCACAGCATATAAATACTTAAAAAGGTCACAGGAGCAAGTGTCTCCCCACACCCAGGTAGGTGCCCTAACCAGCAGGTTATAGAGTCAGGCATGCACACCCACTGATTAAGTATTTATACACAGTGGAACAACTTCAATAAGAGGAGGGAAATGAACCTGGGTTTCCCACATCCCAGGTGGGTGCTCTAGTCGCTGGGCTAAAGGTAATAAGGTAGGCATCACCACCTCCTGACAGATTTTCTAAGGGATCTGATCCAGTAGATGCCTACCCTATTAGGCCTCAAATGCAAGATAGGCAGAAGACCACCTCTTTCCCAAGTTCACGGATCACTCTGGGGCTTAGGCAGGATATAGGCATCTGGACAGACAGAGTGAGGCAGCAGCGCACACACCCACAGGCAAAATAAATAAATAAATAAATAAAACAACTAAACAAACCCTTAGGCACTTAGGGAACTTTTACCATGGAAATTTAAGTGCCGAGTGAGTTTCGGAGCCTACAGGATTCAGCAGATGTTTCATGGACTGCTTTGGACTCTCATTAGTTTATGGAACTATTCATGTGAGCAAGAGTTTGAAACATATACCGAGTTTTGCAGTTATTTGACTAAGATAATGTATAGCACTAGATAAAAGATATACCCATAAACCTGCTTTTGAGTAGATAAAACAGGGGATTCAAGCAAGTGTTCCATATAATAGGGACTGATAAGAGTCCTATGTCTATAGCTTGTTCTTTAAGTTAGCTAAAAAAACAACACATCAGGCTGGAAGCTATTAGGTACAGAATGAAGAAATTCTGACTACAGAGTCAGCTGTGGTTGCATTAGAGGATGGAAGCATTAGTTGTGGCCTTAACACCATTGTGGTTTATACTGTAGGATTAGAAATGCATTTTAGAAGACACATGGTGACCTCTGTAACTTCTTATATGCATAAATTATTATGCATCATTGGCAGATTTTCTTACTGACATGATTTTCTTCTGGCATTAAGATTATATTGTTGCTTATGTTTTAGTGTATTTTATAGGGTGTATTTGTATGATATAAATCAACTTCCTGGTGCAAGAAGGCTCTTTGAATCGAAGTATAATTGTGCTGTAAAATATTAGTGATATCAGTTAATTATATATCTCTTGTAACAGCTTTTAAATAACAGATTTCAGCATATTATCAAACTTCATAAGATAAGGAAGAGAGGGGATGAAAGGAGATTCTGTTCTGGACTGACTTACCATTAAAAAGAGCATTCATCTAACTACATATGCACTTTTATATCTCCAATGAACCTGGAAGCCTAGAAAAGCAGTTTGGAAGCATTGCTTTCTATATTTGCTACTGTATCTATTGTATTTAACTGATCAAAATTTTATTGTGGGAATAAAAGTCTTATATTATACATATATTTATATATTATATATTTGTCTTATAAAAGTGATTCAGAATAGTCTGTGCTATGCATTAGTGAGAAAATAATGACTACAGCAATGAAATACACTTTCTAAATATAATCTGCTATAAGAATCTTTGATGACATTAGTTCCTGAAAGAGGTAGTGGCTAGTCCTTGAATTTGTTTGAGCTACACTCAGTGCAGGATCCAAGGATGGCAGAAGTGGCTCTACACCCCCTTTATGTCGGCTCATTCCAGGGAGTTATTCCAGATTTAGGGTATATCTACACTTCACCTGGAGGTGTAATTCCTATCTTAAGAAAATATACCCACACTAGCTTTGATTGAACTCACGTTCTAATAATAAGAGTGTACCTGAAGTGGTAGGAGCTGCAGAGGGGCTAGCCACTTTCTGAATATATATGTAGTGTCTCGGATGGGTAGGTACTGATGTAACTCAGGACAGAGTTTGTCCCAAAAGCTTTATATTGAATTAGTTCACATTGGTTTTAAGAGCCTTTATAAGCTCTTGAGGGCTTATTATTTCACCACTAAAAGTTGGCAAGGCAGCTTTGAAGGAAAACAGTGCCCTAAAATACTGAGATGCATAAAAAAAGCACCAGCATGATTGGCAATTTAAAACAAAAAACAATTAGTTACATATTATTCACCAGCATGGAAAAAATTATTCATGATTGGGCCCTTAGAAACCAATCTTGTACATTCTTCTGGACTGAATTTGCAAATTTCCAGAAAGGTATTCATAATATTGATTTATCCTAAAGAGTTTTCCTTTCTTGAAGTATGTGGGGCTTCTTAAAAGTTTCCCTCCACTATTCTCAGTTTCCAATTCTCTCTCACACACATACATGCACGAGTCCCTGCACTAGACCAACCAATCCTTTGTACTTAAATGTCTACACACAGCTCACTCCAGAGATGATCAATATCACTCTAAGCTTGGTCAGATGAGCACTCCAAAATAGCCAGCCATTCTGCCCTGTAGGCATATTCCAGGTCCCTTCCCACCCAGCAAACAAGGGAACGAGACTCAGATACCCACATGCTGTGCTGTCATTTGACCTTTCTGATGCCCTTTCTGTCATTCTTTTCACTATTATTTTATCATGCTATTCTGGAGCTTGCGGAAGATGCCAGGGACAGACAGACATGGAGACGAAAGTGCACAGGTACAGCATGAGCAGTGGCAGTACAAGTTTTCCAACAGTTGCCCCCACGATGTGCCTCTGACCCAAGCTGGATGGACCAACTGTACGAGGTAAAATGGTAGTTAAGGTTCAATGCCCATTTAATCCTTGGCCTTTTCGGTAAATCAGCTAACAAGTTGCTGATTTTGCAATGAAGACAGCTGCCCACTTAGACCAAAGAAGGGTCATGAGAAGATTAAAACCTTTTGTTACCACCAGCCTGGACATCATTTAAACTGGTGACCCTCTGGTGAAAAGTTTAATGGGTGGATTTTCAGAAATGCCTAAAGGAGTTATGCGCCCAACTTCCATTGATTTTCAATGGGAACTGGGTGACGAACTCAAGAGATTTACAAAAATCCCACCCTATGTCTGGGTGGCTCATATCTCAAGCCACCCAATTCAGTTGGGCCTTCCATCCTTTTGATTGTTTCTCCCCCACCAAGGCACTCATAAGACTGTTGGGCAGAACCACCAGCCAGGAAGACGAATAATGCTCTCAACAGCAGCAGAATTTGAGACCTTCTCCTCAGGCCTTTCTTTTATTATTCATAAGCAAAGGATTCCAAAACAAAAACAAACCACTCAGAGCAGCAGAGACCTACCCAGCTACTTAGCCTACTTTGGAGGGAGGACAAATAGTCAGTACCACTACAGCCATTTCCCCTCTGCCTTTATTAAATTTCCCTTCACACACAGTCATCCATGCAGCAGGCCACGGTCTGGTTAATTCCTCATGTCCTGGGCCTTATGGAGCATCTTTCTACAAGAATTCACAGCTTTCTATATCTACTGATAACAGGATAAAGAAATCCCCCAAGTCAGGGTTGCATCATTAATTTCCAAGGTTTTAGCTATTTATTAAGTTATTTATCATCCCCCTGCCAGTCAAAAAACAAAACAAAACCCTATCCCCCACAAACATAACCATTTTCCCTCTACCTAACATGTAAATCACCTCAGCTGAAGGTTTGCATTAAAGACACTTTATTTACTAATTAGTTCAGTAGTTACTTATTACACTGAAATTTAAATGTACTAATCAAATGTTTATTTTGTAATCATGTTACATTAATGCTAATTAGTGATGTATTTATTGCTTCTTGGATTACATTTAAATTTAAATGCTCCAGTCAAAAGTTTGACATTAGATTGCACCTAGCTAGTTAAGAAGGTACTAATGTATTGACTAATTTCAAATCCCATTACACCGGAATAAGTATTTTGTGTGTGTTAAAGTAGTTCTAAAGATACATTGTTTTTATACATTATTTAAAGCATGTGGTGACTGACCCTATGAATGTGATGATAGATATTTCTTATATAAAGGCTAAGATCATTTTTGTTTGCTTTCCTAATCTGACATTTCTTGTGCTCTAATGTAACTCATAATGAAGACACTTTATAAACTTTTTTTTTCAATCCATTTAGATAAATAAAATCGCTTGGAGTTTGTGAAACAGAAAAAGCTGTAAAATTACATAATGCCTAGAGAATTGTCTCTGAAGGAACTTCCTAGGAACCTTGTTATTAACAACTAAGATTGTTCATGTCTTGACACTGTACAAGAAAAGAGAATGACATGGTCCTGATGAAGAGGAGGCTACAATATAAAGAAACATAGGCAACAGGTATAAATACATAGTGTATGGCCTGATTCTGACCTCACTGGGGTAACTCCACAGACTTGAACAGGAGTTGCTATATACTGGTGCAACTATTATATTTCAGTAATGTTCAAAGAGCTTAATCAGGACTATGCCCAGTCCATACATCTAGTAAGACAAGGACCCTGACATGAAAAGCATATACTTTTATTTTAAGAGATGCTTTAAAAAACAGGATTAGCACACAGTAGGAGGAAGATAAAGGAAGAGGACAAAGGTAACAGCTATAAATCCTGGGTTTAGATCATCTATTTTATGCACAAATTGATGAGTCAGCTCCAATTATATTTAAATATATCTAAAATCTTTGCTTTTCCTTATTTGGAATTACTTTTATATTTCATGTATTATTTATTATGCTTATTAAGTATCAAATTCCTGCACATATAATTCTTCATTGCAGGGCTCCCTCTTGCTATACACGTGCACAATTTCTAGCAAAAATAAATCCTCGGTAGGGCTGGCTGGAGAAAACTATTACATTTTGTGACAATTTTGTAGTTTCAAAAATTTGGGTTTGTTCCGATGCAGAATAGAAATAAGACCCATAAAAAGTTCTCTGGAGGCAGGAAAACAAAAAGAAGAAGAAGAAGAAAAAAAACACGGGAGAGAGAGACTATCACTGATGGTTAGGGCACTCACCTGGGATGCAGAAGTCCCACGTTCAAGCCCCTGCTTTGAATAAGGCAGACCCAGAACTTGAAGGTTGGACTCCCACATCCCTGGTGAGTGTCCTAACTACGAGACTGTGTTTGCGCGCGAACGTGTGTATGTGTGTGCGTGCGCGCACGTGCGCTCTCTGCCCTACCCCACAAATCCTGGGCCAGAGAAATATTTTTGTCACAACAGATAGGTTTACATGAAAATTTTTAGCTTCAACAAAATGGCATTTTGACAGAAGAAAGTCATGTCTAAAATTTGTTGACCAGCTCTAATCCACAGTCCTTTGCTTTGTTTAATTCTTCTTTCCCACTACTGGAACTTGCAGGAGGGGACTGTCCCACATTCACCCAAGAATCAGTGATCACAATGATGGCACAGAAGGAGCGTGACATTAGTACCCCTTACTCCTAGAGGTACCAAAGTTCCAGACCTTAATATTCCAATTTTATAAAAGTTACCAAATTCAGGAATGTTTTTTCACTACATATGAATATTAAATTACATCATGAAGCATCTCTCTAAACTATTTGCCTAAAGGAAGTGACAAAGTATTTACATCTAAGTCATATGTGAAATTTCTTCAGGAAGCATAGAAATCTTCTCACTATGTTGATGACTATCTTGATGATGGATGGATGGATGTTATGACATGTCCTACACTTCGCTGTCAGCTAGAGTCAGAAGGTTCATTCACTTTTTAATAACTGTCAAGACTTCTACAATCACAGCCTCCAGTAGCCGGGATTTTATTATTACCATCATCATCTTACAGAACTGTTAGGCAACACATTGAAAAAATTATCAGACATCACAGTGTGACCTTCAAACATTTTATTTTCCTAGAAAACTGCAATAAAACAAAACTATTGCCAAGTTCTCCTTGCCCTAATAACCTGTTCAAATACTGCATCATCCAGAGATATACCTCTTGTGTTTTCATAAAACAAGTTGTCACTGGGCTTCACGCTGGCTGCCAAAATTTTTCATTTTACAGTAAATGGGGCCATAAATATTATCAGCTCAGCCTTTTAAAGACTCTTCTCTGAAATTTTGTTGATGCTGAAGAAATAATATTTTGCATTTATATAATGCCTTTCATCCCAAAGTGAGCTTTCAAGGTACATACAGGCAAGACTATTGAAACAGAGCCACCTCTGGGCAAAGGGGTTTAGTTAGCCAATGCATAGCACACCACACAACAGCTAGGGTAACTTTGGTCAAGAATAGCTGAACTAGCTGCTACCACCACCAAAAGTACCATGCTATCTTTAACATCCATGCAAAGCAGAGAGGACCTCAATTCTGAAAACCCATATGAAGTAAACCATTCAAATGAATGTGGATACATAGATAAATGGGTTACCTGTAATTAACTTTCCATTTACAAAGGATTAAATGAGGATTAGATGTTATTTGTAAGCATGTTACAGACATGTGTAGTACATTCATAGATAATAATACCTAAATCTTGTATAGCTTTTTTCATCCATAGGTCTGGAAGTGCTTACAAAGCAGGTCTATATCATTATACCCATTCTACAGCTGGGGAAACTGAGAGTTGAAATCAATTACCGTAGGTCTTGCCCAAGGTCACCCAGTGGACCAGTGACAGAGCTGGGAAGAGAACCCAGGCCTTCCAAGTTCCAGTCCAGTGCTCCATCTGATAAGTTGCCAAACGATTATAAACACATCACTAAAAAGCATTACAGATGGTTATAAACAACCTTTGGCTTTATTGGAATCTGTAACAACTGGTAACAATTGATTAAGTCTTTAATAAATATCTATTAATATATCATATTAATATTTTTAAAAATGGAACTTTAATATATAATATGACTTATAAAATGTATAGAATTGGAATCAATTGCTCCTACTCCTGAACCTAACATGAAATTAGTATAGTAATAGCAAAAAATAATGGGCCAGATTCTATCCTAAATCAGCTACCCAGATCACCAGCAAGAAGATGATTTCTGCAAGAGCCATGTTCCGAGGGACTATTGGTACAACTCAGCTGAAAGGGAGTTTGGTCAATTTGGCCAAGCAAGTGTCATGAGTACATGACTGAATAATGCTAGGGGACTGAAGAGTTAATGCTTTTGGAGCCAATTCCCCTACTAAGCATTCACAGTAACATGGCACTATTCTCAAATGATCAATGCAGGATTCTTGAGTGATGCAAAGCTGACTTCCCTCCTCTTCTGCATTTCCTCCTGTACAGCTATGTCAGGGGCTCAGCTGGCTGTTTTACTGGCTTTACACCAAGTGGGGATTCTCCCTGTTCAGGGACCCACAGGAAAAAAACCTCACAAGCAAGGCTGGTCTGCCTGTCTTGGTGATAAGAAGCCGACAGTTTAAATTCTCTAGTGTACACAGACAAGCATTTTGGTGTAGTGGGAGGGAGGGATGAGGATAGAAGTTTTAAAAATATCTGATTTGTCCCTGCAGTTTCCATCTGGTCTATTCATAAACCCAAGAGGGAAGGATGGTTCAATGGTTAGGGCACTAGCCAACTACTTGGGAGACCTGGGTTTAATTCCGTACTTTGCCACAGACTTTCTGTGTAATTTCGGGGAAGTCACTGAGCCTCACTTCCCCATCTGCAAAGTGTAGATCATAACACTGCCCTATTTCACTGGGGTGTGGTGAGAATGAACGCATTAAAAGTTGTTCTGCTTTCAGATACTACAGTAATGGGTGCCATATAAGTTCCTAAGATAAACAAAACTGAACTGACCTCTAGAAGTGGATTTACCAGCCAAAGTGCTAATGGATAAATGGGCCAGCAAGCTTCATCCGGCCAAGATGGAGGCTGTATCATAAGAATTTAATTACCTAGACAGAAGAATACAACGTTCCCTCCCCCCCTCACAAAAGAAAAAATGTTCAAAGGAACAGATGTAAGAATAGCTGGGCAATACATGTTCATTGGACACATGAATGCTAAGGTTTCAGTTCTATGGTAACATTCTCAGTGACACACACAGACAAATTTTGGTGGGAGGGAAGAGAGGAGGAAGTGGTATTTTAATAAACATCTTGGAGCTCCATTCTATCCTCTGCAGAAATAACCGATATAGGTAAGAGAAAACTTTTTTCAATGCACTTATTCCTTCCTCCCACCATCAGAAACATAGCTTGGTCTCAATAGAAGCTCCACCAGGAAAGCTGCCTGGGATCAGTGCTCATTCAAGCCATATGCCAGGTGGCCTGGCTCTGCTCTCTCCCTGCTCAGCCCATGACTACCAGCTCCACACTGCCCAGTGAAATAGAGGTTGTGCACTATGCTACCTCTCCACCCCCAAGAGGACATCATATAACATTGACCAACAACCTGGACTCTGCTGTGAGAACCAGGCAATAAGCCAATAAATCAAGTCCCTTATTTCCGTGAAGAGCTTTATAAAGCATAAATATATAGACCAAGTTCTCAGAGCTTTAGTCAATTAAGTCAATTGAAATGGGGGATATAGTTAAGGCATGAGCAGCTGCATAGCTATAAGGAAAGAGACCCAACTTACTGCTCTAACTGGAGGAGCAAACACCACTGAAGATAGAAAGAAGGGGAAAATAATGAAGTCTAGTGAACACTATGATTTGTGCACTACACTTTCTTTCTGTTCTTCTGGAAACTGTATCATATATCATAGCTAATTAATGTTACCTGTCAAAAGACCTTAACCATGAACTTGTTTCATTTGCTTTCAAGGTACGCTATATATCTGTTATACTTTGAATATAGTATCTGTTTATATATTGAACTGCTTTTTCTACAAGTATTCATTGTTAAGCAGAAACAAACAAGGGATTAACTAATTAACCTATTTACTGAATAACACCACATTTCTTTTATATACAAATGGTCACAGCTGATTATAAGAAGATTAAATAACTCTCCCCCTCTGACATTTTCTCCACACAGGAGTTTTGAATGCTTCCCCCCCACCACACATTCCCTTAAATGAGTAGCAAAAAGCTATTCAAAGTACAATATTTTTCTTTTCTTCAGCAGGTATTAACGTAATTGTGATTGTTTATAAAAGAGATATTAAATCTTCAATAACCTTTGGATCACTGACTTTTTGATTCTTCTTCAAAATCAGCTTCTCTTGCATGATATCAGAGATCTCTGATTACCAAAAGAGTAGGTCAGTCTTTTACTTCCTTGGAGAAGGTGGCCTTGCTTTCTTATCTACCAGTTTATTTCCAATCAATCTTATTTGTGTCAAAATACACGAAGAGGTCAATTCCTACCAGCATGGCCCTTTTAATTAAATACAGTATCTTACAAATTAAATCTTGCCTTGAATTTGATAATCTTGATTTTAGTTCTTTAAGCATTAACAGTTAATCTGAACACAAGACTACTCTTTCAGATCTAGCATAATCCTAATGCACATATTATAAATAACTCCAAGGAGGAAAAACAATAGTTGCCCCTTGGTTCTACAGTTCTCTTAATCACTAAGTGGTGGGAGTGAGAAGGGAAAAATCAGGGCTCAGCTTTTGCCCACTTGAGTGGAGAACATAAGCTCCATGATCAGGGGAATGAGATAAGATCTCCCTAGAAGAGAATATTGTATAGCTGCTCTCTTGAGAAATACATCCTGGCTCTACTTTCACACTCAGAGTGGGCAAAGCTAGAATAACTCCAGTATAATTACCTGATAACCACTGAAAGTAACACTGGCCTGGTGGGATCTTCTGCTGAACCTACTGAAGTGAATAGGAATAGGGCATTATTCTGAAAGTGGTAAATAAAATCTTAAATCTATATTATTTTCCAAGAGTATTTTGGTTCACCATTCAGAGCAAATTATTGATAGGATTAATGAAAATACCAAACAACAGGTATGGAAGAGTAAAGTCTTTCCTTGCCCATAGTTATTTTTATAATATGATTTGTATTATGGTTTTAAGATCAGTCAAGTAAAACATTAGTTATTGTTAGGGACACTGGTAGCTGCTACTATGTAAGAGCTGGAAATTCTCTTGACAAACACTTCTAGCATGGGTAAAGATTTCAGCAGGAACAGGTCTTCAGGGATTATATCTGCGCTGTCTTACCCGATATGGTTTCAGAGTAGCTGCTTTCTTAGATTCTCTTTATTCATGGTGAATTTTTCAACCTTCCCACTACCATGCACAAGTCTCTTTGTGGATAGAGTTTTATTCTTCAGACATAAAATTCAAGATAACAAAAAACAGTCCTACTGCCAGCCCAGAGGCCGTTCTCAGTGTTTCTCTCAAGACTAAAAGGAGGATATAACCTTCCCTTCAATCCCTCTGCTTTAGGGTTCACTGCAGGAGTCATGTGAACCTCCTCTATACCTGACCTCTCTCAGCTCTTTATAGTAAAAACCTGGTTGCTTCCCAGGTGGGTCTGATCAATGAATCAGGCTAGCCGGACTGAGACACCTGGTCCTTTAAAGGGCAGGTAATCCTGTTCTGGGACAAACTAGAACTGTTAGCTGACAAAAGTAACATCTTTGGTCCTAATCCTGCTCCCATTGAATTTAATGAAAATTTTACACTTAAACAGATGAGGGGTGGCTCTTTAGTGGGAAAAGATTCAGGCCCTTAATTTGTGCGGTAAGGAATAGTTACACATATTAAATCTAAGACAACCCTCGTATCATGGTGCAAAAACCTATAAATTCCAGATTAACTATTATTGCTGAACCTCGTCCTGTTTTCTCTAAGCTACCATAACTTCATAACAGTGTTTCTGAACTCTATTCCCTGGCTCTCACTTTTGGTGCCAGTTTCCTGCCTCTCCTATTGTGACAGTACCTATTTGCAGAAGGCCCATCAGCCACCTGTAGCAGTGGTGTCACCATACACTCCTCATCCCTCAGGTTATGCAATTCATTCGTTTCTGTTGTATTAACACTAGCTCATGTATTCTTTATTGATTTTGCATGTAACCCTTTCACAGGCTACACTACTGTGTCAAGCAGTGTGCCAGTATTTCGTATCTCCCCCGTAATGTGAATCCGTGCGTTTTAGGTGTATTTTTGTGCTATTAATTGTCTTTTGTGGAAGTCCTCATTATCAAAGGCTAGAGATGGTAATTAGATTCTGTGAAAAGAACAGCTCCAAAGCAGACTGCCATTATAAACCTCATTATAAATAGTTTCTTAGTACAGCATTAACACAAAGTACAACCACAACCTATATCTGAATTGAGGTCCCAAATCTCTCACATATTTTTAAAAGTAATATTTTTGGAAACAATGAATAGTGATTCAATGTTTCTGGCTTACTAGATATGATACTTTAGAAAAAATCTGAGGACAGATATGGGCATAATTAAAATGGGCAGGAAGGCTAAAAATAATGTGTCTCATTCAGCATTATATTACTCCAGTTCAATTTTATAGTAGTGAAATGAAGATGGAGTATTTTTAGGTCCATTTATAATTCAAGAATTAACATTTACACAGGTGGATAACCAAATTCCATAGCTGAGCAGGGACGAAAGGGCCACATTTAGGTTTCATAACACATTCATCACTGTGGAGTCTAAGTGCTTCATGCCATATGCTCATATGGGCTCTGATTCCATAAAGCATTTAAATGTTAAGTCAGTGGTACTATCTACATGGTTGAAGTTGAGCACAGGCTTACGTGCTTTGCTGAAATCAGGGTCTACATGGGCATATGGCATGAGGCACTCAGACGCCAGTGACGAATGTGGTATGAAACCTAAAGAGGTAGGAGAGAGAAAAGAATTAGATTTAATGCCTGATTGTGAAGTGTTACAAAAGTTTAGACTCCACACTCCATCAAAGAGTTAGAAGGGAGTACTTTATAATAAGTGTTGCGTCTTATTCCTTGTGTCTCATGCGGGCCGGACAAAGCACAATGATCAATATGATTGTAAGCAGAGTCGTTTATTGCAAAGTGAATACCATCTTATATATCATTTCATACAGCAAGTATATTGGTCACTCTGTCTCCACGCAGCCATTGATTGGTTAACGGCCACATGCATACACAGAGCACGAGCACAGCCTAATTCTCACAGGTTACTTGACATCTTACACGACCACCTACTTTATTATCTTGTTTACCGGCTATTCACAATGTGAGTAGCCAGATAGAGAGACGCCCATTGTCCTCGCCCAGCTCCTACTCCACACCTGGCGGTCTTATCTAAATCTTATGTCCTCGAGGCTTAGTGTTGTAACTCTCCATCCCAGACATCAAGGCAACATAGGGGTGATATATCCCCACAAATAAGGAAGGTGATTTTTTTTTTAAAGCCTTGTAAGATGAGGAGAAAATGTCATGGCAAGGAAATCTGCCAAAATTCAGCAAGCTCTCTTATTCCTCTCTCATTAATGAAATCTTATGGCTAATAGGAGATTGTATAGAAAGTAGAAGAATGAACAAAAACAAAATACTAAAATACATCCAGTGCACACTAGAATTCTGCAAACCCTGAAGCACAGAGCTCCACAAGAAGCTTATAAACTGAACCCTGAAAATTCAAATCAGAATAGTTAGCAATAAACCAAATAGTTATTTAGCAGTAAACCAAGCCAAGCAGAGATGGACCCCAGCCACACATTTCTGGGTTTAAATCAGAACTACCCCAAAATTTAAGTGGGTTTGCATCCAGCATTCCAAGTTCAGGCCCATTAGTAGAACCAACCTTCAAATTTCACCCAGGATCCCTAGTTGCTATAGAAGGGATTGTGTCTATTTTGGCCATTGTATTGAGCCAGCCTGCAATAGAAAAAGCTATTTGCTTAAACCAGCTGTACTACATACTGTGAGTCCACATCCTGCCTCCGCGTCCCCATATCCCATTTTAGGAGTGGTATAGTAGATAGTATAAAGCAGCTTCTCAAAGGGTAATGTCTACACGGTAATAAGTTACTCAGGGTTGGCCTGTGTCAGGGAACCTCCCCTATTATTGGTGCTCATCAAGCAATCACCTAACCCCTTCCCAGCTAGGTCTGAAAATCCTCTCTAGCAAATGCTGATGTTTTGTTTTGCCAGTGGGTGCCCTACCCTGGCTCTATGCCCTCCCTCTCCCCCCCTCCCACCCCGGATACGCAGGGGCAGAAGGCTGTGCCGGGACATGAACCCCATGCAAGCATTCCCGATCCTGCCCCTGCTGCCAGGAAGGGAGGTCCATGGGGCGGCAGGGCAGGAGGCAGCAGGCTGGGACTTGGGGCACGCAGTTTTCCAGTCACGGACCCCAAACCACTCCACCCCTTCCCCAGCCCTAACCTTAGCTTAGCCAGGCTGCTTCTGGGACTTACCTGCTGCCTGGCAGCCTGAAGTTGGAGGGAGTCTGGCTGGGAGCTGCAGCCACACATACTCGCTGAGGGAGCGACAAATTAATGCAGGCCCTTCAAGTGGGGTGGCCCAGCCCCCAAGTGAGCAGCAGGGACTGGCGGTGCAGTATGCTAATGCCCAGAGCGGCGACCAGCCTAACCCTAAGCCCTTAAACTGCTTTTTTGTTTTGTTACAGTGGGGGAGGGGCATGGTTTGGGAGTTGGGCCCCCCGGCTGGGTGCCACCCTGAGGATGCAGCAGAGGCCCCAGAGCCTGGGGTCAGAATGACTCAACCCTGCCCTGCAGGAGCAAGGAGGCATCACCCATGGAAACAACAATTCACAGCTGATTGATTTAACCTGGTTTAACCATGGCCGGGCAGGCGGAGCAAGACGAATTGCAGCCGCAGGCTGTGTGTGAAATAGCTGATCAGTGGATTCTGCCAGCTGCTATCACCCGGACCACCCCAGAGGGTGCTGAGCACCCATTCTTTTTTTCTGTGTGTGCTGGGCTCCCTCCGAACCCCCAAAGTTGGTGCCTATAATCTATCCTTAGGGGGCCCCGCCTCAGAACAGAGCTGGCTGGCCCCAGGCACCCTGGTCCTTAAAGGGGCAGACTGCCCTGTTACAGTGCCATTTGAGAGTAAACCTGAGGAACCTCAAACTAGATGTATGATCATCATCTGAGGCGCGAACACAATTGCCCCTAAATCCCAGGTCCCATATGAGTAGGTATGTCGCTCTTTGGGCGTGCTCTGCCCAACTCTTACGTGCACCTCTGGTTCTGTAAGGAGCTCACTTGCTACCGATGTAGTCTGAATGTAGTGTGCTGTGAACAGGGATGTTTAAGGAGACGAAATGAAGCTGGGATAACATTTAGATTGGAATCCATCTGCTGTTACAGATGACAATGCTGTATAAATATGTTATCATCCAATTATTTTTTAGGTTCCATTTCTGAGAAAAACGTGCACACCTCTCTTCCGATAAGCCTATCGTATCTAAACAATTTATTTTTTAAAAAGCTTAAATTCATGGATTCAGATAGTACTCAGAGATTACCACTGGCTATCAAGTTCCAGTCAGTAATAATGTGAATTCTTTTACTGAACTGCCATGTTATGTATGAGCTACAGTGCCCATTATATTTCATTCAGCTACATCCCCATCACTGAAATCAACTCAGTCAAATAATAGAGTGTCAGGTGGAGTGAATCTCAAAGCTCTCTCCACCTTTAGGCTCACTTCTCAGCTGTCAAAACATGAATTATCATTATCACGGTCAGAATTATCTTCTGAACCTGTAGAAGCATTTGTCTGCTTTCAGCATGTATTTCACTGTTAGTAAGAAAACTACGGTGAGGCAAGAAAGCACAAGTATGCACTCTAGCAGCAGAAAAACTACACATAAGAGACCGGTAATTTTGAGTGACAAAACACATATGCTAGAAATTCAGCACAAAAAAGAAAACCTGAACCAAAGTTTGATGAGCAATCTTCTCTTCTATTCAGTCTTTTTAATGAAAGCTCTCTTCATTCACCAGACTCAATTCTTGTGGTGTATTCTCTTCTCAACTCACTGGCAATCATTCCATAACATACACAAAGAACATGGCCTGCTAAGGTGTTAGTTTGGAGCTGTAGGGGTGGGAACTAAGCTACAGCTTTGCTGCTTTTTTGGTCTTCAGGGGCTGAGCAATGAGGCCGAGACCAATAAACAATCACAGATGAGAAAGATGTATCAAAAGTTTGGGATTGGATTCTACTCCCCTCTCTGGCCTCTATATCATTGCTCTGGAAGATTTAAGCAGCCATTTGCTGCACCTACTGTCATCATTTCCCACCTCTACACACCAAGTCAGGCCTTCAATAATAAAAATGCAGAGGAGCAGACATAAAATTTCTCTCGAAGAAGTGAAAAGGCAACAGAAAACACTACAGATGTTAATAACTACAGATGTTAAAAACACTACAGATGTTAATATGTCTCGTAAATGCATCACTGGAAGGTGGGGGTTCAGTATAAGACCCTAAAAATAAAAGACTAAGTCCTAGTTCACTGCATTTCTTGTAAATTCTCTTGGACTGGGGGAAAAAACAAACCAATTCATAGTGCATGCAGTTTTAAAAGGTTTGATATGACCTCAGTTTTAGTCACTGAAGAGTGAACTTGCACATCTGATGTGTGAAGAAGGAACACCCTGAGTTGCTCTCTTGAATTCCTGGAGTGGGCACAGCATGGCTGTTTATGACAAGTTTATGACAAAACTGACTATATTTATTGTGAGAGTTCAGAAACTACTTTTCTTTCCTTGCTAGTAACTCCCAGTGCTACCGAAAGCCGCAGGCCACTATACCATGCACAGGGCAAGGCCTAGTCACCATAAAACAAGAGGCAGCCTATTGATCATTTCATCACACTCAAAATAGGTTCAAATACTTAAGAATGACTATTACCCCACATGTCACTGTTCTGAAAACTTCCATGATTAGAGAGCTATATACGCAATTCCTACAACATACTGTGTTGCTTTTATTACATAAATACTTTATGTTTATAGTAAGAGGGATCAGAAGGAAGTTTATAGGAAGTTATTATGATGGGAACAGTGGCAGATGGTAGGTAAAAGGGCAGTATTCTAGCAAAATGGCATGCAGGGGATTCAGATACTGTTCATTTAATGTCTGTTCTTACAAACAGAATTATTCACTCATTCGGCTCTGTTGAAGAAATACAGTCAGAGAGCAGGAATTACTTAAAGTAATAAAGTTTTGATTTATTCACGTGTGTATAACAACTATTGTGTATTTCTGATAAGTGTTACAAGTGGTGCTTGAACATCAACAGAATTAGCATTTTAAAAATATTTTCTTTTAAAAAAATATTCTATTTAATCTACAGTTTAAAAGACACTCTCTCTAAATTTCCTCTATCTGGTATATTGTGTTTTCCATGGTAATACCATGAATTAACAACAGATCTGTGCCACAGAATCCTGGTTTTTAATTAAAAATACGAACGTTTCTAACCCCTAATAATTTCTAGGAAAGCTTTCCCAAAGGGAACCACGAGCAAACCAATGCAATGATGTCTGCCTAAGTTTGCAGACAACCTGAAACAATTGTTCTGGTGTTAATTTGAAATCTAATTCTGCAGATTTCAGTGTCAATACTGTTAATAATTTCACTTGAGATTCAAGCAGCTAACTGCTGTGTTTATCCCCAAAACCCAACTACCTCCAACTCCTTACTTGTTGCCAAAAGCCCTAACTGCCCCTTAGCCAAATGTCAAAGCCTTCAGCTCCCTCTCTGACATTTAATAATTCAGTTATTCATTTTCAGTATAACACTCTATAGCATATTGAAGATACATATGTTGATGCCATTCAGCTTAACTGGGGGCTTCTTTACTGAGTCTACTATATATTTTCATATTTAATTCACTGACAACCTCCATTTTTTATTTATCTAAAGCTGCCATATCATATGCTGTTTGCTGCATTGGAAAACTGCAGAAACCAGGGTTTCTTGTTTCTGAGGTGCAGTCCAGTTTCTTGTGTAGGAATAAAACCTTGCTTCTATCTTCTGCTTGTGACTATGAAAAGTCTTTTCAGTTTTGCTTCTCTTAGCTTCTAAACCAGCCCTCAGGAATAATTTCCCCTGGTACTTTATTTGAAATAAGAATTCCTGAAATTCCTGAATAAATATGTCCCTGAACTCAATATTAAATTGATAGTAATCTGAATTTTGCCCAAAATTTAGGTATAAAAGCATATTCCCATAATATAGGCATTCAGTGGTAGACATTCTACCCCACAGCTTTAGTCAGTGTAGTTAGCTTTAAATTCAGCTTTTACTAATTCATGGGGAGTCAAATATGATTTATTTTTGCTTAACCCAAACTGAATTTAGAGCTCATTAAATTGATTTCAATTAATATTAGTTAAGTGAGGCTGAAGGTGAAAGAGTTAAATCTATTATGGACATTAACTTCTTCCCCCGGAGGACAGTAAGGGCTACTGCTAATGAAACCTTAGATTACCCAGGCAGTCTCCAGCTCTTCTAGGAAAACATATGCCAGCTGGTCTGTACTTTTCCACATGCACCACACAAAATTACCATCATCCCAAAATGCAGTATTAACCCTGGTGCCCCAGAGACCCACACCAAGCAAATGTTAAAGGCAACAGCAATTCCGGATTTAAATTCCTCCTCAGAAAAATGAGCAGCACAATTTACTACACATTATTAGGGCTTGTCAATATGACCCCAGAATTCGGAGTACAGAGGTGTGAGCTGCAGCACGCACTAAGAGGACAAAGTTAACATACCTAACAAAGTTAGGCATCTTTTAGTTTGCACCCACAGCATCCACACAGGGGACTTGCAGTGATTCACACCCTTGGAGTTCAAACTGTGGGGTTGTGTATAGTGTCTCAGATTAAAAAGCTCCTGGAAACACCACTGGACAATTTACATGCTAAGATTTTGATTCTCATTGAATCAGAGAAGATGAGCTAACTGGGGCGGTAAAAACTAACTCGTGATGTGCTGTGTTTTAAGCACCTTTGAACATACATTCCTACTATCCTGGACTTCTTCTAGTATTTGGACAAGCACTCCGAAAACAAATTACATTTTTAACTCAAACATGTGCCCTTCAGGGTTCCTCTCTGTACCAAGAAATACAACCCATTTGAATACCTTTGCAACAGAAGATTAAATGGATCAAAACAAGTTACTCAGAATGGGAAAATAATTTTCAGACACTGAAAGTACTTATCTTCAAATCTTCTAAAAGAATAAACCCTAGTAGACACAAAAAAGAGTGGTTGTTAACCTTTTCCATACCATAATTCCATGTTACAATAGAAAAACCTTCCGTTTAACCATAAATAAAGGGGGAGGATTATCAGAGCCCCATTGAGATCCTGTGACATAAGATCACAGCTCTAAATTTTCATAAATCATGAATCAGTCCACAAGGAATCATAAGATTGACTTAAAGATTATATTTTTTTAAAAGAAATAAAATAAAATATTGGGTTCCTGTTATTTCTCTTGTAGTTTCCAAAACTTTAGGGCACATCTGGGTCATATTTCCAAGTCTTTCACCATAAGTATGAGATGTTTTTTTAAAGTGAGGTTTTATGTAATCCCATGACTCCAGGAACTGTGGCTTTAAAGAGAAACACCAGGAAGATGGCAATGCTGTACCACTGTGACCCTTTTAAACCATTTTTGGAACACAAAGTCAGCCTACAGCACAAATTAGAAAAGTTAAAAAGGATGGAGTAAAAAGCAAGTCAGTTATCCTCAGTACTCTTTCCCTACGCTTCCCTCCCCCCCCAACAACTCTTCCCTCCACCCCCTTTTCAAGAGCCACACCTTGTGCTGTTTAACTAGCATTAATATAGAAGCATGAGAGGTGACAATAAAGGTCAAAAGGTCTGTCATTTTGGAATGAGAACACGTCCAAGCTCTCATTCAGTCAGCGATCCGGAGGCTAAAGTTATGCAGTGGATTCTGGTTTCTATTTGTCTTTCATGTATGCATCTTTAAAATAAATGACTGTGGTTTGGGACCATATTCAGAGAGGATGTGTAAAATGGTGTAAATTAGACACATGGGGCCTGATCTGTGGTGTAAAACAGGCAGACAGCTACTGAGGAATTTCACTGCTGTAATGAGCGTTCCACCTTGAGCCTCTGGTATAGGGAATATGACCAAGGAAAAGGGAAGTGCTGGAGCACGTCTATACTTTGTTATTTTTGGATTTGTTGGGAGTGGGACATATAACCATGCCCCATCAAATACTCATGTAATGTAATTTATCTATAGGAAACATGCAATTTGCATGGATTATTGATATCCTGTCAGCACTACCATTCACAAGACTGCCTGAAAAACATTTACAAAATTAGGTTTGAATATTTAGTGCCTAAATCTCTCTGCATCTGAGAAGTTTGTAAAATACTGCCAGTCATTTTCATGGACTTTTAGTAAAACAATGCCCAGGTACAATCATTTTGACAAGTTATTATTGGTGACCTTCCAGGAGATGTTGTTACTGTTTTTCTTGCTTTTACCATACAACTTGATGTTCCATTTATCACTTCATTGACACCTACCCATATAAATACAAATATGTTGATTTATGCTGGAAAAAGTACCTTGGATGTGGAAACTTTAGTTACCATTAATCTGTAAATTGTTTATACAAATGAGTCAGCGAGGCGTAAAATAAACTCCTGAATGCCAGATGGCCATGGCATCTTTTTCCAGGTAGTGATTAACTGCAAGGACTCTGATTTAACTTAAAGTTTATACAGTTTCCCCTTGAAATAAATCTTTAAGTTATAATAATTCCCCTGCTGAACGATGTTCCATCTTAGATCTCAAGCCTTTTTATGAACATGAAGCCTCAAAACATTCCTTTGAGGTGTTCCTTACCTATCACATATTTAAGTTCTCAGGCAAATATTATCTGCATATCTAAGCACTAGTGTCATAGGTAGATATACCTCATTTTACAGATATGCAGAAGTGAAGAACTGAGATTAAAGGCAAAATGTTCTAGAGTCCAATAATTTTTATACTCCTTTGAGAAACCTCGGTGACTCAAATAGGATGCTAAAGAACCTCCAATAGACAGACAGTTTTAACTGACTTGCCTAAAGTCATAGCAAGTCTGTAGTAGAATGGAAATAGAACCCAAAGTTTGTCTTCTAGCAATGGGATTTGATTCCTGCTTGGATCTGCTCCATTTTCTGTGGATCCTAGCAGAGAGTCTCTGGAAACAAGTATCAGGTAGAGGGGTTGCAGTAACACAAGGTACCTGTACTTGTGGATCTCACTTGGCCAGGGAGCCCAACCACTGCATCTTATAAAAAGTGAGTGTAGCCACAGCATCCACTTCCAGTAGCACTTTGGGGAGTCGCATACACCAACTGAGGCTCACCTGCCCTGAGTAGAATGCACTAGCAAAGCAGCTGCCCCACACCTTCTCCCTTCTCTCATGCTAGTATGGATGTTTTGAACAATAAGGCATTGCTTCCTTCCTTTAGGAATGAAAAACTATTAAGAAAAGCCAGCCATGTTGTTTGTGTAATAGAATCATAGAGTTAGAAGGGACTGCAAGTGTCATCAAGTCTGCCAAGATGCCAAGATGCAGGATGTGTTGTGTCTAAACCATCCAAGACAGATAGCTATCCAGCCTCCTTTTGAAAACCTCCAGTGAAGAAACTTCCACAACCTTCCAAGGCAGTCTGTTCCATTGTCCTACTGTTCTCACAGTTAGGAAGTTTTTCCTGATATTTAATCTAAATATATTACGTTGATTCAACACATTAAGTCTGATGTACTGCATGACTCTAGCACTGAATAAAAGTCATGAAGAAACAACAGCTCTCACAGCTTTGTTTCGCTTTATGGTACTTCAATATTCATTTCTTTTTTAAAAGTAACCACAGCCTACCCAGAAGCGCAAATTCAGCAGTCACTTGCCTTCATCCATACTCATGCCCCATTGTACACCCCCCCACTCCCCGCCCCACACACATTCTAACAATTCCTGGTTTGGTGTCACTCCCATGAATTACATGGACCTGGTGATATCCCAATTCTAAACAAAACAAAAAAAAAGGCATGAGCTATTTTTCTTCTTAATTACATCTCTGTAAATCCACTAGTTTTAATCCATTTCAGCTGAATTCCTCTGGAATTTCTCCTGTGTGATTGTCCTATTGGCTTCACTGGGGCGGGAGGGAGTTTGCTTGAGGGTAGAATTAAGTGCCAGATTTCTGTGGCACAGCATAATTTACACTGTGCCATCCAAATAAATGCTGCAGGAGGAGAGTTAACAGTTTACATCTAGTAGTAAGTTTAGACATTTCCTATGAGTAACTGGGCATTTTTTTTCCTAAAAAGAGAATCTCTCTATCCTACTTATATTCAAAAAGGACAAATGTTTAGTTGCCTTTTAGAGTGAGCTCATCTGCTTATCTTTAATGCTTTCTACTGTTGCTCAAATTGTCCTGCTAATTTATTACGATAACAATTTGAGTGAATAAGGCCATTATTGTTCATTCTGTTTACTGTATAAATCATAAAGCTTTGTCTGAAACAAGGTAGATAGTTAACAAAATGTTTGCATCAGGCTCTGACTTAAAAAATAGTCAATGCAATTTTCACAATTTGTTCCATGAGCAAAAATGTTACAGTAATAGGCACAATGTTATCTTTTAAAAATAGAAATAAAATAAAAGCAACTGAATATATAGTTATGACAATGTAAGCCATATTTTATTCAGCAACAGAAAACTTTGGACATTTCCCTGCTATGATCAGCTTCCAACTCTATAGATTCTTATTATGACAAACAGTAACATAAGAACCCCTTCTTCCTCTAAGCCACTGTGAGGATTCGCTTGGACCAGATTCTGCCCAGATTTTATTCTGTATGGGGAAGAGAGGTGAAAGGTAAGGCGCAAGAAGTCTTCTTCCCCTGCTGCACCTCACATAAAGGCAAGACAGGATTCTTGTTACTGAACTCACCCACTTCTCTGAGTTCAGGGAAACTCAAGGACTGCTTCTTATTCCCTCTGCTCCTTTGAAATGTCCAGGATTGGACGGAAAATAAGGAGATAACTCAATACCCCCACCCAGCTATCAATCAGTCATAAAAGGAGCATAGCAGTGGGTATGCAACCGCTGTGCATTTGGGAGTCCCAGAAAGCTTTTCTTGGGGTGGGTTGGCTCTGCACTTCTCTCCCCCTCTCCATGCCTACAAGACACAACCAGCTCCTACATTGATTTACATGAGAGGGGTAAAATGACAATACTCATAGACTCATAGACTCATAGACTCATAGGTCAGAAGGGACCAATATGATCATCTAGTCTGACCTCCCGCACAAGGCAGGCCACAAAACCCTACCCCTACACATTTATAACAACCCCGAACCCATGACTGAGTTATTGAAATCCTCAAAAGTGAGATTTGAAGACCTCAAGCTGCAGGGAATCCACCAGCAAGCGACTCATGCCCCATGCTGCAGAGGAAGGCGAAAAACCTCCGTGGCCCCTGCCAATCCGCCCCGGAGGAA
Organism: Mesoclemmys tuberculata; assembly: GCA_007922155.1. Taxonomy (NCBI): domain Eukaryota; kingdom Metazoa; phylum Chordata; order Testudines; family Chelidae; genus Mesoclemmys; species Mesoclemmys tuberculata. Next base: position 27,023,840 of record ML675649.1, read on the forward strand.
AATTCCTTCCCGACCCCAAATATGGCGATCAGCTAAACCCTGAGCATGTGGGCAAGACTCACCAGCCAGCACCCAAAAAAGATTTCTCTGCAGTAACTCAGTTCCCATCCCATCCAGCATTCCCACAGACCATTGAGCAGACTTATCTGCCGATAATCCAAAATCAATTGCTCAAAGTAAACTATCCCATCATAACATCCCCTCCATATACTTATCAAGCTTAGTCTTAAAGCCAGATAAGTCATTTGCCCCCACTACTTCCCTCGGAAGGCTATTCCAGAACTTCACTCCCCTAATGGTTAGAAACCTTCGTCTAATTTCTAGTCTAAATTTCCTAATATCCAATTTGTACCCATTCGTCCTCGTGCCTATAATAGTACTAAACTTAAATAATTCTTCTCACTCCCTAACGTTAATCCCCCTGATATATTTATATAGAGCAAGCATATCCCATCAGAAGGGCTTTAGAAATCCGGAGTCCAAGATGTATTAACTCGTAGCAACTCAAAGGCCTTCATTGTTTTCTGATATTAAGTCACTCTGTCCTGTATTTGAAGGCTTTTCCGGGGAGGTGATATTCCAACCCCTTCCATGCCTAACCAGATAAGCACATATTGCAGTCAGGCATTCACACTCACTCACTCACACACAGCTTTCCGGTCTTCTGTGCTCCTACTCTTCCCCACACACATACTGGGGACATTCTTCTTCCAACTCATGTGGCGAAGGCAGCAGCAGGAGGAGCCTGATCTTGGGCGTGCTCAGGAGCAGCAGGAACTGTTAGGGGAGGAGGAGATGAGAAGCAACTTCTGCCCTAACCTGGTGCTGTGGAGCTCAGCAGCCATATGGAATGGGGGAGGGAGGGAAATGAACTACTTCCCTGAATTCAGAGGTGCTTGGTTGCAGCAGGGACCCAGAGGGGGAGGGAGGAAGTTTCCATTCCCCTGAACACAGTCCTGAAGAAGTCAGCAGGCATGAGTAACCAGACATTACATACAGACCTCTGAACAATCGTCAGATAATAGCAACCTGTAGTTCCTGTTGAGCTGGACCAGATTTGAATCGGAGACCTAGTAGTGAAAGGTTTTTACCCCATTTCCAGAGCCTTGGAGCCTTCAGCATCAGCCTTTTTAAAATTAGAATTTTTTCTCCCTCCTCATGGGGCAGAGCAAGGTTGTTGATTTTTTTTTTTTTTTTGAAAAATTTGTACCTGGGAGGAAGGGAGTCTTTTCAACATTTGAAACTAAATACATTTGAAATTAAATCCTGTAAAAAGTGTATGATTTCATGTAACAGTATCTAGGGCCCAGATTTGCTCTGCTTGGAGGAACTATACAGAAGGAGCTGTCCAAGTTCTTGCACTTATGCTAATGCAGAGGATGCAATGAAAGACAATGTCAGGGGATCTGTCCAGATGCTGAAATATGAAAACCATCAGCATGGGAGCAATGAGCCATAGTACAAAAAGCAGAAGCTGCATCAATCTAGTCAAGACTCAGAAGACTTTCTGCAGTCCACGTGAATACAAATATCCTACGTTATAGAACAGATCAATAATGGCCCAGCTTTTCCAACCATATAGTACAGCACTTCCATCCCAACATCCATCATCCTGAACATGCTAAATTCTATAATCTATCCAAGGTATACACTGCTGGCTTCAGCCAATAGTCACAGTCAAGAAATCCTGCAGTTTGTTTCTAAGGGAGGACTTCACTGGAAGCAATTGTCTGTCTTGTTTGTGAAGATCCATAAGGGAACTTTAAAGAATATTGTGGTCTGCATTGAGTCATTTTCTGATAAATTTGCCAGAATTCCACAGATGGTCTTATATGCTCATATGAGCAATTGAGAAAAGTCTTTAATAACTGATAAAGATTACGGATCAGATGATTGAACTCCAGCATTATAATTTCACACTATGGCCAAGAGAAAACAATGTATTTCATCTGACTTTCCAAATAAATCTTGAAACAACATAATTGACTATTTCACTGTGATCCACAGAGCTCAACGCAGTCCATCCTCCTTTCTATACAGATTTGAGATTCCATTACATCTTCCATATGCACCTGAGTTGGAATCTCTGCTATCCAGATACAGCCCATCCGTCTACTTTTGCCTAATCCTCTCTAGTAAAGTCAAAGACCACAGAGGAGCCTGTGCCTCAAACTAATCTAGAACAAAAACAAAATTAAATTAAAACCCCACCACCTATTTACCATGGAGTAGCAGAAGGACTTGATAGGTCTGTGGAATGTATTCCTTTTTCACTGTAATCTGGAATCTCCGAGACCCCTACAAGATTGAAGTTGTAATTATGATATAAAGGGTATCCCCATTAGTTGGATGGGGGGAGCATGAGTGCAACTTTCTTCATATTTAAAAGGGTTTTTTTTTTTTACAAATACAGTGTTCTAGTCATTTCGCTTTTAATTAATGGACGTTTTCTTACAAGTCTTTTGCAGTGAAGATTTTGTGACAGACAAGGTGCTACAGACTGCATCATTAACTTTGTCTCTGGCACAGTATGTTCTGCTAGACCAGGCAAAAATGGGGAAATTAATCTACCAGCTCCTCTTCAGTGAATTAACCTGGTTCTCTGAATACATCCTCAGTTTATGAATGAACATCCCAACTACAGAGTTCCAGAGAAAAACATTGTATTATACAAAACATGCAGTAAAATCCCTAACACAAGCCATGAAATGATGAGTTATCTCATTTCCAGATGGATTCCAATTTCTTGGATTGAAACAAGCAGAGAAGATTGGCTAGGAAAGAGAAATTCCATTTGTGAATACTGCTCCTCAACAGGAACCTGTATGCAGAGGAAATTGCCATAAATGTAGTGAAATGACTCCAAGATGAGAACGTTCAGTCTATAAAGAACCCTTATGCTGCCTATACATATCATTACAGTAATTAATATCTTTATATGCCATCGGCCTCTAGCAAGCTCCAAATACCAGTAGGTATCTACACTAATAAGAGTCTCTTTACAAAATCATAGAACAACTGACACGTGTATTGGTTTCTTGTCTCTCATTTCATAGGCTTGACAAGTAAAAAGCAGCAACAGTAAATCAAACTGAGGTTGCAGACACATTGGGCTTTCCTAAGGTATTCGTACATTTAATACTGCCAGCCACTCATGTACCTTCATGCTTTTGTCTTCAGTTAGTTATAACCTTCAGTTAAAATAATATCACTATGACTGCACAAGTGATATACTATTCTCAGTTAAACAAATAATATATGTGACAATTTGTGATTCTCATGGACACTAAGCTTGAATGTCAGACTCAGGGCTTGAATTATAGGATGCAGATTTACATTTACATTGCAGAATGACATTTACAGTACCATGGCAACCATCCTACACCCCACTTTCTCCCTCCTCCCCTCCAAAAGCATAGCTCCTAACCCAAATAGAGCTTCCTATAACCAGGAAAGAAACAAGCCCTGAAGACTTCATGAAGTCCACTAAGGCAGTTTGTTAACCTGGAAAGTGATGGGCACCCATACAGAGTCCTACAATAGAGAGAGAATGATTCTCTTTACCACTATCTTAAAATTATATGTTTCTGGAAATGTTAACTGTAGCCACTGGAATCTAAAGATATTAACTCTTACTATGTGTCAGGGATATTTCACTTCAAAAGCATTGACCCAAGTGATGTGACCAGGGCCTAGAAATAAAGTTCAGTTTCTTGGCAGCATGCATGTGTGTCAGACTCTCATTCCACATTGATGGGCAATATTCCATAACCTAGTTATCTGGTTGGTTTAGTGATATTCAGATATAGTCACTGTAACAGTAGGTGAGTGTAGACACTATTTTTGGTTTTATTTGACTATGTATACCATTGATATAGTCACTTATAATTTATGTTTAATGCTTACATTGGTGTCTTATTGGTCATCTTCCGAACTTTTACATAGTTGGTTAGAGGAAAACTTTAATAGTACTCAAAGTATTTTTATGGTGCAGTGTTGGGAAATGATATGTCCAATTATGTGAATAGTATTTTGTATTTCCTTGTATAGTGCACTAGAAATGTAGCTTATAATATCTCAGTATGCAGCAGAATAAGCTGTTGCTGTTCATATAATTTGTTTCAAACATCTCATATCCGTCAGGCTAAGATGTATTGTAATAAATGAAAAGTGTGTATTTTTGCTACATTTGTATTTAGTTTTCCTTTGCTATACATGCCAGCATCGCCCATCAAACTGATTCAGTGTTAATGAGCCTCAAAAAAAAAAAAGTCCTTCAGTCACTAACTCAGTAAACAGGAAAAAGCCCAACTATTCTTTATAAGCACAAATCCTCTGGACTGGCAGAAAGTGTTTTGTTTCTCAATAAAAAAGAAATTGTGCTTTAAGATTTTGATTTTTAGAATTCTAGAAATTCTTAATTCAGCCCCTATTCTGCAAGGAGTTATTCATGTACCTACCTCTACTTGTGTATAACTCTTTGAAGGATCAGGATCTTAAAATAGAAAACATGTTTCTATTACAGTTGCCTTGGTACCTGTGCAGAGCTCTAGGTACCTCCCCAACTTTAAAGATATATAATGAAAAATATAAAATTTTCAAAGGCTTTAGTTCAGCATCCCTCTTCCCCTCCAAACAGGTTTTCCAGTTAATAGAGACGCCCACAAAAACTATATCCCTCATTCCAATGTGTGTTGACTGATTGGTCACTAGTCACATGACATTGTTTCTTCTCCCTGAATGGATGACTTTGACTTTTCAAATAGAAGGATAATGACAATTAGCAAATATTCTTGTTCGTGCATCAATATTCCATCTACGGAGACTTTAGATTTAGAACTAAAAAGCCTCTGACACTGACTGTTGAAATCTCTCTTTTCTTGTCAGGGCCTGGTCTAGACACCAGAGAGAAAGCTACAGATAGACACAGTTGCCTTCAAATGCCTTCCGCCCCTCCAAGCAGCTATGGCTACGAATTTCTCCAGTGCTCTCAGATGACAGAAAGTTCATTTTCAGAGCTATCACGCCAATCACAAAAGAGGATTTGAAAACAAATCTACTGTAGAAGACAAAATTGAATTATTATATTGAGGCCAATGAAGCAAAATGGTGCAGAAAAGCATCCAGAAAGCTTATGTTTGGGAATCATGGGAGAGCCTCGTTTCAGCCGGAATAATGGGAAAGCCTCGTTTCAGCATCATTATACTACAGGCACATAAATAATAGCTGGAAGAAATTCCCTATTGGAATAATGCATAGTGGTTTTAAAGTAGGTTAAATAGTTAACAGCTGCAGCAGATTTTCCATGAGTATGCACATTTTTATGTCTGTGTTTCCTCACAGGACATTTTCAATTACAAACTACATAACTCCTGCAGTTGGAAATATGTATTTTTTGGAAGAGTAGATTCATTTTGGGGGCTACAAAACTGAGATGAGTTGTGTGCTGCATCGTTACATTTGCTGCCAGTTTGGAATTGGTAATTCCACCTCCCACTCCACCTCCATCATGTTTTGTATCTAGAAGGGGAAAAACACTTACAAGATGTTTGAACAGTAGCATCCTGATCCTGCAAGAATCAGCACACAGACAGAGCTACTAACCCACAAAGAGCCCCACACAAGCCATATGTTCCATGTAGGAGTCCTTCCTCATGGTTCTCTTTCCAGGATTAGGGCCTAAACTAGTGAAAGTTACCTGTTAATCACAGAGGATTGATGAGAGCTCTATAAATAGGACCACAGAAATTATTAAACTGAAGAGAATTTTAACTTTTTAAGTTGCTAATTTGAAACTGATTTCCACACACAAAAGGCTAATGCAATAATAAATGGAGCCATAACATATGACCTCTAATTAAAAAGGAATTGCATGTGGTAAAAAAAAAGTGTAAAAAGCTACTGTTAAGTGAATCCATTTATTTTCAAAGTCTTAATAATAGTATCACTAAGTGATCTATTGATTTGCAAGCATATGCATTTAAAAACCCTCTATTATGTTCTGTTCATGAAACCACAGGGCTGGAGTCTCTAATCTTAAAAACAGAAGAGTTCTCACACCAAAGAAGTATTCACCTTAACAAGGATGAGGTGAAAATATGTATTGCATGCCCTTTATACAGCTTCCTTCTTCATTTTCTTTGAGCAACATTTCTTGGATTTAACATTTAGACCAGGGAAGGTTTTCCCTGTGAGGGGTAAGAAACGTCCTAATAAAGTTCTCTACTGCTTTAGGATTTTTTTAAAAATTATTTTTAATTACTTAAAGCACTTAGGATGATACTTGCCTATAGTCTTCATTTTCTGCTTAAATGTGTAGTTTAATAGAATACATTCACTTATATTTATGCTTTTGTAATATGTTATTAAAGGGAGTCACAGGCTGTGCGGCATGCCTTAGTTAATATTGCTAATGTAACTTTAATGTCTTCTTTTTTTTTAATTTCAGCCTTAAGATCCCATTCTCTTGCTTAAAAAAAAAAAAAAAAAAAAATCTAATACTTAGTAGGGCTGTTTTTCAAACATGATACCAGTGGTAATGTGAGTGCAGACCTCAAGTAAGATTTAGCCCTGTCAAAGCCCCCTCCCCCATTACGTGTCACTCAACAGATCCCAGCTCCCTCTAACATTTAGTGCATTCTAGTAGGAAAGGAGAGCAGTTGGTAATCTGCGATCTCTCCACCCTCAGCCCCCCTCCCCAGAGACACACAGACATTTTCAGAAGGTGCAGCTGGTTTTCTCCACAACTTCTGGATCGTTGGAAGCTTTTGGTAGCAGCAGGAGTACAGAAACTCCTTCCATTAGCACCATTCATTAGCCGTATGCATTCGGGGGCATTTCAGGCAAAGAACCTTATGGGCTGAGAAAGGAAGTGGCTGTTAGGATATTAGAGGTCTAATAACAAGAATGGGAGGGATGCTGTATGAAAAGGCAACCCTCCTCCCTCCTCAAAATCCTTACACCGTTTTCCTGGAATGGTGTACGTGGCCATGGAGAACATGCATCCACTGTTCCCAAAAGTGATAGGATGGAGAGCAGGCCAGCTAGCTGCCCTTTGTGGACACTGGAAATGTTTTAAGATTACAAGACATCAGGGCCATGCCCTGTCCAAAAGACCAATAACAGCAAATGAAAAGGGGAGTCAGTCAAGCTGTCCTGAAGTATCTCAAGACACACTGTTAAGAAGCAGGGCAAAAAAAATTTGAAAAAGAAAAAAAAAATCAATTCTATACTTAGATTTCACCAACCAATCAAATGTAAACTCCTCATGCACTATAAGCAGCCTTGACATGGAGTCACAGACAGTCCCCTTCAGTACTGCAATCTATCTTGCCACTCAGGTAAGCATACCTTTGTGACAGATGGTCCCTTACACCACGGATCACAGCAATATTCAGGTTACTCCACAACCTAAAGGACGAGTCACTGACCCCAGGTCATGTGCACTTTAGATCTCACACCAAAGACAAGGACAACACTTACAGCCAATCCTATCACAAACTATCTAAAGATTTATTATATAGGAAAAGGAAACAAGCATTATTTACAAGGCTAAAAACAGGTGAACATACACACAAATGAGTTACAATCTCAATTTTCAAAAGGCAATAGAAGCTTCTATAATAAGTAAGCTCGATATGTCCTTTAGGGCTCACCTAGGATACGCACCAGAGTTGTTGCTTATGCCTAGTAAGCTTTGTTCCTCAGAGTTGAAGCAGTACAGAGATACAGTTCCTCCTTGTTAGAGGTTTTTATTCCTCCCCCTCCTCCCCTTTTACTCTGAGCTGCAAATTCAGCTGATGGGAGGAATTCACCTGCATGATGTATCTTTGTATGCAGTAAGAGCCAAAGTATTTTGTCCTATTCAATCTTCCACAATAGTTCATCTGGTTTTGATTGGTCTTTCCTATTCGGCAGGGCATAACACCTTCTGTTGGAAACCAGCATTTCATTCCAGGTAATGTCTCTTCTGTCTGGTGTTTTACACAGTTACTGAGGCTTACAATACAAATGCTCAATATTATTTTATTTTATGGGATACCGAGGTTATAAGTGAGATTAATGCATGCAGCAATTTACCAGCATTCAATAAAGAATACTAAACACATGGTAGTGAAGTGAATTAATGATCTGTAGAGAGTTGCTCACATCAATTTCCACCATCAGTGACTACCTATTTTAATGATACTAACAAACAGGTGAGTCACGCTGTGTCCTTTTCAGTGTTTAGTTGAGACATGGGGACCTTGGCATAAGCTGGCAGCTGGCCTGCCATGTCACAGAGACCATCACATTTATGAATAGCGGAGTTATGAGGGGAGTGGTGTCCAAGGGCATATAGGTATCCTGTTATCGGCTTTCCATGAGAGCAAGAAAGGGAAGATTCAGCTGAGAGGGACTTCCTTCTTCATCACATGGCTATTTCAGACTAAGACAACCAGGGAAGGAATAGGTCTGCAAGCTGAAATCTTTTCATAGATAATGGCCTGCCATCAGTCTTGACACTATTAAAGAGTGGAGACTTCAGCTTGAGCACATCTGCTGACTGCTGCTATGGGATGTGGTAGAACAGTATGCTGAAAGCAGGCAATCTCTCAAATAGGGAGGTCTCAAGTCATGTAGGACTTTACAGATCAAAACCAACATGTTAAAATCTACTTGGAAACCAAGAGCTCCAATGTTTAGCCCTCATGAAGGGGGTGGATAACGTTTAAGTAGCAGCTACATTCAGCCTGACGGTGAAATCTTGGCCCCCTTGAAAACCATGGAAATTTTGCATTGACTTCAGTGGGACCAGAATTTCAGCCTGTAAGTTTTATCCTAGCATATCATTTAAATATGCTTAGTGCACTTTTATGAAAACATTTAAATCAGCAATTCTATAATGGTTCAAGTACTGCCTTCTTAAAAAAATGGTAGTGAAGTGAATTAATGATCCTTAGAAAGTTGCGCACATCGATTTCCATCATCAGCAACAACATTTGTGGGGTGCTTCAGCATCCCATAAAAATCCTGCACAAAGAAGCATAAAGTAACTTAAACAAGCCATGAGACACAAGGAACTCTGAGCCAAAAAGGCACTTAGCAACAAGACGCTTCCAGATCACATTGTGACCAAAGCCAGGTTCAGAGAGAAAACTGGGGAGAAGGCTCACAGGCTCTGCAGATGGTGCAATTGGATCAGATCCCTGCAACACAGTTAGAAGTCTGTCAAAAGGTGTATGGGTGACACATAAATGGTCCTGAACCTCAAAGAGGTTGCACAACATTCAGGATATTATGTACCAGTACTCATGGCACAGGATTTGTCCTCTTAAACTTGTCCTTTGGAGTCTTACCTGTACGACAATATACTAATATTAGATAGAAGCAGTTAAACCTAGCAGTGAAAATAAACAAAGAAAAAAATAGTCTATTAAGAGTGTACTTTCTTGGAGCTGTTCTGCTGGTATTTCCACAATGTGTGTCCATCCCATCTATTCTATCACTCGGGTATCAAAGAGTTTGTCTACACCGTCACTATGGGGTGTGACTGCAGCTCACTTAGATGTGTCTGAACTAGCTTTAATTTAGCTAGCACAGGTACCAGAACAGTGAAGCCACAGCAGTAGGGATTAGCTGCCCAAGTAAGTACCCAGTGTCCTGTGCTGAAGCTCAAGCGTCCATGGCTTCAAAGCTATCAATACTTCAGCAAGCTAGACTAAAGGCAGCTCATATACATCCTCAGGTGCCGGAAGCGTACACTCCTACTGCAGTGTAGATCAACTCTAGGTACCATAATTTGGGGAGTAGAACTTGGTGCAATATTAATATTTCCACTATTTTGATCACATTGAACCAAACACCGAGGTCCTGAGGCTCCATTGCCTTGCACCTTCTGCAGTCATTGACACGTGTATAGTGAAGAGAAAGTCTATGTAAAACCCCACCAGCTCAGAATGGCAATATTTACACCCCTTTCCATGGGTCTGTATAACTGCATAAGGTGGAAGGTTCTCTATACCACCTGGGGGACAACTGGTATAAAACAAGACTTTCACTGTCACTGAAGGCAAAATTTGGCCTAACATATTTACATAATATCTTCCTCATATTTCTTTGTTACCTGCAAATCACTGATTACATTGCCCTCCACACAAAGCTATCTCTCATTTGTACTTAGTGATGTAGACCCTCACAAGGTTGATTAGTTTAATTTAGTATTCAGACATCTGGGGGCAGATTCTTGCCCTCTGTTACACAAGTCCAACAACTCAAGATTTACGTCAACATAATCAAGCAATATTGGCCCATCATGAGTAGCTCAAATTTTTCCAAGCCTCTTTGGTCTCTAAATTGATCAGGAAGCCTTGTGAGAAAGAACATGCTTTCTTGGGACATTCCCAATAATAGTTGCTTTAACAACAAAATAGGATAAGACAGATCATAAACCTGATTCTCTTATCACTTACCACCACATAACATCACTAAAAATCAATAGAATTACACACACACAATCAAAATCAGCATAAATGAAAATAGAATGAGACCCATAGCCACATTCAGAATGTTTCATCTTCTAAAATTTTGGTTGCTAAGCAGCATAGACATACTTAAACATATAACAAAGGCTATTTCAAACTAGAAAGAATACTTTGGATTGGGCTTGGTTTGTACCATTCTCACATACGCACAACCAGCTCACCCATCCTTACTTTACAGATGAGAGGATTTGTGGACTGCACCATGGGCAACATTGGAGCTTTTTTTTTTCTCCCAATATATCAGACACGCCAATGCATTAAGAAAAAAGTGTAGAAAATGAAGTTACATAAAACCCTCAATAGCAATATGCAATTATGCTTCACATGTTTCTCAGCAACATTTTCTCTGCTAATCCAATAAAAAGGCACAGTTGCATTAGTGACACACTCACATCAGAATATTCTTATATTACTCTGGCTACATAAAGTACTTATACGTAAGTGCCTCATATTTGTCATGGAACTTCTGACAGGAGACTGTTTAAGACCCTTTTCATGTGAATGCAGCATTTTCTACTGTTCTCAGTACTGTTCCCATCAGCAACTGACTGTTTAATTGAAAAATTTCCAGGTCAGTAAGGACCATGAAATCTGGATGATTACACGGATCTTGACAAGCATATGTCTTCAGTTATTTCAAGAGAGCATTCTTCATAAAGACAGCAAGTATCTACAGCACCATGTGCAACTGGTTATAGCTCTCAGATGCTCAGTTAAGTGTTGTAAAAAAGAAAAAAAATTATTCTAGAACTGATTTGCTTTACAGCATCTATTAAATCAAACCTTTCTTCTTTAAAGGAATAATTCTGAGAATAACTAAAAGAAAATTGACAGCAAAAAGAAAAAATAGTTTGTTTTAGACTGCCCAAATATAAGACTACCTAAATGACAATCTCATCCACAAATATTTAAGGACACAAAATTATGCCTGCGGTTATTTTTAGCCGCAAATTGTGAGCATAACAAAGGAGACCAGATTTTAAAACTAATTAAAAAATGTCCAGAAATGAAAGGCTAGCCACCCAGAAGCATCTAAATTTGAATTATTTTTCCCTTCTATCTTTTGAATTAGGCTTTGTCTACCTAGACACAAATGTAATTTTCATGACTCTGACTAACCTGTACTAAATTAAGCACCCTTCAATCTTGCAGACAGTCAAGGAATACCACCCTAATGGAATTTCCTCCCTGGGGAATGTGGGTACATAGTAATAGATAAACTAATCAATAGATCCATAACACCTGAGCACAGATTAACAGCTACAGTTGAGACAGCCAGGCTGTGGGAGGTGCTGCAGCTGTGTGGCAGCCAATAAGGAAAATTATGGGAGAGGGACTGGGGAGCATATAGACAGTTCTCTGAGGAAAGAACCTTGCAACATGGAGGAACAATAGTAACCCTTCCATCTGAGCTCTTCCTAACAAGGTGCTCTGCTGGTGCATGGGTATCAAGACTAAAATGGAAATATTTCTGTACTTCCCATTCATCAATTTACAGCCCCTGCTCATAGGTGCCATTGACTGACTGTTCCAGAGCCTTGACTCTCAATGTCTCTTGCCCCTCCATTGGCGGCTAGCACTTTCAAGTGGCTGGCTAATAATACACAGACTAGGGAGGGCAAGAGAGACTGGGGAACAGGCGGTTCATCTTCAAAACACATAGCAAAAGGCCTGCTGTACCAGTAAGACAGCTGTGATTTTGGCAGTTTTTACCCTAATGCAAGGGGAGCTCCTGAAAACACGGTGTCCCCTGGGGCATATTTCCAGAGCTCTCAATGCACAGAGGCAACATACCTGCTGAAACCCCCCTACAGAGGGTACAGTTTGCACTCCCCTCCGTAGCCAGCCAGAGCTCTAGGCCAGTGCAAGGGGAGGTCAAGGCAGGACATATCTCTGCTCCTCTCCAATGGTTGATGTGACTTGCACTCAGAGCAGTTGATGATAGTATAATCCTGTTGCATTTTTTCCTATAGCATTAATTTTTTTTCCTTCTTAACTATAACTAATGACTGTAGAGACAGTTCACTGTGGCTGGCCCTTGTGCAGGGCTGCAATGAGTGGGGAAGGCTCCTGGCACTTTTCCCTGCCACCGTAGACTCATAGTCATCTTCACTATGTCCTTAGAAGGTAGGCAAAGATCATCTTGACTGTTTTCCAGCCAGAGAAACTGAGGTGCTGAGAAGTTTGAGTGATCAGTGTCAGGCCACACAAAGAGGGTCAGTATCAGAGCTGGCATTCAGACACTGGAGCCCCTGCTTTTGAATCCTGCCTGAGACTGGAGATGTGGTTCTCAGCCCTGCCCACTGATCCTTGTTTCTCTCTGGTGTCTTCTGCCTGATATCAACAAAAGAGGCCTTCATAAAAATAGGCATGCTTGCCTCAGGAAGCCTTCTGAGCACTAGATCCATTAATGCTCGATACTCTATAGTATCAACTCAGGACTTCAGATCTCTTTCTCTCTTTTTCTAAACACACACAGAAGATTTACCCCAGAAGACTTGAGGGGAGGAGGATGTGAAAGAGAAAGAGAAAGAGAGATCCTTGTGTACACCCTTTCATTTCAAGATCTGCTGAGATATCAGTGTGATGGGAGTTGTAGAAGAACCTAAGAAAAAGAGAAGCAGAGATGGTAAAAACATGGGGGGAGAGATAAAGGAGAGATGGGAAAAGGGGGAGATTTTTAGCCCAAATTTTCATTCCCTCCATGGTGATGGTGGAGATAAATCCTTGTGGTCCAAGTCCTCTCCCCCCAAGTAAGCTAGCCTGGGTTTAAAGCACCTCCATACCTGAGTCAGAGGTTATTCCTGTGTGGCTAAACCAAGGTAAGAGCCTGGATTGATTATGGGCGGTAGCCATACCCTAGCTATAACAGGGCCTTCAAAGAAGTTCAATTCTGATTCCATCCAGTAGAAGGCAGTGCATATATACAACTAATTTGCTGCACTGCAGCTAAGGCCCAAAGAGACTCATCCAAAAGATGGCTCAGACCTTTCATTAGTTTGCAGCACTCTTCTGTTTTCATCTTGTTTAATAATCCTTGAGAAAGAGTTTAGAATCCCTTGATAAACCAATTCAAGCATGCAGAAAAAAACATATGATGACCAGATGGCCCATGGTCTCATACTTCAGCATCCATATGTTTCACATGTGTTTGCAGATTGTTGTTAACAGACTCACGGTTTAAACTCACATGGATCCTGCTTGGCAGGAAGAGGCTTTGCAGATGCTGGCAATCTCCTTGTGTTGTAGAACGTATTGTAATGGAAATTATGTTGATTTGCTGCACATCATTGCAAAGTAGCAAAAGATTTCTCAGTTATCTCTGATGTACTATTGAGAAAAAACTGTTTTCCTTTATAGAAATGAGACAGCCTTGGAACACTATAATTTAATCTCAACTCTAATTTAATGAGTGCTTTCAGACTCAAATTATTATGATTAAATCTGGTTCTTTTGGCTGAAAACACTGGATATTTTGAGGAATTTATTACACTGAAAAATAACAATAAACCCAATGTTTGCCAGCACTGATGATCCATTGGTAGCTTGGAAAGAGATGCCACTTATGTTGAAGCAAAAATAACCATGAGCCCTGATCACAGAGCAAAAGTGTGTCAGAAATTAGAGCCATTTAAATGTGTGTGTGGATGGTAGAGGAGTTTAGGATAAAACCCAAGTAAAAGCCCAACTTAACTTTGCAATGTAGACAAATATTTCCAGTTTTAGGACATATGAAACACAGAGAGGTGTTCTGATTCCATTCAGTAGGAGGCAGTACTCATAGACAGCCAGTTCATTGCACTATTACATTACTTTCTGTGTAGGTCTGACATTGTGCAGGGCTGTCAAAGCATCATGATTTGAAAGAGGGCGATTTAAAAAAAAAAATTTAAAATGTCATTAAATCACAATGGAAAAATTCTTCTTAACAAAATGGAATACTTTAAAAGCTGTCTAAATCCTAATTAGAATAAAGGAGCCTATCTGGATACAAATCAGAGGAAGAGATTTGTTTGAATTATATAGCCCTTATATTTGATAGGTTGATTAATTTCTTCCTTTTTGTTTTTCATACAGTCAATTACATTTTGATCATAATTACACCAATTTAATTTATACTGGTCTGAGATCAGAATCTGACTGATTGCCTCTGTAGCATCACAACAATGATGGGCTAGCCAATAAGCATATCTAGAAGTAAATAATGTCATGAACTGGCAAGGCACCAGTTGCGTTCACCTACTTAAAACAAAATTGGGTCATAAAAAGACCCACCTTCAGCTTAAAAAACAAACTTTGAGTTTTCAACTCAAATGCTAATTTCCACCCTAATACATGCATGTGAAAGCTGAAAATCCAACGATATACACAGGTATCTAAATGCCTTTGAAAGCAAATGCCTCAGGAAAACACCAGGTATTAAATGGAATTAATTCATAACAAATGCTGAGATTCAGAGAGATAAACGTCTTAGCACCAACATTAATCAGAAAAGAATATGGAAACGGCTGGGAAATGAGTTAGCTGAAGTGTCTGCCATAGCAGGCATGACATTGGGCAGCTGGAGGAATATAACACATAACAGGGGACAACTGAAAGAATCCTTCTGATGAACAGCACTTGGAGAAGGTAACGAATGGGACCTAACAGAGAGGGCCTGTAGCGAGCAGCTCACCATAGACTGGGATGTCAAGCTTTGTTTGTGTTCTAAGCAATGTCTGACAGCATAGGAAAGATTCAGATTCAGGTTGTTTTATATTTTCTGGGGGCAGGATATTCTTGGTCTTCTCTCCCATCGCTTAGTCCACCAGATCCTGGATTTGGTGACCTTCAAGTCAGGTTACAAAAATAATTTTTTCCCCAAGCTAATTTTGGGCAGGGCTGGGTGGGTTGACTAGGGTTTGGGGAGTAGCTGGTTTCAGTGAATGAGGAGGTCCTTTTCACCTTATATTTGATAATGATTGAGCACCAGGTCGTAATTTTCATAAATAAAAAATCATTTTCATGACATTTACATGAATAAAGTTTTTCATATAAATTAATAAAAGGACTTGGCTTCTATCACACTGTTAATATTTTACTTGCAATTTACCATGTGCTTCCACTGCATTCAGTGCACAGTAGAGGAGTTATTAAATTAATTGTAAATTTCCATTCTTGATACTGAAATATTCTGTTGCAGAAGCTGCTTCAAGAATTTCTTAGTAATGCTAACAAACATTTGGCCAACCAAAGTAACTCAGGCCTAAATTCAAATATGGCCTATGTTCCCTACACTATAAAGGCTACACAATTACAAATACTAATTAACTAATCTCTGAGATTTAAAATATGTGATCAGATCTAACCCCTAGTCATTTCTCTTCGGCTGACAGTCTGCGAGCAATAATTAGAAAGTTGGTACTATAACATTCTTGTACTTCCATTTATTTACTTCCATTTATTTACTTCAACTTTTATTTAATATACACTGAATCATTATGTTCTCAATATTCATTGGTACAGTACTAATACCTAAGAGTGCTGTCCTACCCAGGAATTTGGCAAGTAATCAGCTACTTCCCTTCTATAATATCACATATTTCAGTTCTCCTCATTGCACAACAAACAAATCCAGAAAGCAAGGAAATTCACAAGTATTTCAGTTCTGACCTGACTTTTTCCACCTTACTTCAAACAACATCTTATTATCCGGAGTTGATCAATATCTTCTCTATCCTCTTATTGGGATCTATGCTTTGGAAGTTTGGACTTATATTAAGGCTAGTCAAACATTTTCCATCAAAACTATTTTTGACAAAAAAAATTAAAAACAAATAATCTTTTCTCTACAAGTGTCTCCTTTCTGCAGTTATTTGATTTTTAATAAAAAGGGACTTTGCCCAAAAATTGAAATATGATTCAGAAATACTGTCATGGTGCCTCATCTGAGTTGTAGTTCAGTTACCTCTTGTCCCCATTCTCTTCTATTGGTGCAACTGCCTCTCTACCATTGAGAGGGACCTCATAATGTATTATGTAATATAACCAGAGAATCTGACCTACAAAGAATGGGAGAATACGACTCCGACATTCAGTGTTTCCAAAACAAAATATTTTAGTTTTCAGCCAAAATCTGTTTGATTTAAATTTTTCACTGAAAAGTGTGAACTGTATGTACAGATTACAATACATTCCTTTGTATGTGTGTATTTCTTAAAACATGTCTATTATCAAACTATCCAAAGCCTTTGCAAAACAAGAGTTTGCATTTACTAAATGGTATCACTATGGAGATGTTATCTCCTGGTAGAACACTGCAATATTGAGAAAATTAACCAAGTCAGCTCTCATTTTGTTTATGTTTCATCTAATTAGGCTTATAATTATAACACTGACATGCTGTCAAAATGAGTCTGCCTTTCTGGTCACTATCTTAAATATGGTAGAAGACAATATATACACCTATAAATAAAAACTGGCCAATTATGGGTGTTACTTTACTACTGGCTGATCTAGCTATCCCTGTAGAGTACCTAGACAGGTTGTAGCACTAATTTCATTTCTCTGCAGTGTAGAAGTACATTCGCTGGAGGTACATGGAATATATAGCAAGCCAAATCCTTGGGGTTTGATTGCAGTTGTTAATCTGGAGCACTGCGTAGAGTGCAGAGGAACATTAAAGAGATTGTCATTATAAAGAAATTTCTCTGGGGCTGTTCTCCTTGTGCATGGAGGCTGAAGAAGAGCATGCAGTCTGTTTCTTCTATGAGGTTGGAGCAACTGTTCCTTGTCAATATGCTGGCCTCACTCCATAAATTGGTACAGGGGAAAGGAGTGGGATGGAAAAGATGATCTGGATGCTACTGCCTTCTCTTGCCCCAGATCTCACAGAGACTGCTATTGTGTGTAACTTCTACACAGTCATCTTGGGAAGGTTAAAGAGACTTCTTGATTACCAAAGAGCAGCTGCGCCGCTGCTGGTGAGCGTCCCAATCTATCCCTTAGTATAATGAATACCTGGGTACCAGGTGATGCACTGGAGGTAATGAGAGCCACCATCTGTCAGCTTGGAGCTTATAGTGTGTGTCTTAATTTTAAAAACAATCTAAACTTGGAGTTGGACCTTTTTTCTTGGAAACAGAAGTTATAAACCACAACACACATTCTTCTTCAAATACCTGTGGCAAGAACAACTTCAGTTCAATTAAAAACACCTCTAAGCAATCACTCCTTGATAAATGTCATCCTTGTTATGGAATTAGTGCAATATTTGCCAAGATGAGTCTTATTTGCATATATGTCCTCCTTAATTACATTTGCATATCCATCAGTCTAATTAGCCCACCCACTTGCTTAAATATTGAATTATGTAATTGATATGTGCACACTTTCACGTGGACTAGCAGGTCTATGTTTTCATCTCAGTGACATGGGAAATAAGGTGCTTTAACTGTAAGGATCAGGAATAGGACTGTGCAAAACCCAAAAGTGGGACATGGCAGCCAGAATGCCTCCCTAAGCACACACTAAAGCTCCTGCTGTGCCCTTTGGAAAGGACAATCCCTAAGCACAGTGCTGACTTTGGCCAGAAAGAATCTTTCTACAAAAGAATCTTTTGGCAGATGTTTTGCATAAATGCAGCTAATCCCCCACCCATGCTGAGAGGAAAGAAAGCAGATGCTTTCTCTTCTTTCTGTTTCATCTCTCTTTTCTCATAGTATCCTCTCCCCCTCGCCCCCCAATCATCTCCACCATACGTTTGGCCAGGATCAAAATATGTTCCCTGCCCCCAATATTATACCCAACTACTTGGGTTTCTTTCAGTTCCACATCTTGGGCTCCTCATTCCTTCTGCTGGATTGTACAAAGCATTGGGGAAAGCTAGTAAGTAAACCTTTTTGGCCAAATGGGTGCAAGTTACTCAGAAGAAATTTGCCAACTTGACAGCTGGCTGAATATTTTGTCAATAGATTTGTTATAATTTATTCAATCAGCATCACAATTTTTTTTTGGAATAAAGTGTAGGGCAAATGTTATTCAATCAGACATAGTGTCCTTGATCCGTGGCTCTGCACACCTACCTTTCCCAAAGTAGGAAGCAAATGGCAGATGAAAAGTTAATATTGCATGGACTAATGAGGGAGCATCCCATTTCCCTCAGTCCATATGGCGTGCTTTGTGCTGGTCTGGCTTAAGAAGGAGCATGTGCCATCCCCTCATACCCTTTGATTGGTATCATGTACTTCTGTACCAGATATGGATTGGCTACAGCACTTGCTTATACACACCAGATGTGTTCATCAGAAACTCCTTTAATGCTTTGCCAGGTATGGCTGAGGTGAGTTTAAAGAAAGGTATTTTACGCACAGTGCCTCTTAGTGATGAAACAGTATAACACAGTTTAGAGTTCCATTACATCTCCCCCTTTACATTCTATGTTCCTACCACTTACTGTAAATATTGTAACACAAAGTATTTTTTCACAACCTTGAGCGACAAAAGTTTTGCTGGCGTAAGTGCTAGTGTAGACAAGGCCTTCGCCTTTTGCATCTAATTTGGCCACAGGAGAAGTGGGCAAAGATCAGATGTCAGCAAGGTGGGAAAAGCAAAGAGAAATAGTGGTTTTACCACGTGACCTGGAATAGCTCAAAAAAAATCACAGGCCACAAAGCAAACATTTCCAAAAAAAAAAAAAAGGACTGAAGAGATTATGAATTATAACAGGTCAGGACTATTAAGCAGTATATGTATCAGTGTGTATGCAGTACACTTGAAATACATGATGGTGTGGTATAAAGATTTTATTGGCATGGGTTTGGGATGGCAGCATTATTCACAAAGGCCAATACAACACTACAGCATCATGAATTCTATATATGCTACATATTTTATAAAAAAAAACTATTTCGGAATGTTCTTTAATGCAGCGTTTTGAGTTTTAGTGGTCCTATTTTTCAGAACCCTTTCCTGTAAAGTCAGTTTCTCCTAGTACCATGATTCTGACTACAGATTTTTCACACAGAGAAAAATTATACCTAATAAAACTTTAGAAACCTGTAAAAGTTACCAAATAGTGCTTTTCCTTTCATAATATTATTGTGATTTTAACTTCTAATATCTCGTGACCAGCTAAGGGTAGGACCAACCACCTAATACTTTTGAAAAACCAGGGGATTCCTGGCTCTCATATCTAACCTAAATGGGAATGCAAAATTTGACATTAAGCCAGTCCAGGGGGAGGGGAAATGTGTACATCACTCTCCAGCTTCCAGATCATGGGTGATTTGGCCCTCTAGGAAAAGAGAAACTCCTCCTTTTCTGCAGTAGCCATGGGTATGTCTACACTACAGAGTGAAGTTGACTTACTTAAAGTCGACTTTCAAGTGCCAATTTTTAGAAGTCGCTGGATCGTATCCGCACCACGCTCTTTGCTGGGCTCGTGCATCCACACTTGCCATGCTTGTGTCAGCAGTCAAAGCAGTGCACTGTGGGTTGCTATCCCACAATGCGACTAGCCGCAGTGGCTATTGGGACAAACTTCATTGTCCTATGATCAATGCTCCTTCTCTCTTCCTTCCTCCCCCAAACAAACAGGAAACCGATTTTTGCACGGTTTGTTTATGCCGCTCGCTCACTATTGCTGCGGAGACATGGATCCAGCTCAACTCTGCACTATTATTGTGAGAGTCACGATATCATTGAGTATTATCATGCGGCCTATCATTGAGTATTTTCAAAGTAGAGTGAGAACCCGAAGCACAGGCAACTGCAATCCCGGCAAGGCTGCCCTACTACAAGCCATCGAGTTGAACAATTCCTGATTGCTGCAGGCCGTAAGGTATCATCTGCAGTCTGTGGAGCACCGGTTCTGGTCCCGCGAAACAAGCACAGACTGGTGGGACTGTGTCATTATGCAGCTGTGGGATGATGACCAGTGGCTGCAGACCTTTCATATGTGAAAGGCCACTTTCCTTGAACTGTTGCTCCGAACTGGCCCCGTCCCTGAAGCGCATGAATACTCACTTGAGACAACCTTTGACGGTGGAGAAGTGAGTGGCCATCAGGAAGGTAAGGTATCTTGCATGTGGGCAACATTTTAATAGACTTAAATTATGAATTGAAATAACAAATATAGTTGATTTCCAAAAAACGATACATGATAGGGAAATTTCATGGTGATTTTCGTAATCAGCAGCCCAAAATCCATAACATACACTCAAAAGTATTCAGGAAGCAAAATCTTTGTTGTCCAGTGTTATGCGCAGCCAGATGCTAGCAATACACTGAGAGCTAACTGCGGAGCGCTTTGCATTAGGAAGCACTGAAAACCAGGTTCTGCCATGAGATGCAGGATTGATTTCTGTTGCCGTATGTTATGTGCCTCTGCTTGACATCCCCCCTACCACCGACATCAGTACCCTCCAAATCCCTCCCAAACGAAATATGATTTAATAACGGAATGTACTGAAATGATTAAACTTTTATTTATGAACATTCCAAGTCAGTGGGGACGGGGGGATAGTTTCATTCACAGTCTCACGGGGTGGCGTGGTTGCCTGCAGGCAAGCTGTCAGTGGGGCTGCTGCTGCTTTCTGCTCACCTCCACCAGGGTGGAGTGCGCCACGTACTACAGACGGCCATTCTCCTCCGGCGCCAGTGTAGACCAGGCCCAATAGTCCAAATACAAAAAAATCACCACAAGTCAAACCTTCTCCTCAGTACAGGAACTCCACAAATAGTGCTTTGCTTTTCAGTTGCAAGTGTATCAGCTCATCCCCTCTTGATAGCCCAACTGAGATGTTGGGAGAGGGCAGGCACATCTTCTACCAGGCACCCCTAACCTGAAACATAACTAAAGAATCAGCCATAAACTCTTGCCTTCCTCATGCACTGTGTTCTTTCCTTAGAGCTACTGGCCGTACCTCCTCACTTGCTTGTCTTTTAGGCCTTTACTCCAGACTTTCCATAGACTTCAGTTTCTCTCTGGAGAACCTAGTTCCTATAGGTCCTACCCAGACATTGCTATGTGATTACTGCAGCCACCAATCTGGCCTCTTCCTTCTCTCTCCCCCAACTAAGGACACAGTGATTTGCACTTATTCCCCTTCCTCTTAGGCCCCTGATCTAGGAGAAAATTAGCCCCGGATGGGGGCTGGGGCCTGAACCCCTCTTAAAGTCCTACCTCACTCGTAAGGTATTTCTACATACTGGCAGTGACATGTAGGGCATGTATAACTACATGCCACAGTGAAAAGCAAGCTGTGTCCACACTGTCCTGTGTCGCTACACATGACAATGCAAGATTTGGGCAGGAGGGATGCCATGAGACACTCTACTACTACTAATAGTAGGATAGTCTGGGGAGGCTTGGGCATGTAAAGAGCCACGTAGGCTACAAACCCTAAAAGATTCAGGAGCGTCTTTATTCTATTTGCCTAAGCCATGCCTCAGCATCTACACTGCTATTTATACCCATACAAGGGGAGGGAATGCGGCAGATGTACTCTATAAGCTGCTGTAAGGAAGCTGCAGTGTAGACGTTCCCTTGGATGATATCACCTGTGAATGACTAATAAAACTACCTGTTCTCATATAGAATTTATAATCAGTAGATCCAAAGTTCTTCACTATCTTTAATGTGTTTATTTTCTCAATCACCCCATGAGGTAGGGAAATTGTATTATTCCCATTTTTACAGATGGGAAACTGAGGCACAGAGATTAAGATAGGAGGTCAAGGTCACATAGAAAGTCTGTGGTGGAGAAGGAAAGCAAACCCAAGACTTCCAAGTCGTAGGTTAGTGCTCCAAACTACTGAACCATTCGTTCTTTTCTATCTTGCAGCTCAGACCAGTGTTCCACACCAGGGAGAAGGGGCAGGAAAGAGAAGAAACTATTTCCACAAGTTGTGAAAACAACAAAACCAACCCTCCCAACCCTTCCCCCACTCCCAACCTGTCAAGTGTTTGAAATCTGTTTAGAGTTTTGAAAAATTAAACCCAGCAGAGATGGATTCATCAGCGGAGTGCATTTGAGGCAAGCTGCATAACAAGTGCAGTTTGTCACATAGTACCACAGCAATGTCCCCACACTGCATAGATACGTCCTCTCTCTAAGCAGCTGAGCATGCACTTAGATCCTCCACCCTCCCTGCTTTTTCATCAGAAGTGACCAGTTCCAAAATGGTTGGGCCTCTGAAGAGCCTGATTGTAGGTGATACGACACTAATGCAGCCCTCCCTGATTTTATGGTATAGAGCAGTACCTGGCCCTTTAATACAAACAAATACATAAATAGCTGTATCATGTATGCCTTGGGAAAAATGAGAACGATCAAGATGATTCCATATCCACTATTTTCCATTCTGTGTTTCACAAATGGGCGGATTGAATGCATTTATTTACTGCTTAATCTTCCAGATGCTTTAGCTGTGAGTGGATAAGAATAAGGCCTGACTGTAGCTCCATGGGGAATCCCAGATGCATCAGAATTCTACAGCATCTGGACTCTTGGAGTAAACAGATCACATCACAATGTAATTTAATACAGAGGCTGTAGAAAGTCAAGTTGGTTTAGATGAGAATATAAATGCAGATTTATATCTGTCATGTTTGTGATATCAAATTGGAAGTACAGCCAAAGTTGAAGAAGAATAACGTAGCGAGGTTCACTGGGATTTTGATTGGAAGATAGTGGGCCAGTGTATATGGGAAATAAAAGGACAACAGGAAGATAAAGTATCTCTTTCTAAAAATTCTTATTTTAACTATGATAAAAATCTAAATTAATATCCTGATTTAAGTATGTTTACTTAATTTGTAATTAAATCAGACTATAATGAGACTGCATCAATTCAGTCATAATGTTAGAGCAAAATTCACTTGCCTTATTTAATCTAAGGCACTTGATGCCCAATACAAATTTAAAATAAGCCCACATATGGAATAAAATTTAAAATTATATTTTATTGAATAATATTAAAAGAAATTTTACTGTTCCTGTCAATTATTTGTGCATTTTTCCCAACTATTTGCCAGATACATAGAGTGTAACACTATTTGTCAAATGCATGTTATCTATATGTATATCCTTCAGTTAGTATTTCATGATTTTTTCCAGCTATTCAACCAACTCAGATTAAACCATTATCAATATTGCAACTTGTACTGACAGCAGGTCAAAGAAAGAAATTACCACATCATCCAATATACAGGCCAAATGTTTTGACATTTAAATAGCCAGCTTTCATTATGTGTTTCATGGTGATTTAGTTGATAAGGAATTAGTGGACCCCTGATACATTTCTACTGTATTTTCTTGCTTTTGTAGGTACAGATCCACATTATTGTTCCTTTAAATAAAGTTTTCTGAGTCCAAACCAAGTTTTTAAAAAATATTAACAAAAATCATTACAGCATTTAATACATTCGTATTCTGAATTTCTTTAAACACATGGCACTCTATATATGATCATGGAGCACCATATTGGTACAGGGTTCATTATAAATCTAATCGGTATCCTGGATGAGGTAGTAGACTTTAATGATTGGAGGCTCACAAATTGCATAAGGGATTTCTTACATTGAGGAACTATAGAAAATAACTCACTTGTCCTCTATCTTTTACCATTTGTTTGTTTCTTTGAAATCCTACAAACACTTATATGTTTCAGCAGGACAGGTTGAAATATTATGAAATATAATAAAATAAAATGTAAACAGATTAATTTTAATATCATACAATGCAGTATGTTATGGCTCATTAAACTATATTAATTACCAAGCTGGATCCATAGAAAGTTTCCTAGAGTTTTAACAATGAACCAGATGTCAGATTTTTTTGCTCTGTCAAAAGCTATTATCCTTTAGCCACTAGACATTTGACGTCAAACCTGGCTTAAGAAACAAATGAATCTGGTGCTACCAACCAATATTTCTAGCAGATGTTTGTCAGCATTAAATCATTAGAGAATAGGGAGGCTCTGTTTCATGTTGCAACAGCAGAGGTTTTGTAAGATAAAGAAGCATTGTGTGAAAGCATATATAATTTATCTTGCATCATGAATATCTCCAGATAGTATTAACAAATTCCAGTTAACAGCCAAATTCCAGTATCAGGGCATCAGTAGGAATGTATTAGTGTAAAAGAGTTGAATTTTGCCTTCCATCTTTTACATTCATAAGCCTTAAAATCCATGAAAACAAAAGTGGCAATAACAAACAACCTTCATGGTAAACATTTATTAAACCTTTAGTGACACTTGGTGTGGTGTAACTTGATTTTTTTTGCTGAGGACTTGACTACCCTCACTATCCTTGAAATCAATTTCTGATGCTAGAACTGTTGTCCCAAGAATGGCTCTATCATCATCAATATGACATTATACTTCCATCCTTGCTTTGGTTTCAATATCAAATAAAATTGGGTTGTCAGCAGCAAGATCTTTCTTACATCTTACATTGTTCTACTGTATATTCAGACACCCAATAGTACTGTGTTACAGCCAAGACTTAAATTTGTCAAAAACAATGGCAATGGTGCAAAATTATTATTAATATAATAAACTCCTAAAGGCTAACTTTATTTTTAACAGCATCTTAGGAAAAATGGGAGAAGATTGTTGACCTAAATCATTAAGGGTGGGATTTTCAAAAGAGTTTCTTATTGGCCTAACTCTGCCCCTCTTTCAATGGGAACAGAGTTAAGGCAGCACAGGTACTTCTGAAAATCCCACCCTTAAATAAGAAATTAGATGTGTCAAGGGAATTGTTACTTCTTTATTAAACTATAACTACATCCATAAAGAACATATTATATTGCTGAATTCTTAATTTAGAGTGTAGTCAACACATTCAAACCATTCAACACATTCAAACCATATCCTTTCACAAAGCTGGATGCTGGACTTCATTTATATAGTATTACAGGTCATAGCAACCCCATCAGGGTTGGCTGATCCTAAGGATGGTCAATCGTAGTTTATAAAGGTAGGAGGGTACTCAGATCAATTCATTTGGAACTGCTATAGACTGCTGATGTGGGAGAAAAACAGGCATATGGCTACCCCACTTATGTACAAGTTTTATGCAGATCCTCCTCACTTGGCCTTTAACTAGGGGTGACAACAGTAACCCCTGTGTAGCTATTGCAAAGGGTAGACATGAGACTGGAGACATGGACATAGACTTCCTCACTCACCTCATAACTGCTGGAAGTGAGGATTTTCAGTCCAAAATATCCTGGACCCTTCTGAGGCAGATAGCTTCATTCTGGAGCTGCAATATCCGTCAGAACCTGAACCTGTGGGTCAGGTATCCCATTAAGTATATCCCCAGAAAACAAATAAAGGGAATCAACTTGCTCCTTCCCCCATGTGGAACTGGCCCACCATCCCTGTGCTGAGATGTCAAGCTGATGTCCCCCTACTTGGGAGTTGGTGGAGTAGAGTCATGGATTTCACTCTTTCTGATAGAGCTGTTTCCTCTACCCCTTCAGATTCTGCTTTATCTGTTAAAAGTGTGGGGCCTGGTAGACCAGAGAATAAACACCTTCCTAAGAATCTTTGACTGGAGAGTAGAAACTCGCTTGTTGTTCAATATGGTGTTCACATTCCTTCTTTAGTACTTTCCCAAGGAACTGCCACACATTGTTTATGAATCCAATAGTCAATTCAACAGTCTCCACATTAGCTTAAATGGCTCACTGAGTCTATCTAAACAAAGAATTGATCATCTGGAGTCCTATTCTGTTATTTGTAGCAGAACTAATGATTTTAGACTTTCCCCGATTTCCACTGAAGAGATTTGTAATGTGCTCCTGCATATCAATCTTAATAAAACCACAAGAGATAACCTAGAATCTAAGCTACTGCCAGATCCAATGTTGATCCCATTTCCTGATTATACAGATTTTGTCTTGTGACTGGTGAATTGTCTTCATTCTAGAAGTGATCCAAGATCACTCCATTACATCAATGTGGGATTAAATTCAACCAGAATCAATGTGATCCTGATTCAGTTCCGCTGATGCCTCCTACAGTCTGAGGCAAGAAGCCATTACACTTTATAGGATGTTTTAACATCAACACAATAAGGTTTTACAACTGGACATTCTACTACTTCTGTCTTTTTTCATGTTTCAAAGGATAAATTTATAGCAAAAAACTAGCATCAGTATACTTCAGTGTAGTATCTCAGGTTATTGATAGCTTCTTGAAATAATGCACTAAAATTTAGGGTCAAATTTTGGTCTCAGTTATACTTAAGTAAATCCAAAGAAGCCAATACACTTCCTCCAAATGCATGGATTTATTCTGGAATTATAGGGGCATACTGTTGCTTGGATGAGTATTATGGGAAGTAAATCAGCTTTAATGTCTCCACACTAGGTGAAGATCTACAAAGCTGTAATTCCTGTCCCAGCATGTGATGGGTTTTTTATTTTCTGGGGCAAATTCTTCTTTGATTACTACACGTTTCTGATTAGAAACGGATGGAATTTTCCAATGATTTTACATACTGCAGTTTCTATTGATCTGACTAAGGACTCGATACATCAGCTCATCAGCTTCTTCCACAAAAGTTTACTTAAGTATCTTTATCAAACATTTATTTAAATAGCTTTGGTTCAAAGACTACTTACTGAATAACATCTAAGTCCCACCATGTATGATTGCAGGTCTGGTCTTAGATCAAGAGCTAATCCTGGAACCATTACTTTTCTGTTTTTCCTTGTAACTCCCCACTTTCCTACACAAATGCATACATTCCCCTTTACCTATCATATCAAGTTCATTTCTCATCCTCTCTTTCAAGGCCGTGCACTCTCCACCCTAGCCTACATCTTCAGATCTTGCCTTTTCTCAAGACTGCCCTCACCATCTTCATTCTACCAGCAATACTAGCCCTCTCCTGCTTCCTTCCTCTGCTTCTACAATCATACCTTCTTTCATGCTACTATCCATGCAATGACCTAAAATACCAGTGCACCATGATCTCTGCCTCTCCTTCCCAGACATTCACTTTCCTGAAACTCACAAACACTAATCCACGACAAACAAATGCCTTCTCCAACCCAACAGTATGTAAGGGAAAGAAATCATTTTAAACCCCTCTAAGTCAACACTTGCATTATGATCTTCCCATGACTCTTGTCTTATTTTTATCTAAAGTCTTCAGCACAGAAACTCTCTCTTTACTTGTGTCTCATTCAGTGCTGATCATATCATCAATGCTGATGATTATTCATTGGATTGGGGTGAAATCCAGGGAATTAGCACCCTGCTGTATATTGCACTGTCTGCTGGGTGTCTCTTTCTGGAAACCAGATCAAAGGAATCTTTGATACTGCCTTACATTACTGCTGTTCCCCTTCTCTTGTAGAAGGCATCAGCCAACCTTCAAACAGACCTTAATAGAATTGGGTTTCTTATTAATTATTATTATTATACAGACCTAAAGGGCAGGCCTTACTGTTGGGTGCCATAGGCAACTGCTTAGGCCCCAGAGCATCACGGTCAGAGGGATGCCATGGTCAAGAGGCAAGGAACGGGGCACATGTAGGGTGTGAGGCCATGGAGGGGGGTTCCGTTCAATGGGGAGAGGCAGTGGGGCCTGGAGGCTATTGGAGGAGAACCCGGGGAGGCAGTGAAGGTCAGGGGTGCCAAAATACAAGTTTGCCCAGGGCACCATCTGCCATCAGACTTATTTGGTTTGAATTCTTTTCTAACCAAAACTTTATTTCAAAGTCCCAGATGTTTGCATTGTTTCTTCTATTAACAACATAATATTGAGAAAAGCAACTGTTTGGGAATATAAGACTACCCCACTCTAGGAATGTTAGTGACAACATTTTCCAAATTTGGAAAAATTTAGTGTTCTTTGTCAATCCAAGCACTGCCTAAGTGCATGTGATGGAAGAGAAGTTCTCAAACAACTGCTCCTTCTTGGTATTGATAAAAAGACAAAATATCTCATACACCACCTGCAACAGTGATTTTTACCAGCTGGATATTTTAATGCAATGTGCATTACAGTCTCTGTGTGATTATAATTCCTACCTGCAGGAGACACAGAACCAAAATAATTGATATTGAGGTATTCTTTTGCTGGCTTATATTACAATTTAAATTTTCTCTTTTTTCCTGGACTTTTTTCCTGACCATTCCTATATCTTAGGGTCTTCTGACACCTTTCCAAATAAATCTGAGAGAGAAAGGAGAAAAATATAGTGTGGGGGGTGGGGTTTCAGCGCCCGTTAGTTGAAACAAATTAGCAGCTCTTCTTAAAATATCATTAGTGTAGTGCTATTTAAAAAAATAATATGTGTACAGACATTTATAAGGACTAGTTTATTACTACCAACTTACTGCACACCTAAAGCTGTGTATAGACAAATTATAATTTTGTCATATGCACTGTATGTGTATTTACATAGGGATAAATTATGATAGTCTTGCTAATACTGAGGAGTACCATATTACATTTTCTGTAAGCATTTGCACATGTTGATATGTAAAAACTGCACTGACTGTCATATATATAGATTTGAAAAGCAGCAGGGGACCATTATTCTTATTGTATTTCCTGTATACCAGAAGCTATGTAATTTCCCCACTGATTCCTGCATGAAGCCTAACAACTTGTGGTTGACTGCGAGCATATCTTTTAGAAAGACATCCAGTCTTGATATAGATAATCAAGTGAAGGACAATCCATCATATAATTTTGGTAATTTATTCTAATGTTTAATTGGAAAGTTAGTCACTCTTCACTGAGGTGGAGGGGCTCTCTCTTCTCTTCTCTCTGCATTATATTAAAAATAAAAAATGGCATTAGGAAAAAAAGAAGGATCAGAAATTCTAGGAGCCCAAACAAGATCCATTTGCAGAGGGTCCCCTCCACATACAAAAGCAATCTGACCTGCATTAGAAATGTACAGATGTCTTTGTGTCAGCATCCCCACAGTGGGCATTTTCTGGGGATGGGCAGGGGGTGATGGTATATTAACAAATAGCAATACTGCCATCATCTAGCTCTTATATAGCACTTTTCAGCAGCAGAGCTTAGAGATCAGTGTCGTTATCCCTAGGTTACAGATGGGGAAAACAGACACAGGGATGTGAAGTGACTTGCCCAAGATGACCCACTAGGCCAGTGGAAGAGCTGGGAAGAGAACTCAGTTCTAGTCCAGTACTCTATTCTCTAGGCCACATGTTGTCCCCAGATGTGTCTGGTGAAATTCCTCTCTGGCAGTATTAGCTTTGAGTCCCCTGCAATCCACAGATGGAGGACTGCTCTTTAAGGGCATTATGGAGGCAGCGAAGCTCAGCGTGCGTGCTTGTTAGCCTGGCTCTATTGACACCAGACAGCCAGAGAGAGTTGTGGGAGGGTACTGTTGGAATAGAGCTGGTGCAGGATCATAGGGGCCTCCACACACATGACTTTGGCCTTCCACTGGTCACCCAAGTTTCACAAGGATCGGAGGGACTGTGCATCAGCCATACTGCCTGGTCCACAGAGTGGGGGATGAGGGAGAAGCGGGCAAGCCCACCACCTGAATGAGCACTGGGGGCACATTTCCATATGGAAAACATCTCAGATTTCTTCCCCCTTCCTCCCAGCCTGAGGGAGAGGGTCCTCTTTATTTTGCCTTTTTACACCTTTTTTTAAATGTACTGTAGCAGATCCTTTATTGCCATGGAAACGAAACCATTGTGATAATCTTACATCATTTTAGCCCTCAACTGCGGAAACAGTTCTAATAATCCAATTGTCCTACAATTTGTTAAACAGTCCTGATTTATGCAAATTGATTTCTTTTATTGCTTAGTAAATGTACTGTTGTTTAATATTAATTACCCATTAAAACATTAACTCCTTCAATGCCACATGACTCCAATGGCATTGTGTCTGTACCTACATACGGGGTACATGCTCTAACTTAAAGCAAAGCTGTAGAGTAATGTGACCTAGCATTTTATCTGGCACTGAAGGCAATCATGTCAAAGGAAAAGTTAATGGAATTTTTGAACTTAGAAACAATTCTCCAATCAGAACACACAGATAACATATTGGAAACCCATCACATTGCATTTTCAGTGCAAATAGATTTATCTAATGTAACATATTCTAAATAGTTTTTGCAGAGTTGGATGCTATGAAGTCTGCACAGATCTGCCTGATTACACCCAGGGAACAAGCAGGTTACCTCAAGCAACAGCACTCCTGTCTCTGCAAGTTTATTCTTCTTGTTCAGTACTTTGCTATAGTAACATAGGGACTGCCATTGTGGATCAGACCCAAGGTCCATCTAATCCAGTATCCTGTCTCTGACACTGGCGAGCACCAGAAGCTCCAGAAAAAGGAGGAGTGAGAATCTTGCAACAGGTAAATGCAAAAAAAAGTACACACAGAATAGCAACAGTTGATATCCAGGGATAAGGAGCTCAGTAAAAAATGTGAAATTGAAATATTTTTTTCTACCCAATTGTCATAATGCTAAAATAAATCACTACGGGTGAAAACCTGGCTCCAATGAAGTCAAACTCCCATGAACTTCAAGAAGGCCTGGATTTTACCCTATAAGTCTCAGCTATAACATAATTCACAAATTCAGTGGATCAAACAGCCTCCTCCCACTGTGAGAGAGGATATTTTACAAGGAAGTCACTGGAAATAATCATGGAATTTCCCTCATGGAAATTCCCTCTTGTTCCATTTACTCACCTACAGAAAATCAGCCCCCCCTGCCCTATGATCCTTGGAAAGCCAAGGCCATCTGTTTGGGGACCCTGTAGCTGCTCTGGGGTCCTGAGGCTTTCTCCAAAGCTCTCACAATATATGTCTAACCACTACGCTGGTGTCATCCTCCCTGGCCATGACTTCTCCTACATCCACACAAGTGCTTCCAGCCTCAGACTGTAGTAACTTTTCTATGTGAGCTCCATGAGGTTAGAAGACAGATACAAGTGTGTATCCCCCATATCTGGCCCTGCCACCAAACTACCTCCTCTAATCCCCGGCTCATCCCAACTCCAGACTCTTTGCAGACCCTGAACCATGCATGGAGGGACCCTCAGGTCTGGGGATGGGAACTGGGGCCACAGAGGTACACAGCACCACCACTCAGTGTGGAGGAGGGGATATCATAGCATGGAGGGGCCCTCCATGTGGAGACCTGGGGGGAAATGATCAGGGCAGGTATATTTTATGAGCTACTAAGTACACTATTTTTAATCTGAGTAACCTGATTTGCTTCTGTATAGTCAGCAGAACTGCATTAGTTTAATTAATCTGCTCTATTTAAACAGAGTTAATCATGAGAAACACGCACTAAACCAGCGTCACCAATGAGAGCTGTATACATGAGAAGCCACAGTGTGTGCTTTTGGTGCACCACAAAAGCATTTTCAATGGCTTTGTATTCCAGGTATCAGAGTCTGAAAGTCTGATAGTGATCCCATTACTCAGTGTGAGGTGACGAGGTAGTAACAACTCACAAAACTGATTCATCGTAGCCTAGGGATTTCTCTCTCAATAGTATCAGTGAATTATATTGACAGATCAACTAAAGGAAAAGATTCCTGTGCCAAAGGTGCCTCCCCAACAAACCCCTCCTGGCTGGATCTGGTATTGTGTAGGCCTGGCTTGAGATGAGTAACTTGCCTCAGTTTTAGGGCCTCTGACTAGAAAGGGGAATGGGAGGTTAAGTTGTAAATAGGGTGTTAACAAGCAGTATGCTGGAGTCAGGATGTCTGTGCTAGTGGAGATAAGCAGGAACGCCCTTATGTTAGACAAGATAAATGTAGAAAGTAAAGATCAGGTTCTACATGAACAGCACATGGCTGAAGCCCACTATACAGAGACTGGTTCCTGAAAAGTAACCAAGCCAGGCACGAAGCATCTGATGTAATATATGGCTAAAAACGTAATGAGTAAATGTATAGAAAGGAAGAGGTTTTCTGTGCAACTCTGGATGTGTGGTACGCCTTATACCCACCCCATACTCCCAAGTCTGATCGACTCAGCATAACATTGCTCTGTGCCAAATAAAGGAACCTGAGTGATAAAATCTGGAGTTAAGGTGACTAGATGTCCCAATTTTATAGGGGCAGTCCCACTTTTGGAGGCTTTGTGTTATATAGATGTCTATTAACCACCTCTCCCCCCCTCCTCACCTATCTCGTATCCTATCTGGTCACCCTATCTGGAGACGACCTGAGTTTCTGGATCCCAACGAAGTGGATGAAGTATTCTCCTAGAACTGGACAAGGTGTTCTGGATAAGCCAAGTGGAAAAGATCTTGGAAGAAATCAGAAAACATTGCATCACCCTTGCTTCAGTTTTCCCCACTGTGCTTTGGCCAACTCCCTCTTTAAAAGTGACCCGGCCCTCCAGCTAGACCACATTGCAGTGTCCTGCCCCTTCTGGGGCCACAGAGTTCTTCGCAAAGTCCAGCAGAAATATAAACAGAAACCAAACCTTCAACCCAGCTAGGCTCAAATGGCAGCCATCTTGTCACAGGTGCATCTCTACTGCTTTAGACTGCCCTGTCTAGCCACAGCTGCTGTGCCTTGATTAACCGCACAGCCCAGGGCGGCACATTCTTCTCCTCACTCAGGGTGTTAAGCAGCCTTCTGTGCCTCAGGGTCTTCATCTCCAGTCAAGCTTCCAGCTCTCCCCTGGAGAAGCTTGTCTGCTCTCCTCCTCAGATAGCAAGAGCACTCCACCTCTTCTCCTCTCCTCTCCTCTCCTCTCAGTGACTACACACAGCTCTTTAGGGAAGGGGAAGCCCCCAGCTGGGCTTTATCTCTAATTAGGGCTGGCAAACCCTCCAGGTTCACCCAGATTAGTTAATTATCCCACAATAACCCTTTCAAGGTCTGAATGGGATAAACATCCTATCACGACTCCAACAGAAACAATGTAACTCGGTGAAGGCGAGATAACCTGCATTTTCCTTATGACGTACTCCATTTTCCTGAGACTTAGTGCTGGGAGCTTCCTGCCAGCTCCTGAGCACCATCGTATTTCACTGGAAGCATTAAGCATGGTTAAGGCATAGAACTTTAAAAAGTCTGCGGTCCTAGGAGTGACCCATGGCATACCCCTAGTATTAAAGAGCACCCACAGGTTAGAAGAGTCTATTGAAATTACTATACAGCTGCTGGCAGGCCTGTAGATTAAGTGTTTGCATTTAAGATCATTTCTATATTCTAGAAGAATTAACACAAGAAGAAATATTTTAATAGCAACATAAACGAACACTCACCAATACAGGGATAAGGAGTTAATGTTCAAAACTGCTAGTCCGTAGAAGAAATAAGGGAGAATTCACAATCACGACATTATCTAAGAAGGTAATTCCAAACACATGTTGTCCTTGAAAACTCTTCTTGTTGTTAATGGATTAACATGTAGTTTCTCCAACCTCAAATGAAGTCTAATTTTCATAATTCGCACATGATGAAAGCCTTGTAAAACCACTAGAGAGGAAAAAAGTAATTTGCATCCTATTGCAACTTAATATCATTTAATATCCCATACCTTTCTGGCCAAGATGTGCTGAACAGTTTGTAAATAATTGTATGCTGGCAGTACACTGTGCTCAAGAAGGTGTGAATGGAAATTGTATAACCTCCTCTCTGATCAGTGAACAAGGATTTTAAATATGCCAAGAAGATTATGAAAATCATACCAGACAGTAATATCACTAATCAGAAGTTTGGGCCCAATCCTGATCTCACTTAACCAGTGAAGATCAGCAATAACTTTAGTCAGAATCTATCATTGGGTTTCATCAACGTTCCATATCTCTCCTCCTTCCAGTACCCTAGTGTCCTTTCCGTTAGGTGCTTGCTTTGCATACTGAACTCTGGACTTGAATTTATATAGCTAATTACCACATTGGGTGTCATGCCAGAAGCAGGTATATCACATAGTTCAGTACTTGTGCAGCTTGATTACCTTTCCATATTATAAACCACACTATCCTCTATGTTCATCCACTGAAAAGTGACAGAGCCTGGCTTCAGATTTTGACTTTGATCTGATGAGGACAGCATAACATAGAGAAGTGTCCTGGGAACACTCTCTCTTTTCATTTCAAAGGATTGAGGCCTAGTTGCATTTAATTAGGGTATAGTAACCTACATTGATTCAAGGAATACTGACGGGATCTATTGATGCCAAGCAATGGTTTAAATTGGATCTAGGTAGAAACAATAATGGTGATCAAATATTTTTGCATATAAAAATATTTGATTTGTTATAAGTCACCCAGCAAGAGTATTTTTTATTTGTATTTGGAGAATCACTGGCTATTCATTTAATTTATCATGATGATTATTTGTCCAAAATTGCAGTATAGAAGTTCATTGTTTATTATTTCTCAGTAGGCTTAAAAAACTTTCTGTCATCCAATTAGGGGCACTAGGTGTAACATCATTTTGTGACTTACTTGGTGACTGCAAACACAATGAATGACAAATGGACAAAGTGAACATTTTGTGAACAATTTTGATTTTTTGTGTGTGGTCAATTTAGATTTTTTTTTAAAATACTTATGAGCAACAAGTGCACTGGCAAAAATTATAGGGAAATGGGTAGATGTCTAATGCATAGGACAGGGCATTACTTCATCCCCAGTCTGTGTGTGAATGAGAGATTCAGTTGTCACCCATCAATAATTCTGACTCCACCAACTGGAATCTTACTCCTTCTCCAGGACAAACCATTCCCTGTCCCTCACACTGTGAAAGAAACAACAGTATTTTGTTTAAGTGTAACACCCAACTGCATCAGTTAGCTTGTGCCACTGCAATGAGATCTACACAATTGCTTCAAAGTCCAAAGAACATCCAGGCAACTCAATGAACCACAAAACTTCATGGTTCCCTGACATACAGCGCCGCACCACACCCCAAAACACTACCCATATAATAATTTATCTATACAGAACTGAGGATGAGATAATTATGGCAGTGGGAGCAGAGCAGGAAGAGACTGCACTTCTGGCCAGTGATACCTACAGTCTGCCACTCACTGGCCAATTCCAGCTCCTTTTAAAAGGCCCTGGGATGGTCCAACAGAAATCCTCTAGGGATGCAAAAGGATGTCACTGGCCAATGGGTACTGAAACACCACCCCAAGAGAGTGGCTCACCTGCTTGTCTCTGCCCCACAATCCAGAGCTGACTGGCTAGCACCAATTAACGTGTCAATCCTCATTTCCAAATCATTTTTTGATTGTCTAAAGCTGGGTCTACACTGACGGCGGCAAATTTACCGCCGTCACATCAATTGCTCTGGATCAACTGAGCGGTCTGTATAGACGCGCTCAGTCGATCCAGGAAGCAACACAGGGAGCACTGTTCCCTTCAATGCAGCGCAGTATGGACGCTGCGCGGAGGAGACGCTGCAAAGTCGACAGGAGATACACAAGTGATGTTAATCACTTGCGTATCTCCTGTCGACTGCCGCCGAATCGCCAAGGTAAGTGTAGACCGGCCCTTAGACTTAACCCTTTCTCAAGAGCTTACATTGCACCTGCATTTTTATAATCCATGCTTAATATTTAGCCCCCCACCTTCCATTCTGGAAACATTTTACTTTCTTAGAAAGAAAACTGGCGCAGCCACATGACACAAATAATGCTCTTTTATTTTGGAAAAAAAAACCAATAAGGATTCTATTCCTCAACAACAGAAATCCTTAAATATTCAAAAGAAAGAAAATCACAAAGAATGTCTAGGAACAGCAATCAGCCATTTTGTCAAAAATAAAATCCCTTTTATTCTTTATATCTCTAAACCCACTGTCCCAGAATTCCTGTAGCTGCTTCTCCTTATATACCACCGATTTAACTGGCTGTTTCACTAATGCATATCAATCAAATCATTAAAAAATTATACTACAGTTACTGAAATATACCTCTACTTTCAGTTTTGAACACATATCAATCACTAATTAGTACGTATAAACACATCAAACACTAAAAAATACTCTTGTGAGCACCACAATTAAAATACATGATGGAACAAAGTGATCCTTCTGAAATATCAGATCAGATGCATATATACATTGCTAATAAACTATAAATGGAGAGCCTTTCAACAGAAAGAAAGAGAGAGGGCTAAAAATAAATATTACATACACTTTGTTCTCATCTGAAAGGAATACAAATGGAATTTACAAAATCTAAACATGGTGCACGGCTGAAATTAAGAGACCAGATGAGGCACAGTAAAGCCAAAGAAAGCTCCTTTTGCTCTCACATTTATGGAGACCACCTGGAGTACATATCAAAACAAAAACAAAATAAAACAAAGCACACAACCCAGAGACATCCATGTTTTATTAGTTCTGATTTATATAGAACTATTTATTGTATTCTTTGAAGTCTTTGTGTTTTTATTGTACAGTAGTAAAAAGAGTCAGCAAATAAAACAGACTATGTATGCTTTAAAACTCATGACAAATGAGGCACTTTAGCAGTTATAAAATAATTTGCAACATACTGACACATTTCTCCCCCCTTGGGTTTTTATTTTCACATTCAGCTCCCTTATATAATGCGAAAAACCATGTGCTTTCCTCATTTCTAGCATCTGATACTAGCATCTATTTATAAGTTCTCTGTAATTTTTACAAACATTTTATTTAATTACTCTGCACTTCGAAAACAATACCTTTCCATATTTGCTTTTTCTCCTCTATGGCTGCTGTTTCCTAATTTAAACACTATAGACTAATTGGCTCATTCATTTGTTAAGAATTCCTTCAAAATCCCTTATATATTCTTGCTTTGGAACCACTACAACCAGATGAAAGCAATGTAACACTTTAACTGAAGTTCAGAGGCAGCAGGTAACAACAGCTGCTTTTGTCAAAAGCAGAATGATAGCTTTATTGATGAGATTACAGAGAGTACTTCGACATGTCAGATAAATGTGAAGAACATTAGATACATCTGAGTACTTTGGAGAACTGCATCTCTTATACGAACTATCAAAGTAAAGAGACAAAGCAGTTGTAGAGGGTGAAGCTATCTGTTCTGATTGTGCATGATACAAGCGTCTCAAATAGGAGTTAAGAAAATTCCTCCCCATTGCTCAGACTAAGCAAGAAAGCTATTTTGGGGTGCTGTGTAAATAACTATTCATTTGGAGGTTGTTCATTGAGTAAAATACATGAGTAAGGGAGGTAGAATCTGGCCCTAATAATATTCTCACTTAACACAAATGGTTTCATGTCATCTTCCTTCTACCATTTGTTACCAAAACTCTTCACTTGATGCCAGCATGCTAGCTTCCAAGATAAAGGAACAAGTACAGCAGGTTAAATACCTTTTTATTGAAAGACTTTGTATGAATTTCTAGCACTGCTGATTAGGTCAAGGATTGCAGCTATGATGAGCAAGTTTCAAGGTTTCAAAGCATCAGGCAGATAGATCAGTTTGCTCTGGAGCTAACATCACTGAATTAGAAATGTGAGAGGATGGTATCTGAATGGCTGGGTGCCATTAGCCTCTAGCAGCTGCTAGACAATAAACGTACAGTGCTGCAGTCTGCAGTGGTACAGCTTCCTTCGACCACCTGCAGGGGATATAAACCCCAAACAGTGGATTCAGAACAGGTGGAATTACACATTGCGTTGTTTGGCAGGGAAGATGTATACGTGATATGGTATGCTGACAGGTATCTGAGGTTTCTCACAATAAGCACAGTACAGCAAATGAAACATGAGCACTTGCAGTCCAGAAGTCCTGTAAATTGCAGCTTATGCATCAACCCTTCAAAACAAACCTCAGACACGCTTTTAAACACATGTCAGTACCCCTAAATCTCAAATTCAACCCACCATGCAGGAAATTTAAATTTGTGGTGCATATCCCCTTCACTATTCAGTGCACAGTGAGAAAGGGCAAGCCTGATCCTCTCCGATGATATGAACTCTTCAGATACACTGATATTGTGTGGCAATAGCAATACCTGACTTGCATATTTGTCATTAGGAAGTGAAAGATCCCTTCCATCTCCCAGTCACTAAGAGCTAGTTCATGGCCAGGACTGCACAGAGCCCTAAAATGGAATCATGCCCCACCAGGTCTCTGCACACCATCCTTTGCAGGATCAGAGAGGGAAAAGAGTGTAACGCCCATTACTTCCCCCCCCCCCCGAGCAGGTGGGTGGGTTGAGGTAAGGAGATGTGGGAAAGAGGACGAGCACTGGCACTGCTCCCAAGGTGTGTGAGAGAGCAACGTGGGGGAGAATAGTAATCTGCTACTGGTCTGAGCCAATTGTACTAGCCCTGTGGAACAAGAGGGGGTGGGGGCAGGGGAAGGATCACGGCTCTCTGAAGTTACACTTTGTCCCAGTCTTAGGTGTTAGTGTAATCACAATAGCTCCAAACTTGAATGTTGGAGGTCAAAGGCTATTGGATAATGGGAGCAATGAATAGTTTAAAACAACTGGAGATCAGACAAGGCTGAGCTCAACCTACCGGCAGGCAGGCACTCACATGGGCACAGAGCTTGTTCAACACTGTCAGTATCCCAGGGGATTTTTTCTATGAATATCTCTTCCAATAAAAATAGGTCAGTGGGGTCAAGAATGTTTTCTGAGAAACCACAAAATACTGTAGCTCATATTGATTAAATAAAACTTCCATGTCTTCCCTCTGCAAGATACAGCTCCCCTCAAGCAAGAAAATCTGTAGTGTCAAGCTCTGATAAAAGGTGTGCATTCACTTAGCTTTGAACTACTATGCACCGACATCACCATTATAACCTCCAAACGTGACCCATTCTGCCATGTTTATAGTTCAGTGTGGTGTTTTATCTGACTCACATACATCAGTCTTTACCATAGAAAATAATGAGCAAATTTCAATGTGGTTTTAACAGAAATGCAAGTGCAGTAAATAGCCATCATATGGTTTTCATTCACATGTTCTGAAAGACATGAACTATGCAATAACAGTTTCTGACAGGCAATACAATGTAACCTTAAAAAAACAATTCTTCCCAAAGGCAGAGAGTTTCCTATTTTACCTATGTTCCCAAAAGGAGCCAAAAAAAATCCTGGGAATTAGAGAGCCATGAGACTAACTTCAGCCTGGGGAAGCTATTTAAGAGTCTAATTAAGCATAAAATAGTGCAATTATACCCTAATTGGTTCAAATTAGAACAACTTCTGAAAGAAACAATAAAGCTTTTGTAATCAATTAGGATTATTTGGGAAAGTTCGTTCAGTAGATAAAATAGACCCAGTAACCAGTACAAAGACTGCATCCTTATGCTCTGCCTAGCCATCAAGCCTGCATGTTGGCTAGAGTAACTTGACACTGGAGGTCACTAAGACAGATGCTGAGGCTGCATTTTCAGAAAGCAGTGAC
The DNA here is from genome assembly GCA_007922155.1 of Mesoclemmys tuberculata. Taxonomy (NCBI): domain Eukaryota; kingdom Metazoa; phylum Chordata; order Testudines; family Chelidae; genus Mesoclemmys; species Mesoclemmys tuberculata. The sequence continues at coordinate 27,063,739 of ML675649.1, forward strand.
TAACTTTACGAGCACTAGCAGCAAGAGGGCTATGCAAGTTGGGATACGGGTAAGAGTGATCACATTCCAAACTCCACACAAGGGCAAGAAGATATTTTTTCCATTGTAAAGCTGATATCCCAGGTTGGTCAGTCAGATATTGGCTAAGGCACAGATGGGATGCCTGGTTAGACAAATGAAGAGTCTCATGCAATACAGCAATTCTACAGATTGTATCTCTGTTTACGTCAGATAAAAACCACATAAGGGTCCAAAAACTGAATTGGCATTTGTGCAGTTTTTAACTCGTCATTCCACGGATGAATCCAATCTCACAAACAACTCCCCGGCCCCTGTAGCACTTCACACAGCAGCGTCTTGAGGAGCCAACTTGATAAGCACCAAAGCATTAGTGCAGCCGAAGGCAACCTAAGTGCTCCACAACAGAGATCCAGATCTGCATGTGCTCCGTCACACCCCAGGCTCCCAAATAACTCCACTTTTCTCCACATCCAATCCCTGTGTTTTATAGCCACAATTACATCTGCCCCCCACTCCCTTAGAGCATAAAGTCTCAGCTTTATCTTCACTTTAGATACCTCATTACACAGTCCTGCTTATCTCTGACCTCTACACAGAGCCCCATTTCCTGGCCCCTGCTCTCCCCAACACACACAAAAAAACAGCTCTACATGTCTCTCTGCTCCCCTGTACAGGTCTTCCTCTCTACTTGCATTAACCATATACTGCTCCTGTGCCAGGGGAATTCTCCCTCAGCCCCTTGCACCTTCTGTGAAGCCTAGGGTGACCAAATGTCCTGACTTTATAGTGACAGTTTCAATATTTGGGACTTTTTCTTATATAGATGCCTATTACTTCCCTCCCCACCTGATTTTTCCCATGTCTATCTGGTCACCCTAGTGAAGCCCTTACATGCCACTACAGTAGCTTATGGGACTGAGAACATAGGGGGCTGCCCCAGTGATGATATCGAACCGGTTCTTAAAATTAAAAAAATTTAGCGAACCAGTTGTTAGCGTCCTCCCCTGTTGCGCTCTGCAGGGCGCTGGCGGGTTTCGCGCGAACCGGTTCTTAAAATAAAAAAAAGGCAGCGAACCGGTTGTTAGCGTCCTCCCGTTGCGCTCTGCGGGGCGCTGGAGGGGTTTCGAATTTGGCAGCGCAGAGCGAGTTTCAGAGCGGAGATTCTCGTCTGCGATGCCAAGTCTCCCTCTCCGCCGCCGAAATTGACTTTGCCTTGTCAATTTCACGGCGGAGAGTATGCCCCAGCTCCGCCACCGAAATTGACCAGGGAGGGTCAATTTCAGTGTGGGGAGTCTCTCCTGCGATTCTCCCTGCTGCCTAAATTGACCAGGGAGTGTCAATTTCAGTGCCGGGAGTCTCTCCTGTGATTCTCCCTGCCGCCGAAATTGACCAGGGAGGGTCAATTTCACGGCGGAGGGTGCCCTGAACTTCTGGGTGCAGGGTTGTTGGGGTGCAGAGTGTCGGGTGTTGCGTGCATGATGTTTAAGAACCTATTCAGAATAGGTTCTTAAATATCACCTGCCTTTATAGAACTGGTTATTGGAAATTTGGGATATCATCACTGGGCTGCCCCCATTTTATTCACAGGGGAAATCTCACAGAGGTTTCACCTTTAAATGTTTTCTCTGCTAAACAGAATAAAAGTTTGATTTTTTTAAAAAAACTGGAATACATAATACTCACTTGAAGAGCAAGATTGACATTTTTGAAGACTAAATTTAAAAAAGTGTAAAATAAAGAGATCTGAATCCTACTTTATGTGCAAATCTGAATGCTTAACGATGGAGCTACTTAAGCATGGTTACATGACTGTTCATTGAGTACCAGCAAAAGTGCTAGGAAATCAGATAATGGTTTCTTGCACTGATGGAATATAACGAAGCATGCAATTAATGTAATGCGGACAGATAAGTCAGTTGCTGTTTATTTTCCGTGAAATCACAGCAATCAATGAAAAGTCTTTATGGTTAAAGAGAATGATACCAAAGCCCTAAAAGAAGAGAGAGTACATAAAACAACATATAATATCTGAAAGAGTTGTGATAGAGAGATAAAAAGAGGAAAAAGCATTAACATATGAAGTACTTGTGATTTTCATGATACCAGTTGATGGCTGTAGCAGGTATATGATTCAGCTTGTACCTTGCAAAAGGGTTTACATCAATGAACCTATCTTTAAGGATTACACTATTTATTAAAGGCCTTTGCACTCAGTAATGGTTCAGCTATCCAAATGTCTGAACAATTTGAATGTTGGGCTGTTGTATTTGTCTTTTGTTTTTAACCACTTGATAGTGATTAATGTTGGTACGTGCTTAATATTCTCTTGGAAAAGTCCACTCAGTTTACTCTTCATTTGAAATTTTTGAATTTGCCAAGACTTGCCAATTTACTGCTCTGCTACCTTGAAGCTGTTTCTTTTCCAGCATCCCTTTATCCAAATTTGTTAATTTTAAGTCAGACTGTTATTAGCACTGAGGCTAGTTGACAGGCACATAAGCCAATTACGGTATTGAATGCATAAAAGTGACAGCTTTACTGTTAAACACTTTGTTGCAGATGATGACTAAGAATTTGTATTTATCCATTTGAAAACTAGAGTGGTTTGTACCTGATCAGAACGTTATGATTAAAATGCACTTTTTTTATATACTGCATTGACCAAAAGTGTAACTTCATACAATATCAGTGGATCAGATATTCCCAAAAATAACACAAGAAAATAGAAAAGCTAAAACATTTCCATACGGATATGTTACACTGATTTGACTTTTCTTCCTCAATTATCCTTTACAAGTATCATCTCATTGAGCAGGGAGGTGCTAGTTCCTTTACATGGCACTGGTAAGAAACATCTAGAATTCTGTATATGCTTCTGTGCCCTTCAGTATCGGAATGAGACCAATTTGAGAGGAATTAGAGAAGGACAACAAAAATACTTCAGGGATTGGAGTGATTGACTTAGATAGCTTCAAATCCCTATATTAAATCCTGACCCCACTGACTTTGTTAGAGCCAGGATTTCACCCTTAATTAGTAAGCAGGTATAGTTTGGTTAAACAAGGACAAAGTGAGGGACTATGGAAACCCAATATCATGTGAAATTCCTTTGGGGATTTAGACTCACTGCTGAAAATGACTAAGACAAACCTTTTAATCATTCCTCTCCTCTCCCCCATTTTCAGTCTACTCGGAAAAAATTTGGTCAGATCCCATACGTTTTGTTAGCAGGGTTTCATAATGAAACTCAGTACTGAAACCATTGAATCTCACTTCTTGTTCTTAGTGCAATGAATGCATGGGTCCTCACAGTGGGTGGTAATTTTCTCTTTGGCATGTGAGCTCAGAACTTCTGGGAAAGCAGAATCTATTGGGGCTGCTTATGACCTCGTAAGCATCCCATACATATATAAGTGGCTCCAGCCCCAGCCACTATTCAGTAACTTCTGGCCACAACAGGCAGTGAATGGGAACTCAGGGATGCTTGTTATTACCAAATATCAGACACCTTTGAGAAATTTTATTCTATTTAATTGTGTGTGGGGTGGGGAGGGTTTCCCCTCCTGAATAGTGTAGGGTAGTTAGCTTTTGGTCCCATTTAGCCTTTGTTTTTTAAGGTCTCTGCTGAGCCTTCCCTCCTCTGTCATTTAGCTTTTTGGCCATAGCTTAGGTCAACCTGTGGCCCATGGGCCAAAAGTGGCCCAAGAGGGCTTTCAAAGTGGCTTGCTGCTCCTCTCTCACTAGCTGCATGGGGAGCCGCTGCCTAAGGACCCAGGCAAAATGCATTGCTGTGGGTCTAAAAGACCAGTGCAGGCTCTTTGCTGCAGCCAAGGGGATGGGATATCAGCAAGGACGGAGGCAGCCTCCTTGCTGAACTCCTTCCATCTGGCTGCAGTGGATGGGTGGGGGGCTATGATGGAGACTGATGGCCCCTCAGGGTTTTAAAAATGATATTTGTGGCCCTTGAGCCAAAAATGTTGAGAACCACTGGCTTAGGCAGTTTGGATATGGTGGGTACCAGGACATAAGCAGAGTATGTACACAGCCCATAAGACACTACTGTCCAGAAGGATCCAAAATCACCCCAAAATACATACAGTACCTGGAAAGGAAATCTATGTCCAAGGACCATATATACTATAGTAACCATTCTTTTCTGGAACAAATCTAATCAAACTTGCTATCTTTTCCAAGTCACGCACTGAATTTGGAGGCTTAAACAATCCAACGCTTTTACCAAAACTGGGACTTTGTTTAACTATGTGGTCAAGTTTGTTCTTATAATGAAGGCACACCAGGTTCTGTAGACACTATGAACTTCTGAAAATTAAATCTTTCTTTCTCTTGCACTTCGCTATTTATTAGATGATTTATAGTTTTTTTCTGAACTAAACTCCCAAATCTGATCATTACCAAAATTTGGGAAAGTTTGGATCCAGAATCCAATCAGACCTTTAAGGCTTGGGTCCATTTCTAGGAAGCAAAACTTTTTAAATTTACATAATATAAAGAGTATTGTGATGTAAATGATGCAGTCTGATTCAAAACATGAACTCTTTATCTTGAAGTCTAATTTTTGAGTACTTCACTGTCATCGCAACTTTGAAATGCAAGTTCCCACCTGTCTTATTTTAATAGTCAGTCCAGCTTTGATGTGCATGCAGGCAAAATCCCTGTAATTTAGTTACATAATAGTTACTACAGTAATATAATAGTTACAACAGTAACTATAGTAATTACATAATAGTTACTACAGTAACTAGTGAGACCAAGTTAGATAAAAACCAGTTCTTCAGCTGGGATAAATCAACATAGCTTCATTAACTTCAGTGGGACCTATGCTGATTCACACTACTTGAGGATCTGGCATGTGTTTGAAATACAGTACTTCACCATCAGGACATCCATTGTCAAATTAGGTTCTCATTCTCAAATTCATATTTGCCTATCAAATCTTTCTACTTTGCATTGAGAAAGACTGCAACCTAGTCGTATCTATTGATTTCCTTGGCCCACTTGATGACTGTGACATAATACCTCAGAAACATCAAGAAATCCTATGGTTCACTGATTCTGAAAGTATGATGAGAAGATATTGGTTTAACTAAAAACTTGGAGCCAAGCTTTGTGGCTTCATAGAGCGGTAGAATGCAATCTTTGGCCACAGAGAATTTTCCTTTAAAGAAGGGTAAATTATGACTGAATTCTTCCATGCAAACCTGGTGACATTTGTATTTCTCTGAAGCTGATGTAGAAATATCTCCATTCCAAAGCAGCTGTAATAGTGCCAAGGTTTTTCCTGATATTATATCTGGTCACAGAGAAGGTGACTTCAATTAAGAGCCTGTATATAGCAGCCATCAAAGGGGAAATATTATGTGGCTGCATAAAATCATGTGGAGTCAGCGTATGAAAACTATGCATTTTCACTGTTTTTTGTACTGAGGGTTACACATTTTGATACAAATATAACAATGTTAAAAACCAATCAGTAAAGCACAATGATCATCACTGTGTCAACAGCCAACAATAGCAAAGAGAGATCTGTATCTCTAGAAATAGGTAATAGACTATTAAAGTGAAATTATTCTATATTGCCAAGCATTTGCCCTATTGCACTTCGCTTGGGAAAGGAATGGCTGTTTGGCATAGAAGATATAGCTCTGTTTGCAACTAAGGCCCCAAATCAGTGAGATACTTCAGCATGTGCCTAACTTCAAACCCGTTAGTAATCCCATTGAAGTCTACATTTTTCCCATACCCACACACTTCCTAAATAATAATCCTCTCCAATCCAAAACTAACTGGAAAGAGACTGTCAAAATGATTCCTAATAAAAGGCTCCTCTACACCTCTCATAGCCAGTGCTATCCTGGGAAATGGGTAGTGCCGGAAAAACAGTGGCCAGAGCAAAAGAGGGAGAACATGCTCAGAAACTGGATGTTCTTCTCCCCCCAACTCCTTGTGTGCTTGCCTTTTGTGCTGTAAAGCATATGGGGCATGCCCCCCTCTTTGCAGATAGAGGTACTCTCTGCATTGTACAGCTCTGTTGGCAACACTAGATTATCTATTTGGCTGCCTGAGGGTGGGTGTAGAGGGGGAAGTGGTGGAGCTCCTTGAGCATTCTCCCAGCACCTGGTCAGAGACAGCCATAATGTGACATTTGACCTCCACGCCTTTATTTAGGGAGGCAGCTGCCATGTGCAGAAATTAAAGGGTTGAAATAAGAAAATAGGAACAAAGCAGAGAATTTAGGTTAAAAAGAAACATTCCTGGTAACTAAAGTTTCATGCAGTGAATACTCTTGCTGTTTAATGGAGTCAATTGGCTGTGACAACTAACTTCTGTAGGGCCTGGTTTACAGGTTCTCCTCAGAAAAATTAAAGTAGGAGTTACAATGTCAAAAGTGATTTCAGGAAACCGTAGCCCTCAGTAGAGGTTTTGCAGTGAGTGGCTAGGTCTATGAAAGCTTAATACATTGTACTCAATATGATATTAGGGGTTGTCTACATGGGGAGTTTACTGCACACTGAGTTGATATGCACTAGCTGGTGTGCAGTAATAAGCTGCAATAATAATGTCCACATGGGACAGCTGTGCCCTGTTCCAATTTGCATCACTGTATACACATGCCGGGGGCTTGGTGTGGACAAAGCACTCTGGGAGGATATCCCATGGTCTGCTGCTTTGCTGCTGAGCTGTGTGCATTCTGGAATTTTTTTCACTAGAAGCCCCGTGGAAGCTCGCTCCATCCATCTCTCTTTCTGGGCAGGCTAGTGCCATTTGGAGAGAAAGTGCCATTTTTTAACTGCTATCAACCAGCATGGATGCAACAATGCTCTGTGCCATGATGCTGGCAACCATGACCCAGGGGCTGCTAGGGTCAGAGGACTGACAAAGTAGTGCACAGAAGCATTATGTGCGCACAAACAATAGTCCACACTAACTCATTCCACAGTGAACTTACTCCACTTTCAAAGTAATTCACAGCAAATAGGGAGTTTGTGTCCTACTACGGTTTGCTCTGTCTGTATGCAGGCATTTTCAATGCACACTAGCTCAAGACAGATCAAACTAACACCCCTCCCCTCCGTCCTGGCATAGATAAACACTTAGATTAGTAACAATCCATTTTCAAATGCTGCAGTCTTCAGTACTTCTATACTGTCACTGCAGAAGAGTCTGGGCAGTTCTATTCACAGATTGCTCCAACAGAAATATTTTTTAAGTTTCAGAAACAGATGCATTAACTATTGTTCAACCTCAATGACATTAGCAGAATGGCTCCCTAGTATGTTTAATTGATGAATATGTGCAAAGTCATTGCATCAGCTAAATATAACTAAGTACTTTATAGGCTGTGGATAACTTATCCTTATACATGTTTATCATCACAAAGTTCCAAATGGGCCTGACCATTAAAACACGACCTTGTTTCCCAGTTCTCTTTCCTCGTCTTCCAAAAGACCTCTCACTCATCTGTCAGCAAACCAATCTTTTTTTTTTAAACTGTTCCAAATTCCCCAATTCCCAAGTCCTTCTTTTTTGGTCATTTGGAAAGTAATTATACAAATTTTGTGAGCAAACAGAAATAATTTTAGATAGCCTGAGGGAGATTTCATTTACACTGGAGTAAACCAGGAGTAACTCAAATGAAAAGTAAAACCAGAATTTGTAAGTTAGGCTTGGGTAATGTTATTAGGCTTTTCTCTGAAACCATAATGGTAGAAATTTACTTTTATTAAAATGAAAGAGGAGTATCACATAATCGCATGACTAAGAATTGGGGCTTGCAGAAAAACATCAAACATCGCAAGACATGATCAAATTGCGATTGTTGGCGACACTCTAATTTTTTGGAAAGAGAAGCATGGCTCAGGACAAAAGTCTGGAATACCAATCCTAGCTCCATTTCCTCCTATTGACTTGAGTACTCACCACCCAGTCCTCTAAAGCAACTTTTAAATTGCCAATGCCTCTGTTTTTGCATACCCAACCTTGGAGATAAAGGTGTTTGAAATTGGGCACCCAAAAACAGAGATACTCAGTGCAGTCTTTTTCAAAATGTGGGTGTTAATGTTTCTGAGCATCATCTTCATTATGTATAGACAGGCAATCATACTACATACTTACTTACTTCACAGATGCAGCATGAATTAGCTACTGCCAGACTTTCAAGTTCTCAGCACCCAAAATAGAGGTCACATTTTCAAAAGAGCTCAGCTCTCAGTTAGGCTGCCAAATTAGGGTCAGATTTTCAGAAGTGCTCAGCTCCCGATGTTATCTTTATGCCAGATCTTTAAAAGAGCTGAGTAAATCTGGCCACTTATTTGGTGTATAATTGGTGGCTGAGTTCTTCTGAAAATCCAACTGCAGTTGAGGGGACTGAGTATATTTGAAAATCTGGCCTTAATATCTGTCAGGCATCATGAAGATTAAAAGCATTAAGTGTTAACACCCGCTCCACCTCCTTGTATTGTAATCAACACCTTAAATCTGCTCTATCATTTATTTAAGACATTTTAGACCATTCTATGTAAGGTGACTTTATTTAAGCCTTTTGCAAAAAGTAGCTTTTTATTGGGAAAAGTAATGTTTTGATAAATCTGTTGTAAGTACTAAGACAAATTTTTTCATAAATTTCCTGATTTGATATCCTTTGAGGGATGCTGTACCAGTTGGTTGATATTTTGCTATCTAGATTTAAATGTACAAAGTAATGTGACTGATGGAATATTAACTAATCACTGCAGTAATTAAAATTAATTATGGATGTTAAATTAATGGATTTTATCATTCGCAAAAAGGTTGCTGTTATGGAAGTTTGTTTCAATCCTGGAAGATAATCAATGAACGAGGATCAATTTATTTTGTATCTGGAGTTTGATTATCATTTTGCTTTTGCAGAAAGATAAACCACTAAGAGAAGGAATAAGTTCCAACCAGGGAACATTGCCAGAGCAGGCACAGGCATGAATTCTATAGAAAGGGATCTACAGTAAAATTATAAGAAGGGAAGAGCGTCGGCTGCTGCTGCTTGCAAAAATGGTGACAAAATGCAGACAGCAGTAAGTGACCAGAAAGGAATGTGTCAATCAATGCTGTGAGAAGTATAGCACAGATGGGTTAGCAAGAGTACAAGCTTGTCAGACTCTGATATGGTGTCAAGAGTGTGTGTTTATAACAACTGTAAATGAAAGTTTAGGAGCACAATTTGCCTGATGTGGTGTAATGCTCTCGCTTCTCCTCAAGGAGGAGACTGAACAAACTACACACTGTTGTGTGATTGACGGTGTTTTTGTTGCTAATGTGATCAATCATTGATGAAAGACATTAAGGAAAACCTATGACAATTAAGAGTGACAATGACTGATGGGAATGCCAAAATGACACAAAGCTCTGTCCCTGATTTTGTATTGAGGAATTAAATCAGAAGATTAAGGTCTGAGCCACTACAGAGTGAGATAAAAATAAAAACATTACATTTTATGAAAGAGAAGGACAATTTAGCTGTAAATGATTCATATTTATATTCACGCAAAGTATTTATTTCAAAGAGAAACAATTATCTGAAGAAGCGTAGGATTAGAACACATGCAAAATAACATACTTCGTGTCTTCCAGTTCTGTAGATGGTGCTAGTGTAAATGGACGCCAGGGAAAGTTAAGTTCCACTGAAAAACCTATGCAGTTTTCTTTTCTGCACGCCTCCCCTTGAGCCTTGACATGTTCTTTAAAGCACTCTAAACAGTTTATTGTGAAATATTCCAATAACTGTAAAAGCTAGACTTTTTTGAAAGAGACAGTAAATACTATTATCTGATGAGACTCAAAGCCAACCTTTTCAAGGATGCAGATGTCTGATATGATTACACAGACAGATGCTTATTTTTATTACAGAGGGAATTATCCCTTTTTGGGTTATTGTATTCTTTCAAACAGAGACAAAGACAGGATAATGCAGTGAAGCTGAATTCTGAATGTTGGTAAAATATTTTAAACAAGGTCTGTGTGTCTCTCAGCAAATATTTTTAGCCAACAAAATAGTTTAAATTTCCAGACCTGTATTACATCACACATTATACATGCAATTTCATTTTTATAATAAAATACGTTAATCAAATTTCTGTTTGAATTTGAACCAGGCCTATTAGTGCTTTTCTAAGTGTACTCTCTCTCTCTCTTTCTTTGTGCTACCTCAGCCCTTTTAATTTTCCTTGTATATATTAATATATTCATAGCTGTTGCTTGAAAGTTATGATGACACACCACATTTAAAATAAAGGACTGCTCATTTGTATTATAAAATCAACATACAACAACAAATATGGTTTTAAAGTTATCTTCATCAGACTTGAATATAAAATTATTGATCTTAAATTTACAGTCAAACAAAAACTGAAGTATAGTCACAATTTAGAAACTTGGGAACCTAAAGTTAGGTACACAACAAGTGCCTGATTTTCAGAGAGCTGAATACCCACAACTCCAACTCACTTCTGCTGGTGCAGGCAGTCCTCAGCACCTCTGAAAAAAACCAAGCACCCAGTTAGGCTCCCAAGTTTGGCAATACTGACATCCATCACTATATAACAGGTGCATATTTAATTAACATTTTACCGGCATGTATATTTATACATACCTTGGGCCTAATCCTGCAGCCTGAGTAAGGAATGTAGAACCAGGCCCTTGAACTAACATTTGAAGGCTCTGCCTGTCCATATTGAACCCTCTATGCAAAGACAGCTAAGAATCATTTCAAAGAAAAGAAATGGGCATGCTTTTGACATCTCACGTTTGCACAAGACCACTAGAAAATTATGACTGGGATTTTCAAAGAGGAGAGTTAGGCAACAAACTCCTACTGAATTCTAATGTGAGTTGGTCACCTAAACATTTGATGATTGCCTATCATTTTAAGAATATGATTGTCTGGAATTCAGAGTTGCTGATTTGATAATGAAGTCAATATTCAATATTTACTATAATGGGAAATTTAACATTTGTAAAAAAGAAAATTTTTTAAATAGTATAAAACTCTTTGGGTTTAATGTGAAGTCATCATTCCCCTTTGGTTCATAAGACCTTATGTCAAAGGATCAAGAAATTAAGATGAATGGAAAAAGTAGAATTGTTTTCATAGTCATATATGAGCAAGTGGATGCTACCCAGTGGTAGTAGGAGTCTGACCAGGAAAGGAAAATGTTTGATCTCAGATGGGTGGATCAATTCAAATTTAGTCACTCCTCTTTTATGGCTTTAAAGAAGTTCTCTGTAATGAGTGACAAAACCCTGTATGTTCATTATTTTTATTATAGTAGAGAGTAAGTATTAAAATTTATGATTAAAATAAAATTGTCCCAAGGCGACAGATCTTAAATCGAATAGGTGTTCATTTGCTGGGTTTTTCTTATGTTGATGAAACCAGAAAGAATAGGTTACTGTGAATTATAAGCATATAAATAGAGAAAGGAGCCTTGGAGGGCATATAAAGAAGAGATTATGCTAGAAATTTTTGACTTTCACATTTGTTTCTTTCTATTTTTTGCAAATTAGTCCAATTTTAAATGTTCAATTTAAACTGGAGTTGGAGCAATATTGAATTAATTACAGTCTTTTTATTACATTGATTTCCCATTTTTCCTCTCTGCATTATGAGATTCATAACTGATGGTTTTGACACACAAGCACAATGAATATGTATGACCTATATATTTCTAATATATCCTTTATACTAATTTGTTATGCCTCATAAAGGAAATTATTTAGACTAAGGTTGAACTTTACTAGCTAATGTTATGGATAACACTATTTTCCCCAAAGATACCTTCAAAAAGGAAGTTAAGAAGAGTTCTATCTTCCTGTAAAATAAATTTTAGTGGATCACAAACTGAATATGGGTCGTCAGTGTAGTGCAGTTATGAAGAAGGTTGGTGGGGTGTGTTCACAGGAGTGTTATATGTAAGATACGGAAGATAATAGTTCCACTTTACTCGGCACAGACAAGGCCTTAGATGGAGTAATGTATCCAGTTTTGGGCACCACATTTTAAGAAAAATCTGGACAAATTGGAGAGAGTCCAGGAGAGAACCACAAAAATGATTAAAGGTTTAGAAAACTTAACCTATTAGGAAAGGTTAAAAAACTGGGCATGCTTAGTCTTGAGAAAAGATGGCTGACAGGGGGGTGGGGGACCCGATAACCGTCTTCAAATACACTAAAGGCTATTATAAAGAGGATAGTTTCTCCAAGTGTTTTCTATGTCCCCTGAAGGAAGGACAAAATATAATCAATTTAGTCTGCAACAAAGGAGATATAGGTTAGATATTTGAAAAACATTTTATCTACAAGTGGTTATCAAAGGAAAGAAAAACTCCAATGATGTGGATTCAACAGGTTGCGCAAACCGCTTCTCAACTAGTTAGGTTTGGTCCTGCCTCAGTGTCAGTGATTCTGTTAATGGTAAAAACTGTGATTCACCCCCCCCCCCAAATAAACCTTGATTGTTAATCCCTTTCTACCTTCTTGCTCAAATATCTCCTTCATATCTTTAAGTAAACTTCCTTTACAACTTCTGTCAGTGAAACTTTTAATTAAAAAAAGTCTTTCATAGCAATACCTAGATGAGAAAATTAATTTCTAGAAAGCAAGTGTCAAATGCATTAAGTTTGGCTCTTAAATAGACGCTCAGAATGTAACACTGCTGCGGCACCCCAGCAGCAAACTATTTGTTTTGTTTTTTTGTATAGAAAACCGATCCATGAACTTGAAAGCTACTGCCACCACTGCGTAATTGTTAAGCCATACTGTTATAGTGGATTATTCACATATCATTCAACTATCACACTCCTTTCTCATCTGTGTTGGTATCTTTCTTTTTCCTCCAGTAACTTCTTCCTCTCCCCAACCAAGGGCTGGGGCATTTATGAATATATTAGTCTAGAAAATAGATAGAAACCTGTGTTATCACACTGCTGGTTATTTTCTTTGTGTCTGAATATACTGCACACTCTCCCAGTCATTTTGCCCCCTATGCTGGTGTCATCATGGACTCATTATCCTTGACACCACTCAGAAGTTTGAAACCAGTCTAAAACCAGCAAAACCAGTCTAAAATAAAAGAACTAATTAGCTACATGTTAACATCAAACTCTGTTCTACAAAAAAACCCAAAAAAACCCACCGCCTTACTGTGTTTGTTGCCATGCCACATTGTTAGTATCAACTGGACTATTTATTTCAGGGAAAGTCACACAGAATTAGGGTGACCAGATGTCCCAATATTATCAGAGCCATCTTGATATTAGAGGCTTTTCCTTATATAGGACCCTATTACCCCTCCCCCATCCACATTTCCCCCATCCTGATTTTTCACACCCACTATCTGGTCACCCTACACAGAATGACAATACCTAACAAGAGGTTAAATAGTTTCTGTCATCCAGGGAGATGCTCACCTGGGGAGAAACTTCACCTCTTTAAAAATTAAAGCCCTAATTCTTTGAGATCTTAAATATGGAAACAGAACCAGCATTGTTATAATTACATGCCCATTACTGGCTGGGTATTAATTGGACTACTTATATGGGTAATTCAACAACAGAAAAGTCAATTCAACCTTAGTCGAGTTCTATAACTGTGAAGGAGGAGGATGTGTTGTTCATACATGCTTGTTTACCTTTTACCATGCTCCTCATTAGTGGAAAATATATAATCTAAATTTAGTCTACTCACAATTGTTATGAGGATTAGAGGCTTTCTAGAACAAGTGAAATATTTTTGTTATGCACCAAGGTGTGCAACAGAGCAAAGGAGGAAAACTATACTGGATGCAAAATTAGAAAGTAAAATCAAGGGCTGCCACTGAGTGGGAAAAATAGTGGTTGTCCATGGATATAGCTGGAAAAAGGCAGCTAAGCAACTAATGCTTTGCAACAAAGAATCAAAACTTATGAGACCTTCTCCAAATCTAACTTTTCTTCAGTTTTTAATGATGAGCAGGTATAAGGGCCAGTAAGATGTCAATGCAGTGCTCAATTTAATATGACAGCTATTGAATTATTTTGAGTTCATTTACAGCTGTACTTGTGTCAAAATGTACTTAGAAGCACATTAAAAAGAATGCCCCCAAACTGAAACACTAAACAGTGAGTGTATGAATGGCATGGTACTTCCCAGGGACTTAGAAGATATTTTTTTTGGTGAAGGATTTGTGAAGAACTATATATGGAAGCTTCCTTTCACTTCTAACTTACCACAAGCTTTTTTTTCCCCCCAGCTGAAGATGTTTCTCTGATGTTCACAGTATCTATTGAGCTGCGCAGTTCAAGTGTTTAAAACTATTAGCTCAGAAGTACTGGAGAAGTGGGACTTCACTAAGCTGTACTCTTGTTTTGTGAAATGCTTTAAAAAACATTGTGGGCTACATTGTAACCCTGCTTGTGTGTGCACACACTGTAAAAGGCATAAGCAATTCTCTTATGCTTGCTTCCCACAAGTAGGCCCCAATTCCACAAGGAACTTAATGCAATACAGAACTCTCAGCATGTGAGTAATGATAATGACTTCAGGGCCATATAGCCTTAATAGCTGGGGGTTAAAAGGTGCAAGGGGAAGGGAATTGAGAGGCAGCCACTGCTGCCAGGCTGCTATTTGGCCCTCTATACAGGTTTGTGCTCCTTACCCTTTTCCACATGTTGGCCAGCACAGCTGAGCCAGTGCAGAGGAAGAAAAACTGAGCCAGCAGGACTGGCACAGATTACTTTCTCATGGAGCAAGACAAACGCAGGGACCATACTGTGGCGTGGCTCTCTAAATTCAGTCCCGGCTGTGTTCCTGAGGCAATACAGGTATGCAGTCACTCTCACTCAGCAGACTACAAGATTACAATCCAGGGCCTTGTGCTTTTTTAGAGAAAAGTGTATTTATCATCAAGTAACACCAAATTCCTAGACTAAAACCAAAATGTGCTTTTTATTTAATGGGATTAATTTCTTCAATGTGTCCATGTGGGGGGAAAAAAACAACAAATGAACAGATCACAAAACAGCACCTTCTACATTTGACTATATTTCTGTGCCCTTTGGGTCTTTAGCCCTAGTTCTTACTGCCTCTTTTATCTTTGAGTCTTTACGTTTATTAGCTGTCCCTCTACTTTTTATTTACTTTCACAACGGAATAGTCTTTTCCACTTTTCTCCCATTCTTCACTTCTTTTTCTGTCCCCTTTTAACTTTATTCTACCACATTCCAGCTAGTAAAAACAAAGTCTATCAAAGGCAGATGACAGACAAACAGAACAGGGAACAAAGGACAAAGAAAAACAATTAGTGCTTTGACACAGATATTAAACAGTTTCAGTACAGTTTAAAGAAACAACAAGTCTGTCAGAATTAAACTGCCCTTTTAAGGAATAGGGTATGAAGATTATAGTGTCTATTACTCCAAACGCCTTTGTTTTTGTATTCGTCATTCCTGGAACTCAATCTTCACTCCTAAAAGCATCACTGGCAATCAGATTTTCAAGTTCCTCCAACAGAGGGACTCTATACTGCAGATTCCAAAATCAGACTGGGAAGAAGAAGTCCTAATTCAGTTCATCTCCTGCAAACAATCAGGAGGCAAAGTTTAGATCAGCTACTCCAAATTATCATCATTTCACACTTCCAAGCATCAGTCCTGCACCCACTGAAGTCAGTGAAGATCTTTAAACCGGGACCATGATTAGGCACACAGAATGCAGATATCATTGCTATCTACTATCTACTATTTTATATAAATTATTTGCCATGAGTTAACTGCTTCTCTAGATCTTATGATACCTTGCAGAGATGGGTGAATCAAAGAAGAACTTTTCAAACATTGGCCAATTTTGTAGGTAATGTACAGCCTACAGAGTATCTATCTCTGTCTGATGCTTTGAGAGAGGATATGTCTAATGAAAAACTAAATTCTACAGAAAGTGATGGGATAATTAAACATGCTGAAATTCTGTACCACTGACTGATTGAGTCCAGTCCCTGAATCTTAGCACATGAATATTTACAAAGAGCAAATATAACAGGGGTGTGAATACAGATGACATGAGTGTTTGAAAAAAATTGAACAGACGTTGGTGGATTTTTGTAAACAGACTCACTCAGCTTTGGCTTTAATGCTGAAGAAGGCTCATCTGACAAATATGGAATGAGAAGCTGCATACACAAAGTGTGACACCACCACTCTGGCCAGATCTGTGATAGAAGTACGTTGAAGTCACCAGTGCTGAATGGGTCAGATCCTCCTGGCTAATGAACACTGGCATTGTCACTTCACTAACCTCAATGGAGCTGTGTTGATCAGCAAAAGCTGAGGATCTGGCCCCTAGAGTCTATTCATGTCTCTTCCCAAAACAGGAAATGATCCACTCAGTCTGGAATCCATAGATTCCTGCCTGCTTGAGAGCAATGGTGCAAAGATTAAGTAATTAAGTTACTGCAGTTTCATTCAAGAATGTACAGGGAAAAAGGTGATTCTTTCCTGTAGGCTGGGTCTACACTGATGGAGGCAAATTCGCTGCCGTCACATGGATTGCTCTGGATCGACTGAGCGGTCTGTATGGAAGCACTCAGTCGATCCAGGAAGCGACACAGGAAAACCACCTCGGTAAGCGGAGTAGCGCTGTGTTGAAGGGAGTGCTGTTCCCTTCGACACAGAGCAGTGTGGTCGCCGCGCAGAGGAGACGCTGCAAAGTCAACAGGAGATACGCAAGGAGATACTTCCGTATCTCCCGTTGACTGCCACCGAATCGCAAAGGTAAGTGTAGACCGGGCCATAGACAACAGGCCAAGATCTGAATTCAGTTACACCAGTTTGATCTCCTTGACATCAAAGGGATCTGGTTCCATTTTTTTTTTAGTCATGACCAAAAAAAAACCAACCAAAACTGCATTTTCTTGCCTTCCACCCCACTTCTCCCTGACACCCAGCTGTATGAAGATTAATAGGTGCAGTTGTTTACATATTTGTAACAGAGAGTGACCTTCAAGGCGATTATGAAACAGGAGTCGAGAACTCTTTCATCTTCATTAGCTTTATCTTAAGGCTGATCTGTCTTCTTTGCTGCAGTTAACTTTGCTTTAGTACAGCTGTTACAGGGTATGTCTTACTTCCTTTACCTTTTAATGTAGAACAACTGTTTTAGATAACTATACAAAGAGTCCCTCTCTTCTCAAAGCACAGTCCACATCTTATTTGTCTGAGTGGGGGCATTGCCTGTGTATCAGTCACAGGGACAACACAAGGCACATGCATGGTAAATTGGTAGGCCACACGCTAACGAGTAAAACTAACTTTTGGATCTTTTTTCCTGGAAAATGTGACGTGTTTTAATTATAAGGTACTGGACTTGGTGGGGACAAACCACTGTGGTTTCAGTATGCTTATACCACAGATTTGACCAGAGTGTTCTTGTCACACTTTGTATATATACATTCTCATCTGCGTATTCTTAAAATTAGATTAAATTATTCAATGTTATGAAGAGGAGACTATACACTATAACCTGCTTGCATGAGAGTGCTCACCAGCAGGTATATATCGTTACACAGGTTACTTAAAACACCCTTCTATATTTATGTACTATTAGAATAAGTGCTTCTCCCATTAGCAAAGCTTTTACTTAATGAGCTCAATTTTAGACAGAGCTGGAATTTCTGACTGTTTCCTGCTATTTAAAAGATCCGTTTTCAATTCAAACTGCATATGTGAGCCTTGTCGAATTGCCCTGTAAAGCAGTGATGATACAGAAATAATAACATATGCACTTAGATGTGAAAAGCCTTCATGGATTAATATGTGGTTCTGAGAACCTGTCACTGCAGACCTCCAAGTGGGTAATGCTAGCTATGGCAGGGGCAACCAGAGAATGCACTGGATGTGGTGTATACCCCAGAAATGGAGCTTGAACCACAGGAGATTTTGCACCACAAGGGATAGAGAAGCTTTAATTATCCACTTGGAGGTCTGCAGTGACAGGCCGTTGGCCCCAGACCCATGAAGCAGAAGTAAGACAATAACCATGGAACCCAACACATGATATTTACACCATCACTTTTCAGAGCAGAACTTCTCTATGAGCCATCAGTCTCTACTGATGGCCAATTGTTCCAGTCCCACTTCAGCCCATTGTCAGGCATTTGCCATTTCCAATGTCTGATAGCGCAATGCCTGCATGAGAGATCCTGCCTCCATCTTCATACAAGAGGATGGGAATGGGGCCACTGCCAGCACAAGATAATGGGAGAAGCAAGAGGGGGCCCTGCAGAGCCAACTCCATTGAACCAAACACCTGAGGAGATAATGCAAGTGAAAACTCCTTGAAGGATAAATAAGAGGTTGAGGGAGGAGGACACTGCTCAGGGCCAATTCTTTTTTCTTCTACCACACAAGAGAAGGGTTTTCCTTTCTATCAGAAGCTGAGTGTCTCATTCTGAAGTGAGCTCAAGTAACCTGAAGATACAATATTTTATAGGAGGAAGAACAAGACAAGAAAAAAGTACATTTTGTAATTTCATGGGTAGTTTTAGACAGATTTTTTTTGGTGCAGATGAAAGAACAACTCCACAGAAAACAGAGCTCAGTGACACGGTGTATAATTAGCTCTTGCTGAGAGCATAACAATAACATTGCCTCTGCATTCCCAGGACAGAGCCAATATCGCTTATTAACAGAGGAGAGATTCATTACTACAAGAAGCAGCAGCATCCCCTCCTCATAAATTCATTGGTAATCTTTTGTTGTTATGGTTGCAGCATCTATGCCTGTGCAAGCTTTATGTTGCTTATAAAAATAGTTTTTATTACAGTCTATTCTCAGTGAAGGTCAAGGAAAAGATAAGATTGGAGACTGAAGTCTTTTAAATGAAGACATACATTGCAAAATGTTACAATACAAGTGTCCCTGTCTCTGGTATAAACCTTGACCTGGAAACTCCCTCCATCTTTGGCTTTGGGGGTTTAGAAATAATTCATTCTATATGCTAGGTTTTACCTTTTCTGACCCGGACCATAAAACCATTTATTCCAGTAAATTGAGATGGTTTCCTAGTATGGACTATTTTCCACAAGGGACCGCATTGCAACCACCAAACTTATTTTATTTAAGAATCCATGAAAGACCCGACAGGCTGTGAAAGGCAAAGACTTTATCCATTTCAATGCGACTGTGCAGTTTTCTAACTATGCAGATTACAATGGCAGAAAAGGGAATTCTATTCAAATGCAATGAAATGTGTTAAATTGTCTGAAATGGGGTTTTTAAGCACTCTACAAAAAAAAAAAAAAAAAAAAGGAATAAAATGCTGTTTGTCTTTTAGAATGTTACCTATATGTCAACTAGTCTCAAAGGAACATTTGCTTAATATACCCAGTAAATTTATCTGGGGTGGGAGCTGGGGGAGATTGTCAGGCTCATAATTATTACTCTCAGTGTGTTAATATATGAAAAAAACAGCAGAAAAAATGTTGATTGATTGCTATGAATTTCTGGCAGCTGTAGCCTTTGAAGCATGAAATACATTAACATTGTCTCCTAATGTCTTTGATAATTGTTCTGAGTCGATGCTTGTCTTCTGAACAAGGCATGTTATTTATTCAGAGAAGTCAGTGGCTGTAAAAATTAAACATGTAGAAAATAAAATGACCTCTATTTCCTCAGTAAAATGACATTTCTACAAAGGACAATAGAAGAAATAAGTTACACAGTTAGTAATTGATACAGGTCTAATTTAATGTGCATTGTCCAAATACCTTTGCCCTTTACAGCTTATTAACTGTAACAAGCTCCTGGTTGAATTTATTGCATCGTTACCCATCCAGTGTAATAGTCTTTTTGGTGGTAGAAAGTCTAACTGTGAAATATTGGCACTGTTTAAAGGAATGTTTCCGTGATATGGTGTCTGGTGTGTAAGACGCAAAGGATTTTTTCTTAAGTCGCTGTCTGGAAAGGGTCTTAAAATAATATTAATAAATAACTTCACACAGATGCTCAAATGCCATACTTAGTAATGTGCATATCACTCCTCCAATATAACTGATCACTAAAGGAAGATATCAAAATATATTTATTCCACTTAGAGGAGAGGAAACAAAGAATTTTGATAGGAAAAGATTTGAGAGATAATGGACCTGTCCAAATGATAAAGAAAGGACTCTGGCATTCCGAGGTTTATCATCTGCTATTATTATTTATATTACCATTGTGCCTCAGAGCCCTCATCATGGACCAGAACCAAAGATAGACTAGAACAAAGATAGACTGTTAGTTCCTTGGGGCAGAGCCTAAACGTAAGACAAGAGGCAACACATGGGAAGAGATAAACAGGGTAGTAAAAGTGAACAATGAGACAATGATAGACAGTGGTCTTAGTACACCAGCAGTAAATGTTGTCTTTTTTTGTAGCTATCACAGCCAGGGAGTTATAAGGAGGGATCTTAAGGATGATAATGAGATAGCTTTGTGGATGTTTAAGGATGGGGGATAACACTGGATAAAGCACAAATTTTGTTTGAAGATTTAACAAGTGGGCACTGGAGACTGGCATCATGGGCAGATTGCAAGTGTGCATCGGCAGCTCAATAGCAAATGAGAGATGATCGGCAACATGGGGATTGACTAGGAAGGACCATGGAAGTGAATAGAAGCAGCTTATGGCAGATGTGATAGAGAAGGGATAATCAGTGGAAGGATCCAAAGGGAAGGGTGACAGGGTCAAAACAATGGTTTAGGAAAAGAATTTTCACAGCAACATTCTGAATGGCTAGGAGTGAGGCAAAATTGCATTTGCCAAGGCCAGAAGGAAGGATGTTGCAGTAAATTAAGACATGAGATGAGAGTTTTAGTTGTGTGCATGGATAGGAAAGGATATATTTTAGAGCTGCTATGCAGAAAGAATCAGCCAGATTTTGATATAGGCCGGATGGGAGGACTTATTTGTTATTTGTGAAGAATTCTACAAAAGCACTCAAACAAACAGAGACGTTGGAAGAGGTTTATAGGATTTGAAAAGAGGCATGGGAGGCAATAAAAAGCAAGAGCGGATACCACTGCTCCTTTTATGGTATGAGTAATCGAAGATGGCTGAAGGGCTAATGGCAACAAGTACATCAACAGTAGATATAAGTGGAAGAATTAACGTGAACTAATCTCCTTTGATTTTGATTCACTCTGTATAAAGAAACTGCCCTACTAAGAGTAATTCTTTAGGAATTGATGACCCATGCCTTTTCTCCCACTATGGTGCAGAATATACATCAGTGTCAGAAAGCACATGCAGATTATCCACTGGAGAACTAGAAATAACTTCTGCCTATTTAGGGGGTCCACTGATCATTATCTTCCACATGGTCTGGCACTGGCCTCGGCCCCTGTGTTACTCTTGGTTTGTAAGTCTAGGTATGTCTTCACTGCACAGTTGACCTGGTCTTTTACTCAGGTGATGCCTCTAACCTCCCTCCTGTATGCGTGTGCGCACTAGGCCCCTTATCTATGGTTTGAGAAACAGATACTCGGCTAGATTTTGAACCCCCTTCTCAGACTAGTAAACAGCAACTCACATGAGTAGTCCCACTGTCTCCAGGGGCTATGTCTGTCAATAACTGCTCATTAATGTAAATAAGGGTATGACACTGTATGGCTTAGGGGGTGACCATTTAATACCAATATGACAAAATTGCAAGGATTCTTACAAGATATGCCATGTCAGGTACAATACCATTAGAAAAGGTTATAATTTGCTAAGTATGATAATATTGTTTATGTATATGTATCATCTTTGTACTGTACGTTATGGATGTGTGTGATATATCTGTATCCAAAAAACTTGTGCTGTGCTACTGGGTTACAGCCCCCAAGCAGATTAGTGTCAGCATTGATGATTCATCAATATTTCATCACCTATACAATGAATCCAGTGAAAGAACCCATGGGCTACACTTTATAAGTCACCAGGACACGTGAGAACATGCCTGTGGACAAGGGACTCCTTCATTGTGTGGCTGTGGTTGGGACAAAAGAAGTACAAGCCTCATGGCAGAAACTATAAAATGCAGCTGCTGCACCCTCTCGATCTTGTCTTAATTCCTGATTCCTTCCTACCTCTAGATCAACTATTCTACATCTGAAGCTGTGAAACAAAGGACTGAGACCCATCCAGGTACTAGATGTTCTCCAGAGGAATTGTACACACCTGCAAATGCCACAATTCTACTGAGAATCTGATATATGTGGACTTAGAAGTAATTTGTATCTATCGGATTGCTTTGACCATTTAACATCTGTCTTCTCGTTTGTTTCTTTCCTTTTATGAGAAACATTTCATTTTCGTTACTAACAGGTTGGCTGGCAGCGTGGTATTTTGGGTAAGATCCAAACTTATATTGATCTGGTAATGTGGTTGAGCCTTTGGGGATCAGAACAACATTTTGGTAAAGGGAATAGAGTTTCAATAACTTCTCTCTTTACTGGACCCACTTGCTGATTGGGAGCCAGAGACTGAAATGCAATAAAGGGGGCTGTGTATTTCCTGTTGCAACTTCTTGGTAACCAGTGTGGGAAATCAGGAGCACTATTTGTGACTAATGGGGGAATCTAACTTCAGTGTTGCCCACCCGTTCTGGGAGAATCTGCTCTCGATTTGCAGCCTGCCATGACCTTGGCATTGTCAGATGGTCTACCCTAGGCACAGACGGGTCACAAAGGATTCAAAGTCCATCCCATGACAGACGACACCACAGACACAAACATCCTTCCACACTGAGAGCAAAGCTGTCACTCAAAAGCCTGCTCCTGCTCCTTTTGTCATCACAGGGGCCAAATCTTGGTCATTTTGGTCATTTTTCACTTGGCCGTTTTTCACTTGCCCCAGGACAAAGAAGCCATCAAGTTGCTGAATCTGGTTAACAGCTGCCCTGAAATAGGAGAATCCTTGGGAGGCATAGTAGCTGCTACAGTTCATACAGTAGAAAAATAGGTACTGAAAAGGAAAAAGCATGCAGTGGCTGCAAGCTGGAGAAGGGTGGATTTGTACAGTAGTTGCTGAGGAAAAGGAAAGAGCTACAGTATATTACTGCATAAATAATTCTGGAAAGAATCACCAAAACAACAAATAGGGACAGTAAGGGGAAAATATGCTGAGATAGCCTCCTCATCTTTGTTCCTTTTTTAAATTAATGTTTGTGGCTGGAGACTTGTTACATCCATTGGAATTCATCTATCTCCCATTAGTTCTTTTATCTTTGGGTGGGGTTGTTTTTTACTCCTCCCGGCCCTCTTTGTTGTGATTGATCTTAATTTTACCCTTTAATTTACTTTTTTTTACCTATATTTTTGTTTATTTTTCATTGAATTAACATTATGGAGCAAAATATCAAATGGATTTCATCAACTGTTACACTTCGTTGCATGTCACAGGTTTGACAGTTGCAAGAAATATCAGGATTATGACACTGGTTAAAAAATTTCCATTTAAAAGACTACAAATGTCATATATCTGATGCAGCTTTCCCAGATACAGGACCCAATACTTCAAAGCCAAAGGGGATTTTGTATGAGCAAGGATTGCATCAGCCTAAACATATTTGTTTAATAAGAATATTTTCCTTAATCCAGAAAGTAATGTTTTCTTATTGAATAAGATACAGAAAAAAAATGCACAATGAAATAAAACAGCTAATTTTAGGACCAGAGGCTTGATTCTGATCACATTTACTCTGGTTTTACATCAGTGTAACTCCATTGACTTTAGTGGACTTACTCTGAGGTATAAGAATGATAAGAATCAGGCCCTGTGGCAGTTGTAGAACAAGTGTGCAATGACTCTATCAAAGACACTGAACTGGAATTTATATCACTAATTGAAAGCTGATTAAAGCTCTTGGTTCTTAATAGTCTAACAAGCTTAACCTAGATCACTTTAAAATGACAGAACTAAACAAAACCAAAATAATACTGGTCTTCTCCTGCCTTTATCTGCATTTAACAACATTATACACAGAGATGCAGTAAAATACATTTACTAGTGTTGTGACCAGTTATAAAATGTTGACAGTACAGAGTGTTTATGTACTGTAGAGTAATAAAATTGTCCCCCTGTTAATGCTAAATCAGACTCCAAATAGGTATTGGTGCTTTTTCATCTGCAGTTGTGCTCAAAAGAAAATGTCATCCAATATCTGTAGCAGCATCTTTGCAATGATGAATGTCATGGCTTAATTGTGACATTCTATAAAAGTATAACTTACTGGATTTGGTATAACTGAATTCTAGAGACAGATCATCTTTTTTGTAATGCAATTTTGGGGGGTTTGTTAAATGAACAAATCAAGAATGGTGAATTTCAGTTTGATTAATATGCAGTCATCTACACACAGCAGCCATACCAGCTCATGCTGTTATCTCATCAGATCTCACAAACAAAGCAGCGTCAGGACTTGTCAGTGTGTGGCAGCGAGACCTCCTGCTTCAGGATTTAGCGTTGCCAGTATTAAACCAATGCCACAGTAGTGTGCTTGGGATCACTGTAATGTGAGAGATGCCACCTTTTGGATGAAGAGTTAACCACTTGTGTTGTGAAAAACCCACTATAAGTTTAGCAAGAGTAAGGCATTATCTACAGCTATCTAAAACACAGCAGTTTGGGTTTGCAAGCGTTCATGAACATCTACTTTTTCCAATTTTGATTCACATGCATTTGTATTTCCTTTGCTCACTTTGAACAAATCTAAGATTTCAAAGTAAAACCCAGACAATACCATCAAATTTCACTTAGACTTGGGCTATACTATAAAGTTTTGCTGGTAGAGCTACTTCAGATAGGAGTATGAAGAAAAGCTACAGCCCCTAATGGACGTAGGTCAGGTGCTTAATTTGTAATGAAAGAGGTGCCAGGACTCAAGGAATTTTTTTACATTCATAACTGACGCACAAGCCCAGAGGTTCCGGGGCTATGAACTGCCAACCCTAGAGGTGCTGGGGCTCAGCCCTGGCACAAATTAAGCACTGGATGTAGCTATGCTGGCAAAACCCTAGATTAGGGATAGTCAATTATTTTTGTCAAGACCCAAATTGCTTGGTTAAGGCATAGTCACGGTCTAGCCTACAGAGAAAATAATAAAAACCCAATAATGATAATATAAATATTTCAGGGTCCATTCAAAAGCATCTGGCAGTCCAGATTTGGCCCATGGTTCACCTATTGACATCCCTGCCCTAGGTAAATGGATACCAACAGAAGAGTACTTTTTTCAAGATAACGAGCATCACTGAGGGAGCTGGTATAGCGACCCCAGTAGCACTCCTTTTGCTGTGTCTTCATTAGGGGGCTTTACTGCCATGACTATACCAGCATAACTATATCTGCAAAGGTCACTCTAATGGGCTGTGCTTTAACTATCGCATGCGAACTCTGCTGCAGCACTCTAAAATGTACCTATGCAAGTTAGGCATCTTTTAGAGTGTGCCAGCAGCATCTGCATGGGGCAGTTAGAGTGCAACATATTAGAATGCTTTCCAAAGCACACCCCTCTAAGTCACTTTTCTGGTGCTGTGTAGACAAGGCCTTAGTTTCACACGGCAGTCATGATCTTAACATTTCATAAACGAGCTCAGGTTCACAAATCTTACTTGAGCTTTTGGCGAGCCAGGGTTAAATTCTGTCTAGCTCTATATTTTATCCTTGTTTCCTAGCCACATTTATATCCCACCTCCTGCTCTACCATTGCAATTAAACAAAATATTCTGTGTTGTCTTGAATTGCTTTTTAGTGTTGTTGTGTGCTGCTTAACATCTGCCACCTTCCTTCCCAGAGACACAGAATTTAACTAATGGGTTACGCAGCCCTGTACTATACATAAGAATAGGCCTCGTTCCTACAATCCCATTACAGTAGGCTAACAGTGTGCCAAGCACCAAATCCTATCAACTTGTAGGAACTCCAGTATTGCAAGATGTTGCCTGTCCAGATTAATTTATGGACATAAAAAAATATGCTGAGCTCTTTGAGTCTTTATAAATATTGCTCATGAATGAAGAAATTGATTTCCTTTGTTCAAAGGAACAAATCTCCAAATCTCATGCAACAATTTGGTTATGGAATTCATGGTACCTGAAACTTTGGACAAGTATGTTATCTGCCTCAGTTGCATCAATAAGGATATAAAGTCCACATTTAAGTCTTCTGTTTAACAGTGTATGTATATTCTGCCTTGTTAAAATAATGGAGAGAGTCTACTACATCTCATAATGAATGCTAAAGAAATACTGGTAACATAAGAAATTTCTTTTCTGATGATCAAATGAAGCTTTTCAGATTTTGTTCAACATAATACAAAAATTCAGGTGCTATTTTTCAATGAGCATACAAAGAATTGCCTCAAAGCTAAGGCGTGTACTTGTAAGATTGTTTTAGTCAATAGAAATTGCTCATTGCGCATTTAGAACATAAGAAATTAGTCCTTTTCAATGCTTTAATACTTTTCTATGTTAATTTCTAATCTCAACAGTCTCCTATTTTTAATGAAGAAACAATATCTTTCCACTCTCTCCTCTAGATACTTCATGTCCCTGAGGTTAGAGTTTATTTTAAACTATATATTCCCATTGGTGTACACAGTGTGCTGTAACCATGCCAGTCCCACAATATTAGAGACACAAGGTGGGTGAGGTAATAGCAACCTCAATATCAACCAACAAAAGTTGGTCCAATAAAAGATATTCCCTCATCATGTTATGTGTCTACATAGTCCCAAGTATTTTTCAAGTCTTCTATACTGAAATAAGCTTTCTTTTCTGTGAGGTTCATAGGATTCAGTAATAGAGAAAGTGTTATTTTGTGTTAATGATATGAGCTGTCAACAGTCTAAGTGATAGTTACATATTTCAGAAGTAAAAGCTTCCTTCCCCCAGAGATCTGCCATTACAAAGGGGAAGAGATTTTTCTCAATTGGTTCAAAATACAAATCGGAACATCAATGCCCCCACCTTCTGAGGCGCTGAGTGTCATGCTGACTAGATTGAGGGGGCCTTGAGGTGTATTCAGGAGCTCTGATTACTCCCTTCTACACCAATCTCCTGTTGGGGGTGTCATGCTGGCTGGATTGGTGGGGGGCATTTATTGTATTATTTGTCATCAGTATGTCAGAACCATAGTAATCCATGTGAGCTATGCCATGTCAGGTACTGTTAGAAAGGCTATAATGTGCTGAGTAAGATGATAATGTTTGTGTTCATGTGTTATATGTGTGAGGGAAGTTATGGATATGTTTGATATATCAGTATTTCAAGTGGGGCTATTTCTAGGCCACTCCTCAGGCAGGATGGCTGCAGAATAATAGCCTGCTTAATGGTCCATTAAGACATTCCCAGGTGCAGGGGGCCCAGAGGGGTAGCCAGAGATATACCTGATGAGTCTCCAGGTCTGGCCCATACAACTCTGGACTCCATTTTGGTGCCTGTAAAATTCTACAAGCAGCTTGGCAAGGTCAGAGGGTATATAAGGCAGAGGCCTGGGAATCTATTTTGTCTTCAGTCAGTCTGTCTTCAGCTGTTCAGCTTTCAGCCACATATCTACCTCTGGAGCAACCCATCTGCATCTGAACTGAAGCTGTGAAACAAAGGACTGAGACCCATCTAGGTACTGGATGTATACCACAGGTACTATACAACCCTGCAAACTCCACAATTCTTCTAGAAACCTGATGTATATGGACTTTCAAATCATTCGTATGTATCTGATAGCTTTAATTCTTTAACATTTCTCTTATTGTTTGTTCCCTTCTTTTTATAATAAACCTTTAGTTTTAGCTACTAAAGAATTGGCTGGCAGTATTTTGGGTAAGATCCAAACTTACACTGATCTGGTACTGTGGCTGATCCTTTGGGATCAGAGGGAACCTTTTT
This sequence comes from Mesoclemmys tuberculata, assembly GCA_007922155.1. Lineage (NCBI taxonomy): Eukaryota > Metazoa > Chordata > Testudines > Chelidae > Mesoclemmys > Mesoclemmys tuberculata. The sequence goes on from ML675649.1 coordinate 27,091,692, forward strand.
AGTAAAGAACAGAGTTTAAATAACTGGTCTCTTTACTGGACCTAGTCCCTGGTTGGGAGCCAGAGACTGAAATGCAAGAAAGGGGGCTATGTGTATTTGTATAGGGGCTTCTTGATAACCAGTGTGGGCAATCAGAAGCACTGTTTGTGGCTGGTTGGGAAGTCTGACTTCAGTGTCACCCATCGGTGCTGGAAGAATCCGCTGTCCTTTTACAGCCTGCCCTGACCTTGGCATTATCAGGTGGCTACACTGAGCATGGACAGGACACACTGAACACCCTCAGCTTCCAGGGAGGGTTATGCTCTCTTTGTTGGAGAGTGAAGGAAAGAAGGGTCTACTTGACTGAACTGACAATGATTGAGAAAAACCTGTAAAACTATGCACTCAGTGTAGGAGATTACTAATGAAACATATGGAACTTTTTCACTTTTGGGTCACCAGTTCATATCTGGCCCAGACTAACAGGTGGCCAAAAAATGGTTACCTCAGTCAGTAATGGGGAATGCCTGCAGACAGGCATCCATCCCAATAAAATCACCAACCCAACCATCATTAATTGACACCCATGTTAACGAGTCAGAGAGAGGTTAGAGGCCAAATTGCTTTTTTCATTGTTATAGGAATTATTCCACATCAGAGTTGAGATGTATTGACCAGAGTATAGAAGCACCTGTGTTGCTGTATTGTACCTGTTCAGTGGATAAACAGAATACTTTCTCTCTCAATCCTGTTAATTGGTCACTTTTCACAAGTATTAAGAGTCTTCATTAAAAAGTTTAAAATATGATACTGTATTTTATTTATGGTATGCACCATCTAATCTCATACATGTGAACAAGCTATAATAAAGCAAAAAGGTATGTTTACATTTATGTTTTTGCAATTACTAGTGTCATTGTGCCACAAACAAAAGAGAATCACCCTCATCAGGAGGGTTGGCTGAACAAAAAAAAAAAATTAAATTTTGTCAGGGAGGTCAAACTTTCAGCATTGTTCCAGTCCACATTTCAGATGAATGGGACAAAATTAAGACTTCACAAAATGCACAGAGAGCCCAGAGTCAGAACAGGAACTTGAACATGGGTCTCCAGCATCTATGGTGAGCACCTAGTCAATTGGCTATTCTGGCTTGGGGGGGGGGATCAGTCTGACCAGAAATTCCATACTGGGCATGATAAAACTTCCCAACAAAAGTTTAATAGAAATTTGTGTTTCTGTGAAAAGTTTCAGATTCAACACATGGGAATTTTCTGACAAAAAATTCCCAACCATTTCTACCCATTTGCACTTGAAGAAGTCTGAAAAAGATCCTAAGTCAGAAAGGATATCATTCTTGGGTTTGGATAGCAAACATTGGAAGCCCAGAAGAAACATATCATCTGATGTAACGGGGTAAAAACATACATGTGGAGCTTCATTCTCCTTCTGTGTGAAGGAGTTTTACATTGAAGTTTGACTTCTGTACATTTACTCCTAATTTATATTGATGTCCCAGTCTACACTTACCTTTGCGATTCGGCAGCAGTCGACAGGAGATACGCAAGTGACGTAAATCACTTGCATATCTCCCGTTGACTTTACAGCGTCTCCTCCGCACGCCGTCCACACTGCGCTGCATCGAAGGGAACAGCGCTCCCTTCGACGCAGCATTACGCCACTTACCAGGGTGCTTTTCCTGCGTCACCTGCTGGATCAACTGAGTATGTCAACACAGACTGCTCAGTCGATCCAGAACAATCGATCTGATGGTGGCAAATTTGCCGCCGTCAGTGTAGACCCAGCCAATGTGATGGAAGAATTAGATGGACTCCAGCCCATTAAGAACTCAACGTTGAAACAAAGGGTTTACTTCTGTTCCCATTTAAGTCAATGGGAATTTTGCCATCAACTTTAATGGAAACAATATTGGGCTCAACATCTTAAACTAAATCTGATTTTAATAGGCAGCTAGTTTGTCTAGGCAGCAGGCAGGCAATTCCGATCCTCCTGAATCCAACAATAATCACAGCCAACATGGAAACTAGCTGCAGGCTATAGGCCTCTCTTTTGTCCAACAAAGTATATAGTGCACTATGGTCTGGCACACATCAGGGTTCACAGGCCATTCTGAATGCTACATTGATTCCTACTTTTGAGATGCCATTCTTACTCTGGATACTGTTAAAATGATGATAAACCTTTCTTGATGACATGCATCACCTAATTAACTCACATCAACCCATGGTCAGTCTATATAGCTGTGTCTGGTGATAGACAAACCCTAAAATATTAATATACAAATAAGGTCAAGGGAGGTCACTAAGCAGTATTATTAGCTTCATCTAGGCTTTAGATATATGGAAAATGATTGCATTATCTCATGGGTTCTTTAATAGGGATGTGTCAACATCAAACACCAATTCAAATACATTAATACTGCCAGTAGCAACCAGCTTTTTATTTTTTTAAACCTTCTTTCTACATAACTGTGGGATCCTGTTCATTAGCCTCTCATTGCTATAGTTTGTCAGCAACATCTTATCAGGCACAGGCTTGATGGTAATACTGTAATTAGGAATTTGCTTCCCTAAGGAGCACACCTAACCATGATTAAAGGGCATTTAAGTTGCTATCTTAATGGATCGAGTCTCTTCTTGCCTCACAAGGCTACATATACCACAAATAGCTTTTTGTCTTTAACTGAAGATGAACAGCAGCAAAACCACATGCAGTGAGCTCAGGATAGACTTCCTTAAGTGAGGAAAAACTACATGTGGGGTATTTTATTAAAATCATTTACATTATGGAGCTCACACAGGGGCTAATAAATGCAAAATCTTTAATGGTATAAATAAGTAAACAAAGCTTTCCTAATTTTTCAAAATAGAAATAAAACTACAGTCAAAGAACAGCTATGTAGAAATGTTGGCATTTTTACCCCTCAGGACCACTTTCACTTTTTATTTCCAGCAAAGCAAGATTCATATGGCCTTTAGCATAGTACAGTGTAGGCTGCAACTCCTGCCACATCACGGAAAATAAGGCCAGTTGACATCACCATTGACTTTAGAGAAGTTAAAATAAAATGTCTCCATTAAATATTAATGTCAATACACAAAGTGGCATTGAAATGGAAAAGGTTATGTTGACATTCCAATTTTGGAATTTACTATTGATTTTAAAACATTTTATACCATTAGGGTCCTGCCCCTACCCCCCATGTACTGAAAAACACAGTAGTTAAAACGTTTTATTTCAAAGGCAAGAAGAGATTGTAGCCATAAAAATAAAAATGCTACAAATCAGTGGCATCTCCTCTGGTTTACTAGCAAGACAGGATGGGTGCGTGGATGCACTACAGTCATGTTAGAGAGAACAATGTGAAATGTAGAAAGGAGATAAAACCGTGATTCAAATAAACCTGCAGTTTTATGAATAATTATAAATGATCTGTAGAGAAGGGGTCCCCGTAGTGACGTTTGCATTCTTATGTGTGACCAGTAAAGCTAACCTAGCAAGCTTTACTTCCAAACTTAATTGATAAACTCCTCGATATCAATTATCTGAATGCATATACTGATGTGTAACCCATTAGCACTTCTTCCGGGGATGTGCTAACTAAACACATGTTATTTTGCCTTGTGTGTGGATGCAGACAATCATGCTTATACCTAAGTTTAAACACAAGCAGCCTTTTAAAACAAATACGTAATTGTCCTTGCACATGTAACAACTTTGTGAGGGCTGGGGATATTTTATGTAGAGCTAGTTGAAAAAATTCAACAAAACCTTTTCCTGATTGGGGGAGGGGAGGGGAGAGAGAGGGTGTGTGTGTGTGTGTGTGTGACAGAGATACAGACCAAGACCCATCCCAGAATAGCCAATAGCCCAGTGATCACTCATCTCACACGTAGAAACCCAGGTTCAAGTCCTTGATCTGCCTAATTCCCCTCTTTACCCATAGGATTTCTGCACGAAAAAAAAGCAGGTTCAGTATCTCTCCTGTACTTTCTTGCTCTCCTAAGGCTCTCAGGAGAGTGCTTGGCAGCCACTCCCTCACTGCACGTACCCTAGGGCATGCCAAGATTGTCAACTCCTCAAGGCAAAGACAAACATTTTATGTATTGACAGTACCGAGCACAATGGGGTCTTGGTCTATGACTGAGGTTCCCTGATGCAACCACAATACATTAATACTAATAATAATGAGCAATAAAAGTTATTAGCCATTTGTAGGATACATCAATATGTATATAGCTCTTCACAGCTCTTAATAGAAGCACTATGGTCTCCCTTAATCCTCCAATAATCTGAAAACTACACAAGGCAATAGGAGCAGGAAAAAACATCTCCTCTATTCTTCAACTCGAGAGATCTTGCTCAGAAACTGAGCAGAGGCAGACAGAACTCATACTCTCTAGGGAATGGATCTCTCTTCTTATCTTCTTAGGGCTGGAAGACAGTGGCTCTTCCAAGACCAGACATCAACTTGAATACCATGAAGAAGGTTTAAGGACCCTTCCCCAATATTACGCCAGATCCAGGCCTCTCCCAGTTTCATAATACATTTAATGGTAAAAATGGGTTCCAGGTTTGAGGTGTTTGGAGCAAAACTGAGGAACAGCTCAGAGATTCACCACCCACCACATGAACTAGCATTGGTTAGTCTGGAGCCATGACCTGTGAACTGAACCTTGCACATGGCTTTATTCAGGTGCAACTAAGATTCATATTAAGACTTTGGAAAGCCAATGATCCTCTAAGTAAGGCGACATGGTTTGGACTCCTGTCCTAGATGGCTTCCTATGAAAAGATTTAATTTAGATTTAGGAATTTCTGTAGAGGAATTATTATGAGGACATTTGTGGGCTTTTCATAAATTATACACCATGTCTCAATGTGGTCCACAAAGCTGGATGCTGCTCTTTCAAGCAGTTTATTACCATCTTGTACTTGTGCATATGTTTGGACTAAACCTGTCCTATTATAGGACTTTACTTGGATTTTCTGTTTTTTGTGAGGGAGTCCCTTCTCCTAAATGAATATCTAGCATCAGAAAGAGAGTAGGAGAGGTAAAGGTTTAGGTGGAGATTTTCATTCTAGTTTAAATGTGGTTTATTTTTGGTAGTGTCTTAAGATTAATAGTAATTACAAAGTAACATTAAAATAAAATGTATGCAAATTTTTTTTTCTATTGAAGACAAAACAAGTGTATGCAGGTGTAAAAAGAGTGCTTGGATTTTTGGCCTCAGTTTTAGAGCACACACTCAAATACCTCTAACATTGCTACCAGGCTGGAAGCAATTGCATTATCAAGCTTTGTCATAAGTATTGGTGACTGAGAAAGCTCTTCCTGTCTCATTTTCATGTGGATGAGCTTCATCTGTCACCATGTGTCCTTGATTTTTGATTTGTACTCAAATTATAGACTGTGGCACAGCTCAAACCTTCAGCTCTCCCCCTGCACCTGTAACCGTTAAAGTCACAAGATTAGACTGATGGCTCAATCTTCACTGTAGTATTGCAAATCAGAATCACAAGGCCAAGGCAGAGTGCTACAAATAATTCACAACATGCAAATTGTTGTGCCCCATTTCACTTTTCAATTAAGATTTGGTTATGTGTCCTAAAAAAAAAAAGTGAATAATGCAAAGTTTTCATAATTGATTCTGTAACAATGTTCTATGAGCATAGCAGTTATTAGAGAGCAAATAACCCCCCACTCTTAATGGGACAGTACCTTAAAAGAATCAACACCCGCTCCCTGACCTAATGGCTTTCCACTGGAGATGGGGTTCCTTCCGGCTGATTCAGGGGATCTGCCTGCTGGGGGCAGTCTCTGGCTAAAGTCACATCCCACCTCAGTCAGTAATATGACGGAAGCACTTTTGACTGAGGCCATGGTCACATATTCTTAGCCCTTTCAGCTGCCCTTGCTTCTTCTTCGTTATACCTATTTCACTCAGAAATTGAAGCATCCTACTGCCAAACCCTGAACCACTGCATTTCCTGAGATGGCTGCCCCTCTTCAGATCACTCTACGATCACAAATTACTGCTGAATTTCTTGACCCAGGTGCCCCTATCCTCCTAGGCCAAGATCAACCTAAGTCTTTATCAAATGCCTTAGATACAAACTCATGTGATTACCTTAAGTGACTTTCAAACTGTGAAATTATCACCAAATAGACACCCATATTGGGAATAGAAAATGTTTGCAGTAACCAAATCACTAGAAATATATGGAGGGTGGAATTTTCAAGGGGTCTAAGTAAATTGGGCACCATGTTCCCACTGATTATGAATGAGAGTCAGGCACCTAAACTCACTTAGAGCCCTTTGAAAAACCAATGAAAAAAATTCAAAAAACCCATTGCTCCAGACATAGAATAGCTTAGCGACCCAGTAAAAATGTTTCATGGAAGCGTTACCATGAGCATTTGTTATGATGCATGTTCTATCGGAGTTATGAACTAAAATTCACAAGCAATTTAAGTGTAAATTGCCAAGCCTAAAGAAGGGAATGCCACTAACCTTATTTACGCCTAGCTATTTCTTTTTCTTTTTTCAGAATTCAGGGATGTTGATCCTATAACTTCCATGATTAATGACAGCACCTCTGAAATGCAAGAGAAACTAGCACTGTTTCTGAAGAATCGCTTGCTTTACCAGAAAATAAAGGTGTATATTTTCCATTAACCTGTTGTATATCTGTGCTTCAGTTTCCGCATCTGTGAAATGGGGGAAATGATACTGACCTCCTTTGTAAGTCGTTTGAGATCTACTGATGAAAAGCATTAGTATTATTAGATGAATCAATCATTTTTCTTTAGACACAGATTTTAACGATTACAACTCATCTGTGTTAAATTTCCTCAGTCTGTGAGAAGATGGAAAGGGATACAGCATGCAGACCAAAAGACAGACATAGGTAATAAGGTATAACAGAGAGCAGTGACATGTCTCCTACATTCAGAAACGCAGGCTGAAATAATATTTCATGGTGCATTTAAGTTCCTTTTGCTGAATTACAAGTTGGCAGCAGGCTCCCTCCAGCAATCCCATCCCCATGTTCAGCAAACATGGCATTCTCAGGCAGTGTGCTTGTAGGGCCAAAGGTTTTTGGGGGCCTGGGGCAAAATCTGAAATTCAGGACCCCACCACAGGTGCAACACCACTGAGGTGAGGCTCAGATAAACCTGTCCTGCATTCAGCCTACAGCAGCAGCTCCTAATCAACCGGGCCAGGCCCAGCTCCCCACTCCAGGCATAGCAATCTGGCACACAGGGTCACAGTGCCATTTGGAAGGGTGGCCAGGCCAAACTGTGCACTGCAACCCTGTGTACTAGATCACAATGCTACTGTGTTTGGGACCCACGAAAAACTGCTCCTTTTTCTTCTCCCTCTGGGCAGCCCTGGGTGCTTTTATTTATCCAAATAATCTAAGAGGGCATTGTAAGGAAATAAGCCAATGATTGGCATTTAATCAATTGACTGCCTATTATAGGCAAAGTGTCGGGCCATTTTAAGATGCTGTTGTCAGTGGATTATAACTTGCTGAATTTTAAGTATTTGGGCTGAAATTCTAGGTGTGCCTTAAACTGATTTTTTTTGTTTTGTTTGAAGACTACCAGTCACTCGCTGCTACAACTGAAGTCAACAGGTGCTGTGCTCTGAAAAAAAGTACTGTACAATGCTAAGAACGCTAAAGAAATCAGATCCTAGTTCTTTCAAATTGGGCATTCAAAATTAGTGGACACTTTGAATCCCTCTCTCTCTGACCAATATTTTTAAAAAGCATTGAGGTATCACTGCACCTAACTGACTGAAGAGCCTAGCTCTCATTTTCCAAAGCAACTGAGGTAATCAGGAGCCAAAAATCTCTCACTGTTGCAAAATATAGCTCTTACAGAATAGGGAATAGTTTCCTTTCTTGCTTCAGGAAGGATACTTGAAAGTCTTAATTTTCTAGCATTACTTATGTTGGTGCTAAAAGATCCTTTTAATAGTACCTACACTGGAATGACAGACTTTTAGAATTTCTCCATGTAAAAGTATACCTAGTGGTTGGTATATATTACTCAATACCAGCAACAGTTCTCATTAAAACTTCTCAGTTTCCTCAGAGCATCTGCTTCTCATGGTAATGATTTCCATAATTATAATAAACCATATTTCTCTAGTGATACTCCTTTAGTCAAACAATGGGACACGAGTGGGTTCTAATCCCATATTTACAGTAATTGCCTATTTCTAAAAGACCTTACAATAACTACTTGTCTTTTTCCAGCTTTATAACATACAATAATCCTAACATATTGCAATTCAAAGCTACACATCAAAAGTTGAACACAATGTGCAAAGCAGAAGGGCACAGGAATTGTAATATAGAATTACTGAAAGATTTATAGAATTTTTTTATGCTTGATGAGTCCATTCAGAAGAAGCATAGCAGCACTATGACCATGCATTTACATTTTATCTTTAAAATATAAGTGATGTGGCATTTAAGAGAACTTTGTATAAACTATACAAACAAGTCCATGACCACTCATTTTCACAGAATGCATATAAATGGAATTAGCAGAGGGACAACCTGTGCCATTTCCCTTGGAGGTTATGGTTCTGCAGATTAGCAGATCTGTCAAAAATATACAGGGACTTCTAACCGAGAATTTAGGTTCTAAATTCTCAGTTATGTTATGTTGGTCCAATTGCTTTACTGGAAGAGCCCAACTCTTATAATCATGTTTCTGGTGTGAATGCTTCCGGAAAGCATATCAATGCCTTGCTTCTGAAAGTAGATCTTCACGTAAGGCTTCCTCTGCCCACAGTGAGCCTACTGATCTCAACAAGGCTCTGCTTGGACATAAGAATTCACCTACATGGATCAACTGGAAGGAATGGGGTCTTAAACATCCCCCACCTCCCCCCATGAGCCTTAAATTCATTCAGTGGAAACATTTATGCTGGTAGACCTCAATTGCGCAAAAGGTCACAAAGAGAATGCTAAAGGTGCAAACTCCATTCAGGCAAATTCACTTAAAAATGTAAACAAACACTCAGAGCACAATGCTTGTATTGTTTGTTTAGTGTGAAGTATGACCCTGGCTATAATGGAGACCCGGTGTCATACTGAAAGTCTGCTTCTTACTTTTAAACTATCAAAAGTAAAAGGTTAATAATTAACTAGATAAATTAACCATTACCATTTTCCTTCTGGTGGTTAAACCAGCATTATTGCACTTTGGAAATTATGCAGAAGCTCAGTAGATGAGACATTATCGCTAATGAGGTCACAATTTAGCAATATGCTGCCACTAGCAAAGAATTACAAAGGCCAGTTCAAAGATTTATTTCAGAAGCAGCCTCCCATGGCTTTTTACGCTAAGAAATGTATGTTGCACTTTGAACATCCAGGGTTCAATTCTAAGAGGCCCTCTGAAATGAGCAGGTAGAGCTGGATTTCCAGTTAGGCACAGTATGCATGTGCCTAAGGGTGCCAGTGTTCTAGGGGTGCCTAAAGAGTGGCAGATTACCACATGGGCCAACTGGGCCTGTGCCCAGGAGTCCCAGCCGATTTGGGGGCTCTGCATGAGCATCAGCACTCTGGCCTTGCCCCTACTCCTCCTCCTCTTCCCCAGGCCCTGCCACCCGGCTCTTCTTCTTCCCCCCACCCAGTGTGAGCATATTCCCCCTGCCGGAAGCTGGCCAAGTCAGTCACCTCATCCCACCCCAGTCTCCCACAGAGCTAGCCCGGCCACCCCCCATCCTCCCCATGCAGAAAACACGAAGGTCAGCTGTAGGCAGGGGGGAGAGGGAAAGCTGAAGATGCTGTGCCTAGGGGTGCAGAAGGTGTAAATCCGGCCCTGTGAACAGGAGAGGATGCACAGAATCTTGCTGACTTGCTTGGCCATCTGAAGGCCCAAAATGAGCAGTGGTTTCATCTAAGTAAGAATTTACATAAATCTGGTTTTAACAAACCCAATAACTGTTTTAAGTAGGCCAGTGCTATACCATTCCATACTACCATCATGTTCTCTGTCATCACTGCAGCAAGCACTCCTTTATCTAGCCAGGTATTAAAGATGGTAAATATGTAGTGCCAGAGATCTGTGTTTGCATAACAGAAACTTGGGGTGAAATCCTGGCCCAACTGAAGTCAAAGACAAAATTCCAATTGACTTCAGTGAAACAGTTCTTAATATTTACATTCTTCTGAGGCCTTGATTCAACAATGGCTGTGTACAAGTCCCACTGGATTCAATGTGACCAGAGCGTGCACAGGAATAAAAATCTGGCTGCTTTTGGAAGGGTACTCTGTGTCCCACACAGCCAGTGGAGGTGGCTCTCCCCATTCCCAACCCCAGCCATCTCCCACCCCAGCCTGGGGCAGGAGGCACTCACTCTCACTGCCCCTGCTCAGGAGAAGTTTTGTGCCCCTGCCAAGTGCGGGGAGGGGAAGGAGGCAAAAAAAGAAACTAATTGCACAATAGAAAAAGATCTAACCATGGAAACGCTGAATGCATTATTACAAGACTAAGATGTGAGCTACAGTAAATGATTAATACTTATTCATTTGGCCTGGGATTATGCCACACACAGGTATTATCCACTCATTTTTATCAGAAGCTTGTAATGCAAACCAAAGCACCATATTTTTAGAAAAAGAGAACCTATAACCCACTAGAGAAATGACAACTTACACCTTATTAAATGTCAAAGAACTACATCTTTTAATGAAAACTACACAATCTAATTAAAATGTATTGGGTTTCTTGACAGAAAGAATCCAAGTATCCATTCAAGTATTCAATCTTTCTATATGGCTTTCACTGATAACTATTTATAAAGTGTCGATGGTGAGAAGAGTTTAAATGAATCAGCTTAGTGTTAGATGCCCAAAACAATTTGAGTTGCTTGACCACTACCCTACAGGACTAGTATAGCTTCAGTTGCTTGTTTGGCTATTCTGACCCCTGTAGCATGACATCGTCCAGCTGGCAGAGATGAATAGGATTACTGAATAATTGTGTAGATGTCTGTTTCTGCAGACCATGGTACATAAGATAAAATACAGATACTGTATACTTACAGTTGCACATAGATAACAGTGATGGGAACAGCAAGTTATTCTTGAACGTCTGGGGGTACACTGTTTCATTGCCCCTCTTCTCACCAGATGTTGTTTTGATGAACAATTATCATGGTGAGAATGGAAGGTAGTTAAGGGTGAAAACTCAATATAGGTAATTTGCATATGATAATTAGTAGAGAGGAATTAGGTGAAAGCTGTTTATGGAAGGGTATAGGAAGTCATTACTTAGACCAGAGGACCAGTCAGACCAGAGGATCCACTGGCTCCCTGGCAGGGCCCCTGAAGAAAGCCATTCCTGTATACAGCCTTTGAGTAAGTGCTTAGCTCTCTAGTGCTGAGTGAGTAGGATATATTGTAGTTACTTTTAGGCTTTGTATCTAACTAGTGTATTTATAGAAAAACTTGCACATTAAACCTTATTGATCTGCAGACTGAGCGTACTGTGTCTCACTGGTATCCACGCTGGTCTCAAAGTGTCCAGTATCAACAATAGAGAGACTTACTAGCCTCTCAAAGGCTACTCAAGTCCATTTAACTACCCCTACAATGCTCATTTCCTTTACTAATGATAAGTGCTCATCAGTCTTCTCCCAGGTCATGTCGTTTCCCTTCCCACATTAACTTGCGCCTTCATCTTAGTTCTGAGTATCTCAGAAACTACTTGTAGAAAAAGGATGCCTCCTAAAAGGATAACGCCTTTTATTCACATTGATAACACCTAATTCCATTGCATCTTCTGCTCTAGTGCCCCATGTATAACTTGCATCACCATTAGCTGGAGCTCTGAATGTGGAATGAACACAGAACAAGCATTAGAGCTATTAAGCATAGATTGAAGATGGTTTGCTCTGAAAAGAGAAATGGAATTTGCAGCTGGCATACACCACTTGATATATTATATTTCCACGGGATTCATCATACTGTCTGGGTGTTATGACACAGAAGTCTTATCCCACAACTCTCAGTGACATTTTCCCCTGCTTGTACAGACTACGTATGCTGGATGGCACATTAAACTCAACAGTCCCATTAAATAAGTAGTCCAATTAAACTCAACAAACACTCCTTCCAGAGTAAGTACTCAGTGTGATCATGGGTAGTAGAATAAGACTTAGCTGTCTTACCTCTTCTGAGAGTCTTTGACAGTATTTATATGACTCAGGTTTGCTCTTCAATGGATACATTTCCGTAGCTCTGGGTTTAAGACCACTGCATAGTGCATTCTTATTATGACAGCGAGAGGAAAGAGTTTCAGGGGAGACATCAGATCTCTTCTGTGAATAGGTTATTTATTCATCATTGGGAAAAGGGATTACCTGTTCAAGACAGTGCTAGGAAACTAGAAAAAACCTAACATTTTTTCCACGTAATTTAGTAGAGTAGAAAGCATCTGATTGACTAATCAATATGCTCAGCACTTCCTGAAAGTTCAGCCCCCTTAAAGTATTTTAAAAATTTTATTTTCCCCACCAGACTGCTTAAGCTGATTTCAAGGTAAGACTGGGTCAAGATATTATACAAATGAAACTGATATTCATCTTAACTGAAAGACTGCATTCACTCATCTCTCTGACTGAAGGCAATTAGTGTCACATTTCATGGATGTTTTAAGGCCTATTCCTTGGTCTCTAGTATGCAGTATTATGTAAAAAAATAGATTAAGACATAGCATAAAATTAAGTTGTCATTTCTCTTATGACCAGAACTCAGTTGCCAATTACTATCCAGTTACAACATCCACATGAGTAATACTTGAGATTATATACTCACATCAAAGCATCTAATAACTACACAAAGGCCTGGTCTACACTTACTTGGCAATTCATAAGCTTGGTGTAGCTTGCATAACTCCTGTACTTCCCTCCTGCATGTCATTTTCACTGCACTGCATCACTTGAGGGGGTGGATTATCAGCACTGACTTCTGGATCGATTGAGTAGATCTTTACTGACTGCTCAATCGATTCAGAAAGGTCGACCTGATGGCGGCGACTTTGCCACCGTCAATACAGACATACTCTATACTATTGCCCCTCCCCCACACACACTCCCATCTCTGGTGTGGAGAACAGAACAATTTTCAGTTTGATATTTTATTTGTGAGATTTTTCGAGTTCTTTGAAAGTTTCTCTGAAATATTTTGATGGACTGTCAACATTTAAAAAAACCCGTTGAGCCCTACCAATATCTGATGCCTCTTGATACTGGAATATATTTCCATATGTGCCAAGAACATAGGTGAGGAAGCATATATCATATGTGAATATTTTCTACACCCACTTGTCTTGAAGAGAAAATATAGAAAACAGATGGGTGAGAAACTAGGCATACCAGTATTATTTTTTCTGTCATATGTTCAGTCCATGCAACCTCACCCTCAGTTCATACATTATTTCTGTTCTGCTTCTTTTCCCACTTTCTCAGGTCAAATTTCACATTCAGAAGAGTCTAGTTTAGAGAAATCTTTTCCAAAAATTGCAGCTGGAATTAAGGAAGCACAGAGCAACAGGCTCATCCTGAGCCAGCCAATATCATGGTCAATCATGAGATCAGTCAAAAATGAAAGAATTCAAGAGAGCTAGGACAGGGTGACATTTGACTTTGGGGTCCCAAAATGATCATTCTGCCTAGTCTACCTCACAGACTTCATATAATTTCATGAATTCCTAGTTGGGCAAATTGTCATATTTCTCTTTAGCATCCATCATGTTGGAGAGGGATATTAGCTTTCCAAGTTGCCTGACTTGCTGGTTGTTGAAGTACAAATTATACAATATCTTAAACATGGTTATATTGTATTTTTGAGTTATGCCAAGGTCACCAAGACTATATCAATGGGCACTCATGTTTAGCATTTATATAAATCTAAATGCTATAGTAAATAACTGAGATTAAATCAAGGCTCATAACATTGAAATTGCATGAGGCAGTTGAAACGATGAGCTTGTTTTGACTGTTCAAATGGTATTAAAAACAAGGGCGGAATGATTAGCAATTTACAATCTCTAACATTCAGGTACAAGAAATAGCATTGTTCAGCAAACAGCATATATACCAGTGACGGAAATTCTGAGTGCCATTGAAAACCTTAGTTTTCAGGTAAATTACACTTCTCTTATGGCCTGAACAATTTCCGATCTTACATCAAGCCAAATGGATTCTATTTTCTTTTAGCACAGTGAACTAAGCAAGACTGGTAGGAAAAGGAAATTGTGGGCCATGAACTCAGCCTACTCATAATACATCTTTGGCACATTAAATCAGATGAGGCACAGCGAAAACTGGTTTCATGAAGACACCTTTTTCCTGTAGTCAGGGTGGAAGATCATTTACACATATTGTAATAAGTAGACAAACATTTTGTCTGAGAGACACTAAATAAAGACAAATTGTTAAGTTACAAACTCTAGAAATAAACTATGCTGTAAGCCAGGAGGAAAACTCATAAGAGCATCTAAAAGTGTTCCATCAAAAAAAAAAACTGATATGGAAGTTCACTTGTACTAAAGGATGTCGACTCCACTACTTTCGTAGACTGTAATTAGCTTTTTCACAAAGAGCTTAATTACAGTATCTGTTAAATGACAAAAGCATGCTAGCGTTTGTGTTTCTGGTGTGGGAAGGTGGAAATAATTAGCCTTTAAGACTGGTACAATAAAATGATTCAAATCTGTCGCTTTTTTCAATATTTGGAATAATTTGAGGTAACATTGTTTTACTCTAAAGTTATTGCAGCTCAGATGTTAAGGAGAAGCATCCTTTTGCTGAAGTTCGAAGAACAATAAACCAGTGATCATTCAGATTACAGCAGAAGAAAAAAACAAAAAAAACAAAGCAGCAGCTGTGTGGGGCTTGATCCAAAGCTCACTGAAGTCAATACAAATTTGTTGACTATAAACATTTTCTTTTTACAGCTCTGCTTCTCCCCCAGTGACTATCACTCTCTAGTTGTTCCATAATCTGAAGTTTGGTAAATTTACCCGGGAGAATTACACTTGGCAATGATTCTCTGAATGAAGTGATTCTTTGGTTTACTTACATTTTCCGCTTATGCTGTCAGCGGAATGACAGACAAAGGATAACCAACCTCAAAGAAATGAAGCATAGAAATGCATAATTTTTACCAGATGTCTTTTAGGTATATCAAAAGTACAGATTTACAATAGGCACTGTAGGAAAATAAAAATCACACCTGTATTAAAATGTATACTATATCTACATACACAGAAAGGTATCTAGTGTCATTTAATCAGCACTCACCACAATAGTACTTATGTATTATACTCCCCAATTGTAATGGAACAATGCCTTCCCTATTTGCAAGAACGTTCCGCAGCTTTAACATGTGTCCTGATGCTACATTATTTGAAAAGGATAGTTCACCTAGATGGAAGGCTCATCTGCTACTGTAATTAATAATTTCAAACTCTCTCTGTGAACTGGTCTGATCTTATGTTGTTAGCTACAATTATCCTGAATTACTGGGAAACACAGCTAACCAGTCCAAACTCAGTAGCCATCCCAACTGAACATATGCATGCAGAGAGACTAGATCTGATATTACTTTCAGAATGCCCAGGCACATGGCAGAATCGTTCTAACATAATCATAACAATGCTATATATTTAAACATTTAGGACTTCATTATGCAGGATGCTGAGCAATCTGGGCCCTATCCAACAAACATTGAACTTTAAACACATGAGCAGCACTGAAGTCAATAGGACCAATCACCAGTAGGGCCAATCATGCTTACAGCTATGCTTAACTATCTTGCTGGTCGGTGAAAGAGTGATCTCTTGATCAAGCTCAAAGAATAAAATATTTATATGAAGACTTATTTCATATTACGTATCTTCTCTTCATGTATACTGAGCGGAGACACTGGCTGGCAGACAAAAATTATTAATCTATTCTTATATATTTCACTTAGATATGCATTATTTAAAAAGACTATGTACTCACGTCCATTCTATTTCCTATGCAACATATTTGTGCCAGAAAAAACAAGGAAATAGCCAGTCTTTCAGATGACCAAATGGCTGAAGGCATGCCCTGGGGTGCACAGTGTGTTTATCTGGGGGAGAAAAGGCCTTGAAATGGAATGAAAATTTAGTGAAAATTGTGTGAGTGTGTAGAAGAGAGACCATAATTTTTAAAGACAGTTTGAAAATAAGCCAATTTTAAAGGACTCTGTATTTCAAGGCCAGACTGAATGCGAAAAAGTGCTTAACTTCCATCTAGTGCCTGACATGCTGTAAGTCAAAAGTTTTATTCTATTGCATTGTGAGAATTATGTGCACTAAGAATATCTAGTCTAACTAAAAGCATATTTACGATACATTTTCAATACACTGTCCATCATATATTTCCTTTTATATGTTCTATATTATTGTGATGTATTTATGAGGGTTTTGAAATATGCTCCTAGAGCTAGCTTATGTAGCTTTCAAGAGCCTGTTTTAAGATACTTGGCATTTGACTAATGTTTTGCAGATATGTTTCACCTCTGAATGCTCCCTTCTGCTCTCTCAACCAACTTAACAGCAGCTCTTTAACTGAGTCACAAAATGTCATTTCACCTCCATCCCTTTCTTCTTCCTCACTTCCAGTGACATATGCCCCAGATTAAGCTACATCCACATGCACTTCCCACCTACCTCTATGTTGTCTCCCTCCGCTCCATAAGTTACATTCAAAGCAATCATAGTCTCATTTTTTGTCTGGTCCCTTCTGGGGATGTAAAATATCAAATGGTTAACAGCTAAGTATTAATCTTACCATTTACAAATTGTGTTAACCGTTTAACTGTTCACTGCATGGTGGGGCTGTGCACGTGGTTGAGGATGGAGTGATGCATGGAGGGACGATGGGGGGCAGGAATGGAACACGCGCTCACACATACACAGGGGAGAGCCCTGGCAGCTTAGGTGTTTGACGCCAGTGGCGATGCCAGCGGCGATGCCAGCTTGAGTAGCAGTGAGCCGGGCAGCAGCAGCATGGGGAGGAGGTGTCACCAGTCCTGGGCAAGACCAGGAGTGTGGCGGGGGTCAGATGGGCTCGGGGGATGGGCAGGGCACGAGGCCTTATTGCCCCCTTCTGCAGGCTGGGGGGCAGTGAGTCCTGAAGGCAGCAGTGCTCCAGCTCTAGAGGCAATTGGCGGGGCCAGGGCATGGTGAGATGCCCCTCATCCAGCCTCCAGGCACACCCCTATGGATGTAAAATATTAGATTAGTTTATCATTTAACAAAACAGCAATTTAACCAATTAAAATTAGAGTGGTTAAATGTTTTTTTACATCCCTGGTCCCTTCCCTCCTCACTGCAGTTCATGACCTCAGTCTGCCACTCACCATGCTTCCCCAGTTTCCAAGACCCAGCTTTCCCTTGCTGTCTCAGCCCCAGTTGGCATCCCCAACCGACCTCATAACCCTTTCCCTGAAGGCCCCCACTGCTGTTACTGGACTGCTACATTTCCTGTTGTCACTTCCAACGCCTTCTTTCTTCCCTAACCAACTCCCCTTTCTCTTGTGTGTCATCAGCTCTTGTGATTTTATTGCCAGTCTTGCAATATTTGGTCTTATTCTTAAAGTGCCAGCTCTTAGGGTCAAGTGATTCTGAGAGGATATAAGCTTTCATTTTGGGAAAAAGTGAAGTTTCTAGCCCTTGTAATTGTGGACAAAAGCTTACAAACCAGACTTTTAAAGGGTAAAGCAAATAAGCAGAATGCAACACTGATTTTTAAAACTTCATGTTTTTTAAGTGCTCTGATTAATGATTGCTTGGGGTTGAATGCATTGATAGCTTGGAAATGGCAACTCTGAGATCCATTCATCCAGCTATCACCTCCTTTGACACTGTTCATTCGCTCACCTTAGGGTATTTATGGCATCAGATTTCTTGCCAAGTGGAGTTCTTGTAAGTATTAAGCGACATACTTGCATACATCAAGTAATTTGTTACGTTACTTTGTCTAGCATTCTTGGAATCCCTGTGATGTACCTATTGGAATGTGCTGTAGATCTCCACGGAGCTCTGGGACCCTGCCACCTTGCAGGATCCTAGAACCCAGGCTCTAGTCCAAGCCTGGAAGTTTATACAGCAACGAAACAGCCCTGAGCCGGAGTCAGGTGGCAAAGGCCAGCCAGGGGGGTTTCTTCACTGTGTAGACATACCCTTAGAAGTGTGTAATTCTTCTGTTTTATTTGCAGCCATTTTCAGTTTCTGTGATCTGTTTCTGCTTAGTATCATTTAAATCTCTGGTCTTATTAATTCTTCTTGTTCTATTATAAAGTCATTTCAGTGCTGTTACATGAAAACAAGGTGTGCCTCTTCAACTGAGCCGACAGGCTGGTGTGTGTTCTGGCTCTTGAGAGACAGAAGACTTGGTAATTTCTGTACGTGCCCAGTGATGGATTGGATACTGCAGAGGAATGCTCTTCAAGAGAGGTTGGGAACTGGGGCACCAGGAGTTACCTGCAGAGCAAGGGAAGGACTGGCAGGGTCCTGAGGAGTTTATCGGACAGGCAAACAGAGAGGAGCGTGAGCAAGCGGACACAGTTTAGCAGCAGCAACTCACTCTCAGAGGCAAAGGGGTAACGAGGTGACTTACAGTTCTGGATGCCTTGTGAAAGCATCACAATGACTCAAATAATTAAGCTGATAAGCAAGGACCACAGATAGGCTTTGTAACATGCAGGCTGGGTTTAGATGTTTGCAGCTTTATTTATTTTTTTTTTTTTAAGGCATTTGCCTAATACCAATACAGAACACCAATCTCAGTTCTGCAAACTTACATTTTGCATAACCCTGCTCAATTAGAGCAAGGTTCTCTCAGTAACAGCCACAGAAGACAACATCTTTCAATATTGCCTTGTTAACTGAATGCTATTATTCCCTTAGAGTACCTGGTCTATTAATGTGTTGGACTCATTTCCTGATCAGTGTAGTTGATTGACTGCCACAACTGCCTTGCTCTTGTTTCTGTAAGCAAATGCAAAATCCAAGGTAATTCAAGCATTCTATATTCTCGCAATTCAAAGATTAGCACTAATCACCATCATTACAGTGTCCCGGATCTCCAGGTTTTACTTTAGAAATGTAGATTAAGCAATATTGCTCAAATATATATTCCTCCCTTTCCAATATTTCACTAATTCAGGATTCATCTACAAAACTAAGGGGTTAGAGCCTCTTCCAGTTACCTCTTACTGTAGCTTGCTCTCCTCCATTTCCAAATGAGATACATATTTCTCACTATACGCCATACTAATCCTATGTTGATAAGGATCTCTCTCGTTACATAAATAGTTTCAGCATGTCAGGAGAGAGACTATGAGGGTAGCTGCTTCCTTCTGCAACTGATGTTTCAGTAAATTGTTTTCCTGATAGAACTCATTTGATACTTTGCTGATCCTTAACAGGCTAACTAAAGCACTCAAGATTTCACTTACTTTTTTTCTGAATACAGTGGGAAAGCCAGTAATGAACAAGTCCAAATACTGATCAGTTCTGTATCTCATCATTGGTGTCCTAGTTACTCTGGATTTAGACTAATGTGATTGAGAATAGACTTGTGCCTTATGACATATAGATCCGAAGACACCATATTAAAACTGTGATTATACCTACTGAAGGAGTTAAAAGTTCCTTTATTATAAGAAGCTGCACCTTAACTTCAAACCGGCTATGGTCCATGACCACAAACACTGAAATATAGTATGTAATAGTTCAAAGTACTACCAGGAATGCAGAGCTGAATTAAATAATACTTGCTAATTTGAATATTTGCAGATAAAATGTATGAGAGAACGAAACAGCTAATAGCTGTCTTCAATCATTTGTTTCATTTCTCCATCTCTTACTACACAGATTGATGTTTTAAAACATCAGCCACAACAGGCATAAGAGAAAGTTCAAAGGACGATGTTCACAAGTACTGCTGGCCAATTCTCCTCTCAGTTACATATGTGCAACCCCACGGAGGTCTGTCAACATGAATCAGTATTTGAATGTCTTTTAACATTATGTAACTATTGCACAAAAAAACCCACAGCATTCCTAGCATCCCACTACTCTGTTCTAGCAGTTGCAGCCTGAATATGAGAGGGCTGGGGCGCCTACTTCTGGGGGCAGTGCTGGAGGTACAGTTTCAGGGATTGATTTTTGTTTATCATCATGTGCATGTATGTGACTGTACCATGAAATTGACAATGTTCTCAGCATGCCAAGTGAGTCTTACCTAAATTAGACTGGTGTAAGCACTTCACTGGGCTTGCTGACTGATTCTGTGCATGGATTTAAATACGGTATTAGAGTTGGGTTTCAGCCATTGAAACTCCACATAAAATCCTAAATCTAGATCACAGATAGGTCATCTCGGTATTGGAATGAGGCGAAAACCCTGTCATGTTATCTCGGAGGTTTTGGAGAAATAAGTATTTGAATCCTTTGAAGTTGGTGCTGTTACACCATGGGTTATATTGCCCTTTTATTACTTAAAGTGTGCCCTTGAGCAATTCAGCTATCAGCTGCACCTGCAGGCAAGCCTTTCGATCCCACCTCAGCTCTATTTTTAGCTCATGGCATGCTATTTAGAGCTTGCAACAACAGTGGTTTTGAAATTAATGAATTTTATATTGTGATTCTGGGACATGATGAATATATTACAGACAAATAGTCGAAGGCAACAAAACAAGATGTTTTGGACAATACAGCCTTTATTCTAGCTCTAAAAGAAGCTAAGGAATATATTAGATGACTCAGTGGTGTTGCAAAAAGCAAGCAAATGAGATTCAGCCCTAACATCTAGGAGGTGGTTACTATCAATTAATCAGAGTTAAATCAAGCTATTAATTTGTTTTGCATTAACTTGCTTAAAAATTAATCGTGATCAATCAGTTTTAATCACACTGTTCAACAGATTAAAAATAATTTAAATTGGTAGATTCTACGTTTTCAAATATATTGATTTCAATTACAACACAGAATACAAAGTGTACAGTGCCCACTTTATATTGAAATACTATTATTTCAGTGCAAATATTTGTAATAAAAAATATAAAGTGAGCGCTACACTTTGTATTGTGTTGTAATTGAAGTCAATGTTTTTGAAAATTTAGAACATCTACAAATACTTAAATAAATGGTATTTTATTATTGTTTAATAGTGTGATTACTTGCATGCTTAATTTTTTTAAATCACTTGACAGCTCTGCTAGGTAGTAATTGAAACACCTCTGAGATTCACACTCCACTGGTACAACCTAGCTTATGGGTTGGCCCCTAACAGCAGAATATCCATGTTCAATGAAATGAGACAAGCCATCTCCTCTACAAGGGGCCTGAAGGCTACCTATGCACCCCAAATGCAGGCAAGGCCATCCCAAGACACGACAGAGCCAGACAGTAATTTTCTGACAAATATTTTTTCATTGTAAAATGCCAATTTGCTGAAACAAACTTTATGGAACAGGTCAATTTTGATTAGATTCATTAGGGAGTATTTCTCAGGTCCGCAACGGAATTTTTGGGGTGATGGGAGGGGGGGAAGAGACACGCAGTCTAGTGGTTATGGCCAGTGATGATATCCCAAATTTTCAATAACCAGTTCTATAATGGCAGGTCATATTTAAGAACCTATTCTGAACTTTGGACTACTCTCCACCTGAAATTGACTCTGCCTTGTCAATTTCAGCAGAGGAGCTGGGGCATACTCTCCGCCGTGAAATTGACAAGGCAAAGTCAATTTCGGCGGCGGAGAGGGAGACTTGGCATCACAGCCGAGAATCTCCGCTGTGAAACTCGCTCTGCGCTGCCAAATTCGAAACCCCTCCAGCGCCCCGCAGAGCGCAACGGGAGGACGCTAACAATCGGTTCGCTGCCTTTTTTTTATTTTAAGAACCGGTTCGCGCGAAACCCGCCAGCGCCCCGCAGAGCGCGACAGGGGAGGACGCTAACAACCGGTTCGCTAAATTTTTTTAATTTTAAGAACCGGTGCGAACTGGTTGGATATCATCACTGGTTATGGCACACATCAGAAATGTCAGTCAGTCTCACTGTTCTCCTTCTGGAGATGGTTGACTTTGCATAAGTAATTAAATATTTATTAGGGGAGGCAGAGCCTGACTATAGTCCAATCTGGGATTCACTGAGGACATGGGAGACCTAGGTTCACATCCCTATTGCAATGAATAATTACGGATTTAAAGTAGAACAGCTCCAGCAGAAGTGTTTGAGAGAATGCCACCTCAAAATAGCCAAGAGCCTGGTGGTTAAAGCTAAAGTTGCCACCTTTCTAATGGCTGGTAACCAGACACTCAAGGCTCCGCCCCCTTCTTCCAAAGTCCTGCCCCCTTCACATCTCACACTGCTGGGAGCTGCACAAGCAGCCTGGCAATGACGGCAACTGCTGTACTGCCTCCTTCCTTCTGCTAAGGGTTGCCACAGATTAAAAAAACCCAGACAACAGGGCTTGTCAAATGGCACCCGGACACAAGCTAAAACACAGGCTGACGAGGTGGCAACCCTAGTTAAAGCACTTATCTAGGATGGGAGAGATCTGGGTTCAAGTCACTGCACCAAGCAAGGATTTGAAACTCCACCTCCCATATCCTAGGTGTGTGCCCTACCCACCTGGCTATTCTGAGGTGGTTCTCTCTTACGGTATTGGAAAACAATTCACAAGTTGACAAAACCCTTTCTTTCCCATCTCTAGATGGGAGCAAGCAGGCCTGGGGTTGCACTTACTCAGTGCCTCCCCGACCCATTTTCCACAGACAGGACTCCTGTAAAGGTCCAACAGGATTTCAAAGCTGCCCTTCCCCAGCAGATGCCCAGAAGGAGCATAGCATCATTCAAGCCCCACTTTCTCAGAGCTACCCCACAGGCACATTGTAGGCCACATCTGGTATCCTGTATTATATTTTGCCTAATTACAAGCCATTATTGTAACTGTGTCACTTGTGACTTATGTACATTTTTGTGACAATCAATTGATGGAATGCTAGTATTTTCAGAAGACAGCTAACAGCTATTTACCCTCTCTCTCTCTACCTCCCCTTTCCTCCTCCCACCCCATAGGGCTCCATTACATCACATATACAAGAGAACAATATAACCATTTAATTTCCTGACAACCATTAGGATTTGAGTCTCACTGTCTTTCAGACAAAAAACACTTGTTCAATGATTGAGAGTCAAATTAGGCAGCTTGTTAGAGAAGTCTGATCATTCATTAGCCATTTAGCTAAATGGGACTAAATATTTCAGCATTTGGCTGCTTGGATATCAACAGCTAATGCCATTTGATTTATAGGTAAATATCTAGAATTTGTATTGGAAACGTATTACAAAGAACAATGTATTATTGCTTTTGCAAAATTTTCCATGGAACTCACAATATTAATTTTTGTAGGCATATTTTTAGAAAATAAACTAATCTTTCCCATCACCCCAGCCACCACCAACAGCATCCAAGCTATCCTGCTTGAAGAGAGAGGAAAATAAATGCACAGCTGTGCCATCATAAAGATCCATTTCTAGCAAGCACTTTTAGAGCTGCTTCAACAAATGTGATGCTCAGAGACAGTCGCCTTTGCTAAAAATGCATAGAAGCTGGATTATTCAGTTTGGCTGTATGGTGGATCTGTGTCAGTCAGCTGGTTACAACAGTACAAATGATTATTCAGATGTTGGGCTGGCATAATGATTGTGGAAATTATAAAGGTAATTAATAAGTAGCGGAGGACTATGGATTTTGTTCTGGTGACGGAGATACTGAGATTGGGCTAACCAAGGCTGAGCTCTGTTTCAAAATAATAAACATTAACACTTTGGTCTTGTGTAGCACAATGCTTTTTGCAGACATTAATGAGATGGCCTTAGAACAGACAAATGAAGCAAGTAAGTATTATCTTCACAGGAAAACTGTGGCACAGAGCAATTGAGCGCTAGGTTATGCCCTGGGCAACATCAAGAGCAGTGGGGATAGGTGAGAGCAGAGAGGTTGCAGCTAATGTCCTCAGGAGGAATTCTCTTGACTCAGAATACCTTGTAGGACCTGCTAAGCAACATATACTGCCCTGCTTGCTGCACCACACTTGAAGAGGGTGCAGAACATTCCCTCTGTCACATTACAATGGTAAAGAGCCTGAGAAAGACCCACACTCCTCTATCACAGAACAAACATAAGATGCTGGGTCTCTCATACCACCTCACTGGGGAAAGTTCTCAGTAGAAATTCTTTAGGGAGGCAGTTTATGAAACTGAGTTTCACCTCTCTGCTTCTGTCCTTCCTCCAATGTGCTTGATGTTGCCTAAGGATAAAAGGTTTCAGGTACATTTAAGATACAGAGATTAAGTATACATATTAATGTTGTAATACATTTAGCTTAGTCAAAATAGACCTTCGCACTTAGGATACAGGAGCTATATTATAAAGATTGAGTTAAGTTAATAATAAGCCTGCGGAGCTTGTATCTATGTTTGTGAAATGCTGATGATATTTTCAAAATATTTGAATAATAGTGTCTACAAGACATCAGTAGACTCTACAAGATGACCATTGGTTAGTGGGGTGAAGCGTTCAAGACTCCCTTAAAGTAGCCACTTGTTGCTATGAATATAAGGGGAAGTAACAAGTTAGCCTATGGAGAATGAGATAGCCCCAAAGTGGTGGCGTGTGGAAGCTCAAATAAGGAAGTCATGAACTCCAATGGGCATCAGTATAACACGTTATAAAAGCATGCCTTGAGAGGAGATAGATGACAGAATGAAAACAACTGATGGTCATGATGGTGGCAAGGATGAGGAAGACTAACACTTGGGGTTCTTCCACCAGGCATGGTGTAAGTAATGCACATACTATGCATTCTGTATTAGTGTCTCACCTTTACCACACTGCAGTGTGTGCATTGTTTGGTTGGTTAATAAGGGACGAGCACTATGTAGTCTCTGTGGCACACAATGGAGTTCCCCTTCTATTTGTAACCTCTCTACTGTTGTGGATCTTGGGGGCTGAACTCTTACAGAGTAAAGAAAGTATAAACCCTCACCTTGGGATGGATAATTAGTTAAAATACAGACAAGGCTACAAAACTATTAAACTCAGCACCTTAGTTTCCCTATGGAGGGAACATTGCTTACTACTTCACCAGTTTGCTGTAAAACTTAGATCATTAAAATAATCCACTCTCTACTTGTCTCTCTCAGGTACTATTTTGAACAAACAGCTAACACATCATCTCACTCTACCCCTTCCACATCAAGCCAGCTCTGCTGTAAAGCTACTGATGGGGGAATAAAACTACAGCTCAGCTTTGATAGCCTGTTTCTTGCTTCCACTTTTCAGGGTGGGGATACAAAAAGAACAGAGATTATGTTCTAGACAGCCCCAATGCAGGGGCATAAGGAGAGCTGAGGCAGGTAACTATGTTCAGCATGTGGGGACTGGCCACAATCTCTCCTTTAAGAGACTTCACCAACAGCACACAGTCAGTCTGTGACAAAGACAATAAGAGCTGACAGCTTGATTCTCTATCCCATGATGTATAAGTGTTAGGGCCTTGCCACGCCTCTCCTATACCTTTACATGTACAAATTTTAGAAGAAAGTAACTGACCACTCAAAAATGAACAGAAAAGTCATTCAGTTCATCCCAACTGGCACATATTGGCTTGTGGAGATATTGGAAGGAGAGCCTAACAGTAGTAAAACCTGTAGAACATTTGTGGTGAGAGAAGGGGGCAGTCAGGAACCTGCCACATCATAGACAGGGTGCCCAGATGGCACGTCTGGAGTCAGAAAGATGCAGGTGTGCAGTTACACAATTAATTGGAAACCCAATGAAGCCCTTAATTGAATGATGGTGTCTTTTGAAAAAGTGTCCCCGTACAAGTAACTAAGATAAAGCGCCCACAGCAATAATGAAATGCAGCAATCTCTTCCTCCTCCCCTCCCATTTTCAGCCTACTGCTTTTAAGTTTTCAGAGGCAACTGTATGAGTGAGATCAGAAATGGAGGTCCACAAAACCATAGGAGGCATTGACTGTTACAAATTAATGTTAATATCCTCCTAAAAGTATAAGATATAAACAAAAAATATATTCAGAGGCATGAAATACAATCTTCACACCCTCTGGGCATCCATTGCCCATTGTTTCACAAGTGTTTTCAAGGTACATACATGTGTATTGTGCTAAACTGGCAGTGAGCCAATCCTGTAGACTCCTGTCACAGTAATAACTCACCTGTGGCATTCTCAACTGGTGCCCACATGCAAATTTTCTAAAGGCTTTTTTCTTTGTCTAATATTTCCAAATATAATTACACTAACAGAGAAAATAATAAAGCTGTGTTGTGACTAATGTGTCTCAGTTTATCTAAAACTATTACGAAATAATAAAAGCCAACATGGAGCAGTGCTGATGCGGATAGTCTTTTGTCCTTACAGCAACAAGTAAACCTACTGAAGGCTTCTAAATTAGGAAAATAGATGTATTCTGTATTTCCGGGCTTGGGAGTTCAAGACTTCTACAGCTCATTTGCTGCAGAGATCAAATCCAGTTCTTGAAAACTCTCAAACTTAGGCAAAAGGGGGGTTACTCATTTCATATTCTGCCAGAGTTAAAGTGGCTGTCTATGAAAGATGCATCACACCTGTGGTGCAGCAGAATGAAAATGGATGCAACAGGGACAGAGAACAACAAAATTACAAAGTCAATTTGAAAATCTCCTCCCAAATATTACAGCAGATCTACCTGAATTTTGCTGACAGTTATTTCCAGGCTCTGGCTCCCAAAGGGAACACGTTCAAAGTCTATTGCATCAGAATTGCACTCCCTCCACCCAAGGATGCTATGGAAGGCCATGGAATTTCCTGGGATCTTGAAGCACTTATGGAAGTCTCAGATTTCCCTAATAATTTGTCAAAAGTTTCTCCTGACCCCTCCATTCATCCTTAGTACTTTACAGTGGATAGCACTAAGGGTGGGCTCCCCAAAGGGACTTAATGCATTGTGATGCTCAGCGCTGCAAAAACTAACTTTAAGGTGCCTACAAAAAAAAAAAAAATCAAATCACAGGAACAATACTGTTATCTACAAAGCCTGTGGGAGCGAGAGTTGGAAGAATCCAACCGGATGAAGGTAAAGGGAGGAGCTGCCAATGAGCCTATAACACTGGTCTCCAGCAAGTAGCTCAGGCAAGACCACAATGCCTTCAGGAGCTCAAGAGAGCATGCAGCTTGACCTTCTCTCTCAGTTCTGCTGCCCAAAGGGTGAGGCTTAAAGCCACGTCCTCAGGCATTCCTGCACATTTTGTAGTGGCTACATGTTACTCTAAGCATTAACCTTGCTGTCACTTTGTACTACCTGAGTACAAGGACTGCTATTAGACAAGGGGATGGATTCTCTGTGCTTTCTCACTATTGAACAATATGTGCTTGGCAGGGCACGTGTTGGGTCTAAGGTTTCCCTTCACATCCCACTCTCTCCTCCTATTTGAGCCAACAATGAAGTCACCATGTTGACTCTGACAGATTAAGATTTCACTGCAGTAGATTTGAAGTGGGAAAATATCTTATCCCACCACCACAAAATCCCAGTGGGAAAAACAGGAAACTACTGCACATGTACATTTGTCTTATTTTTGGCAGTTTCATTCCTGGGTAAAGGGCTTCTCTTTTAAGGGGATTTTAGCCCAGAAAGAAAATGGTCCCTGAACAATTTTCTACCACATTTCTGCTTTTTAAAATTACAACTTCTGAGTGAGACAGTGCTATTTCTTAACTTCTGAAGAGCAAAGGGATAATGTTTGAATCCAATTCAGTTGTGACTGGAAGGGTATGATCTCCTGTGAATTATTAGGAAAGGGCATCTTTAAATCTCTTTCCATAGCTCTTTGGTCTTTCTTAGTCCCTTCTCAGTCAAAACAAGGCTGGAGAACTCACTTCAGTCCCAACTGAAGTTGGGATTAGGCCTGAACACATCAGTAGCATGGCACCATAATTGCAGATTTAAAAAAAAAAAAGTGTTGTAACACATTCAAATGCCATGCAATTAAACCTGAGGGTGAGTTGGGGGTGAGGGGAATTGACTGCATATATAGGGGTAGGTTTTCTTTCATTTGGGTGCATAAGGAATTTAGTTGTACTGTTCATGTTAACGCTAATGGTAATGTGAGAGCATACACTACTCACCGCTTGTCTGGCAGGTCATCCTAGTCACTCTGGGGATTAACTCTCAAAGTAGACACCGCTTCCTGTGGTCACATAGTATCTCTCAGATCTGCAGCTCTTCCTCTGTCCCAGGAACCACAACCCAGCCCTCCAGCATTTCCCCCCTTCTGGGGTACAGTCCTTCAAATTCTCTGTCACCCTCATAGTGACCTAGGCAGTCTTCCAATTCACTGCCCCATCGGTCTATCTAGCCCATCAGTGGCACATAGGCTGAGTCAAAGCCTGCCCATGACTCTGGGTTCCAGTCCAGGGACCCTACAACAAGCTGTTCTGGGCTTTCCTCTCTCAGCAGGCACTGCTCCTTCCCTGTGCTGCTTCCTACAACCCCTCCCCTTGTTCTTGATACACCATCTCC
This sequence comes from Mesoclemmys tuberculata, assembly GCA_007922155.1. Taxonomy (NCBI): domain Eukaryota; kingdom Metazoa; phylum Chordata; order Testudines; family Chelidae; genus Mesoclemmys; species Mesoclemmys tuberculata. The sequence continues at coordinate 27,120,357 of ML675649.1, forward strand.
AAACTCTCTTCACAGGGAGTGACTGCTTTTGTCCAGCTTCCTGGCTTTATAGGGCCTATCTGTTCCTACACAGCTGAACCTGCTTGCAATTAATTCCCTATGCCCTAGCTTTCCCTCCAGGTGCAGCCTTTGGAGCTAATAGGCCTACTTATCCATCTTAACTCCTAACAGGGAGTTGCATGAATAAATCCTTACAAATCTAACATTACAAAAATATCTCAGGTAGTTCTCCCAACTCAAATCACTCACCAGATCAAAATTTGATGCAAGCACCAATATAAAATATCAGCTGAAGAAAAGTGAAAAAGCTGTTTCAAAGAAGCTCATGATTTTTCTGTAGAAAAGCAAATAAATAAATTGGCTAAACAAAATCTTTCCAATACCAAAAGACTCTTGCCCCCTAAGAAACAGTCTTGGTTCATTGAATTTAGGTTGTAGGTAAAATAAATACTTGAATCAATTTATTAAAGGCAGAGCACCAAGTGGCAAATAAATCATCAAAACCAAAGATAACCTGTGATTTATTCAGAAATGACTTCTTTGTATTCTAAACAAAAACAAAAGAAAAAAATCCCTTCTATGGGGACTGCTATTTTCACTGCCTTCTTAATGAGTCATCATATTTGTTTTCCACTGAAAAGTAATTTTTCACTAATGCAACATAAATTGGCAATCCAAAGTGTACAGTCTTATCTGAAAGAACATGAGACGGCCTTTCTCCTCAGAGACTTGAAGTTTCTAGTTTTAACCATGGCTATTTGGTATCTTATATAGTTCACTTTTTTCTGGTAAATAAAATTGGAATCCATATTTATTTTACTGTTCAAAGAAATGTTACTGGATTTATAGCTAGTCTTAGGAGCACCTTAAGCTCTTGCTGGACTTCTATTTGAGTACATCAACAGCATTTTTAAGGAGTAAAGGAGACAAAAACAATCATTATAATAATTATAATAATATAATATAAAAATATTTACTCCAAAAAGAAAGGGATCCAGAATATTTAATTCCTAATAACAATTAATTCTTAATCTTCAAAGCAGATTCAAAGTTATGTATAAAGCAAGTCTATGATTTCTTAAACCTATTCACAGTCAGATGGAAGTTCTTCTAAGATTTGTAATTTAGAATGAAAATATTTCCCAGTATGCCTTTATCAACATAAATTTACTTAAACTTAATTTACCTCCCAGAGCATAATAGAATAGTTCATATGTACCTATGCACATCTATGAGATATCACCATTTCTCACCTAAATTCCTTCTCTTATTTTCTAAAGGAGCTACTGAACAACGTCAAAAGGTTGTTTGTCAAGGCATGAAAACCTCTTTGACCGAGTTCAATCAATGTAAGGTGGTAAATCACAAATCTCCCCAATAAGATCTTCATTAAAATATTTAATCAGTACTGTGGAGAGCTATAAGCTTATACAAACTACAGTAATCTGGCTCCAGTCTTTTAAATATAAGGGAGATATTTGCACATTTAGTAGTTTGCTTGCAGATAAAGCTTAGCTGAATGTGTCAGCACTTCTAGGCTAGGTAGGTGAAGCTATTAGTTTGTAGTGTTCTGCTCTATGTGCTATGGAGCAGAATGCTTTTCTATTTTTAGCCTTCATGCCATCTCATTAGTTAACTATGAAGACACATGGACAATAGAACATTAATGAGTGTCTCTGCCACTGATAACATTAAAAAAAATGATGGCTCTGATTCTTATTTAAACCTCTCTCCTACACAACTCCAGCAGTGTAAAAGTTCCTTGAGTATAAATATAATTTATGTCTACTTTGTCACTTTAAACTCCCAGAACAGTTTAAAAGAGCTTAGTGTAAAGGAAAATCTGGCCTGGTGTCTTATCAGAAATTTTTAACTTGAACATGACAAACTTGTTCTTAGATTTGTATTTTTCAAAAGCTACCCTTTTTGGAACCCCAGTGGACTTTGAAACAGATCATTAGAAAACAATAGCTTATTTTCCAGCCATAGCAATAGAAGTCAAAAGTATGTCTGATTCAAATTTCATTTTGAGATCCTGATTCATTGCTACATGATGGGCCTGATCCTGGAAGGAGTGGCGTTCCCTTAGATACCATTAATAGATCTCAAGATGAAATGTGAATTAAAGGTCAGTGGTAGATAAGAGCATTAAGCGCCTTGCAAGACGTGGATTGAGTCCTAATTCTACTTTAGGGTCAGCTTTAGAGCAATCGTACATTAAATGAGTTAGCATTTATTTGTTATTACACTTCCAGCAGGTATCTTGAAATGTGTATGTCTTATTCTATTAAGCTTTGTTAAGATCCCATACATCCTGTGAGCTTACTTAGATGTTCAGAAAGAAATCTAATATTTAACTTATTTTACCAGAAGACATTATTTGTCCCTGACCTTTGCGGATGGAGTGAAAGAGCATAACAGTGATGACATCCTCTTATAACACAAAATATACACGAACAAACCCTGCTCATCTTACTCACACACTCCACTGAAGTCAGTGGGAGAGCCCTTCATAAGTCAGGTGGCCAGAGTTGGATTGTATCCATGGCACTGGAACCATATATTGCCAACTGTATTTTTCATGCATATAACTCTATAAACTGTCTTACACTTTCCTGTGTTTGTGTCCAATAACAGAAAGAGGAAGTTTTAATTCACTATTAATCTAATTATAATTAATTAATTAAGCTTCAGTTGAAATCAAAAGCAAACATCTATTGATTTCATCTGGAGTAGGGCCAGTACTAATACATTGAAAATGGACTAGACACTATTTTTTCTACAGATCATGGGTTCAAATTCTACCCAAGTATGTAGGGATTGAAAGTCATAACTTTCTGATGGCTGTTTAATGATGTGAATAAAATGAGTTAGTAATCTTGTTCCACATCTTAGTAAATAAAACCAGACCACACCATCACAACTACGTTGTTGGCAGTCCCTGCACAGAGGCCAAAGAATGAATAGATATGGAGACTGAACTCTGCTCTTCTCTCCAGAGATATGACACACTGGCAGGACATGGAGAAGCTTGAATTGGTACTGCCATCTTATCTCTTGTAGGAGTAAGTGGAGGCCGTCATTCAGGAAGGATTTCAATCACCTATTTTCACAACCACAGCAATCAATTCAATACATATATATGAATGACAACCTTGAATAGCTCAATTCCTGCCTACTTTATTTATAAAATGGGTATTTGGGAAGAGGACGATGTGAGAATTTGTTCTTTTTTATAACTAAGAATTGGAACTAAGCCATACTTGGTCATACTTTATTAGCCAGTAAATCTACCACCCAGCAACTTGTCCTGTGCTCAAGTTTATGAGAGATTTGTAAACAATTTAGAAAATAACAATGGCCAAAATGTTCATAAGTGCAGAGTTATATTTAGGTATCGAAATCCATATTTAGGCATCTAGAGCAGTGGTTCTCAACCTTTTTAGGTTCAGGACTCATTTGTAAATGTTACTGGTCTGTTGCGGCCCAGTAAATAGTCTGGAAATGGAGGCCCTGGGGTGGTTTTGGTCAGGTCATGCCCCCTCTAGAGGTTGGGTCCTGTCCAGCACTCACCCCACAGTGGCAGTTCCTGTGCTGTGGGGTTGGCTGGGCTTGGCTTTCCACTCTGGGCATTGCAACCACTGCTCAGTTTTGGTCCTCTCCCCTGACTGAACCAAATTTGTGTGACTGGAGTTGTGAACTAGCTCATGTGGTTGCAGTATCACTCACTCAAATTTGGCCTACCCAGACTCCAGTCATCAAAACAGCTGGCCCAAACCTGAGTGGTGCTGAGACCCCAGAGGTTGCAGTGCCTGGAGCAGGGAGGCGAGACCAGCCAGTCCCATGAGACAGGAGCACAGGCGCTGCCACATGACCCTTTGAAGCATTCTGGCCACTCACTTTTGGATCCTGATCCATGGGATTAGAAATCCTGTTCTAGAGAACTGGCTTGGTTTTAAGAGGCTTTATCTATTGTGCTTTACGGTATTGTTCAGTGAGCAAACATTTCCATGTGGTCTGCTATTTTATATTAAGCATTGCTTTCTCTTAGTGCAACAATTAATGGAGGTACCTTCTGCAGCACTAAACCTTCAGTTTCTGTTAGAGAAAAAAATCACTGATTACAAGTCAACACCATTTTAACAAAATGTCAGAAATTCAAAACTGGAAGAAAAAGAGTTCTTCCGAATTACTTACATATCCAAAGACCAGCTCCACATATGGAAATGATCAAAAGGTCAGACATAAAAAGCATCAGTTCATAAATACTAATTAGTGCCTTGCCAGTGATTGCATGATAACATTTACTGATGCATAATTGAATACTGAAGATTTTAAAAACAGAGAATGTGGGTAGATTTAATAATTCATTCCTCCCACACTAATCAGGGTTTCTGTCTATTTCATCTAACAATCACAATTAGGTATTTATTCTTCCTTTTTCTTCTTCCTTTGTGAATAACAAGCTATGATTATGTTTCTCTAATACTCCCATGTTAAAAAATGAAAGGGGAAAAAACTCAGTCATAATTGTAGCAAAAACATTTGAAACTATATTAAAATTAAAATTATTTCCATTGTTTATATGTTTTTGCTTCACTATTTTGTATCACTGAGGTTCTTTGTTTTAGAAAGCAATTTGAGATAAAAAATACCCTATCAGAGTCTACATTTTTTTCAGAATGATATGCTTGGAATTTAATCCATTTTTATTTTGGTACTTTTGTATTTCTTTATATTAAGGGGCATCGTTTACTACCATTGAATCAGCATCATAGGTGAGGATATTACATTTCAGTTTTCATAGGTTTCTAGCAGGTGTAAGAATTATAAAGAATTCAGCCAATACAGTTAGTTAATTATACTGTTTATTATTCATGCCATGTTGTAACTAGGTGGGCTGAAGGACTCGGGTCTGGAGGTTGACACAATGGGGCCATTAGTCCTTTTATTGCAGAAAAAGGATATGAATGGAATGACGAGCATGAAAAAGGAGGCTAGCAATATGTGTTACTGTGCCCCTGAAAAGCATGTCTGTAGGTAGTGCGGCAAGGGCCCACAGAAGAACTGCAGGATGGCCATGTGTTTTCAAGGTGCACAATGCCCAGCCATTCCCACTGAATCTGTCTAAGCTCTTTTGGAAACCTGGCTGTTTCACTTACATGTAGAAATAGGAGTTGAACATTTGAAAATTATTTGTGAGTTCTGCGACCTTCTGGAAAATTCTGGCCATAATGGCAAAGAGACCCTACTCAATGTGACTTATGTAACCAATTAACAACTAGGCAGCACAACTTACATTTCAGAAACTGAATTTTGAGTCGCAAGGCATAGAATAGACAAAATGGATAAAAATGCTGAATAATTTTAAATAATGAATAACTCATATATCTACATTATGAGTAACTGTGAATTAGCATGTTGTCAACAGAAAGGGAAGACAAAATTTGTTGAATCAAGTTTTCATTAACAATTATTCCCTCAGCTGTGCTCTCCACAATCATGATCTTTATCACAACAGTCTGACACCATAACTGGGACACTAGGGATGTGTAATAAGCCTACCAGACATGTCACAGAAGTAGTAAGACAGTGTATCAGGTAAACTGGCAACCTCAGGCTGCACTACCATAGGGGCATGTCTGATCTTGCAAACCTTTATGCCTGTGCTTAACTTGAACCATGTAAATAGTCCTATTGACTTCACTGGGACTACTCATATGCTTACAGTTAAGCACGTGCATAAGGGTTTGCAAGATCAGGGCCTTTGTTTGCTTTAGTAAATGAGCCAGCATGGTACCTGTATAGGTAATAAAACTATAATTAGTGACAAGTGGTGTGTGAAACTGCTGAGATGTTACAGATTTGCTCCAGGGTCCATCCCCTATCACTTGCAATTATTTGTACTGTCAGTACATTGTGCAATGTAATGCTAATGCATTGTGCTAGCCACACCACTATTCTCCCTACGGAAGGTAGGCCTAATGTTTATGCCTAGGATTATGATTGTCGCATAATACACAAGAAAGTCCTGAACTCCCAGGTAACTCTGAGATCAGCTGGGTCTTGACAGCTTAACCATTGCGTGGCGCTGGCAGGCCAGGTGCCAGTTCTTGCCAAGGCTGCAGGCATTAGCTAAAGACTGATAAACTCGTAAGAGAAGACCCGGCCAGTTTACTTATGTATTAGTGTTGCTCAAAATAGGTATTAATTCTATAAGAATTAGACGCGATAGAACATTTGTAAATTGCTGCATGCATTAATCTCACTTGTAATGTCTGTATTCCAGGCTACGAGAAGAGACGTTAGTTTTGCTTTATAACTCTGAAAATGTTTGCTCTGAATTTGTGAACCCAGACACAGGAATCATCCTCTCTATCCTCGCCCATCCAGGAAGACTATTAAACTTTAAATGGGCCATTTAAGACAAAATCTTTGTTAATTGACCCATCCACTCGTGGAGAAGTATGTGCAGAAGGCCTTACCACATCACTTTGAATGCTGGAAAAGGGAAATAAAAGTAGTTGATGTGAAGATTTTTCATCTTTTTGCAGTTTGAACTCACAGAGTCAGAGAAACCAAACTGAAGCCAGACATTCCCAAAGGTTACCTCCTGCATCTCCCCTGAAAGATAGTTTGAATTGACTAATCACTATAGCTCTATCACTCTGAGGTTTTAGATGGTAACTCATTCGTGTGTATATGTTTCCTTTCTTTAACTTGTAAATAATTCTCATTTCTTTTTTCTAGTTAATAAACCTTTAGATAGTTTATTACAGGATTGGCTAAAGACATTGTCTTTGATATAAAATCTAGGGTACTGAGTGATATGGGTAAGTGACTGGTCGCTTGGGACTGGAAGCAACCTGAACCTGTTGTGATTTTTGGTATAAGTGGCCATTTATCACTATGTCCTGTTTTCCTGGGTGGCAGAGAATCTAAGGCAGGCTGACCAGACATCCCTGATTTCCAGGGACAGTCCCCGATTTCGGTACTCTGTCCCCAGCAATAACCTGTCCCTGGAAATGTCCCCGGTGGCTGCCACCAAACATCGGTTTAAAAATGCAGCAAAATTGTAATAAATAAATGTGGCACAAATAATAAAATGTAACCTCTGCACTACACTTCAGATTTTACTCGTATTGAAATCATAGGTCTACGAATATGAATATGGCATAAATACTGTATATAATTAGCTTGCTCGATTATACCCAGTCTATCTCTCTAGCCGTTGCTCTAACTATGGCTACAAGGCTGTCACATGCTAAGGTGCATGTGGTGTCAATGATGATTACAGAAGTGCTGTGGTGCTGTTCAAGAACCGTGTTATTTCAACAACCAACTAAAAAAAGAATTTTCTTTCTTGTGACCAACTGCAAAAGAAACATCTGTCTTATGTACATCTAACATTTCATATTTAGCATTTCCAGCAGAGGCAGGACATCAATAAAAGAACAAGCAGGTACAAGTAAACACAAATCCGCCCTTATTCCTGTGCCAGTTCAAGTTCTGTAACTTCATTTGTTCATAAAGTTGAGCCGACACAGAGTGAATCTGGCCTTGCTACACAAGAGGACATTTTTGCTTATCACACTGTTCGTCACAACCACAGTTTAAGATCAATGGACTGTACCTTGAGTTTAAAAAGAAAATTCTACAATCCCAAATTTAGTTATGTGAGGACAAAGTGCAGTGCAATTGTCACAAATGCACGCGCAACTTGGATAACAGGTAAACTGAAACATGATCTTGACAATGCTGAGTTTGTATAGCTTTCGGTTGATGCATCAAATCACAGACATGTAAAATTGTTGCCTATCTTGGTTCGTTACCTCATGGTATATGGTGGAAGCACATCCATGAAGACAAAGCTACTTATTTTGTTGAACTAAAAGGTGAAACGGCTAAATTAATTGCACCAGAGATATTTGCTGTTATAGAAAAGTTTGGGCTGGAAAATAAAGTGGTTGTTTCCTCTGCCAATAATACAAACACGAACTTTGGCAGGCTATGCAGACAAGGGAGAGAAAATGTGCACGCTAAAGTCAGGGCAACCTTACAATGGGAGGTGACAGGCCTCGGATGTCCCACTCACATCATTCACCACTGTGCCCGAAACAGCATTGGATACAATCCTGATGGATGTTGACTATATAGTTACCAAGATTTTCAGATATCTTCACAGTTTTACTGTTCGAGTTGAAAGGCTGAGGAATTTTTGTGAGTATGTGGGGCAAGAATACCAAAACATCCTGGGGCACAGCAATGTTAGGGGGCTCTCAATGTTACCTGCTTTAGAAAAAGTACTTCTATTATATGAGCTGCTTAAGTCATTTTTTCTCTCAGAAGAAAAGTGTCCAGTTGTTCTTTGGAAGATATTTGAACACCCTACAACTGAACTCTGGCACACTTTCATTCAAGCTAATCTGACACTTTTCCATGACACAATAAAATTGCTGGAGAAGATTGCTATGCAGTGGAATCTGCTGACATCCTTAACAATCTGGAAAAGAAGCTGTCTGCAAGGTATGGGGAAGACTTTCCTCTAGATTTAGTGAGAAAACTACTAAATGAGCAAGAAGGGGCTGCGGTCTTGACACGAGTCATACTTTAATGTTTCTCGATCTTTTTTTGACACATCAGTTAAATACATATACTCATGGGGAAAACACACAGACGACCTTAAAGACTTGCATTGTCTGCTTTTGAAAAAAGTGCCTGCAAGGTCTGAAATAGAGAAGGCAGTCGAACTTTTGCAAATGAAATGCCCAAATATAACAATTGATCAAGATGCTGTGTTTGATGAAGTGATTTTTCTTAATGAATTTTTCAGAGGAAAACTAGACAAATGGAGTGCATCTGCTATGTCAGTTGCTTACAAATGGAACACAGTCATGACTCGTTTCACAGAATCCGAGGTACCCCACATTAACCTGAAAAAGCTAGCTGAAGTGATCGGCAGCAATGCACCTTTTGAAAGAGTGTTCTCACTGCTGAATGACATGTGGACAGCAGAGAAATTGAGATTCAATGTACAAACTGTGAAAGCCATTCTTGTTGTGAAAACAGAGTCCTGTCTAGAATTTGTGTAAAAATTCACCCAGAACAATGATAATCTCAAGCAGATGCATTCATTGGAGAAATGTGAGAAATATGATATATTTAAGTTAGCTATAGCTATGTATAAAAATACACTCATTACATCTGTTTTTACATAATATTTATGTTTCAAAAGCAATAATTACTCCTAACAACCCCACCTCCCCAACTCCTAAAAATATATCCCCAGATATCATTCCAAAAATCTGGTCAGCCTAGTCTAAGGGGACTGTTTGTGACTCCATGGTAAAACTATTATAGTGATTCAAGAGTTCACATTTGTTAATGGCTTAGTGAAGTCTATTTATAAAATATACCACCAGTTTGGGACATCTGCCCTTGTTTTCTGACACTCACAGTCGTGAGTCAGTCCAGACAGCATGATAAGTTGTATTACAGAGATTTAAGGGGGTGGAAAGCTAAGTTTTACATAATACATGGGAAACAGTTTTATTGGCAATCATGAAAACTGATTTTTAGTCCCAAAAAGAGCCATTATTTGGTTAAAACAAAATCAAAAGAAAAAACAAAACAAAAAATCAAAAGGGAAAAAATATCAGCACATGAAACCAAATCTCCTGGTAATATTATTTTGGGCATTCTGTATTATTTATAATAATTTCTGTATTAAATGAAGTAGAATAAATCTTTGTCTAATAAATCCAAGGTAAATGTCACTTTTAACAGTGTAAATAACTTTCTGTTGAAAGAGAACCAATACTATCCTATACATCAACCAATACATCCTATCCAGAACATTTGGCATTAAATAAATTATTTCTCTCCCAGGAGGCCAACTTGGGTAGGACATGTGAGACACAGCCTTGGTGGCTCATACAAAGAGTGATCGATGTTCAGATATCAAATTATTGAAGTATTCATTCTCTACTCTCCTAGGCATCTCTGTGAGCCTCCAACAAGATACTGCAAGCTCTGCTGGCTCATCTCTCATGTCTCACAAGTGAGCTTTGGTGCAGGTTAATTAAGGAAAAGGACTTTAGAGCCCTCTGGCAGAAAAGCACATAGGGAAAATATCCCTTCAAAATCACTACCACTGTTTTTATAACTTTGCATGGTCTGATAAAGGATGCATTGGCTACAGTGGAAGCAAACTCAGATACAATTCACAACAGCCTTTCTCTCAAACAAAATGGCAACACTTGTACCAGTAAACACAGCCACAACAATGGCATGTTCAAATGACACCACATTCCCCTCCCCTTCAATTAACCATCCATGGACCTGCTCCAATTATTTTAGTTAAAACTAAACATAACAATGTTGAGAGTCTAATAAGAGAGGTGCAAGATGTTGGCAAATAGAAAGCACTTTAAGTAATTTTATTAAAGGTCTCTCTTTCTTCTGTTGCAATACCAAAATCTAGTAATAGAGATTTCTAAATTTTCTAAGCTACTAGTAAATGCATCATACCTGGCACTGCAGAAGGTTGGTAATAACTAGAAGCTGGGTGTCTTTTATTCTATCATTACAATGATTCTGCTTCTCTGTTCCTCAGAGGGCACCATCGTTTGAGCAATACTTTTTTTACCTTGCGCCTCACCCTAACGATGTATTACATTAATACATCATCAGAGAGAGCTGTCACTGTAATGATGTATTAGTATAACACATCCCCATTTTGCCCTCCAAAGAGACAGTACTCAATAGCTTTCATTTTAGTATCCAGTGAAGGAGGAGCCCAGAAGTGAACTGAAGGATGGGATGGACTGTACCCTAGACACCAAATGTTACCACATCTAAATATCTAGAATTAGATAGATAGCTTGCTCTCAAGCCCTGTGTGTGCAGCGGTGCCTAGTTGGATGGCCCCAGGAGAATCCCTGACAAGCAACTGTCACACGGGAAGTCAATTTCTTCCATGCCCCTTTAGAAATTAAAGGGCAGAGAAATTAAAGGGTAGATCTGGGAAGGTGTAGTTTAATTTTCCCCTAATCATAAACTCCCAATTTCTCTGTGTTGCCATTTATCTAATGGCCACCACTCTTGGAATACCTCACAATTATCAATGTATTTAACCTCGCAGCCCCCCTGCAAATTAAGGTAGTGCTGTTATCCTCATTTTACAGCTGGAGGGCCACTGAGGCACAGAGACACTTGCCTCAGATTACTCAGGGAGTCAGTGGCAGAGCTGGGTCGCCCAAATCACCAGCTAGTGGCCTGTTAAGCCATTCTTCCTTTGTACTACTCACTATAAAAGATTGGTAGATACCAGGCTCGGGACCTGCCAAATGAATAAAGGGGAGGACAGAAGAAATAGTAACAATATGGTGGACCAAAGCTATGGAAATATATAGATATAATCAGGACAAAATGGCTTGATTAAAACTAAAAGCGGTTGATCAGCAAAACAGTTCCATCTGAGTGACTTTACATCATCTGGGGAAGAAGCAAACAGGCACAACCCCAGGGGTATTTATTAAAAATCTTTTTTTACCATCATGATCTAAAAAGAGGCATTTTCTAGGGCTTAGATGAAGGAAAATACCTAATCCTACCCAGCTCCAGGCTTGAGCATTTCAGAAGCAAAGATGTGAAGGAAAATATGATGGGCCAAAATTAAGCTCTCAGTTACATTGGTCTGACCAATTTAGTTCAAGTCATTACAATTGCTCTGTTTTACACAAACAAACAGAAACTCAAAAGAAACTAGCCTTTCTTTGCAATTCATTCCTATCAACAGGTTTCTCACATGCATTAATAGAGCTCCATAGCATCTGAAAAACAAAACAATCAGCATTAAGGGAAACATTTGCTTTGCTTTGCTCAGTTCTACAAGCCTTCAAACATGATTTAGTAACAGGCTGCCCCATATTGCTGATAATGGGCCACAAACTCAGCTGCATTGAGAACTCCACAGTGATTTTAAGCAAGCTATGTTTTGTTTTTCGCTTTAAATATAGAATTTTGTTGGCTTGTGAGGCATTTTCTCAGTATAATAGTGCATCAAGCAAGTGCTGCACGTTATCTCTGGGCCACATGGTTTAAGAAAATCAGCTACTGTAATAGATGACTAGCTGCTAATCTTAAATTTCTATCTATGATACGTATATAGCCCCTATTACTGTAGTATCTGCATATCCCAAAATCTTTCATGTATTTATCTCACAACACCCCTGTGAGGTAGGAAAGTGCTATTATCCCCATTTTACAGATGGGGAACTGAGGCACAGAGAGGGAAACACCAGGATCCATAAAGGGACTTAGGAATTGCCTTTGGACTATGAAGTGATTCTCACTTTTTCTCTGAGCCAATTAATATTTAATTATTCAGTTATTTAATTAATGTGGAACAGCTTCAACAAGAGAGATTCAGTGAGCCTCATACGTCAGAATATCCCATAGTTGAGTGGTAGGGCACCCCCATTCAAATAGTGTCCCCTCATTTGGCAGAGGTAAGAACTGAACCAAGGTAGCCCACATCCTGAAGTACCCTAACCACTTGGCTAAAGATTATGAGGGGAGCTGCTACAGCCTCCTCACAGTTTTGTGCAGTGGTGTACTGTGGGTCTCCAGCGCCCTGGGGCCAATCCTACATTTGCACATACACCCGCCCCCACGCAGGACAGGAGGGATCCTGGCACCACCCCCCAGCTGCCCCAAGGTGGGGGGTCTTGATCTGAGGGAGAGGGGGCATGAGGCCTAGAGGGAGATGCAAATGCAGGCTTGCCTCCGCCACCTCCCCTCCCCGCATTTACCCGCTGTGCCCAGTGCCAGCTTCGACGGGGCCAGCCTCAAGCCCCAGCTGGGTGGGCGGGGGCCAGCCCTTCATGATGTACTGGGGGAGCACAGGAATGGGAGCAGTTGCAGCCCACTGCCCCCCTCCCTACCACCATTATGAAGGGCGAAGCCGGCGTCCCTCCCCTGCACTTACCCACTCATCCAGCTGTGCAGCTGTGGTGGGGAGGGAGTCGCTGGGCCAGCCCTTCACGACACAAGGGGGTGAGGGGTGCTGCAGGGGCTGACACCCCCCATGCCTTACACGTCATGAAGGGCTGACCTAGTGCCTCTCCGCAGGCCGGCGCCTGGGGGGCCTGGGCCACCCTCTCGGTACACCACTGGTTTTGTGTGGAGTTAGGCACGCTCAAAACATGCCTACTGGATCAGGCCCCAAATGCAAGTCAGGAGCTCCTCAGCCTATCTTCCTCCAGTTTATGGATCACATTGGGGCTTAGATGTGAGAAAGGTGTCCAGACAGCCAAAGTCCAGACAGCCTAGGGAACTTTTACAGTGGAAAGTAGGCAATGAGTGATCTTAGATGTCTACAGTTTAGGCAGCCATTAGGCAAGGGATTGTGAGTGGTACCTAAAACTGGGACTTAGGCACTTAAAATTCCCTTCGTGGATCTGCCCATAAATGACTTGCCACAAGAGGTCTGTGGTAGGAACTCTGGTTTTCAAAGACCCAGGCTAATGCTTAGACCACTGGACCATCCTCTGTTTAACACTTCCTTCTCATTCTCAATATGTAAGTTTCTGAGGTTCCTATCCTGATCTTGCAAACACTTAGGTATGTGCTTAACTCTACGCATGCAAGTAATCCCATTTAATTCATGTGTAAGTGTTTGCTGCATGGGGGCCTTACAGGGCATGTTCAAATATTCATAGGTGGCCTTGTGTAACATCAAGTACATAAAATTTTAGTTTAATAGCTTTTTTCATTTTTCTGCACCTCAGGCAAAAGTCCAGAGCTGAATTAGAACTTGTTAATTGATAAGTGAGAGGGGAAGTGCTCTGTGAATGTTAGAATTCTAAGTATGATAGAAAACTTTAAATTACTCTCTGGGAATGCACAGGACATTAAGCACTCAGTCAAGCGAAGGAAGATTCTTTCTCATATCAGTATTTCAAAAACAAATATCAGCGTTGGAGGTGTTTCACAGCACATTCATTTGAATGCTTTGGAACTTTAGCTAAAGAATTCCTTGGCAGAAAACATTTTGTTTTCTTAAACTTCAATAAATGTCATCGTCTCATAATAGTGGCAAGCCAACCACTCCCTTGGACAAGTAAAATGGAAGAGAGGAAAGGATGGCCACTATATTGTAATGAGAACCAGTGTGACAAAAAATTTAAAATCAAGGGGACCCACCCACACTTTTATAAAGGCAGAATTTGACATAGACTTCGCAGAAATCCCAGCCTGAGAGTTAAGTCGCCCTTCTCCTGTTAAAATTCCCTTAGGCTCCATCCCTATCCTTGGGTCTAACATTCAGGCAGAATCGACTAGTGGCTACAGGACTGGCATGAGACCTATGTTCAATTCCTAGCTCTGCCACTGGCCTGCTGAGTGAATTGGGGAAATCATTTCCCTGCTCTGTGCCTCAGTTTCCCCCTCTGTAAAACAGAGATGATACTGACCTGCTTTGTAGAGCATTCTGACATCCATGCATGAAAATTGCTATACAAGGGCTAAGTATTATGATTTCACTAGGGCCACTTTACAACACTGTGGCAGTGCTGAGCAACCTTTCAGTGGGAATTAATTAAATTTACACTCATTATGAGGCACCCTTACAGTCCCAGATGTGTATAAAGTAGTCTTAGGGTGAATGAGAATCAAGCGCTTGGTGAGTTTACATAGGAAATAAATAATAATTTTGTTCCACCACAGGTTTTCATGGCATCTTTAGATATGGCTGCTACACAAGAATATTAAGGTTGGGATTTCTAGGATTATGGCACCTAACTCCCTGAGGCTCTTTAGATAATCCCAGCCACAGTAGTCACTCGATGCATCATAATCCTTTTCAGTTACTTAATTGCCTATCTCCTCCAGGCCAGCTAACCTATTAATAGAGCAGGACAGCTGACCTTGGCTAATGTAGAGAAAAAATGCTGTGCTCTCTTTTTAGAAGTTATTCATTCTTTCCCTACACAGGAATCTTATAACCGATCCATTATTTTCATAACAAACAGTTTAGGAGACTTCACAACCATCTGTCCAAAACTGCTTTGGATCGTTCCCTGTTTAACTGAAGAATGTAGGGCCAAAAATGACATCTGACTGCCAGATCGGAAAAGGATCACAACTCCATCACCCGTCCTGAAACCTTCATTAGACTCTACCAAAAGAAACAGAAATGCAAGCTAAGTCCCACATCAGATTCACTAATACATACATACCCATGGCTATTATTACAAACAGGGTTGGCAGGAAGACGTGGAAGAGGTGTGGAGGGGAAAACTTAAGTTTCCACCAAGCAAGTGAAAAGAAAACAGGAAAATAGAATCACTAATGATACTTCAATCTTCTGTAGGGGAAAAAAAATACATTGGATTTTCTGGAAATCAACCAGGGTGTTTGGGATTATTGCTAGCAGGTTTAAACCTGTGAAGCTTTCAGCTGAAATGAAAAAGTAAATCCCTGTTTTTCATTTTTTAATAAAAGGACTTTTTTATTTTACCAATTTTAGACAAGGCATCTAAAATAAAGTTAGAGAATGATATGTTGACGTCTATTCCATAATAAAAACAATTAAGATTTACAAAATGGCAAAATCCCTGGAGCAGATGGTAGCTGTTTCAGTTTTATTGAAGCTTCTGTAATTTCTACAAATAGGCTAGCTACTCATCTCAGGAACTTGATCAAAAGGCAAAAAATAAATCTGCAGATTGAAGTCTAACATCTCTGCCTTGTTTGAACAGTTATAAATAGGGGTCTGACCCCTCTAACCTCTCACTACTTTTGCACGCAGATGTCTAGCTACTCGGTTATTTACCAAGTTTCAACACATGCTTGATGCTTTATGTACAAAGAAGGGCCAAAGGACTGTAGTCCCTGCTCTAAAGATCTTACAAACTTGTTCATTTATAGATAAAACAGATCAGATAAAATAAGTAAATTATGTGTCATTGGGAGTCGGAAATGATGTTAGAATCTAGCAGCAGACTTATTGCTGAACTACTGGCATTTCATGGGGCTTATGGGAGCACCTCCCACTGCCAGCTTCCCCACCTAGATCTCACCCATCTAGTCTGGCTAATAGCTATGCAACTATGAATTATTATTATAAAAGCACATAGAGGGATCAGCACTGAGACATGTCTTATTTATCCTCATACTGGATACCCTGATAAGAACATACAGAAGGATGCACCTTGGTGCATGTTCTTTGCAACTATATTATTCTATGCAGTGATGATAAAGATAATCTAAAAAGCATCTTGATAAATGGAGAGAAGTGATGGAGAGACATGGGCTCAAAATAAGCAGAGAAAAAATAGAGTTTATGGTGTGTATTTTCAATAACGTGAACACTGAAGTATTATCCTTGAAACTCCATGGACAAACAATACCGAAAACTCAAAGTTTCAAACAGCTGGGTTCTGAATCCATGAAAACGGAGGATATAAAAATAAGATAATAAATGTTTGGCTCAAAAGAAGAGAAAAGTAGCATAGTACGTGACAGGACAATACCAGGGAAAGTCTATAAAACAGTTGTCTGTCCAGTTTAAATGTATGGTACTGAGTGCCAGGTAACAATACATAAGAATACATAAGCAAATGATCTATTCCAAAAAATGAGACTGTTGAGATGGTTGAGTGGTGTAAGCAAGAAAGACCATGTGAGGAATGTGTATGCTAGACACACGCTACAAGTAACACTTATAAACAACGAATTGAGGAAATGCTGGCTCCGGTGTTTTGGCTTTATGAAGCATAGTCCTGACAACTATGTAAGAGAATCTGACTCATCAAGACTGAAGGTAACAGACAGAGACCAACCCAAAAAGAAGTGGTGGAATGTCACAGAGGAGATATGTTAGCATGTGGTGTGATAGAGGATATGACATTGACTAGACTGGCTCTTTGGAGGGAGATGCCTTGTAGAGCAGACTGCATGTGATGGGATTAGCACAAGGAAGAGGCAGCACAGCCTACACAAGTCTATGCAGCCTGTGGACACAACCTTCCCAACCAGTGTTGACAGACTTGGGCAAGATGGTCTTGCAATAGTGCTCTAAAAACAGCTATGTTAACAGCACTTTGAAATTGCAGTTAGGACTGGAGTTTGGGCTGAAGCTTACCCCTGCCTCAAGGTCCAGAGCCTGAGCTGCAACTTCAGTGTGCTGTCTATACAGCTGTTTTTAGAGCATTTTTGCAAGCCCAAGTCTGTTGACCCAGTCAGGAAGTCTCACTGCCATGTGCTGTGTAGATGCCCAAATGAAATCATAATTACATTATGCTAGGTGCTGTACAAACAACTAGCAAGAAAACTCTGGCCCAAAGAGCTGGTAGTCTAAAAAACCAATACATGATAAAGGTTACAGGGAAACACAAGCATAAGGCCAGACTCAACAAAGCACATGTTTAATCCCATTCCTATTTATCAAAGCACCAAAATCCCATAGAAGTTAATGGAACTTGAACACATATTTAAGTAATTTGTTGAATAAGGATGGACTTAAAGTGGAACCAATAGAGAGGTGAAGTGACTTGGCCATGGTCACATAGTGGAAGAGCTGGGAATAAAACTCAAGTTTCCAGAGTCAGAGGCCAAGGTCCTATCCACAGGATCCAGGGTTAACATGGTCCAAAGTGCATTTCCATTACAGAATTGTACCTTTCTCTTCACCTGTTGAGGGATGCAAACACTGATTTAAGTACCATCACTACTGTCTCCGAACCCATTTTTTTTCCAGATGCATGTGTCTGTGCTTAAGGATGCCTGTGCTTCCTTGTGAAAATGAATGGTTTTCTCTAAGTAAGGAAAGCATGGGGAATTTGCTCCAGGCTTTTCGAATGGCTCCTGATTGAAAACACAGCTTTTCATCTCCACCGAAAATATTTTGAAATTGTACTTTTTGTATTTAATATTTGGGGCTATAGAATTGCGGGGGGAGGGGAAAGGGGGGGGGGCTTTTTCCTCCTGCGCTGGCTGCTCTGAAATGGCCACAGCAGCATTAAGGAACCTCAAATGTTCTGATTTGGCTGAAGGATAATTCCCCCAGCACAGAAACTAAGTAAAATAGCCACCTGTCTTACAAGGACCCCTTTTGCAGGCTGTGGGGTAGAGGGTGTACCATGCAGGGCTGGGAGCTGGAGAAGAAAACCCCTTAGCAGAAGCTGCTACTGAAGTTCTGTACAGTCCTGTTGCCCATAGGTTGCTGTTATCTAAATTAGACTGGGGAAGTTTCAGATTTCACAGGCGCCCAGAATAGAGAAGGCACAAAAGGTAGCTTAAAAGCATCTCAGCTCCTCTTCTCCTGGACTGTGAGTTTTGCGTTGTGCTTCTGGGACCCCCTGCAGCGTTCGACAAACATAGTTCAATAGTTAAAAAAATCAGGAATAAATGGCTTTTGTGACTAGTTTTTCATATTTAACAATCTGTCAAATTAAAACACGCTGAAAACATGAAAGTCAATGATTTAGTAATAAAAGTGCATGGTACTAAAAATATATACCCCATAAAGCAAACCTTCTTCTATTTTATTCCACTCAAAATATGCTTTTTTATTGCAAGATTCAGTCCTGAACCATTCATTTAAATGTGGTTGGTTTTTTGGGGGATTTTGATTTTTTTTGTCTATGTGCAAAGTGATACCAGTGAATGTGGAAATCATGTAGGCAACAGAGCCAAGTGAATGGGAGGCTAAATGCTGCTGACAATTAGATAAAGTGTTTTCAAACTGGATAAGATGAGGGGGCACATTTAACATTGCAGTTGCTTTGTGACAGTCCCAATTTACACATCAAAAGAGTGGTGTGTACTGCAAGATTTTGTCACCATAATGACTTTGCTATTACATTAACTAGCAATTACTATACAATGCTATGCTTGCTGACTACAGCTTTAAAAGCCAAGTCCTACCATCCAGACTTCCTTAGCCTGTTATTTCAGTGTCTTCCATGCTTTGGAGGAAGAGCTGAGCAAAACTAAATTGCTGAAATTAGCGACAACTAAAAATACCTGCTAGCAATGTTATTTTCTGCACTTCATTAAAGGGGAGGAAGGTTGTTCTAGGAAAGGAAAGATAGTTTTTTAACTGGGAGTCAGGGGAGATGAATTCTCTCCCTACTTCTGCCATGA
Source organism: Mesoclemmys tuberculata (assembly GCA_007922155.1). Lineage (NCBI taxonomy): Eukaryota > Metazoa > Chordata > Testudines > Chelidae > Mesoclemmys > Mesoclemmys tuberculata. The sequence continues at coordinate 27,139,509 of ML675649.1, forward strand.
ACTTCCTGTAAAAACTACTGAACGCTGAAATTCAGCATACAACTCCAGCCGACTTGGGGGAGTGTATCAGCTTCAGGCAAGCACACTGTATCCTTGGTCAGTACTCCAGGGAGTGCAACAGGAAACATAGCCATTGCATAGCCCTTGAAGGCATGCAGTGTCCAGGGTGACCAGATGTTCTGATATAGGGACAGTTCTGATATTTGGGGCTTTGTCTTATATAGGTGCCTATTGCCCTTCACCCCCATACTGATTTTTGACACTTGCTACCTGGTCACACTACCTCTCCTCTCTGCACCCAGCCAGTGCTACTTGTCAGCTCTGTGTTCTTGGGGAACCAGGGTGCAAAACCCTACTGTCTGACTCACCTGAAACACCCCCCACCTCCAGCCTCTGCTGGAACCTGAACCAATCAGAGACGGTCTTACCAAAAGCAATGAAAAGGCAGTGGGAGACATACCTAAACCCCTCCAGACAAGGGTGACTAAGGCAACTCCCCTAGCTTCATCTACATTGAAGATGTGAGAAGGAGGCATCTCCATTACCACACCAAATGGAAAACAGAGAGCCTCATTTGCATCAAAGATGGAACAAAGAAACATCTCTATTAGAATACAGAATGGAGAAACAAACTCCAAGGCAGGAACTGCACTGAATTCTGAGATCAGCTAAGCAGGAAAGCAAAGCATGATGGGAGATCTTTGCTCCAGATGTTAATGAACCTACACCGAACACACCCAGATCAGTAGTTATCAGACCAATTCTAGTCATAGATCCTTTTTTGATATCCAGAACACTGAATCTGCCTGACTGCAATGTGAGCTCCCTCAAAGGAACAGTGCCCATAGCCAGGAATGATCAGTTCCTATTGTCCAGCATAAACAAAACAACTCTGGTACATCCCCTTGAATCATCGTTACCCATAAACACATCTAGTGTTCTTTCTTGAACCAATGTTTCCTCCCTACAAAAACCCATACCCAAGTTCAAAACTCTGTTCTGATGCCTGGATCCAAAAGCTGCATCAGTTTCATTGGGACTTCACCTTTTCCTGTCTGATCATGCTGGGGGCTCTGCCTGTCTCAAGCACGCCAGACCCTAGGCTGCACAGCCTGTCTCCTGGGAACCTTTGACCAGTTCAAGCTGCACTGAGTGGTGAGACCGCAGCTCAATCGCTCTCTCTTCTCTCTGGTTAAGCCCACTTTTCCCCTCAGACCTAATTTGATTTCGCTCTCTCCTAGTCCACGTATAACTTTCTAAATCTGACTTTTGTAATCAGACTTGGACTAGATTTTCCCAATACCCCAAATGAAACCATGTAATATTGTAACTCTTGTTTATTGGTCTCTCCTTGTATGGCTATTATTCTACATACCTGGCAATAAAATAACTTATCATCAAAGTGGTTGCCAGACTCTCTCCGAACTTCGTTTCCTCTTTTGTGTTCTCAGCTTCCCTATCTTGCCCTGTAGCAACGCTCCTCTTACCTAAGCCCAAGATCCATGTAATGCCCAACAATCCTGTGGGGTTTGCTCATCCAGGGGGCTACTGCCAGAACAACTGTAATGTGAAGGTGGCGATAGCGACGTGCTGAACCTGTGGCATATATGGTTGGCAGCTTGGACGTCTGCTCTGCCCAGCCTGCTGAGTTCAGTGACATATAAGAGGTGCTGCTTGACCCGCTCTGCTCAGATGTGCTCTGTCAATGTGTGTGTACGTGTGGGTGTTTATCTGAGTCTGGGGTTGGAGGAACCTAGGCCTGGGAAGCTTAGGTCTTTCAGGGTAGTTCCATTGGGAAGGAACTTGCAGAAGGGAGAAGTAAAGCTCCATATGAGAACACAAGCAGTACATTGATAGAATGACAATCCCCTAACCCTAGGGAAGTAACCCTAATAAATGAGTGCACCTCAAGGTGACGGGCCAAATCTGGTAACACCAGTACTGCTCTCATTGTGGGGTTAGCACCAGCAGTAGTAAAGCTGTTAAAGAGTCCTTATGATTTCAATATGACTGGCCCCTGTGCAGGGGAGGTAAAGGAATGTGAAGGAAAGGCGAGGTCTCTGCATCCTCTCCTTCCCTTGCTCTCTGTACGGGGGCTGGGAACAATCTGTCTCTCCCTCTCTTTCTGTATTTCAGCTGCACCTAATATAAAATGAGAATTCACCTCACAGGAGCATTGAGAGGCTTTACTTATCAGTGTGCATTAAGGGATGCATTACCATTGTATGGGAGAAACTGTGCAAGTGCAACATTCATGTTCAGCACAGGGCCATAAGGACAGAATTTTACTTATGGAGTGTTGCAGTGGTTTCCTTTGAATGGTAAGGGCCAGACTGTACCAGTGAAGCATAGCCTTCAACAGGGGGTGGTGTGGAGCCATCTAACCCTCGAGGAAGCTCTGTAGGACATTAAGACTCTGCGTTCTCCTAGGGTGTGCAGCTGCTGCACCTCCCTTTAGCAGATTATAAGGTACACCTTCCTTTCCCAATCAGTGCAGAGAAGGAAGCAGAGCCATGGCCCTATCTTGTCCACATCCCTTTTGGGAAGGGTAATGCCTTGAGTAACCTGTATTCAAGGGAGTAAAGGCCAGGTCCTGTTCAGGGGGTGCAAAAGCGAAGGGGCTCCATGCACCCTGACTCCCCTAGCACATCCATGCAGGCCAAGTCACAATCTGGCCCAGAATGTCACAGTGCCTTTGCCAGTTCTAGGAATCAAATCCAAACCAAATCTTTAAGGCCAGTTTTTCATCTGTCCTCTGTTTGCTCTCAGCCCCTCTGCTTGTTGTGAAACACATTCAGCAGCTGGAACTCTTTTGCCATGAAATACAGTATGACAGGTTGGGGAGGGGGAGGGTTAACCCTAAAAATAGTAATTAAAATACAAAAAGGGAATATTAGAAATGGCATAATAACTCTGTCCAGGCATTAATTGAATTGCCCTAGTCTGAAGTCTCCTCAGGGCTTCCTGATGCTAAACTGTCACAGAAACCAAGTGTGTTTCAGAAGCGCTCATTCTTTTTGCATTGCATCTGTCAGGTCAGGCTTTGGATTTTGGCAGCCCATCTTTGATTAGCTTGAAGACAGAAATTATCCACAACCATGTACCCACAGTGATCCAGACTAATGAAGTTACACTAACTCAAAAGAGCCATCTCGCAGAAAACACTCCCTAGAGGGCTTTGATGTTTGGAATCAACGATGTCCATCTGTTTCTAATCACAGGCTCATTGGGTATGTCCACACAGCAACTCCGACTGGGTTCTAGGACCCTGCCAAGGGGGAGGGTCCCACAAATAGGGTTCCAGCCGAAGTCGGGAATGCTACACAGCAATGAAACAAACCTGCAGCCCGAGCCCCCCAGCTTGAGTTAACTGGAAGAGTCTAGCAGCTGTGGAGCTATACCCATTGTGGCTGGAGTATAGATGACCAGTTTACTCTACTTTTATTTTTAGTGGTGCCCTTCACAATCAACTATTACCCAATAATAATACCTGTTTTGCCTGTATCCCAAAGTAATATACCCTAACGTAGAAGTCAATCTCAATTGTTCTGATTGGACTGGTTGACTTCTGCTTTTATCTAAGGTGCAGCTCTGTGTCTTTGGAACAGCTGGATTCTCTCTTACAGAATTTAGTTTGTTTCCTTTTGCCAAAATCAGCTTTGGATTTTTTCCCCATTAAATGCCTCCAGACAACACTTATTTACATATCGTAGAAAGATTCTCACCTGGTGTAAAGTGGAGTTCAGTTGAAATTCACTTTAATGGAGCCATAGCAATTTTCTTTAGTCAATTGACAAACCAATTTATATCACTCACGAAACCCAGGTGCAGAATTCAGCCTAGGTTTCAAAAACACTCATTGCAAGAAAATGTGCACGCACGAATGTCCATCATCTCCTTGTTTTCCTTTCCTCCAGTTTTCAGATATTTTTTTTCTTGGTATGCTAGTGTCACCTGGAAGAAGGCTTGAGGTACCAATACTTCAGTACATTTACAGAAATGTCTATCAGAAGTAGTGGTATTAGGAGTAGTTATACAGGTTGTTCATACAGACCCATAGTTCATCCTTCATATACAATATTAAAGGATTGACATTAATTTTTAGTGAACACATTTTCTAGACTATTTGGTGAGATAAGGTAGATTTAGAGTCTGTTGACATCAGGGAAGACAGCAGTGGAGGTGTCGATGGCAAAGTAGTTTATATAAATAAAATAGACTGGTAGAGTATTTATTGGAAGTACTTGATAAATAACATAAAAATGAAATATTTAAAATTAAAATAACAAAGATGCTCATCCAAATTTCTAAAAGCTCTGACATAATTAAAATATACAATAAATAGCAATAAATACCTGCAACAAATAATTTGCAATGTAGTTAGTGAGTAATTAAAATAACTGTTCAAATCTGAACAGAAAATAAGCTCTTTCCATTTGCATTAATTGGTCTTACTGGAGAGGAAGAAATTCAGGCTCTTCTCTTAGGGTACGGCCACATTTGGAACTGGAGGAGTAATTCCCAGCTTCAGGAGATATACCTGTGCTAGCTCTGACTGAGCTAGCATGCTAAAAATAGAGCATAGCTGCTGCAGCACAAGCAACAGGAGGAGCTGGCTGCTGTAAGCACCGTCCCATCCAAGGTGATAGTTGCATACTTGGGGTAGCCAGCCCTTCCCATTACTCATGTTGCTGCAGATACACTCTATTTTTGTGTGCTAGGGCTCTCATAGCTGGCATGCATATGTCTCCTCTAGGTGGGAGTTACACCTCCAGCTCGAAGTTCAGACCTACCCTTAGATATCATTAAGGGCCTGATCCACTGAAGTAAGTGAAAAGATTGTCACTGATTTAAATGGGCATTGGTTCAGGCCCAGAGCTATTTTATATGTCCACCTGCCTCCCTATTGCTGTGTCCTTGTTGCCCACGATCACCTGCACCATGCTTTTCATTTTTTTCCCCAGAAGACTCCTTTACCTCCCTTTTGCTTTTTCAGGGCACATGCTGAGTTAAATATCTTTAATTTTTCCTCCTAGGAGTGCCTGGCATTCATAACTTGGGGCAAAGGTCAGACCTGTGAGTAGGCATAAATATGGACAGCCAAAAGATCACACATGTGCAGTATTCTTCTTTGACAAGAGTGGGTTTCTAACAGAAAACTTCTAAACAGCTATCAATCACTAGCTCATGGTAAATATAACAAATAGAAGAAGAGCTTTAGGCCCATTTGAGTCAGGTAAAATGACTCACACTTTGAAAACTTATTTATTTTATGTGAATCCTCTTGACTTCTTGCCAGACAAGCTTCTTATATTTGGTGTAACAGGAACTTGTTCTATAGACTTCCTTGCATATAAGTCTTAGTGTTTTATTTTCAGGAGTATCCAGAGATGTTTCTGTCCCTTTTCACCCTAAAACTCAGTAACTTCCCAGTCTGGAAATATACATATTCCTCCACTCTTTGTGTTTTTCTGTGGTGTATTTTGGCTTCAGTTAATTATAATACAATAAATAATTTACCTCAGTTCATAGCTTCAAGACCTTTGGCTTTTTTTCAAGTGCAAGAATTCAATCCCTCTCCGAGACTAGAATTAATTAGATTCCCTCACCCCCTCTAAGGAAAATATTCTTAATTTAAAAAATGAGTCTTTGTCAAAAATAATTTCTCACAAAAAAAAATTGACATTTTCTAAAAGCAAATTGGAAATGAAAAATTTGGGGTTGGTATTTTCAAATTTGGCGGGGATTGTTGTTTTAAACTTTATTCTCACCTCCTTCCATTTGCACATAGAAAAGAGGCAAGGAGGGAAGGGGAGTGGAGTGAAGAGGAATGAAGTTGCAATCTGTCTCACTTTTTAATCTATTCATTTTTAAGTAGTAGAAAATAACTGAAAATAACGTTGACGTCTTTTTCCTCAGGCCAAAAATTTAAAGTAAGAAAATTGGGTGTCTCTCTCTACTATGTCTTATTTTGCTTTATTTCACTCCCCACCCCCATTTTGCACTGGAATAAACACACATACACACACACATATCTATACACAAAAGCAAGAAAGTAGGATTTTTCCTAAAACAAAATGAATTTTGGGGTGAGTTGGAGGAGAGTGATCAAAAATAAAAATAGGCCAATATTGATTAGTTTCACCCAAGAACAACCTCTCCTGTGATATCTACAAGAAATCAGCTAGCCCAGGATGATTTGGTTGTTTGTCAGTGAAGAGTAGCGGGTATTATTTATTTTAAAATGATTCTTGGAAAACCATTATCTTTCAATAGCTATATAACTCTGCAATTCTATTTTCATTACCCTCTTTTTACTTGCTGCTTTTCTTTCTTTTCTTTGATACACTCACTTTTGCTTAGTCTCAAAATAAACTGTATATTCATCATGGCAGGCACTGCCTCTTGTTCTGAGTTTGTACACCGCCTACCACAGTGGGATGCCAATCTAATAACAACTAAGCATAACAACAGATGTTTCCTAACAGCTCTATCACATTTAAACTGAAAAAAGTCTCTATTTATTTTTAAAATGCAGCACTAAGATCATATGAGGAATGTTTTTCTTGACCACTCAACATCCCAAACTAAAACCAAAGACCCAAATACTGTTCTGCAATCTGGAATGGGGGCAATTGATGTAGGAGCTAGCTATGTCACTTTATGACAGCAGACAGCTACCCTTGCATGGTGAGAATACTCATGTAGATTGTTAGAGCTGAGTGACACAACATGGCCAGAAATGAGGGAGGGAATCTTGCCCAATGAGAATAAATGGCAACAGTCGTCCATTTATGCCCTTGGTTACTTCCATGTTATGCAAAGCAGAATGGGATACACATTATACAAACTGTTGTCAAACAGCTAAACAAGGTCCAGTTTTACAGAGTAATTACACACGCAAATAGCCTTGTGAAGTTCAACAGGTCCATTCAGGAATAAAAATTGTTCACAGTGTTGTGGTTTTAGTCATCAGGGTACTTTGGTGCACTACTGTATTGATTTTACTGCATTTGTGAGACTCCCATTTAATTCTCAGGTCTGTTGGTCAGGGTTGGAAGTTACAATTGCAAAAAAATCAGCAATGGAATTATTAAACCTCACAAAGAATCTTTTTCTCAAGTGTCAGTCCCAGAGAACTGAAACCTAGAAAAATGGGAAAACCTTTTAATACCAAACCAGATGAAACCAGAATTTGAAGATCTGCAGTATCAAGTGCTCTATGAAATAAGACTGTACAGTATTTGGGAGCCTTGATCATGAACAGACAATATTTAAAAAGTCAATTTGCTGTCCTTATTCTCTGCATAAACAAATTTGAAAAGGCTGTAGATTCTCATAATTATACAGTTTTATTGTACTGTAATTCAGTTATGCATTAATAAGTGATAAGGTGGTTTTGGGGTGGGTGGATTGTTGATTTGTATTATTTTTAAATAATTGATTTTTCAGTTACATTTAATGTATTTTTTTATGATTTATTAAACATTCTTACCACAGTTGTATTAAATAAAGTCCAGGATAAATTAACAAGCAGGAGATAATGGTAGGAGAGCCTATCACTGTTGTCCAATCAGACTAATTTTCTTACAATAGCTAATCAAAATAGCAACTTGCTGGCTCCTGAAGTACCATTGTAAAATAAACACACTGTACTTTTGCTAAATAATTTCATTCCTAATATTAACAACAACAGAACAGGAAGAAAATAATTTAATTATTTTTGTTAATGTAAAAAAGACACTTAAAATAAAATTCTATTGTAAAAATTTGAAATCTCCGCAAACCCTTTTACACAAAGTCTGGTTCCTGTTTAAGGCTGATATGAATGTATTGTAAGTAACAAGGAAATTAGTGCAGTCAATCTCTCTTATGCAATTTACATAAAATTAATATTATCAGCAGGGCTTTTTCATCAATCAGTATTCTATTCTGTTCAGAGACTTATACTGTGCCCACCACCATGGTTCCTGGCTCCCCAACCAACCCTTCATCTGATCCAGTTTTCCTAGTTTTCTTACAACTATTCCCTCTCCCAAGTTAACTTCTCCAAGAAAAGTCCCTTTTCCTTTTCCTTCCAGGTATACAATATATAATCTGAACAGACATACACTATGACAATATTAAGTGCTTAATATCTTGCAAGGATAAATTGCTCTTGAATAATTTATATTTATATGTGGCATATGTAGCCCTGAAACTGTGATGTTCTGTTCTCTGTGTAATGCATCTTTCAATTTCTAAGACTGCTGTCTCTGCAGATAGACAAAGAACATTTTGCCTTCATGATTCAACCAAGTCACTCCTAAAACCACCATCCCCACATTGCAAGTAGCATGGCATTGTGATGAAATGATGCCACTTTTTGCTTGTCGTTGAAAAATTATTGGAAAGTCTCAAAGTTAGAAAATATTTTTACCTCAGACCAGAGGTGCTGGAACAATTTGTACAGTGGGGGTGCTGAGAGCCATTGAACCAAACTGTAAACCGAGTATACGATGGAAACCTCTTCACGCCAGGGGGTGAGGCAGCACTCCCAGAACCCCAAGTTCCAGCACCTATACTTAAACAGCACTTCACATAAATTCCACCCATTCACTCCTCCCTGCCCACCTACTCCAGGGGCAGAATTCCTTCATCAATAATAGGAATGGTCTGAGAAACTCTCATTGTCCTAAAAAGGAAGATAAGTTCATTTATCATACTGATCAACAGAACTTGTCCTTTGAATAATTACTGTTGTAAGAACTTCCTGGCTCTCTATTAAAAAATAACTCCCTTAATAGAAGAGATGATTCAGCAACAGTTGAACAACACTGATAAAAATAGACTCTCATATGCTTTCTTTATAAAGAAATGCGCAAGATGGCTTTGCTAATAACGATGCATATCTGAATTTACTGTAGAAGAAGTGACATTATCAGTCTTTATCTCTACTTTTTATGGGAAATTTTGTACTTTAGAAAACATGGATTCCCCAGTGCAATTTCATATAGCCTGAGGTGATTAAGACAGATCAAACTATCCAGTTCCCAATTATATTAAAAGAGTACATGACTTCTTTGCCTCAGCAATATTAGTGTAGTTCAAGAAGAGGCACATCCCCAGGCTCTAGTGGGTGTCAGGACTGACTGATAAATTAAAACCCTGGATTTGTCCATTTCAAGCAAGCACATCATGTATCCTTCAGGAAGATAGTCACTTTACAAAAAAAATTTTTAAGTAAAATAATAAACTGCAGTTCTCAGAAGGAGCCCGGTGACTAAGTGCCACCCAATGACTCATGTTGAAAGCCCAGAACAACAATTTTTAGAGCTAGATTTCAATTTTTGGCACAGCCTGACTAAAAACGATCACTCATATTGCTTTGAGATACACGTGTTCCCACTAACTTGCCTTGGTTTGTGCATTCAGGGCCTGGTTTTCAGAGGGGTAAAGCACCTGTAGACCTTGTTGACATCACTTGGAATATTGGATGCTCTGAAGATCAAGATAAAGTGGCAGAATTTATCCCCTGCTTTTGGGGTGAGTCCACTTCTCATTGCCCAACCAGTGAAGCACACTTAACTCCATTTTAAATCAGTGACAGATGACACTCAGCACCTAACAGAAGTGCTCAATACCTTGCATTACTGGTACATGCTAGGATAATTAGCAAGCACTCAATAGAGCCATGTTTCTGTAATTAATATTAAGAGCCCTCTTCTAACTTCCATAGATTGTATTAAAGCCATCTCATCCAAACATTCAAAGTGCTCAGACCACACATGCAGGAAATAGATTTCTCTAGAGATCATTCAATACAAATATTTTATTGGAAGAGGTTAAACTGCGTAAATTAGATTTCAGAAGGAACGAGACTACTTTGAGCCAGGGCTATTAAATAGGGTAACCAATAACAGCAGCATTATGGAGCTAATACTAAAAATGTAGTGAGAAATCCCTAGCTGTACATACCTGCTGTAAATGGGAATATTCTATAGGGTTTGGTCTCAACTCTTTGGGAACAAAGAAATGCCCTATGCATAATTAATTACAGGATTTTTTGCATGTTTCTCTTGTGCATTGTTATACTACTTTATCCTGATAAGATGCTCCTGTCTTTTGGCAATGAGACAGGCACGTAAGTGGACCTTTGCAAATGGGACCTTGACCCAAATCCTCAATTGATTTTAGGCACCGAGCTCCCATTGATTTCACCCAACGCTCTATATAACCCAAATAGACATACACCACATCAATCTTAAGGGCTTAATATCTTGCAAAGATAAATTGCTCTCGGAAAAATTCAATGGGAGATAGCTGCCTAAATACCTTTGAGGAGCTGTGCTTAGCCTCCTAAATCACATAGGCACTTCCAAAATTTTAACATAAATCAGGATTTAGGTTATCAACTCTAGGTATCTATAGTTGACAATACTGAGCTCCTGGTCAAGGAGCACTGAATACAGCTCAGGAATGTGTTGTAATGACGGTTTTAAGCAATATTTGTGCTCTTCTAATTCCTGTCTGTGAGTTGAGCCAATCCCTTACATAATTTAGAGCAGCCCTCACATAGCTCCAACTTAATGCCATCTGCCAAAGGCCTCAAGAGGCTGTTGGGGGCCTGGGATCACCAAGTCACCCAGAAGCCTTGGCCATATCCGTCTTCTTCAGATATATCACTATGCCAGTCGCTGGGAGGTGGAACACTATAAGAGCCACTACAAAATCACTACACCATTCAAGAAACATCTGGTATTAGGGAAAACCCACCAGCAACTGAATTTAGCGTAACTTTGTACTAGCACAGCATCTTAATGCAAACCAAATGACGGGAGGACCAGGCCTAATCTGTTTAGAACGAGCTATCTCATGTGAAATCACTTCTGTTTGATGTATAAGTCCTCTACTTACTACCTCAAATTCAAGATGCACAGAACAACCCAAAGAATGAGCCAAAACTTCAAAGTATACAAAAATATATACATTCCAAGAAGTGTGGAATTGAACTGGATGGAAGAAAGGAAACACCCATAAACATGTTTGAAACTCGTATGTGGAAATCTTTTGTTCCTCAAATGTAACTCTGTGTTGCTTCTCATCACTTGCTAGACTACGGTGATGTTCAGGACAGTAATAAGTTCTCCAACCTATTTTAAAACTTCTTAATCTGCTGTAACATTCTATTTGGATTCTTATACCATGGTCACCATCATCTAAAATTCTCATTTACTAAACATGTTGATTAATGCATTATGTAGCATCGCTGATACTATTATTCCCATGCAAAATATGCAATTAACACCTACCAAGCAACAGGGTCATGAAATCAAAAATGATGTATTCTGGAATGTGCTTAGCAAACCAGGAAGTAGCATATGATTTCAGAGATTAGAGGATATATCTCCATTTTGACAGAAAAAAAGGATTATTTAAAACTTATTTCAGTTTTGAAAGCCAAGACTTCCTGCTATGAGCTTATCCCAGCAGAACAGAGTCAGATTTCATGATGCTACACCACATAGTGACATTATAACACTTCAAAAACAGCACATTTCCCAGAAATGTCAGCACATCACCAGCATTTCAGGGCCCCCAAAACTTACTTTGGAACTCCATGAATAACCTGCATGACAATAGAAGCCAGTATTGTATCAGGACAATACTATAAAAGTAAGAGTTGACAAATGGTAGAAGCCAGAAGATATTTCTGACCACCACTCAATTTTCATTTTAGCTAAGCAGACCACCACGGGAGAGAAACTGCAGACAATTATTTAAAAATTGGGATTGCATTTTTTTTTTTTTAAAGAACCTTACAAGGTTTCTTTACCTGTTTTAAACATACGAGAAAGCAAAGTGGGCAAACCCAGTTTTTGTTTTCTGCTGCAGGTTAGCCCTAAAATTATAAAATGTCCATTTAGCAATAATAGCAGATGGTTTTGGAATGGCCGTGGCTGAGTTCACAATTGAGGCACCACTGTCATTTGTAAATGGTCTTGGCTGCGCCATTAGTGATGATAGTCCTGAGAGTGAATTCCATTCTGGGAATTATTTTAGAGATCCTCTGTACTGTATGGTATGTATTAACATGTATGGAATTAACTTATCTGTTAAATCTAAAAGGAGATCTTTACAATACCTACCTACTATAGACAATATATTCAGATGTTGTAGCTTGGCCCAAGGAGGAACACAGGAATCTGTCCTGTTGTTCCATATCCTGAAGAAGGACACACAATATAAAAGGCTCTGTTAAGTACATTATAAGAAAGGCAAAGAATTTAAGACAGTTCAGAGAATTACTGGTGCATATACAATTTTCAGACTTTCAAGGAGGAAGGGCAATAAATTAAGGAGGTCAATAAGAACTGTGGTTAGAGAAATGTCATTTCATGAAGTTTGTTGCCACTGGCTGAATAAACCCAATCTCAACCCTTGGGATTCACCTTTGAGTAGCACAAAACATTGAACTTACAGCCGGGGGAGAGGCAATACAGTAGCTTTAAGCCACTCTTGTGCCTTCTCAGTTCTGGGTTGGTTCATAGCTCCTGGTGCACACACAATACTGGGGATGTAAGTTAAGGCAGCCCATTCCTGTTTGGTTCCCTATGTGTCACAATGCAGTTCATAATCTCTGTAGTGCTACAGCCAAGCCCCCGATATGCCTCTGCCTCTGGAATGTCCCCTGTATGAGAGTTTGCAACAGGGTCTTTCTAAAACAGCCTTCATCTGACTTCTTCAGTCTCTGCACTAGAACAATCCTTCCCTAGCCAGATCCAGTGATTTTAGAGGTCCTTTATTGTCATGCTGACACTTTACCTAACATAAAGAGGAAAGAACAAAGATGAGGAACTCACCCTTCATATACAGCTAAAGTCTGTAGGCCTGACTGTGGTCTTATTTATACGAATGCATGTTAGAACTAACTCTGCTGCAATCCATGGATTTAAAATTATGTAAGTGAAATCAGACTGAGGCTTCCTATTGCTTATAAAATCCCACATTATAGCAGCCTGAGGAATTTAAATTAGATTTGTGTATAAATTGCATTTCATGAAGCATAGTATTATTAATTTTGTTGGTTTATTGGTTACAGAGATGCCCCACTTAAAATATGTCTGCTGAGAGTTTTTCCCCTAGAATTTACATTAATTACCAAATAGATTATTTGATAAAATACTGTACATTCTAACATAACTGTGAACCTTAACTTAAAATTAAAAAATCCTTATGCAAATATCTTTTTTGTATACTGATTGGATATTAACATTACTTAATACAGTATAATCTGATGGGCTAAATATCATGAGGGCTGTTTTGTATTGTATTCCTTTAAGATTCAGTTATTGCATATAGCATTATTCACATTTTCTCAGGACATTGCTCTCAACAATTTCAAATCTGTACCACTGAGAAGGAATCTCAAAAGTGAGAGAGAGAGAGAGAGAGAGAGAGAGAGAGAGAGAGAGAGAGGTGTTGTTGTTATAATTTTAACCTATCATTGTGACCAAAAGTATCCCTGAATTCACATCCTGCACACTGTTGTAATAATCTTTGTACAAAACATGCCTTGTGAGATATCGTTTGAAAACTAATAACTTGATGCTCAGTAATAACATGGTGACATGTATGTTGCAATGTTATATGTAAAGTTATGAATTCCCCCTGTGTGACGTTGTTAGCACATGTTCAAACCCACACAGCTCTGACTAGGCAAAAGTTGTTATTAAACAGACCTATCTTGGACAATGAAATGTGTGTTTACCTCAATTTACATACAAGTATTAAACAGGGTCCTTGAGACATCAGGGGACTAGGTAAATCTGCATTTCAATGTACACAAGGAAGAAGAAAGGACATAGAGCCACCATCACCACCACACTCCATGTCATCTTCTTTACTGTTTGAATAAGCTTTGCTTTGAGGGGGTAATCCTCAGAAGAATCCACTTCAAAGGGTGACTGGGCTATAAAAGTGAGCTGCAAAAACACCACAAGGCATCTCTACCTATCTCTCTCTCTCGCTCTCTTTCACCTAAGACAACATATAAATCAGCCCGTGGACTTTGCAGGGAGATCCTGACCTGAGAATTTGGTCAACCATGTTGCTTGGAACATGTGTTAAGGATTTTACCTTGAACCAAGTCTAGCTTGCCAAGTTTCAGCTATTAGAAAGTGATTTATCTTTATTTTTCTTGTAACTGTTTCTGACTTTAATACCAGATACTTGAATTCACTTAAAACCCTCTCATCTTTTGTTAATAAGCTGATGTTATTCTTTAATCTAACCAATCCAGTGCTGTGTTTAAACTGAGCTGTTTGGTCACTCCAGTTAAAGTAGCAGGCTGTTTGGATAGTGACCCCTTATCCAAACTGTCCAGGAGAGGGCTGGACAGTGCTGAACAGTTTTGGGAAGCTGTAAGGTAGCTGGTGTGTTGCTGACAGGCTGCTGGGGTCAGTGCTGCAGGGCCAGGGCTGTGGCTATACATGGACACTCAGGGTGTGACCTGATGCTATTAGATTGTTTGTGAGCAGCCTTGATTGGGGGCTGTGACAACAAAGCATTGTGAGGTACCCAGAGTTACTGGGCAGACAGTGACACAACCCCTCCCTGGGCTGGACTGTACCCCAGTGGCACCACTGAGAAGGAGTCTTTAGAGAGATAAGTTAAAACGATAACATGACCAATGGGAAGTAATAATGAGTAAAATTTACATCCACTTTAAACTCATTATGCAGTTAGCTTTATATCCTGCTGCAGAAATAGGATTCTCTGACATGACTTAAGCTTAGACATTCTTGTCTAAAATGTCCTTTTAAGTAATTGGATTTGGAAGACTTATAATGGTTTAAATTTAGTTGTATGGTTAAATTTTAAAAATATCAAGTACATTTTTAAACTGAATTACAGCAAACTTTGCCTTGTCTATGAAAAATTCCTCTTTGTGAAGGTCCAGTATTCACCTAAGGTAGGTAAATGCAGTGATTTATTTCTTCTGTCACGTTCTGTAGAAGAGCTGTTTGTCTAGAGTTAAGAATTCTTTGTTCACGGAAAAGCTCTGGCATTTAGTTGAAGACTTTTTGATGTCACATTACAGAGTTCCTCTGAGAACCAAAGTGCAAGTGCACATGTAAATCATCCCCAACTCCAGAGATTATTTTTAGTTCCCCCTTATATCAACCATCACGTTGTTGAGCCCTGGGGCTAACTTTGTCATTCCAGAGATGTCAACTTTTGCAAATTTGGAGGCTCTTCAATGATTCTGTACCTATAATTCAAGCGTCATTCAATGAAACTGGTCCATTTTCAGGATTGGAGAAAGTCTTTTATAATCGGAGTATCTCTATAAATATTATCCACATTCCAGCAAGGGACTCCTAAATTATATGAATGGCAATAACTTTCTGAGTCTGACAGTTTTATGAATCTTCTCAACCACTAATTATCATTTGGAGAGTGTTCAGGAGACATCTCTTGTTACAATAGAACAGTTTTCTGTTCAAAGTTCTAATCGGAGTGTACTTCTTTAAGTTTTTCCCCCTCGGATCCAAGACCAAAGTTAACAGGATGAAGAATATAACCTTACACACATCTGCTTGAGGTTTCCCACCTGGCTGGCATTAATCAGTTTAGAACAGGCTGGCATTCTTTCAATGTTTTTGATCATACAAAAAATGTAACATCAAAAGATGCCTTAAAGGTCACATTGTAATACCTTAGACTGTTTCCCAGAGGAAGAAGATTTTAAATGTACATATAATTCATGTGCCATTTATTCACAAGTTCTGCAGCTGAAATGTGTGTGTATAAAACCACAATTATAGACTATAAAGTTACCACTCCACTGAACATTTGACAAATGTTAAAAAAAATCCACAATTATAAAAGGGTTGTCTAATTCAAAAGGAAAAATATTATTAACAAAAACAATAATTCTCTAGCATTCTTCATCATCATAGATCTCACAGTACTTCATAGTTCACATTTAGGCTGATACATGAAGAGGCCAGATTTTCAGAACTGCTCAGCATCCAATGGTTTCTGTTCACCATAGTTGCTGCTCGGCACTATGAACTTTTGAGAACCAGGTCACTTCATGTAGATAGTTCAGTGGGAGTTCTTAGGTTCTGCACTCTTTTGAAAATCTGACCCTTAAAATGCATGCAAGATTGACCAAAGTAGGGACCTGATACAATCTCTGTGGAAGTAAATAGGAGTTTTTCCTACTGGCTTCCCTGGGCCTTGTATCAGGCCCCTAATTTGGAGTATCTCACGTATTTTATGGTTCTAGTTGAGTAAACTTGCGTACTTCTAAGTAATATCATCTGGTTGCATAAAACACTTTCCTGGCCCACAGGCAAAATTACCAGGTGGAATATGATATGGCCCTTAAAGGGTTCCTTTTCCTTAGAATATTCATCTTCTGTCATGTGATTTTTCATAATTTCCAGGCAATTCTTGTAGCCATATCAGTTTGCACTGAGATATTGCATTAGTTTTGCTAACTTCTTCAAGCTAAAAGAATGCCCCTTCAAGTAGCAATTCTTTTAAACATGATCTCTTCCAAGTGACCAATAAAGCAGACATCAAAATACAGTAACTATAAAATGAATAACTATTTCCATTAAATGAATAAACACGATAAAGTCACAAGTCTGACAAAGAGCTTAACAGAATATAGCAAAAGGATAGGAAAGAGTAGATCTGGGGGAATAGTGCAAAACATTTCTGAGAAATATTTGTTCAGATTGATAGGTGAATTGACTTCACCTGTGTTTGGGCTCTTTTGGTTTTCATGTTGGGAGAAGATCCTACTGGATGAGTTTACAGGAAGGAATGTTTGTAGAACCAGAAATGTAAGCAAATATTGCAGAATATTCACAGAAAGAATATATAAATTTGCATACTCGAAAACTGATTCTAAAAAATTTATGCTACTACCCTAGCAGGGCACAGAAGCAAACCACATGACCTATGAGTACAGTCAAAACAGCCAATGCAACTCTAATTTCATATTCAACACTTGCAATGAACTGTTCATATACAACCCACAAACCAAGAATTGCTTTGAGAAGTAAATTGCCCAATAATTAAAAAAAAATTAAAGAAATACATTTTATTCATAGACAATGTGTGAACATAAAAAAGGCCAACATGGTTGAATATATTCACTTTGAAATGATCCAACCTGCACTTGTCACGCATACTGCAATGTTTAGTCACACAATCAATTGCAGTGTGGCTCTGTGTCCCCTTTTAAGGGCCAAACCACATTTAGGAGGTTTATGAGTCAAATACTGGCTTCACGTTAAAGGAGCAGATTATAAAAGATACCCACCAGAGTGAGACGAAGAGCCACGCTTTATTAGCATATGTACATCATTGTTTCTGCAAGCACCATATTCAGATGTAATCATTCCAGAATTTAAAAGAAAAGTGCTATCCATACCAGCACTTAGGCTGAGTGGCTTATTCACACCCCTGAGCGACGGAAGTTTTAACGAAGTAAGTGGTAGCGTAGACCTGGCCTCACCTTGTAAGCTCTTTGGGCAGGGGACATCCCTTGATCACATGTGTACATAGCACCTAGAAAAATGTCCTGATCCTTGATAGGAACCTCTAGGCACTACCCAAATACAAATATTTAATATTACCTATTTCCAGTCCCCCAGTAAGCAATTATGAAGATAGCACTCTCTCTGAAAAGATATGACAATTATACCTGAACTAGACCAAAGCAGCGAATGGGGAGAAAGGTGGCGGGGGGGAGGGAGAATATCATCCCTGCCACACACTACTTTTTCATAGGATGTTTTAAGGTCTTGTCACCTTTGGTTTATTGTCTACCACTGCTCCAGAATTATGCACAGTAGACAACAGACCAATGGTTATTCTATGTATGATGCACTATTCTAAATTTTAAGGGAACAGTTGCTTCTTAGGTCCTTTAGACCTCACAATGGTCTTTTGATTGTATTTTCTACTCCACAGATAAAAATTAGTGACTGGCCCGAACCAAACCTTAGATTGAGACACCATTAAATTTTGGGAAGTTCCACATTTTGCAGCTCAGTCCCTTTCCAGTAATGTTATCTAAACCAATTGGAAGTTGATAGAATGATAAAAATCTACAACATCAACAAGAAAGATGCTAACTATACTGTAATTCTAGCAGGTATAAAAAAATTGAGTACATTCATAATCAGCTTTTCCTTAATAGCTAAACCTCCTTTTTGGTTCATGGTAGCAAAGCTCATCTAGATGCAAATGTTCCTCCAGAGAACCGGTGTCATTATCTTTATGATTATCTTTGTAATTAATGCATTACTGATATGCTACTAAACACATAAAAAGTTCTCAGCAAAGTAATGAAAGCAGAATCATGATCATGAGACTAATGATAAGGGAAATCATATACAACCTGATTATTCCCTTAATGTGCACTGCTGAACGTGACAGACAAACCTTAAGCTAGAACTATATCAATACCCCATTTCAATTAGGGATTGACCTATGGTACGATGCATTCTAATCAATCAATCCCATTTCTTCCCGAAATGCTAAAGCTATAATACATTAGATTTTGTCAAAGTTCTTTAACTAAAAGTTTTGATAAGTTCATCAGTCTCAGGAACAAGGGTTGAGCTACATACTTCAAAGCATATTTATGGAATATTTATGGAATAGTTCCTATATAACTCTGGTGCACTGACTGACCTGCTATGCTTATGTAATGAGATTGTCAAAAATGAAAGAAGTATTCTCTTCACAAGGATAACTATATTGCCAAATCATGAAAGAAACAGACAGGGCTAAAAAGCCAAGGCTTGTGTTAATGAAAGAACTACAGAACACATTCTAATAAAAACAGAGATTGGAGCAGGCATCCAAAATTGTTGTTGAAAGTCAGACAACATTTATTAAGAGAACTGAATTATGAGGGAGACATAAATATAAAGATCAGTCTAAGGCTATGTCTTCATTGATGGTAGCAAATTCACCGCCGTCAGATCAATTTCTCTGGATCAACTGAGCGGTCAGTAAAGACCCACTCAGTCAATCCAGAAATTGACATATTAAGACCACCTTCTCAAGGGGTGTAGCGCTGCATCGATGGGAATGCAGTTCCCGTCAACTCAGCATTTTGAAGACGGCGTGCAGAAAAGAAGCAGAGAAGTCGACGGGAGTTACACAAGTTTTTTGCGTAGCTTGCATAACTCCCATCGACTGCCGCCAAATCTCAGAGGTAAGTGTAGACAGTGCCTAAGAATCCGAGTCCTTAGCCTCTATATACCAAGAACTTGTATTGTTTAGGTTTACTGATTCTATAGGTTTTTAATTCTCAAAATTGCAGATGGTAATAGAGTTGGATGAATGCTGCAAAAATAATTCTGTAATTATTCAGTTTTTAATTGAACATTCTTTTACCATGTTCACTTTCCATTTTTATTTGCTTTTCAACAGACATTAAAATAAACCATTTTAATGCCACAAATGTTTTGAGATAGCAAAATTTACAGAAAATTTCAGTATCTGTACTATAAGGGCTTTAATGCCTCTCCACTGAGGGAACAGAATCAGTATCGTGACTTATCTGGCCAACCTAAGAATTTCAGTTAAAAAATTCTAAGGCACCAAAGTGGTTTAGGAGCCTACACCTCATACTCCAAAGTGATTTTGACACTTAAGCCAAGATCTTCAAAATGTATATAGGCACCTAATTCCCATTCGGAGGTAAGCCCCTGAACACTGCTGAAGATCTGAGCCTTTGGAACCCAAGTTTCATTGAGTCAGTGGAACTTAGTTTTCTAAGTGCCTACATCCCTTTTGAAAATAAGATTTAGGCTCCTAAGTTAGTTAGACCTTGCAACGTTAAATGGAACAACACCTAAATAGCTTTAAAAATCTAGGCCTAAGTTACTTTTAAAAATATTACCCATTGCCTTCACGTTAGTATAGATGTACTATTCATAGGGTAAAACATATTTGTTAAAACAATGCAAATCATATATACATTTGAGAAAGAAACAATAGACTCAGTAATAGTCGGCAAGCAGAAAGAAAGAAAGGCTAAATTCGTTGCATAGATTGTTGAATTACTCATGCTTTCATAAAGGAGCATGACTCCACAATGAAACAGATTCCCTTATTATACGTGTGATGAGGGAAAGGAACCAAAGTAGAGAGAAAGATGAGACACTTCAGCTCCTTAGTACTACAGTAGACCCTCAGAGTTACAAACCCCTCGGGAATGGAGGTTGTTCATAACTCTGAAATGTTCCTAGCTCTGAACAAAATGTTGTGATTGTTCTTTCAAAAGTTTACAGCTGAACTTAATACAGCTTCAAAACTCTTGCTTTCCCTTTTTTTTTTTTTTTTTTAAGCAGTTTACAGATTTTAAGTAGTTTACGTTGCTTTTTTTTCTTTTTGGTCTCTGCTGCCTGGTGCATACTTCTGATTCCAAATGAGGTGTGTGGCTGGCCGGTTGGTTCATAGCTCTGGTGTTCGTAACTCTGAGGTTCTACTGTTCAGAGAGGAGGTCTGGTAAAGAGGTCATGCTCAATAATGTTCACAAGCAGGGACTGGGTCTCCATTAGGGTGAGGTTTCAATCAGCATTCAGCGCTGGCCTAACTCTGCTCCCACTGAAGCAAACAGAAAAACTTCTACTGACTTCAGTGGGAGCAGGACACCAAGCACTTTTGAAAATTCCACCATTAAAGTATAGCAGATAAATCTCCCCCACCCCTAACTTAATTCTCCCCTCTTCTCTTTGGATACCTACAGATACACTGTTTTTATTTAGGAGATGATTCCTTTCCTTTCAATCTCATAGTTTAAAGTAGCTGAGATCAGAGTTCTAAGCAGCATTTTGTAAATGGCTGTTTTCTTATTGGATCAGACCTTTGTTATTATTAGAATAGAGGAGTACTTGTCACTGGCTGACTTTTTTGCTTCAGGTTTTGCCACAACATGCTTTCCCCCCCCCCAAGCGAGAACAATGATTGTCATATAGGAGACAGACCCTGTCATTATTCTGACATTCTTTACAAATCTCTAGTGCAGAACTACAGCAAGAGGTGTAAATTATCTGAATGGAGTCGTGTGTGAAATATTAATATGCTCTTCAGTGAGGTTTGCTTGAGATGCTTTCATGTACATTTCTAAATTTTGTCACATTGTTTTATGCTTTAACCCTAAGTATTAGAGGCTGGAAAAGCTCAGTAAGTCAATCAGATACAGTTCCCATGAGGCCTTTATCCTCAACTTTCTTTACCCTCATCAGTACTTCTCAAATGGCTTTGCAATGGTATTCAGAGTCTCCAAGCTTGCTGCAATTGCTTTGCGGGGCGAGGGGAAGAGAGGATGCTGATTTCAGTGAGAGCAAGATCACATCTTCATTGTCTAAAGAATCACAGGTCATTGTGTAATTATCATACTAAATGTCTGGACAATGAGAGGGCAGTACAATGAGCATTCCTCTCAGGTAAATGGGTCCCTCGCTGCATAGAGAAGTGACTCTGTCTTTAATTGAAGTTTAATAAAGAACAGGCTGCTGTTTGCACTATGTGCCTATGCATGGAAATAAAGGTGTCCACTTACCCTTCCACGTGGGCTACCCAACCAGCAGGGCACAGTACAAGAGGCAGTGCAACCCTGCAGGGCCGCTACTCTCCCTCCCAAGCAGTTGGGTGATGTTCGAACCCCGCTCCCATCCCTGGACATGCCAGCCAGTGGAGCAGAGCTAAGGCAAACAGAGACCTAATATGCTACTGGCAGCAGACTACTTTCACTCTGGAGCAAAGGGAGACCACGTCATAATTCCCTTCCTGGGCTGCTCCTGGTGCAGCACAGCTACAGGCAGAACCTTACTATGGGCCAAGTAAACACTCAAGCTTACAAATGGCCCCATAGCCATTGGAACGGCACCACTCCTGTTGTATGCTGGATGCCACTGAAGCCACTACTCTATTCTAGCTTTTTATATAGCCACAGGACTCATCTAGCTCAACAACTTACAAATAATTCTTCATACACTGAACTGGGGAACCTTTTCCTTCGACAGAGGTAAATATATCACCATCTGGAAAAAGTCTGCTCTGTATTATATACCAGAGGTCTCCAAACCTTTTATATCACGGTCCCCCCTTACCTCTGTCCATGCCCCCCTCCCTCTAGCTGGGGCTGGGAGCAGGGTGCAGTCAGAGGCTGAGGCTGGAAGCGGGGGCCAAGGCTGGGTGGGGAGAGGCGGACGGGGGAATTGTGTGGGTCACAGCTGGGCCAGAGACTGTGGCTGGGTGGGGGTGCAGGCCAAGCTGAGAGCCAAGCAGACACAGCCAGGGGCCAAAACCAGGGAAGCTCGCGAGCTAGGGACTGAGGCTGGTGATGTGGCCAGGCACCCAAACTGGGAGCTGGTGCTGTGTCGGGCCAGGGGCTGCAGCAAGGGAGCCAGACCAGAAGCAGAGGCTGCAGCAGGGCCAGGGGCCACGGCTGGGGAACTGGCGTGCCAGGGGCCGAGGCTGGGTGCTGGTGGCAGGGGCCGTGACTAGTGGGGAGGGCTGGCGGGACCAGAGCACAGCTCCAGGCAGAGCGGGGCTGGGTGGCATTCCATCCCTGCCCACCAAGAGGGACGTCCCCCACAGTTTGAGGACTTCTGTTATATGCTTCATACTGGAATCTGAGATTTAATAAATGGTCTGATAACCGATATCTTACAATACCCTAAGCACAGGTCTGCACCAACAGCTCACTACTTATTTTATATGTATATGTGTGTATATATACACACACACACACACACTTCTCCACTCACAGGAGAGAGCAGCCTCTGGGAGGATCTCTCTCTCTCCCTCTCTCTCACTCACACACACACACACACACACACACAAAGTTTTAATATCATGTGCTGCAAAGAGCCACAGGTGACCCCATTCAAGAGCCACTTGCAGCTCCCAAGCCCCAGTCTGAGTATCACTACTCTATATGTTGCAATTAGCAGCAAAATGGCAGACTCAATGTTAAAAAAAAACAAACCCCACTTTAGTTGCTAATAATTCTATCCAGGGATTCCCCTACACTGAGGGAATTCTTCCCAACACTACTGAGGTAGTTTTCCTAACCCCTTTAGACCACTTGAATGGTAGAAAGAGGCCAGGAGAGAGGCCAGGATCTTGCCTATGGTTTGTGGATTACCTTTCTTCCCATTTTTGATTGCACAGACCACCTACCTTTCCATTCACAGATGCTTGACACCCCTGTAGCAACTACAGCAATTTTTAACATGGAAAAGTAATATTACAAAATTACTGAATGTATTTTTGCTGCCTTTTGTGCAATAGGTGTTTTATCTCTTGTGATACGAGTTGATCACACTATCCCCTTTGGTTCTTCATTTCTTCTCCCCCTTCCCTAGATTTTTCTCTCTGTCAGCTGGAAACAGAAGTGAACCAACAGCCCATGACAAGTAAGTTCTTCAAAAACTACCAGCAAGTGTCTTCCATCCACGTGGGACCATGGACTAGTTTCAAGATCTCTGCCCTACCAGAATATTTTAATTTTAAAAAGCAAGTAGATTCTCCATTCAATCTAGGACTTGCTGAAATCAATGTTTTTCCAGTGATGATTTAATTACAAGTTACAACCTTGTTTCGCAGCTTATATGAGCACCATCTGCTTGTCTGCCTTGATTTTTCAAGCCCTTTGCAGCAAGTCATCCAAATTTTAGAGTCCATTTTAATATATCAACAAATATAAATACATAGTATTGCCTGAATGAGCATAATTTATTGCACAAAATTACTGGAAATGCAGAGATCCTAGGGTGCTGTAAACAAAAGTATTGAATAGTCAGCTTTAATTCACCAGGCAGCTTCCACCATTCAACCCATTCTAGTGGCAGCTTCTCAGGGCAACACAAATCTCATTGAGGTGTAACACCTTACATTGTCTCAAGCATTTGTTTAATTTGGATCTGGTAGTAAGACAGGAAATAAATGTGTAATAAATATTAAAAGAACCACTGTTCACAATACTAAGTTTAAACTTTTTGCTTCACTACTTTACCCACACCTACATTTCCAAAGCGGTCTGTGTAAACTGACTTTTATCAACAATTCCCCACTCACTCTTGAGCGCAGCATCTAAACACACAAGCTGGTATTAAAAATGAAGATGTTTCATTGGGAGACTGAGACCACCCTGAGGTCCATACTTCAACCATTACACTAGGTAGACTTCCCAACCCTCACTCCAAGATAATTCAGAGCTTGGTTCTGCCTCTCTTTCTTGTCTCAAGTAGTACCTTACTCTGGGACAAGTCCTACTGGGTCAGAGTCTCACACCTTTGATCACAATGAGTTGTGCTGTCACTCAGCTCAGTTTTAGTTCCCACATCTGTAATAAGGCACAGAGCTGGTTGGAAGTTTTCCTATGAAACATCTTTCCTGCTGAGAATGCTGATTCAACTGATTTGAAGACTTCAGGTTATAGAAACTCCACCATTTACACTAGTTTAAACTTGCACATGACCCCTGTCCCATGCTTCAGTGGAAGGCAAAAAACCTCCAGGGTCTCTGCCAATCTGGCTTGGGGGAAAATTCCTTCCCAACCTCAAATATGGCGATCAGTTAGGACCCTGAGCGTCTGGGAAAGAATTCTCTGGGAAAGAATCCTTCCCACCCAGTGACCCATCGTCAACCCTTTGGAGATATTTGCTGCTAGCAGTCGCAGATCATCTTCATGCCTCTCCATAAACTTATCAAGCTCAGTCTTGAAGTCAGTTAGCTTCTTTACTCCCCTTGGAAGGCTGTTCCAGAACTTCACTCCTCTGATAGTTAAAAATCTTTGCTTAATTTCAAGCCTAAACTTATTGATGGCCAGTTTATATTCATTTGTTCTTGTGTCTACATTGATGCTTAACTTAAAAAATTCCTCTTCCTCCCTTCTCCTCTCCCTCCCTCTGATTTATTTATAGAAAGCAATCACCTCTCCCCTCAGTTTTGGCTGGGCTAAGCAAGCCAAGCTCTTTGAGACTCCACTCATAAGGTAGATCTTAGTAGCCCTTTCTCCACAAGTATATTGGGTGAGGCCATGACCAATCCCCTCTAGAGCTCCCACAGTCAGCATCTAGAGCATAATCCACATATTCCACCTGAGAGTGGATTTATATCCTCCCTTTACCTCCTGTGCATGTTACCAAGGAGCACACAATGTTATTCAGACTTAGGTAAGTGGAAAGGGCACACACAGTTAGTTACTCACTAACAAGCTTAAGAGTGAGTAATACAGAGTACAGTCATTATGTTTGGAGCTTAAAAGATCTATCCTCCACATCTTAAACAGAAAGGAACAAATATTATAATACAATAAACATGCCCTGAATTATAGACATCAGTGATGATACTAATTAGCTCTAAATGAAAATTAAAAGACAGCATTGTTCTAATCCATTTATCTAACTAGATCAAGGTATCATTAACTTATTAAATAGCAATGATGTAGTGCAGTATATTAAACTACAAGGTCATATAAGGGGCACATTGTCCCAGTTTATACACAATAAAAGCACTTAATTGTCAGGCAAAGTATACTTAGAAGTAATTAAATAAAAGTCACATATATATGTGTTAAAAATACTTTCAGTATTATTAATGTGTTTACAGAAAGTTGATCCATATTTACAGCTTTGAAACAACAGCATTTAAATAAAATAATATATGACAATAATAATATCTCACTCTTACGTAATGCTTTTCATCAGTGACCTCAATGCACATTTCAAAAGAAGGTTACTGTCATTATCCCCATTTACCAGATACAGAAACTGAGGCACAGAGAGGCAAAGGAACTTGCCCAAAGAGTCAAAGAAACTATGGGCCTAATTCAGAGTAAATGGCTGACTGAAGTCTACCTAAGTCTTTCCAGGGATTTCAGTGAGGTTTGGATCAGGACCTAAAATATTCGGCAGAACTCCCAGGTTCTGAAGTTTCTAATGGATAAAGGAGGCACTGGGGGGACACCAAACTGAAGGCTTCATCCAAGGGGAAGAGTAATGCACCTTATATAAAAAAGCTACAGGCTATTACCCAAACAAGTGTTTATCCAAGACTAGAAAAATATATATATAAAATTATATACACACACACACTGCTAAGATAATAAACCTAACATCTGATTTGTAATAGTTTTAGGAGGTGCCCAGCCCCCATTGACTTGCAATAGAAACTGAGCCTTGTGCCTTAGAATCCTTCTAAGATTTTATGAAATCATTTATACAGTGTGTAGATTCCAATGATGCAGAGCTAAAAATCTATCACTCTTTTCCTTTTCCACTACAGACTGTAGATGTAGTTGCTGTAAATTCTTTGTAACCACATGAAGTATATACAGGATAGTGGGCAATAATAAAGTGCTATAACATTGATACTGAAATTACTGAGGTAATTACTACATTTTGGGTAAAATTTTCAAAAACACCTAAGTCTCATTTTTTAAAGTGAATTTGATTTAGGAGCCTAAATCCTCTTGCATCTTTGGAGCTTAAGTCACTTCGGTGCTTTTGAAAATATTAATCAGTCATCTTTAAAGAGCTAAATACTGAAAAATGCATTTCAAGGACAGACTGTTTTCCTTCTATTTTAATGAGATAAAAAATCTTATGTGAATACATTCACTCAAAACAATTTGAATGTGAATATATGTAAGCACAAATTTTCTAGGTGAAAAAAGTAGAATTTTAAAATTTCCTTTGGTTAAAGAATGACTAGGGTCTGTATTAGCTGATAGCTGCATTTCCCAGAATTGATTTGTCATTATTCCTGAAAATGCTGTCTTGGGAAGGAAATGCTCAGTGAATGACATGGTTCCAGTAAATTATGCATTGTAAAGTAATTTCTGGAAGTTCAATCTCAAGGGATGCTTTACCTTTAGAAATGATGTAAAAAATGTGGTACTGCCCCAGGACAAGTAAATGCTGGGATTGTAGGATATATTTCAACTTCACATAGTAAAAATCCTGTTGAGCACCTGGAAAATTCACTTTTATTTATTGTAACCTGACAAAATATGCTGTGACATTCGATGAAATTGTGATTGCAAAGGTGAAAAAAAACATGAGCATCTTGTCATTTATTGTGATTTTGCGTGGGCAGTTCATTATGTATCATGAGCTAAATTCTATCACTCTTGTTCTCAAGGAGTAATACTTTATTCAGTGCAAGATTATGATACAATTACTCAAACCAAGTGGTACTTGTCCTGCATATTTTCAATAAGACAACTTGAGAGGTAAGATCCTATTCAATGTCCATAAGGATGGCAGAATCTAGACCTACATATTTTTTAGTTTGTGTCCTTTTGTAATTGTACATTTATTGTAATAGTGTCTAGAGTTTAAGATACCTGTGCCAGAAAAAATGAAATAAATTCTTATTTGGGAAGACAGATTGCACAATGGAAGTAGAATTACAGCCTCATTTTCAAAAGGTGGCCTAGTTATATGGTGGGTAGCTAGTCACTTTACAGTAATTTAAATTGAACAAGGAAAAAATGAGGATCTAAGGTCAATAGCCACTTTTGAAAAACTGTATTCTTCCATCGGCTCTTCCTTGTAGGGAGCATGTGGTAATTAAAAGGTTGAGACTGGACCATATCATGAAATTTGAAATTGTATTTCCCTGTCTAAAAATGTCAAGCTTTTATTTCACCTGAAGAGCAATCCAATTTGTGTGCTGTCTTACAAAGTGTCCAACTTGCTTCTTGTCATAAAAAAAACCACAATGAGAGAGAGAGAAAGAGAGAGGGAGAGAACATGCTAGTGTCCTTCCCCTGAAGCACTGATTAAAGTGTAAGGAAGTAATTGTGAGTCACACTGGTAACAAACTGGAACAACACAGTGGAGAATCAGGTCCTAAGTATACAACTTAATTATAGACATTAATGGGGAAACATGAACTGCTTACTCTACATAGGATATATTACACAAACATTATGGTAGATAACCCTAAAACACAGGCATTACACATCAAGTGTGAACACTTTACCTGAACAGGAGATCTGGAAATGTGCTGCCAACCCCTTTCATAGCTTCAGGCCAACATTTTAAAATAAGGTTACCTAAATTTGCACATCTATTTCGACATACAGGTAAGTTGGTCTGAAGTCAGTGGGAGCTGCAGATGCTAAGCACTTATCAAGATCAGGCCCAAACATAGGCACTCACATTTAAAAATGTTGTCCAACCTCACTGGATTACAGAAACAACATCATTGTTGATTTATTTATTTTTAACTTGTCTCTCTAAAATGCAATAAATAACAATGACAGATAGAAACAAATGAACATTCACCCACCCTATAACTAGGCCACCTTTTCAGACACAAGAGTAACTACTACCAACTATAAACAAATACCAACCTGTAACAACTTAGTACACTTTATGTTTGCAGTGTCATTGTGAGCCCAGGATATGAAACAAGGTATTATTGGACCAACTTCTGTTGGTGGTGGGGACAAGCTTTTCGAGTTTCACAGAGCTCTTCCTCAGGTCCAATAAAAGACATTACCTCACCCTCTCATATTCTTTATGACATTTCAAATCCAGATCTGAATATTGCATGCTTAGCCCATGTCTAGTTACTTTAGCACTGCATAATCATGCTTTTTATAAAGGCAACTGGTGGTTTTATTCTTTGCATAAAATATTCAGGGCAAAGAAGGAGAATTCAATGTACTGTAGTCATGAGTCAGCAGAAACCCACAACTTTAAAAAAAAAAGTACCCACATTTCCCTAGAATAGCATGACATACATAGCATTCTACAACTTTAAACAATGATCTATTGTTCTTGTAGTATTGTGTTCTTTTTTTATTAGTATGTTAGTTTTATTGCAAAACAAAACTACCTCTGAGATTTCCTTCAGAAATTAATTTGGAAAGGATTGGAAAATTGTATGAAGGGAGCAAAATCCATGATGGTATATATTAAATGTTTTTAACCTGACAATTTAACTTTATGATTTCATTTCCATACTAATATGTCTACTTTGCAGACTGAATCATCTGCTCTAAACTGATTATTTCTTAAAACAACTCCAGTGCATTAATGTATAAGATGCTTGACAAAAGTACTTTACTTTTTATCTTCAGGTAATTATACTTTTTATGAAATCTTGATTATGAAACGACTTTTGAATTGGAACAAGACTCTGAATGGTTACCATCCCCTTGTCAGTCATCCCTCCTAAATGCATAGAGTACTTTTTTCAAATTTCTTCTTCAGTTAGACAAGCTAGGAGTTCATTTAAAATCTCTCTTTACATTTTGAACAATCTTGGGAAATAGTCATTAAAAATCAGTCCCAAGGGTCCTCAGGCTCAGCATCAAAAGGAGCAATGTTGCCCTCTGCCCTACACTCATGCTGAAAGCAGTATTCTTCTTTGGCTACACCCTTATTCTGAACAGTGTCTGCATGAAATCCTCTTGCTCTTAATCTTTGTTTTGTTTGTTTCTGGTCATCTGAAGTAGATTGACATAAAATATATATTTTTGGTGGATAGTTAGCACTTTCTGATAGTTCATTAGGCTTTCACTTTTTAGGACTAAGTTTAAATCTTTGACATATAAGAGTTTCATAATCTACAATACCAAGCAGTTGGTCTGCATTGAAAAATAGCCAAAACATTTGGCATGACTGGCAGACAAACACCTGCTCTTCCCACCTCTCACTCCCAGAGTGTTAGACCACCCGGGATGCTGCAGATCAGGATTCAAGTATTCTGCCAGAGCTCCATAAGGAAGCTTGTTCAGTGCCAACTTATGTCTGGCTCTTGTTTATTCTACCAGTTCCTCCCAGGCAATAAAGCCCCCCTCACTGTGACCCCTAAAAGAAACAGAGGCAATATCTCTAATGCAATTAGTGATGTAGTTTTTCATATGTGCAGTTTTGACCATGGCTTATTATTGGCATAACAGTCTATTGCCATCAGTTCCATTGTATTTGATATCACCAGATAATTATGCTGGTAAATTCTTTGTTATCAGAAGAAGAGATGTTTTTAATAGGTTACAACTCTTGGCGTGGCACACACTCTTTCTCCATTTATAATGAGCTGCTATTGAGGGATTTTTAAAGCTAATTTGTACTCCTCCCCACCCCCCAACCAATACATTCTATATAACAATTAAACTTGTATTAACCACATTAGTCTTAGATATTAACCCTTATTGGGTTTGGGTATATCATAAAAGTTTGGGTATATTAAGGAAAAGAGATTTGACACATACCACAAGAATAAGTGCATTAGCAATACTATGGACACATTAGACTTAAAACCTTCATTATACCAAGTAGTCCATTCAGGATTATTCCAGATTGTATATTCAGTAGAGCTTTGCCCAGACGAGCTTTAAATGTCCTATGCAACAAGATTTTCAGCACTGTTCTTGGGAGACTATCCCATAACCTAATAAAACAGTTAACTCCTATCTTGTCCACAACTAGTCTACAAAACTACATATTACCTCCATTGTTTCTCTTAGTCTCCCTCCCTCCAACTTTCCATTTGTTACATGTGCTTATTGGATCTCAAAGTGGATTCCAAAGTTTTGCTGGGGACCATTAGTCAACCTGCCAGATCCCTGGGTATGTGGGGAGAAGACTCTAACCTCTGCATCAGCTCTGGTACCTGGTATCCCACCCATTGGTTTCCTAGCTACCTTGGCACTAAGCCACTCCCAAAGCCATTCCCCTTGTGCTTCCTAAGTGAAGAGGGTTATATAGAAAGAGTAACACAGTCCCATTCTGTATTACTTTTGACTATTTTCTGTGGGCTCAGAAGGGGGACATTGTCCATCCTCTACTATCTGCTCATTTCCCATCCCATTTCCACAAAATAGATCCCAGACCACATGGAGAGATTTCCAGAGAGGCCCAAAGGTAGGAGGAGAACATTGCCAGAGAGCTGGCTCAGTGTCCCCCTCTATATCACATGGAAAACCACAATGTTGCCAATGGCAAGCCTTCAAATGTCATGAGTCATGCCCCCAAAAATCATGAGACTGGCATTAAAATCCTGAGATTTATTGTAAATTAATGAATATTGGTGTCTTGTCATTTGCTTTCTGGGTTTTGAGCCTTTAGAGGCCATGTTTTCAAGTTTTTCTCCACAATCATGAGATTCTAGAAACTTACGTTTTTATTTTTAATGAAAGCTGAGGTTCTCTAGTTGCTGGAGAAGAAAAACACCAAATATTGTAAGACTCACAATAAAGTCATGAGAGTTGGTAACATTGCTCACAAACACTTCGCTCAATTAGAAGCGTGGCCTTCCATCTGTATTTTGAATGATTCTTTATAAGTGAAATTCACCCCTCTGCAAAGGACCAGGACAAAGCTTGTGGATCACTTGAGCCTGAAGAGCTTAAACGGGACTTCAGTGGAGCATAAGTCTCGTGCTGACCCTCTCCACAGGGGTGAATTTCTCCCTATGTGAATATCTTGTCTGCGTGATTGAGTTGGATTTTTGCGAATGTACACAGAAAGAGATTTAAGCCCCATCAACAAGATTTGTTTAATTGAAAAACAGAATTAATTTTGTGATGAAACAAAGTTTGTTTGGGGCAGAAGTACTTTAGAAAGGCATTCAGTGCAGAATAACCAAGATCTGGCGATTCGGTGGACTGCCACAAAGCTCAAAGAGCTAATTTTAAAATGCCTAATACTAGACGGAACAGAGTTTGCTAACAATACAGAATTCACATTTGTTTGTAATAAAACATTCAATCAGTTAGGAATAATGAATAAATTAATAAAATTTGGTGTTTGGACAATTTGCAAACAAACCCAAAGAGCTAAATTCATTGAAAAAATTGCTGGCAACAAAGAGGTTAACCAATTCTAACTGTAATCTTGCTTTCAGAATATATTGTGTTACAGTTTACTCACAATGGAAAAGCGTTGTTAGCTAGCACAAACAAACATGATGCTATTGAGACCCTGGCAAAGCCTAAGCAACTTAGTGAATTAGTTTATGTGGGCTGTCTACACAAGGAAACTGGGAATATTGCCACCACTTGATTACATTCAGCAAAAAAACCCAGTTATTATGAAGCTTTTATATGAATTAGCAAAGTGTCATAACAAAAATTATTTAGCCATCATTCTTGATAGAACTGCTCAATTTAAACAGGACGATTCAATGTTTTTAATGCTACTCCGTAGTTTTTCATTAATACACTTGAATAAATACTGTAGGATATTAGTGATATAGTTCCTCCAAATGAAAAAGAGATATGGTGTTTAATACATTTTTTATTGGCTATATTGGTTTAAATGGTTATGGTTTCCGTTGTGGACCTTTCTTCCAAAACCACAACTGCTTCATGTTACAGTAAGTGTTTTCTAGAGGAAGAGACTGATTTGTTTCTAGGAATACATAGACCATTTCAGTTGTCACTTTGCTGTTAAAAGCACCACAGAACAGTGATATTAATGCCAAATCAAAATATGATATTGTTTTTAAAAAGTGCAACACTAGCTATTTTGCTTTGTTATCTGACAAAAATGCTTACTACAGCCGTTTCCCAGTACTGGACTAAGGTTTCAGCATTTGATATCGGTTGAGTTTCATTTAACAACTTGGGGAAAATTATAGTCAGATCTGAAGAGTGACTAAAGCAGAGGTTATGTCATGGTGAAAAATGTAAGCTAATGATGGGTCTAAACAAAATACGTCTCTGAAAACCCTAACGTGTTTGCATCCGTTGGGATGCATGGATCCAGTTTGTGGTTCAGGCTCATCTTTTGTTTAAGCAGTGTTAATCAGGATTCTAGAGCAAACTAAAACGTGATTAAAATGCAGGTCTGTTCTGAAAAGCTATTCCATTCCATGTGTCTTCACGCCTCTCATTCCATGGCTTCCACAGTAAACATACTGACTTTACATGCAAAAAAGGGTTTTCTAGCTGACAGCCTGAAAGCAGAAAGTGAAGCTATGTTCTCTTTCTCATACATCATGTTCTGAAATCTCTCTTCTCCCCATCCTGAAATTGTGAGCTCTACAGAGCAGGAACCATCTTTGAGTGTTTGAAAAGCACCTAGCACACAGTGGGCACCTACCATAAATAAATAAATCACCACTAATAATGAAGGTTGTGAAGGCTATAATAAATACCCAATTATACGTTAGCAGTATGTTATCTTTAAATAATGCTATCAAGGACACCACTGTGAACCTATCACTTTCAACAGAAAGTCATCCTTAAATATAGCTTCCAGGATGCATGCAGGGTACACCCACACCTTGATTACTGTGTGCAATTCTAGTCACCCCATCTCAAAAAAGATATATTAGAACTGGAAAAAATTCAGAGAAGGGTAACAAAAATGATTAGGGGCATGGAACAGCTTCCATATGAGGAGAGATTAATAAGACTGGGACTGTTCAGGTTGGAAAAGAGATAGCTGAGGGGGCATATGACAGAGGGCTATAAAATCATGAATGGTGTGGTGAAAGTGAAAAAGGAAGTATTATTTACCCCTTCACATAACACAAGAACCAGGGGTCACACAATGAAATTAAACAGGCAACAGGTTTAAAACCAGGTTAAAGAAGGTTAACCAGGTTAAATAGGCAAAAGGCTAAAAACAGGTTTAGAACCATGGGGTCACCCAATGAAATTAAATAGGCAACACGTTTAAAACAAACGTAAGGACGTACACAACACCGAGTCAACCTGTGGAACTCATTGCCAAAGGATGTTGTAAAGGCCAAAAGTGCAACTGGGTTCAAAAAAGAAGGGTTGATGGAGGATAGATCCATCAGTGGCTATAAGCCAAGATGATCAGGAATGCAATCCCATGCTCTGGATGTCCTTAAACCTCTGACTGCTAGAAGCTGGGACTGGATGACAGGAGATGGATCACTTGATAAATTGCTCTGTTCTGTTCACTCCCTCTGAAATATCTGGCACTGGCCACTGCTGGAAGACAGAATACTGGGCTAGATGGGCCATTGGTCTGACCTAGTATGCCCATTCTTACGCTCTTAAGATTCAGTATAATATATACAACATACAATGACTGAGAAACCATGGGAAGTTCAGTGCTAAACAACAAGTCTTGAGGGCCAGCACTACTGTATAATCCTTTCTGAACAATAGTGCATCAAGAGCACAGTTTCCAAAATCCTTTTGTGTGGGAAGATAGAAAGGCAGGTACCAAATATAGTTCCATTTTTACAATGGATACCTGCAGTCCTGTTTGGCCTCAAAGCTGTTTTGTATAAGATTAATCAATCGGAGCTCACAATCCAATCACTTTGAATGTTATGTATTTGCACATTCACATGTAAAATTCAGCTAATTTGTGGAAATGGAAGAAATACAGGATTGGCAACAGAAAGGCCTATCACCACCATCTCCCCCCCAATAGGAATCTGATCTGGAAACATTTAGGAAGGAAATTCTGCTCTTAAATAATTAATCTGGCCTCTAACTCCCAGGCACCTCAAGAGAACACATAAAGCCTAGAGAAAAGGATAATGAATATTCAAATGCTTCATTTCATGTCAGGATTTAGGAAAATGCTCTTTGACAGGGACTAGTGTTCCAGGGGGCTAGCACCTTCGATCCTGCCCAGAAACACAGCAGAACTCTTCCTGCACCTGCCCCCACAGCCATCCTCCACATACATAGACTCATCACAGAAGTATGGCAAAACTACTACCCATACTAACGCAGGCTACAAAAGTCTGATTGCCTCCTGATTCAGAGGAGGGGAGTCACAGAAGCCCGGAGTTAAGGCTAATTCAAGTGGAATGGACCCTCTACATTGTTTCCTGATGATAAGCCACAGTCTGTGGAGCTGAAGGGAACGTGTTGCTTAATGTGGCTCCTTTCCAGCAACCCTGCACACTGCTTCTGTGTAGATCAGGGTTGGTGCAGATACCCTCAAAATGCATAAAGGGCTACACAGAGGAAGAGAGCAACCTGTTTGGTTATTTTCCTCACTTCCACAGCAACCTGCATGAAACTTTGAGGGAGGAGGACAAGTGGCAGGAGGGGAAAATTTGGAAGAGGTACCAATCTGTGTCCAGATGGCTGGAGCTGCAGCTGCAACTCTTCTGTAAATCGTTCTCCCACTATAGAGACAGTTTAGTTTCAAAACAAGTTATTACACTATCACTGCATGCTGGATGCTAAAAATAATTAAAAAGGAAGTGATGGGACTATCTAAATTCATGTGCAGTAGTAGTGCAAGCTTCCCCTCCACCATCTTCCCCCCTCTCTAGAAGGAAAGGTGAGTGGGCGGAGTCATTGGTGGCTATAGAAAGATGTGATTAGGTTAAATCCACTGTGATTGGATGCTGAAGAGAAGGGAATTAACAGAATTATGAACTGTGAACTTGATTTGCTATAATTTAAGGTAGAAACTTCTGGCAGGTAGGTGGAGCATGTGATAATGGGGTTCTAAAGTTGGTTAGCTCCTCAGATTTTGCATTCTTCAGGGTTGAATGGGGCAGTAAGACACAACTATCCCTGGGCCACCCACTGATAATATAAAGGGCTGCAACTGTGGAGAAGAACAAATAAGAGGGGCAACAGACTGGAGGGAAGAAGGGTTTTCATTTCTGCTTGTGTCTTCATTTTGCCATCAGAGTTAGGGAGACAGCACCATACAAAAGGAAAAATTTCTGGGGACACATGTCCCCCATACTCCTCCCAGTATTTGTGTCCATGGTTTTTACTGATGAAGTTTCGAGGGCATTTACTACATTTCGGAGAGGTGGGTGAAAGGGTAGGGCAGAGCAGCTCAGAATATATTGCATGGAAACATTTCTAGCTCATTCGCTACAGATTAGGAACAGTGACATGTTAAAGCATCACTTCTTGAATCTGTAATGTTAGCTGCAGCAGTATAGAGCAGTGTGTGTTCAAAGAGCTGAGCAAAGTTTTAACCATGTGAGTCGCACTGCAGCTGAAAGTCGAATGGCGCAAGCAATGTTTCTTTCAAAGCTTTCATAAAAAAGGAGACTAAGTCTGTCTGAGAATTTTGTGCATCAGCCAGACATTTAAAAATACCATTGCTAGAAGGTGTAAATATTCAGGGTAAATTGTCTCTGGTCTACGCCCTGGAGCAGAGGGTGGACAGAAGGAATCTTCCTATTGCACCCTATATAAAGGCCAAAACCAATTGTAGTACTCCTTCAGTGCCACTTATGGGAGCAAAAATAGCCCCTGAATAGGGTAAGGAGGGACATGAAGCCTCCAGGATGTGGCCCTGTCCCATGGAGCTAGCCATCTGCAGACAAGGGAGTATGTTGTACTGTGAAAAAAAGGTGGGAACAGCATGCAAATCCCTATATGCATGAAGCAAAATCCCTCTTCCTGGGGTGGTGTAACCATGCACTGGCCTTACTGTGAATAAATGCGGGAATCTGGACCTAAGGGCTTCCAGGAGGGCCAGAGACCAAAAATGTCCCTGTGAGGGTAAGCTTCTTATAACAGTAGCATGAGATTTTATATTTACTCTACTATAGGTTATGTATTGCTGCAGCATGATGCATTTCTTATTGTTTCAACAAAAACAGTGACAGTAAAGCACAGGAGTCTCATGCTTTTCTTTCCCCAGCCACATCCTACATCAGTCGTACCCTCCAACCAGAGTCATAAGGGGGAAAGACAGAGAAAGGAGGGGGGGCATGGTGGAGATCAGCTCTACATGTCCAATCCTCTGATGGCATAAGGGACTCCTCCTGCTGTAACTTACGCCAGAGTAAGTAACTCTGAATCGGGGAGCTGCAACCAACTCCCTTCAGCCACCCCTCTACACTGAAGCTGAGCCACTTGTGAATGTACTGAAGAACCGGGTTCATTAATAGCAGCTCCTAATATAAAAGTTAGGAAATTAAAAACCACATCCCAATATTCAAAGTGTAAACCACAGAAAATACAGCATAGGAAACAATTCTGCTCCTGATGAGGGTGGGCAGCACACCCTGACAGATCTTGAATTTAATAAATGGAAAGCTGGACTGACCTATGATATACAGCATTGATTTTGGAGAGCAAGAGTCAGATTCCAGTGAAGTTCTAGACACTGAGAATGATCTCTCCAAGACAGAGCAAACTCTGACAGGGAGGCTGCTCTTTGACAATTATGAAGTACCTAATAACCAGGAATTTTTTTTTATTAGCCATATCCATACTGAACTGCTGCACCCTCCATTACTTAGTGGAAAGCCAATTGCTATTTTATATAAAGATCCCAATGGTTATATTTTAACATTGGCACATGCAGAAAAACACAATTACACATGAAAAGTAATATTTGCACACTGAAAGCAGGTAACGAGATGAACAAGAATCATGTGATTTATGCATTTGCACATGTACATA
>ML675649.1:27181886-27242439 GCA_007922155.1 Mesoclemmys tuberculata
ACATACAGTGGAAGAATTTTAAGGCCCTTAGAAAATGTGACTCTTAATAATATTTTAGCAGATGAAGATTTGTGCTAGCCTGAAAAGTTATATTAAATTAAATTGAATGCTTTGGAGTTATTATTTTATTACTAATGTTGCCTTGTTATCATAAGCAGTCTGCAAAGCTTCTAAGGACAGAGAGAAAAGGAGTTGGGTCTTCTTTTCTGTACTGCACTGCAGCTAAATAGAGAAAAGTTCAGAACCAGTTTTTCTGTTGCCTGGCACCTTGTGCAGTAATGAGAAGCAAAAATAACTTGAATAAAAACATCTTTTTTTTCTGATTTCGTAGCTCTTTTTATTCACTTTACACTAAGGTGTAAACAACTACACAAAGTTTAAGGAAATAGAAAATCAGGCCCATAAATGGTTACACTATTTGCTTATTTATTTTATTTATTCCACAGATAATTAACTATCTTCTACTTTGGGCACTTACTCCAACTTAAATATGCAAAATGAACACCTGCGCCTACCTAAATTTCACATTTTATTTTGGATTCTGTTATGCTGCAAATTGTTAATCTCTTCTATCCGGTGGGTCTTTGATCTATAGACAATTATAGAGTTAGTTAAAGTCCATGAAAGTGCTAAGAACTTTTCTTTTAGGCTAAATGGAGGAGCAATTAAGCCTCTGTATGAAGCAATAGCTGGAAAGCTACAGCTCAAGACATTGTGGATTATGGCAAAGCCTAAACAGGGCTAAACTGTCTGGTCTGAGGGGTTCCTGACTGCAAACTCAGTGGCTAGGAGATTGTTTGGACAAGCTGCGTGTGGTGAATGAAAGGCAGAAAAGCAAGCAGGAGAAAGGAAGCAGAAAACCAGAGAAGCGGCAGCTGAGAGGAAGCAGAGAGACAGAACTTCATGGAGACAGGACTCACCGGAGAGGAAAAGCTGGGGATTCCTGAACAAGAGAACGGCCTGCTGTTTGAGTTCAGGGGAATACGGCAGCTGTGTGTACGCTCTTTGTGAGCAAACAGGATTGCACCAAAGAATGTACCTGACCAATATCATCAATTACTCCTAACAGGAACAAGCTTGAAAGGCCCCATATGTTGACTGACCACACAGGCTAAAGGGGCAACAACAACATACGACTGCAAACATCAACATTCCACTCCATAACGTTTTCCAAAATACAGTATTTACAGAACTCAACAAATGTGATCCTTAAATATATCTATTTCTTTAATACAAAAAGGGACAGTTCAAATCTCCAGACTTTATAGGAGTTGTGCATGTATGCACAGGAGACAATATAACTTCTCTGCAGACAAAGTTTCAATCTTGGGACCTCTTTTTTTTTTTTTAAAACAGCTAGCCATAAATACGGTGCCTCAGCATGGAAATGGAAGATCCATATGAAGAGAAGCTCTCCTCGGAATACTGGATATCTTAGAGTATAATTAACCCTGTAGTTAGTGCAGGTAAAGTAGGTTGTTAGACACCCATTCTAGCTATTGTCCAAAATGATTCCCATTCCTGGAGACATCTAGCACATGCCCAACTGTAGAGTTCAGCTGTGCTTTCAAGAGCCAGTGGCTGGAAGCTGAAGATAGACAAGTTCAGACTAGAAATAAAGTTCATATTACAAAAGAACTGGAGACTAATTAACCACTGGAATCACTTATCTCAGGACACAGTGGATTCTCACTCACTTCAAGTCTTTAAATCAATATTGATGTATTTCTAAAAGATATACTGTAACGCAGACAGAAGTTATAGGCTTGATACAAGAGTGACTTGAGTGAAAGGCTATGGCCTGCTGTGAAGGAGTCCCTCAGGGATCGTAATCTGGACGCCCTTCAACACAGCCAGACAGGACTCTAGTGCTTCAGAATCTGCCCCCTGGGTCTCCACATACCAGTGCAGTCCTCTCCTACATCTGGCCTCAGAGGGTTCAGCACCCCTACTCCACCCAAGCTGCCCCTATGAGCCCCAGAGCAGGGAATACTGGCCAGGTCTGCCTACCTGTGGCTGGGGAAGGCCCATCCACCCTCTAGTGGTCTCTGCAATGATCAGGCACCCAAATCCCATCACCAACATATCTGAGTAACACGTGGGAGGAAACTGAGGCACACACACAGGGCTGGTCTATACTTACCTCCAAGGTTTGGCGGCAGTTGACGGGAGATACGCAAGCAACGTAGAAAGCTTGCGTAACTCACGTCGACTCCACTGCTTCAGTTCTGCACACCATGCATACTGCACTGCGCCACTTTCGGAGGTGATTTTCTGTAGGTTGATTTCTGGATCAACTGAGCGGGTCTTCACAGACCGTTCAGTCAATCCAGAGAAATCAATCTGGCAGTGGAAAATTCACCACTGTCAGTATAGACCTAGCCACAATACTCAGAGAAAACCCAAGAATATCTCCACTTTGTCACACCTGCGTATATAGGAGATAAGACTAGATGGTCATAAACATTCCTTTGTTCTTTTACAGTCTATGGTGCTGTGAATCAAAGCTGCTTAGTGCAATTAGATATTCAACTTCCCCTGAATTCTAATGGGAGCTGCATACCTAACTCTACTGAACAGCTTTGAAATTCCCAGCCTTTATTTATGACTATTTTAAAGGCCTCAGAGCCTTATTATATATTTTTTTCCAGACAAGTAACAGAATGCTGCGAGTAAAGCTCTGTAATGGATATTCTTGAATATCTCGCATCAATGTAATTCTTAAATGTTTCTCAAATAATGTGACTGAAATGGTGCAGTAATAATAAATGTTTTAGATGTTTGTTGTCTCTCTCAGGACCTTTGCAAGAATAAGAATGAGAAATTATCTGTCATTATATTTTCCTGTGAGAGGGAAAAAAATCAGAATAAAAGAAAATAAAGGAATGCTCAACACTATACATTGTAAATAAGAAAGCACATTTAACATGTTTACAGAGATCAGAAAACAAAGAGAGGCAATCTCTTTATGTATATTATAGTAACCTAATATTGAATTGAAATGCTTATTTTGAATATATAGGATTAAAGGATGAGTGAACTAGCTGAAGAGT
This sequence comes from Mesoclemmys tuberculata, assembly GCA_007922155.1. Lineage (NCBI taxonomy): Eukaryota > Metazoa > Chordata > Testudines > Chelidae > Mesoclemmys > Mesoclemmys tuberculata. The sequence goes on from ML675649.1 coordinate 27,184,940, forward strand.
TTTCTGATATTCAGGACCATATTATGCCCCAAGTGGCATGAGCCTGCTTTGAGGAAGACACAATCCATCCTCAGGATTCTGGGAATGCACTGGGGGAATGTAAGTGTTTTAACATATGATTGTATGTCTCCCCAGCCACCTCCTCTGTTTTCAGGCCAGTTGACTTTGTCGAAGAATAAAACACACAAGTATGAAGTATTCATCTAAAGCAATGAATTTAGATTCACCTTAAATTCATAATGAAACCCATAAATGAAATGTTACATTGCATTGTCCTTTAAGGTCTACCAGAGCATGAAATCAATGGCAGCAGTCAGCCAAAATATAACAAAGTATTCATTCAAACTTAGTTTCTCCCACTAGCTGTCTGCCACCAATATTTATAATTTCAGGGAGTTTACATTTTCAGAGATCTCATAGTAAGGTAAAGCTTTCACTATTGTTAAAATGACACTGTCAAGGCTGGTAGACCTAAAAATTAGACATACGAGCCACGTTTTGAACCATGGGTGCTTGCACATACAACACACTTTACCGCCTGTTCTGCCAGTCTGCCGCTTTCAATCAAGCAGAGTAATGAAATTTATGACACTTCCACTCTTTGAAGTGCTTCAGAGGGTAGTATTCTCTTCAATTTCAATATCCTGCATGCTCAAAGCAAGAGAGTAGATGGCTACAATGAAGTGTGATGTAATACTTGCATCTTCACTCACAGGGAAATGTAGTGTACCCATTTATCCTGTTGTGGTAGCTTGTTTTGGGGGGAAGGGGTAGTAAGAGTAGTGGGATGGAGTGACATGGAGTAGAATCGAGCAAGATCATTTTCATTTTAACTGTGTTACGAGTAGGGAGGAAAGATTTTTAGAAATCAGTAAGACAGGAAAAAAAATAAAAGCATAGCATTTTTGTCAGCTCTTGACAGTATTTCTTTATGTAAAATGTAGTGATTGTAAGCTATTATCACTCTCATTGAGTGCTAAGTGCATTTTTCCCAGTAAAAGGGCTTTTATTAAAAGCTTTCTTCTTACACTATTTTGCAGCTAATGTAGGACTCTCATTTATGATGACAGGCTTAAATACTGAGCGATATTAGCTTATAGCTGCAGTAGCAGTGATCTACATTATCGACTGTTCAGACAACACCACACCTTCTCTCAGTCTTACACTAAAATACAAAATCTAACAGTAATGTAACACTTGGGGCTTATCTTCATGTAGAGAGCTACAGTGGTGCAGCTGTGCTGCTGTAGCACTTCGGTGAAGACCCTCCTATGCCAACTGCAGAACTTCTGTATAGTTAATCCACCTCTGCAAAAGGCAGTAGCTTTGTTGGCAGGAGAAGCTGTCCCATCAACACAGCACAAGGGGCTAGGTTGCTATAACTATGCTACTTAGGGATATGGATTTTTCACACCCGTGAGTGACGTAGTTATACCAGTCTAGGTTTGTAATGTAGAGCCGGTTTTAGATGACGTATTTATTTTGATTTGGGGCGTAATCACTGAACATCCCTCAGAGAAAATTAAGACTTTAAAACATGCATTCAAAATCCAGTCTAAATACTCAACGTTTTGATGCTTTTATTGGTCCAGATCATCCCCACGTTTAAACCCTATGGATGACACTCCAGCATCATATAGTGGGCGATTATATAAGTAATCAACTTTGATACCGTAAAGGATATCACTAATCTACACATAAAGTTATTCTTCTTTCCAAATAAGAAAATAGGCAAACTAATGAAAGAAAGTGACATATGTTGCAAATCTGATTCACCACATGAAGTGACAACTTTATTTACATAAAAACAACGTTAAAATCTTGCTAATTAGCACTAATGATCAGGATACCCACTGTGAATTACAGAATTTTGAGCATAAGCAAACAAATACAATAGAACAAGTATAATGCATTATAAGATGTATTTTGCTCATTTGACAGGTGTGGTTTAGTTTTTAATTATATTCCATAACATAATTGTAAATGTTCTGAAGTATATAGTATAAGAGTAATAGAGTCCTAGCAAGATGACTACAACATTCTGTACACTACAGGATTCAGCTGTTAAATCTTTCCTGTCACATGAGCTAAGAACACAGGGCTTTGTTTCCAAGTTATGGGGTGTTCAAATTGGTGCAATGCAAATCAACATGAATCTATTGAGTGTGGCTCTTGTTAGCTTTGAAACTCTCTATCACTTGTGGCAGGGAACACTTTAAAAGCCATCAGTCTGACAGGCTTGCAAATAGAACTGAGGGTAGGTGAAATGAGCATATGCTGCTGTATTTATTATTTAGTGGCCAGTAAGTTTAATTTCTTTTACTGCATTATGCTGCTGGGTGATGCTTTGACATTGTGAATTTAACTGCTATCAGGGAAGTTAGAATTTGTGTCTGGACATTTTTAAAATCTAAATAACATAGTAAATATTATACATCATGGCCACAACTTACCAAAGGATTTAAGCACATAATTTATTGTAAGCACCTGAGTTGTCCCATGAACTCCAGTGAGGCTACTCTGGTGTTTACAGTCAGGCACATGCTTAAGTACCTTCTTGAATTAAGGCTTTTAATTAAGTAGAAGAATCAATCTGGGTTAAAACACAAAGGTCTAAATTCTACCCTGACTTCAGGAGTAATTATACATGTATTCAAGAGAACTGGTTTTGGCCTCCTGAGACGTTCGACAGATGCATGTACACGTTTATGAAACTCCGTTGGTTGTAGTAAGGACTGACAGCCATTTTGCAGCCTGTCTCCCCCCCAGTACAATTTGAATGTTTCTAGCCCAATTCTCCCCTTCCTGACAGTGGTGTAAAATCAGGAGTAATGCCACTGAAATATCACGACATTAAGAGCCTGATTATCTTCCCACTGACGCTGGTTTAATACTGCTGTAACTCCATTAAAGTTAGTGCATCAGTCAGCAGGGTTACAGCCGTGTCTGTGGAAAGACAGACTCTTAATGTCTTTCCATATTTCACAACACTTAACAGAAGAAAAAATATACACCATCGTCCACCATTCTTATTTTGACCACTGGGAGTAGCACCATGCTTTTCCATGTGCGCTATTGACAACAGGCATCATCTTGACAACACTTCCTGGGTGCCCTTTGCCTATGAGGGATTACCACAGGTCAGGTATTTTTTGCATCCTACAGAGGTCAGAAGTTTATTTTCCTGTCTTCAGGAACAGGGGCATACCCCAAGCACAAGCTATGAGCATAACCTATCATTACTACACATTGTTAGAAAAGTTCGTTTAATGTGGTTTTTTTACTCAGTGGAAAATGCTGCTGAATATCCCTAATTTTCAGGTTACATCCAGCCTTGCCAAGTAACTTAGAGAAATAAGTAAGTCTATATATAATATAAACCACCATGTCCCTGAAGACATCAGTGGTTCCATCAGTTTTTCAAGGTCTCTCTTTCTGATACGCTGTCTCAATCACTGACATCTCTGTGTTTGTCTCCCCCTTCTCAGAAGTCCACTTACTCTATTCTTCAGCCACCTTTTAAGCATTAGCTGTAAGCTACATTAGCCATATGGTGATAATTGGTTGACTGTAAGGCACTGCTGCCAGTAACACTAGATTCCTCATAGCACTAAATTCCAACACTGGCCATAGAAGTATATGTTCCCCCTTCAGCAGATAGCTGTTTCTCACCATGACATGTGCTCCCTTGATGCCCCCAGAAGAAATCTGTCTAAGTCTGTCAGAATTCTGCGTACAGTTCTCATAGCAATGTGGCCACATTTTACTCCCATACATTTAAGGCTTGGGTGTGGCTTTAAGACACTGCCAAGCTTCAAATGTTTGTTTTATGCCAACAGGTAGGGTCTAGTTCTCATGTCACTGAGGACAATTTCCTGGCAGTATGAAAGGGCATTAGAATATTAAGCTTTTCATTAAAGCCAGCTTAATAGATTTTTTTTTCTATAAGATTTTATACAAAATACGTTCCTCTTAGACTGAGAAATGATGTGTCAAGTTTCATCTGAGGAGGTTATTTTCCAAGTAATAAATTTGCAATTCCCCCTCCTTCCACATATGTACTTTGCTCCAACTTGATTTATTTTTTTATATAGCATTCTGGAAACACTGACAGACCTGCTGTGATAAACCTAAATGTCACTGCTGTAATAAATTGATTCAAAATTAACTTGTAAGTTAACCTGCAACTCAAACATTGCCTGCTCTGCTGAAGGGAGGGAAAAAAGCAAACTCAGACTTGATTTCAAAAGGAATCTTTGAAAAAATGGCTTTTGATAGAGTCAATTTTTATGGTACGAAGTTGGGGATCAAAGGATGAATGCAAAATTCTTCAGCTGTGCAATGACTGAGAAAGAAAAGCTGTTGTCTGCAAGGAGTCCAAGGCCTTATGGTGGGCCACAGGCAATTGTTCTGGAGAATAAGCATTTTATTCCTGCACCTGCAACATGATATTGCCAGATATGCAGACTTGGCCTACCAGCTGTCATGCCCATCATGCCAGTTTGGTAACCTAGTTACAATATAAGCAAAACACTCAAAAGACAAAAACGGGAAATGTTGCACTTTTGGTTTGTTTTTATATAATCTTTTACTCTAAAATACTCAGAGATCTCTCGGTTCTTTGAATTATTCAGTTATTAAGAATATATTACATCATTTTTAGATCTGAGCATTAATGCAGTATGGCCCTGTTTTTCTGAAATATTAGCAGAAACATTTGGGATAAGCAGGGTCTGGGATAATCAGAAGATGATTAATGCACACATTTACAGAAGGGACATAAGCGCATGTCAGCAAATGGAGATTTAGTTGGAGGGACTTAGACAGTACTGGGTAATGTACTTCTGAAGAGGCAAGTAAAGCACTCAGTTATTAAAGTGACCATTAAACACCTTCCAGCCAAATATTTTGAAAATGCATATGGATAAATCGTTCTGAGCACACAGGTCTGAGGGAGGCTCCCTGACCCGCAGAACCAGTATGATTGTGCAGGATGGGGCGAGGGAGGGCAAGGAGCAGAGAAGCCATTTGGGTGTTTTGTACATCCACTGTTTACCACAACTTTAGCCTACAGGAGAGCAGTCATGTCTTCACTGTAGAATTAGTGCACATTAATAAAATATTGCCCCTAACTTGGGTCCTATCCACGTTAAAAAAAAACCCAGAAACAACCTAAGCTCAAGCATAGCTTTGCTTTTCACTCAAACTGACTGGTCCAGGAGGGAGTTTAGACTATAGACTGAGTTAGCACAACTTGACAGCTGGTAACACAATCAGTCTGTACTGCTCAAGTGTTATTTTGCAGTGTGGTACTTCTCACTAGGATGAAGCTTCCTTAAGAGGACTTAATTTTACATGTGACTCTGGAGTAAACTGCAGTTCAGACATATCCAGTGAGTTGGGGGCACAAACTGCAAGTCCATGGCTACACTTACACAAGCCAAAATCTTGCAGGTGGGATTGCAAACACTATTGCAACCCTGAGAACTATTAGGTGCTTTTGGTGGGGGGAAAAGAGAGGGCTAAGTTCCTCTTGCAGTTTCTCTGAACAGCTAATTTAATTAAGCCATGAACAGGGATTTGACTACATACTATGGATTCTACAGATAACTTTGTTTGGACCAGATCAAAAGCCCACTGAAGTCAACAGAATCTTTCCATTGATCCAATGAGGTCATCATCCTAATGCCACATAAAAAATTACCTGTCTTGGTTTTAATAGAAAGCTTTTTAATACAAAAGTGATTTTTGTTACCCTCTATCCAGCCTTTTCCCACCTTCAATGCACCTTTTTTAGAGGGTGGAGAGAGGGAAAACGCAAAAAAATCCCTGCTTGAAGTAATTTAAATCTACAGATAAGATGTTGATCTAATAGGCATCAGAAAAGTCATCCAATGGACAACTTGTTAAACAGAAGTTGCAGTAGTGACACTTATTAATTTGTTCCCTTTTGTGGAATTTCTCAATTTCATTGTTTCATTTCAAAAGTTATACATATTTTTAAATGCCATGGTGAAATGGAGCCAAAAGCTTCATATTTATTTGGAAGTAATCCTGTTAGCTCAGGTAAACAGTGGTGTGTCTGAATAGACAGTCAAATGGTTTTCCTTAAAAAAAAGTGAATTAAGAGGCTGTTTACCCTATAAATGCATTTATTTACAAATTAGGAATACGACCACTAATCTGGTCTCCCAAATTCACTGTTTTTAATTAATGCCTCTTATAATTTCTCCTCCCCAGTTGCTTAACAGCTGATAGGGATCTTGATGAATTGCTGAAATGTAGAGTTTAATTGGAAAATTAGAACCTTGTGCATTTCCACACATCTCAGACAGTTCCTATTATAAAGGGAGCAGTGGAAACTTTCTAGTTCTGAGTATTATACATTTGCTTTGCTCACACTAAAAAAATCATTTATTTTTTTTTCATATTCTTACTGTTTCACCAAACCATTTTATTTACTGATTCCACACCAGATAGCAAATCCTGAAGCAATCTTGCACACTAAACAATTATAACAACTCATAAAAATAAGCAGTGCATTAAAAATGTACGAGAAGACTTATCTTACAAATCTCTACATCCTGAGGGGATCTATTCTCCTTTTGCAAACACATAGTTCCTGTTGCATTACTGGAAATTACATAGAATCATAGCACTGAAAGGGACCTCGAGAATTCTCCTAGTCCAGTTCCCTGCACTCAAGACAGGGTCAAGCATTATCTAGACTATCCCTGACAGGTGTCTGTCCAACCTGCTCTTAAAAATCTCCATTGACGGCGCTTCCGCCACTGCCTTAGGCAATTTATTCCAGTGCTTAACTTCTTCAACAGTTAGGAAGTTTTTCCTAATGTCCAACCGAAACCACCCTGCTGTAACTTAAACCCATTCCCTCTTCTCCTATCCTGAGAGGTTAACGAGAACAATTTTTCTCTCTCCTCCTTGTAACAACTTGATTTATATACTTGACATTTATATACAACAACAAATTTATATACTTGAAAACTGTTATCACATCCCCCCTTAGTCTTCTCTTCTCCAGATTGAACAAACCCTGTTTTTTCAGTCTTCCCTCATAGGTCATGTTTTCTAGACCTTTAATCATTTTTATGACTCTTCTCTGGACTTTCTCCAATTTGTCCACATCTTTCCTGAAATGTGGCACCCAGAACTGGACACAATACTCCAGATGAGGTCTTAACAGCTTGGAGTAAAGTGGAAGAATTATTTCTCATGTCTTACTTTCAGCATTCCTAATAATACACCCCAGAATGATGTTTGCTTTTTTTTTTTTTTTGCAACAGAGAGACACTGTTGACTCAGCCCAAGATCCCTTTCTGCTGTACTTTTTTTTGGCAGTCATTTCCCTTTTTATATGTGTGCATCTGATTGTTCCTTCCTAAATGGAGTACTTTGCATTTGTTCTTATTGAATTCATCCTATTGATTTCAGATCATTTCTCCAAATCATTTTGAATTTTAATCCTATCCTCCAAAGCACTTGCAACCCCCCACCCAGCTTTGTAACATCTACAAACTTTATAAATGTATTCTCTATGCCATTATCTAAATCACCGATGAAGATATTGAACAGAGCCAGATCTAGAACTGATCCCCACGGGACCCTGCTCAATATGCCTTTCCAGTTTGACTATGAACCACTGATAACTACACTCGGAGCATGGTTTTCCAACCAGTTATTCATCCACCTTATAGTAGCACCATCTACCTTGTATTTCTCTAGTTTGTTTATGGGAAAGTCATGTGAGACATTATCAAAAGCCTTACTAAAGTCAAGATATACCACATCTACTACTTCCCCCTATCCGCAAGGCTTGTATTACTTTATCAAAGAAAGCTATTAGGTTCCCTTGACATGATTTGTTCTTGACAAATCCATGCTGACTGTTACTTATCACCTTATTAGCTTCTAGGTGTTTGAAAATTGATTGCTTAATTATTTGCTCCATTATCTTTCCAGATACTGAAGTTAAGCTGACAGGTCTATAATTAAGAAGAAAACAATAGATCCTTTATTGACTTTAAAAATGTATTCTTGTTAAATAGGCATTACCTGACTGGTTAGCTTGGGAGACCTATATGGAGCCATTCACTTCTAGGTTGCTGGTTCGTATCCCACTAAGGTTGGTAGTGATAAGATTTCATTACCATTCAAATATTGATTGTTGATCTATGTAAACTGAGCAGGTGGTTTTGGTCAATTTCTTAATTGGCTTTTAATATGTCCACATTACAAAAAATACCCCACAACTGGCATTCTTCCCTAAGGATAGTCCCTCCAAATCAGGGAGTAAGCAAACTCATGGGAAAATGGTATATTAGGGAAACTAATACTATTGATCTGTTACGATTAAAGGAAGTGTACATGGCCATCTTCTGTGGTATTAAAATGTACTTACTTTATTGTAGCTATATTAATATTAGAAATAAGCCCAAACTCAGAGATTTAAATAAAGAACCCAGTTCTCTTCCAACTTTCCAGAAGTTTGGGGGCTCAGTGACAATCTCTAATTACTTTATGTTAATGTTGTTTATTCTGTGTGTTTTATACTAGGTGATAGAAAATACAGAGGGATCATATAAGAAATATAGAAATCTATGCAAAGACTGATACCAATTACAAAACAGTAGTACTTTTGGCATCAATTGTCATAACCATATGGAAAATGCAATAAGATTTATGCCCATAATTGATCACTGAATTATAAATTGTTATTAACATGTGATTAGACTGTAATTCACTCCAGTTGGTACATTTATGCACTGAAATATCACTTTGTGTACTTCTATTGAAGTTCAGCATGAATTTTTGATATGGAACCAAGTGGAATGCATTCTGTGAAGGTGAGCCAATAGAAAAGGTCAGAAGGGGCAGGAAATGCATACTGGTTTAATAAAGTCCTCCAAGCTCACCATCCTTCATAATAAGAAATAAATTTATTCCCTCACATCCCCCCCAATACACACACTTTTCTATCCCTCTTCTATCATCTTTCTTATTTTTTACTCATTTTTCTTTAATTTGTTACATTGCCTCTTCCTATGTGATGCATTGAATTTTAAAAATCGTTATCACCTGTCAGTATTCTAAATTCACTGCTGTTCATCTTGCCAACCAGTACAGAAATTAATGGCTAAGACAGATCCAAACAGTTTCCTAGAATCCAAATAAACTGAAAATGTATCCAGAATATTTATTTTATGTTGTATTTACACCCTGAATATAATCACTATATACCGTGTGTACGGATAATAGAGCCAGGCAACTACTATGAAATAAATACAAAGAAAATATCTAAAAGAATTGCATTAGATTCTCAGTTAGCATAAATTGACATAACTGAAGACAATGGAACTATGGCAATTTACCCCAGCAGAGGCCCATTGTCTCCAATTTTAAACTGAATTCACTTTGGTCATCTTTGTGGCCTCTCTGTGGTCATCTTCTGCAGACATTTGATTTATGAGGTTTTCCTCACATGATCACTTACAGAAATCAATTCTATTTATTTGTTTTTATAAAATGGTCTTCATTGTTCATATAACCATAAGTGAGTCAAAATTAGGATGAGTAACTAGCTACAGACAGATATAAAACAACCCCTGAGCCAAACTGAGCTGTTAAGACACAAGCCTACTCTTATGGATTAAGGGGGGTTGTGAAGATCCACACTGCCCCATGGGAGCTCAGGAGAATGGTGTTTTGAGGGGCACAATCTATACCCCAGCACTCTGGTATGCAGGCATCATGTTTAAGCTAATGCATCCCTTAGGATGAATATCCCACCCTCAGTGCAGGTGGCCAGCTGTATGGTCAGTGTGAAATGAGGGAAGGAACCAGGACTATGCCTCTTCTGAGGTAAATTGTCCCCCAGGAACACAATGAGGAAGCTGCCCTGGGGTCCCGTGAGAGACTGCAACTGTCAATGGCATTTGTTAGAGGACGGAGAGAAGCTTCTTGTGGTTCTTTATAATAAACTCCTAGACTGCTTCTGTACGTCACCCTCACATAAACTCCCTAGTTATCTCCTGTACAGTGTCTCCCTTTAGATAAGAAAAATTCCTCTCCATCACATGCCATTTTTCAGTTCTCATTAATCTTATAATTAAGATATTCACATGAAGCAATTTCTGCCATGTCAATACATCAGTCCTTTAAAAAGTGGGACACAAATGCCTTTTCCAGCTTCTAAGGCTCAATTTCTTTCTACAGCTAAAGGCAACTGCAATCCGTTTTATTAAAGAAATCTAGTAGCCCCCTATATTGAATAAAAATCTTATAGAGAATATAATTCTGAACCTAGTGGTAACTTATTGTTCTACACTATTCCTATTGACACATAGGACATTGCCAAACAATGGGCATCATAGATTAACACCCTGATTCCTACATCATCAGTTCTCATCAGTGGCCAGTTGGCCACATCTGAGCAAGTGTACAGAAGTAAAATAGTATTTTATGTGGGAGTTATTACAATATCATAAATAACAGGGCTATGTCCTGATTGGCATCTCAAGGCACTATCACAATACAATTTATAAGAGAGGATGGATGATCTGATGGTTAAGGATGCTAGCTTGGGACTTGAGAACTCCCTGTTGTGCCACAGACTTCCTGTATCACCTAAGGCAAGTTGCTTAGTGTCTCAGTGCCTCAGTTCCCACATCTGTAAAATGTGGATAACATTACTGCCTGGGTGGGGCCTTAACTGGTGTCAGTTTACCCTAATTACCCTCTGGCTAGTCTACAGGGAATAAAGCCCGGATCATTCTAGAACTTACATACTGCCCTTCCAGAACTTTCCTGCTGCCCTCTGCCCTTGCTATACCACAAATCCAAAAAACAGAGACTTATAACAAAGTGAACAGCAAACGCTTTTGAAGAAATCATTATCCTCTCATGGATATTCAGCAGAATAATAGAGTATTTTATTCATAACAAACTAATTGCTGAGTTCTGACATACTGTGGTCACTATTAAGAAGCCAACATTAATCAAGAGTTACCAGATATTATAGTTTTCCTCTCAATTCAGAATAGGTAATAAATACATGTTTGTCAATCCTGTTGTTGCAACTGTTGGTAAATGTAACCTTTTTAATGGTAACCATTCTTTGTCTTTATGTGACTATTGATCCAGTGGAACATTCTTGTATTTATTTTTATAAATTATGTAAGTTCACAGTTTCATATAGGTGCTTTTTATAAAGTTTTAATAACAAATATACATATAATATACTTAAGATAGCCATGCAATAGATTTTTTTCCTACATTTTGTTTACATTTTCATTTTGACATACTCATTTGTAGTCTGCCCATCAATCCGCCTCAACAGGTCTATTTCTACCATTGCAAATCACTAAGCAAGAAACTACCACTTCAAGAGAAAAAAAGAAGAAAAAGAGATATACTAATACCAACTGTCACAAAAATTATTCTTCTTTCCCTCAAAATATAGATCAGATAAAACTAGAGTAACCAGATAGCAAGTGTGAAAAATGGGTACAGGGGGTGGTGGGTAATAGGCACTTATATAAGAAAAAGCCCTGACTGTTGTGATTGTCCCTATAAAATTGGGACATCTGATCACCTTAGATAAAACAGTGATTCAAAATATTTGGTACATTCAGTCCAGACCAGTGACTATTTTAAGGTCAGGTTTTCTGAGATCCATGAGAACAATAAACATAATGTTTAACCCAATGTAGAGTTAGTATTCCAGGCTTTCCAATGACATGTAGCATTAATTTCTAGCCCTTGTTCGTCACAAGATATTGTGGTTTGGTACATCAACTTTTTAAGATTTATTCTAATATTTTTCTGTCCCTCCAAAACCTGTGCCTTTGCAGATGGAGGATTATAAAAACAGGACACAAGATTTTAAAACCAAGAATTTTTTAAATAATGCTTATGTTGCATTTTAGAAGTAAACTGCATATTTGTGATACTGGCATATGAATCTAACAAGATTTTATTGGTATTTATTTGGAGGGATCTGCCTAATTCATTCGTGGCTTTGCCATGCATAAATAGTTCAACTATCCTAGCCACCTGTCAATAAAATACTTAAAACTATACATTCAGGTATGAGAAGTTAACATGGTATTGTGTATGTGCATTTGAGAGATTCCAAACAAAAGGCCCACTTCTCCTCTTCATTACACTAGTCTAAATGCATTAAAATCAGTAGAATTGTAGAGTTCTGCTGGCATAAGACTGGATTGAATAAATGGAGAATTAGACTCACTTATGAGTGTACAAATATTCTGAATAAATTTCTCAAAAATAATAGCAGCTATTTACACATAAGAAATCTACAGTGAGTGCTCAGGATTGAGGTGTGTTAACTACTGTGATGACAAAAAATTAAGTGCAAAAGAGGCCATCTTAACAGACTTTTGTGCACTGATGCTTCATATGCCTGTAGAATATTTATGTTAGCTTCTGTACCACCATTTCCCTTATCCTGAGTTCAGACTCTCTGATAGGACCTCAATTCAGCTTTTGAAGGTTTATTTTTGAGAAAAGGTAAAGACAAGACATCCAAAGGGCTTCTTGCATACTTCAGGACTATCTACAGACTGCAGTTATGACACTGAATTCTCAATGACATCAATGAGAGTTGCCTACAGAGATGGAGATGATACATTGCTTATAGCAACCATGGACTCTTTTTTATCAAAATCATATCAAATCAAAATGGTCAACCACTTCTGTGCACCCATTTTGATCAGTACACGCCACTAATAAGGAACTTTATGGGTATATATGGAGGTAAATTCGAAAAATTGGGGGGAGAACAGACCAAAAGAATGACAACATGTTTACATCACATCTATTATTTAGATTGCCCCTGGGTGTTGATAAAGTGGAGCTATTTAGTACAAGACCTAATAAGGATTTTATTCAACAAACTCCTATAAAAGTATTTGTATCATTAAAATATTAACACTGGAGGTGAAGGATTAAGTTGATTGCTCTCCAACCATCTGTGTGGCCTACTCAAAGTGGTGTTGATGGGCTCTGCAGTTCTCCTCTACAGGAGAAGTGGTTGTTGTCATAGGTCTTTAGCTGGGATTGCAGGTGTGGGAAGCACGAATGTAGGGAGATTCTCTGGGCCACAAAGAATTGCCTATGGAGAGGAATAAAGAATAATTTTCCTCATGTATGAATGCCTGCACAGAGCAGGTCATGGTACGTTCTAAAAGAGCAAGGCTGTACAATGAATGTCTCCAGGGTCCCAGTGGAAATACTTAGTCAAATGCATATCGTACATCCTCCAGGAACTGAAGTGTTTAAGATTAAGAGCAATTCTGTAGTTATTTACAGACATTCTCCCCTCCTCCCATCCCAACACTCCAATGCCCAGATCAAGCAACCACCAAGTCAGTGGCCCTCCAGAACAGAAAGTACATGTCTTACTTCTTCCAGATACAGATACACCTTGATAAATATTCAGTGAGTGTCCTTTGAATTATAATCTGAGTCTTCAGTGGGTTGATGTCTGAGTCTATACAAAGTACTGCACTCAGGCATAAATATATCAGTGTCTCTCTCTCAATATCCCTACCCACTACTACACAATGGAAGCACAGTTCAGATAAAGAAAGAGAAACAAATAAAATAGCTTAGAGATTGGTGTGTCCTCCTCTCCCACTTTGAATTATAAATCTAATACACAAAATTATCCTGATCATTCTGAATGATTGTTCTATCCTTATTATTCACCACTCAGCCAATCTTTGTGACATCTGCAAACTTTATCAGCAGTGATTTTACATTTATTTTCAGATCATTGATAAAAATATTGAATGATCTGGAAGTAAATATAAAATCACTGCTGATAAAATGTGCAGATGCCACAAAGATTGGCTGAGTGGTAAATAATGATGCAGACAGCTCAGTCATACAAGGCAATCTGGATCGCTTGGCAAGATAGACCTAGTCATACAAAAATGTGTTTTAATCAAGCCAAAAACAAGGTCATACTTTCAGAAACAAAGAATGCAAACCATACCTATAGAATGGAGAACTGTATCCTGGAAAGCAGTGATGAAAGGGATTTAGGGGTCATAGTGGACAAGAAACTGAACACGAGTTACTAGAGTTACAATGTAGCAAAAGAAGCTAATGTGACATCTCTGAGACAGATAGAGCAATATCCCTGAAAAAACTTATTGAATTCAATTTATTTATCTTTGGAGTCCATTGTACTGAATGCAAAGTTTACTGTGGGATTGGATGCCATTTTTCTGCGGGTGGGATGGGCAAGCCGTGGCCAATGTAAACCTTGGGGAGTGTTATGAGCTTCAAAGGACTATTTTAAACAACATGCCAGACAAGAAGAAACTTTTGGGACAAACACTGTTAAGTGGGTTTCTAGGAAATACCTGGGGAGAGGGGAATGGAAATTCCCACCTCCAAACACCACCTTTCAAAAATGATTTCAGGCAGGGAAAAAGGGTATTACAGTGAGAGCATTAAAGAGCTCATTCTGTTTAGTTTATTTAAAAAAAGGGCGAGACTTTCAAAGCTACACCCTAAGGAGAGAACTGCTGATTACCTGTCCCCTGAACTCAAAGATCAAAAATCCAATCTGGATAAGGAAAGACTGATTCATTTGTTCTGAGCTAAAGCAGTTAAGAACTTATAACCACAGGAAAATCCTTGTGTGGGGTTTGAAGGGCTGATCACCTACCGGAGCCTTTGTTGAAATTATGAGTGATCTCTGGTAAACTAATTAACGTGCAGGTAGGTTCTTTTACCTAAGGGCAATCATGCTGTTTATAGCTCGTGGAGAGAAAGCAACAGGCAGATACTGGCATTTAGGTCATCTGGCTTGCTGAATATATCATAGGCAAAGAACTGTGCAGCCTAGAAAAACCCTAGTTAGGAGAGAGAGAAATGTGGGTCTCTTCTCAAGAGAGATGATGTCAGGAGAGCCATAATCCTAAGAGTGGATGCCCTTGCTGGACCATAGAGGGGGAATACAGGTGCAGTTGCCCTGAACTGACAGTCCCCCCTCTTTGTTGCATCCAACTATTGTCTTGTGTTATACCTAATATACCTTATACCTAATATAATATATGCAAGCTCTTTGGAGCAGGGACTGCCTTACTGTTAGCTATTTGTCTTTTATTTATCATATTTTGATGAAAGATTTATTTCCATTTGATCAAACAATTCACAATGGTGCTTTGTTTACAGGATCTAGTAGTGGAGTTGCTTTCAATATTTTAGAAGCTGGATTCTCCATGCACAATCCCGCCACATGCTAAGAGTATTTCCTGGAAGCTCCCTCAATTCTCATTGCCATATATGACAGCTGGCAAGCTCTGTGCTCCCCATAGGCATTTATTGTCTTTAGAGACCTCTCTGTAATTGTGAACTGTTCAACACCATTATAAAGGTGCTGTAGACCAGTTTCAGTTTGTCATACTGCAACTGTAGAACGTATCCTTACTAACTTACTTACTTACACACATTGTTATATAATTAGGGACTGGAAAAGTAAAAAATCTCAATACTTTTCTCAACTGATAATCCAAAACCAAATTCAGATCCAATCAATCAAAAGTTCTGATATGAGATTTTCAAGACATTAAGTTTTGATTTTAGAAAACTAACTTTTCACTATAAATTAACTAAAACTGCAAAACAAAAACTCAGTATGAACTGAAAAACAAACAATTTCAGAAATGTTTGAACTGGAACATTTTGACAATTCCAAAATATATTTTTTCTTCAAAACATTTGAAATTGACCATTCCCATTGATGGCTTTGATTTTTTGGAAATTTCCTGACTAAGTCTAATGATGACCAAGTAGGCTCTTCTCTGACCACCCACAACTGCCCCTCTCCATTTCAGCCTATTCAAAGTTGGCAAAGGCACTCCTTCTATGACACTCGAGAGGTACAAAGGCTCCTCTCTATGAACATTTCACTTGTACATGCCACTGCAGCTTGGTAACTCAGAGTCTCGTGCAGGGTCTTTACTCCCCCTTTATATTCAGAGAATATAAAGCCATCACGTTGTGGTATTGATTGAAGAATTGCAGGAATCTGGCTAGATACAGAGAAACTGGGACTGTTAGAGCTGTGTAACAAACTGATAACTGGGACAGCAAGACTTACTTATTGTCCTTATTTGGCTTCCAGGGATTAAGGATGTATTTAAAAATAAGATTATTCTTTCTCATCTCTCAGAGCGAGTAAGTCTGTGTCAGGATGAGTGGCTTTGTTACTAACTTTTTACCCGGGAGTATCTGAACAAAATATTAAAGATTAAAAGGTATTAAAAATACTTAATGCCCCGATTCAACAGAGTACTTAAAAAGGTGCTTAAATCCCAAGTAATCTATGAAACTGAATATGTGTCTAAATGCTTCACTGAATCAAGGTCTTAATTTGTAACTAACTATGCAGGATAATTCTCAATCAAAACAATTTCCCCCAAAATTCAAGTATAAAGAGCTGCTTTTCTAGGCTGGATATTTGTTTTTAATAAACAAAGGATATGTGTATGCTATCAGAAGTTAAATAATAACCTAGAAGTAGCAGTTTAAAGTTCCAGGGCATCGTCTCATTTATGCCATCACTGACCAGGGAGACTTTTCCTGGAAACATTAAGTGCACCTCAAAATTTGAGGTTTCTTTTGATACTTTCCCAAAATTAAACGCAGAAAAAATATCTGACTGGTGAAATGGTGATATTTTGGACTATTCATACACAGAGTTCTACATATGAAAATCAGAAGTGCTACTGGAACACATAACTCTACGCATTTTTTAAGGGGAGGTGGAATTAATTAGCCCTTTATCATATATTACTTTATCAGATTTGTTCATAATGAGTGATTCCTATTCTTTGACTCCCGTTAGAGGTTATACATGTAGCAAGTGAAGGAGGAGACTAGGATAATCTAGAACAATATAGGAAGTAGTCTGCATTAATTATCTGTTACAAGCAGCTGCCCTGTATTAGCAGGGAATCGAAGTACACATCGCTGAGCTAGGAAAAGAGTTACAATCTACACTAAATGTTAAATATCTGTTTGGGTTGTAATGACTTCTTAGGTTGGCTTTTTTTAAAAAAATGCATTTCCAGTTTTGAATCTTGAAAGCTTACATTTTTAATGTCCTATATGAAGTCTAGACTTGTCATTTATATAGCCTATAGCGAAAAAATACTGGGTTACAGAGTAAGCTCTGGCAGGGTGGTGTTTATCAGAGAATGTCATCAGAAGAGGCAGGAGAGAGGGGGAAAATGAAGAGAAGTCCAGAAGATTTCATGCTCCAGTTGCAGCCAGTGTTTTACAGGGAAGAGTATTATGAATATGTCACATTGCTCTAAAAATAACTACAGCACTGATAAATCGTTTGATCAAGTCTCAGTCTGAAGGTAAAGAATTTCTCTTCCTGTTTTGTAAAAGCATACTCTTAAAATCTTGTTGATTTGGGACTGCATTAGTTTGTCAGTTAGGATCCATAAAAGGGGGGCTTGCCTCTTAAGAGGTGAAGGGCCATGGGTAGTCAACCCTGATTACTAAAGTTCTGGATTGGATCAGAACATTCTCTATGAAGGAGAAAGTCTAGGAGACTGCTGGAAGTAAGAAAGGTGCCTGCAGACAAGACTCTGATCCCAGGGGGTTTGGAAGCTGCAGGGTGTCGCTGACAGGAAGAAGGAAAGCAGGGCCAGAGGGCTGAGTTCCAGCCAGAAAGGACTAGGACTGGAGGCTTCAGGTGGAGTGACTGGGACAGAGAAAGAGCGCTGTATGTGGTGGCAGAAGAACAAAGGCTGCTTATGAATTTTCATGATATGGTTAAGGACTTTGTTTTGGAGACCACAGGATCGTCTGAATCATTTCTGTTACAAAATCAGCAGCTAGTGAGGGCACTGTTAGACACAAGACAGACACTGAGTAACAATTACAGGGTCTCTCACTAATTCAAATATATTTTTAAATAAGTAAATGCATTAAACATTAATGCTTGGCACAAACCAATAGAAGCCAAGATCAACAATGACACATTCCAGCCTTTTACATATGCCATTGTGAGAGCGAAAAAAGGCACATTCGTATTTAAAATGAAGTGGCCATCTTCAGACTTTCAATAAAATGCAAGCACAAAACAATGGTGGACAAGATGCACATTTAAAGGCTGTGACCTCAGGAATCTACATCTGCCATTGATTTCAGCTGATGTTGAGAGTGGTTAAAACCTCTGGAAAAAAAATCAGACCAAAAGTGGAATTCTAGATTAGTGTCCTCTTCATACGTGTATCTTATTTTACTCATCAGTAAAGTGGGCTCGGGGAGGACTTAATGTTTTCAGTATCAGTCATAGCATATATGTTTTATTACTTAGTTATCTGTACATGCACAGCAAGCTTTAGATGGCATAGTGACAAACTATGACATTTATTTTTTATAAAATGATTGATTTGACAACTCAGGAGAAAAGCAAGAGGGGTTGAAGCTATTTCATAAAGACAAATTTTGCCCAGACACAAGTTCAAACCCTCTTTATATCTCTCCCCTGATGACCTCCAGCTTATGAGACGAAGCAATCATGGCTGATGAATACAGCCAATAAAACCGCAGAAGCCCATCCACCCAAACAGCCACCTCCTGGGTCATTACTCAATTAGTACAAAGGCGGAATCCCC
Organism: Mesoclemmys tuberculata; assembly: GCA_007922155.1. NCBI lineage: Eukaryota > Metazoa > Chordata > Testudines > Chelidae > Mesoclemmys > Mesoclemmys tuberculata. The sequence continues at coordinate 27,203,632 of ML675649.1, forward strand.
TGAAAATGGTTCCTCAGCTTTGGCAGTAGGGAGTGTTTAGTTAAACAAGTTGCCTCCTGAAACAAAGATGATAATGGAGTCCCACTAGAATGGTCAGGAGTCCATTCTACCTAAGAAAGACACAGATGGCATCTCTAGAGAAGTGGCCTAGGAGGACAGCTGGACAGGTGATTATGTGTGACCAGAGGGGAGGGGACCCATAGAAAGATCTTTGCTTACAAGAGAAAGAAAGATTTTTCATCACTTTCTCTGCCTGAAACTAATATGGGCCTGACTGAGGTAGTCCTAGGGCAAAAAAAAAAAAACTTTTATATGTTGAAACATGCATTCCAGTTTTCCATTTTTCTCTACACTTTTAAGTTTCTACATAAAATTTGTTTCCATAAAAGAACTGCTGACTAATCTTGGAGTATTTACACAGTCTTCAGTCTCTGGAGATTACATGGTTAGCCTCACCATGTGAGAAAAGGAATTTGCATTTTATGGCAGTGTAATCCAGTCTCAGTCCTAGATTGTGAGGATCACATGATGCTAACATAATGAAAAGTGAGGGACAAAATCCCCCTCACTGAGGTAACTCCAAGAGACCAAGGTACAGCTGGTTTGTTAAACTTTAACAGGCACATTTTTAAACAAATGGATATCCACAGAGGTAAATACACTGCCTTGTGGGAATGTAGTGATGCTTGATTAATTGGGGTACAGCATAGGAGATTCTCAGATAATATTTGCACACTTACTATACATTAAATATTACATTTTTTTGTGAAGTGGAGCTCTAAATTATAGTCATTTTTAATTAATATTTTCTTATATTAGGTCATTACAAACTTTAGTCTATGCCTTCTTTTCCTTCCCTCATCCTCTGTAGAGAAAAAACTCAGTTTAATCCCTATAAAATTCTTATGGAAAGTAATTTCTTTCTCAGTGCTCTAAAGCCGTCAAACTTCAAGAAAAGTTGATAGTTGGAAAAGGCTTTACCGAAGATGTTGGTTACTTCTTACCAATTCGTGATTCCACCCAATAGTGCAAATCTTTATTTATTCATTAAATGCTTGTATATAGCACCAACTCTTTTGAGATGCATATTTGCAAATATTTTATATAATTTCCTATTAAACCATCACACCGTTAACATAAGTGTACATAAAAACATAGCAAAGTAATTTAATGCTGCAACTGGTTACTATTGTAAGAAGCCATTTGAATATAATATATTACTACCAAATGTGAACTTAATTTGTTACCTGGCAAAGAGTAAGCAACTTTCTTACCACACTCAGAAAGACAAGATTCACTTTTCCAAGACTGCTAAGAAAAAAGATTACAATTTAAGGATGTTTAAAAACATCTAAGAATTAATTAAATTTTCAAAGACTATTTTGAGATCTGGAAAGCTTTTATATAAAGAAGTAAATGTTTGGATTTATTTGAAACAGGATTTAAACTCCTATCAAAACACTGATGGAACCGAAGGCACATCTCAAAAAATAGATGAGACAAAATTCACTTATTTAAATTGTAAAGATGTTCTGATAATTTTCTGCTACAAAGGATAAAGGAAATAGTACACTGCATGTGGTTTAATCAGACTATATATTCTTCAGATGAACATGTTACTAAAACCAACCCCATGAACACACTGAGTCAATGAAGGCTGACAACAGCTAGTTTTGGAATACAGATAGCCCTGTTTTGGAACACAGATAGCTCTTTCTCCTCAGCCAGTGGAATTAAAAGAAAAGGTATAAAGTCTCTGAATTGAAAAAACAACACTCTGCTTCCATCCTCTACTTTATAGCACCATCTCAGCAAGCAGGAAGCTACGAGACTGCTAAGAAAAAAGAAGCCATAGAACAGCATCAAGAAGCAGCAATTCGGCAAGTTCAGCACCAGTTCTCACATGACATCACCAAAACTACTGCATCTTGGGTGAGGCAGAAGTTAGCACAAGCACTGCTAAGAAATTAGATTCAAACTCTTCTTGTAATAATTTTAATGGAATATTGAAATGCTATTCTAATTTAAAGTAATAACAGCTTCTGTAAAACACCAAACTGTTCAGCCATGTATTTCTGATGACAAGACCAACTAATCTTTGGTAAATAAAGAAATAGCGAAATTCAATTCAGATTTCAGTTTGCAGATTCTTGATATTCAGTAATTTGACTGTTTTGAGACAATTCTTTAAATGGTTTCTTTTCAGTCATTGACTTAAATATTTTCTTGGTTTCACAGGACTTAGCTAAGATTATTCACTTTTGCCCATACATTCTCCATGAGAAAGCGAACAGGACTCACCTGCCCTTAAACAAAGTTCTTTTGCCCATTTATAAACTGTTTTAGTAATCTATGATATACTAAAACACTACTAACTTTGGAGTCTACAATATTTTGTTCATAATTTATCCAAAGAACATCCCTCCCAAAGTGGCAGGCCCACTCTCAAAGTTGTAATCTTCGTCAAAAAGCTCTCCACAGAGAGGCATACAGAAAAGATTGTAAGTGAAGTTACCGTTGTTTGCTTGTGTTCTGTTTTATTTAATATCATCTTTTCCTTTCTTTAGTAATGGTCATAGTTAATTACTGTGATTATTTCACTTGTTTTTTATTGTGGCATCCCCTAAGGCAGCGGTTCTCAACCTGTGGGTCGGGACCCCGGCGGGGGTCGAACGATCAAAACACAGGGGTCGCCTAAAGCCATCGGAAAATACATATTTCCGATGGCTTTAGCCGCTGAGAAGTCACGCTACCATCTGTAGCAGCGCTATTCAGCTGGAACGCACACCGTTATGGATGCGCGTTCCAAACTGAATGCCTGCGCGCATGCGCAGACGTGATTGCATCATCCGTCCGGGGCCTAAGGGGCGGAGGAAGCGGGGGGGAACGCTCCACAGTCCATAGCAGCGCATTACGTGTGTCCGGCGCTTGCTGACGTCATCAGTTTTGAAGTAGCCACCAAAATTATTTTTTGGTTTGGGGTCATCGCAATATGAGGAACTGTATTGTGGGGTCACGGCATTAGAAAGGTTGAGAACCACTGCCCTAAGGCATGGCAAAGAACCCCATGTGACTAAAACAGTGAGGGTCACATCCTGAATTGGCATTAAGAAGGACAATTATTAAGTTTTGGTCCCTACCCTTTGTTTCTGTAGGCTAATAATTTTATCATAGGAGAAAATTACTTAGCACGCAACACCCCTTTTTACCTCTCACCACAGGAGAAATACTGTTCTATATGCTACATGCACAATCAGTATCTTCTCTCTACCTGTACTTCTGTAGTACCTGCTGTGCCCATTTTCCCTTCACACTAACAGTAGTTCCTTGTCAAGAATGCATCTTTGTACAATTCACCAAATCCCATTACTCATAGTGGTTCTCTTCTTACAGAGACAAGGAAAAGTGCCACTTTTAACAGCCAGAATGAATTGAAAGTGATGTAAGGGACAATGATTAACACAGGTACATAATGCAAGCCTCACAAATGTATGATGTTTACTGACAACATGATTGTCATTCATACACTACAATTCCTAATTAAAATGAACATGTAGGCTTTGTTACTTTTTGCTTTTTCTAACAGCAGTCTCAGTTTTTAAAATGCTGTCAAATGTGGCATCGTTTAAAAGGTCACGAAGCTGCCAAAAAATGAGCAATTAACTGCTCCCTGTCTAAGTAATGAACATGGTATATTGAACTATATCACCAGAGAGCAATATATACAGTTAAAACATGCAGAGCGAATAATGAGACACTGAATTACCACAAAAGCCATGTCCACACTACAAGCTTTGGTTGACACAAGTTACGTTGGCATAAAGCACCACAGTTAGTATACCATTTGTGTGTGTACTGGCTCCTTGTGTCAGTGGTGCACATACTCATCAGGAGGGCTTGTAGCAACGCCCAGTGCAGTGCACCATGGGTAGGTAACCCAGTGTGCAACCCACCACCATCCAGAATATTGTTTTTGAGAAGTTTTGGCAATGCTTGGTGGGGCAAGATGAGTCAGGCAGGGGCGACTGTGAGCGAGGACTCAACTTCCCAGAATGCAGCTGTTTGTATGCCATCATGTTGTATCTCCCACAGTTTTCGCACCTTTTTCAAAAATCCCACAAAGCCATGTGGCCCTCCTTGCTGAAGCCTGCATAGCTCTGCACTGTTGTCATGAATGTTGCAAGCACAGGATGCACAACCCTCTGGTTTCTTGCAGAACTATAAGAAAAACCAAATCAGCCAGGAAGATGACAATTTCCTGGTACTCGGTGTGCTGTGAGACATAGCACTGTTGGCAGTGTTCACGGAGCATCCGCAGTTGATGGAGTGCTGCTTCAGGGCCCGAGAAAAGAGGGATTGCACCATAACCCAGGGATGGGATGATAAGCAGTGGCTGCAGAACTTTTGGATGCACAAGGCCATCCCTGGATCTGCGTGCCAAGCTTGCCCCAGCTCTCCGGCGCAGGGATATCAAAGTGAGAACTGCACTGACAGTGGAGAAGTGGCAATTGCACTGTGGAAACAGTGTGTCAGAAAGACTTGTGTTCTCTTCCTGCATTTGCCATGAGCTTGCTGTATAACTATGGGAAGTCACATCGTTTTGTTTTTTTTTAAAAGTGATTTTGGTATCCAACTTGCGAAGCCTTTGCCTCAGTTTTCATAGACATAGGTCACGCACAGCACCCATAGATTTCAAGTATAGTTGTGGAATGTCAGGCCCTTTGAAAAATGAAATCCCCACTAGGGCACCAAAAAACTGAAGCATCCCAAGTCAGTGGACACTTTAAAAAAATGACAGTTGAACCTGAGCCTCAGTTTCCCCTATGTAAAATGTGGGTACTATCTACCCTCTCACAAGACTGCAACATTTGTCTAGACCAGTGAGGTACAGAACTGCTGCACTGACCCACATCATCCCCTCCATCAGAAGAAAACCCATGGAAAGGTTCTTAGAGGGAGAAGATCTCTGGAAGAATTCTCGGTTAGATATCACCCACACTGTCCCACTGAGGAGGCAGGGTCTGCCAGTTCCTCCCTCTCCCCAAAGACAAGCAGCCTGTCCCAAATATGGGGACTGCCAGACATCTATACCCAGGGATTCTCAAGAGGCTAGGGCTATGCACTCAGAGGGCCAGCGCCTCTGCACTGCCGGTGGACTTAAAAAGTCACTTCCTAGTCCCATGGCAGGGTCGGTCCATTGAACCCACACTACCAAGCCTTTGTCCTGCTGATTGCTGCCCAGAAGGGGTAGTTATTCCATAAGGGGGAAAAAATAGGGCTATATTAGCTGTGGACCAATATCTTAAAGGCTAAACTGTGCTGGGTGATTTGAACAACCTCACCCCATCCTTTCCTCCCCCTTTCTGTGTCCAAACTTTCTACAGCATACACAATCAAAGGATGCCAAGGGCTCCAAATAGTGGCTAAAGGGAGTTCCCCTCCTCATATCCCCTGAATAATGTGCAGAATCTTCAATGCATGGATCCTTCCTGTTCGCACAGATCTAGGGAGTACAATGTATCCTGCTGGGCTTGTAAAGCTCCAAGCACACTTACAGCACTATGGAATAAATAAATGTTTCTAAAGTGCATTGAGCTCCTTACTTACACCAAGTGTAAGTTATTATTACTCTCTATGATGGATAATAAATCTAAGCTAAACTTTCATTCTCAGAAACACAGTTTGGGAATAAGCCATTAAACTAGCCTCCAAGACTAAATCAAACTTTAAAGATTTCTACTAAGGTAGAATGTTGTAAATTCTCAAGTTGCATTTAAAAAAAAAAAAACTATTTTGACACATTACTTACTGGTAGTCTTTAAAAAAAATTAATTACTTGAGGAAGCCTAAAGACAGGATTTATAGTGTGCTGGGCATATAAAATTTAGATTGGATCCACTTTTATAATTTCCAAGGACAAAAAAAATAGGATTCAATCCAGACATGGTGCAAGCAGATCTAAATTATAGTTATCAGTGGGAGTTGCACCTCTTTACATCAGGCCATAATCTTTACTTTGAACATGCTCATTGGCTTTTTAATGAGGCTTCTTTGATTGACAAAAAAATGTGCTGCATTAATGAAAACACTCAACCCAACACATGGAAGAGAAGAAAATCATCCAAAGACAGCATTTGTATTATAGATTTCCAATGCTTCAGTACAAATGAAAGATTCTCCTCAGCTCTTCACTAGATGTGTGGCAAATGGGTTTGTTTGCAGTCTTACAATTTTTTTTTATTTACCAAAAGTAAGTCTCCTGATACCTGCATTGATCCTTCTACACTTGAGGCCATTTAATCTAAAGAAAACTCTTGTACAGATGATGTTTAAAAATAACCATAGCAGTAAAGGGCAGCTTGAGGAGCTTTAATGAGATTTTCTGTTCCATGAAAGTTTAACATTCCCACAGAATAGGATCAATACTGGCTTATTTCACTCAGATATTTTGGAGAGCTTCCTGCATTGTGAACCAACCCTAGAAGATCAGCCCGTTCACTCTGCAAGTTTGCTTTTCACAGTCTTGCAGCAGGTGGAAGAACAATCATTTTGGTTGCCAAATTTGTCACAGATAAGACAGTTGCTTGCAGTAGTCTCTAACTGCTATGCCCCAGATATAAATGGGTTCCAATTTGGAAAAAAAAGAAATGCAAACCTAACTAACCTAGTAAACATCTTTGGTTTTGTCCAGGCTTTTTCTATTACTCCTCTGACAAAGCAGGAGTTAATACAAGAAGTTTAGAGAAACTACATTAGCCTAAATTAGATTTAATAGTGACTTACTGCAGGTGTAGATCACTGACTTCAGCGGGCTCCCGTGTGAAGTAAAGTAATATTCAATGTAAGAAACAGTACTGAAATCTGGTTCATTGTGATTATATATTTGCTGCTTTTAAATGCTTTGTAGTTGCATCCTTTTGTCTCCTGGCTGCTTTTTTATTTTCTTTCAAATCTTTTAGTCTAGTTCCCCAGTTCCACTTTCTATTGTTTGTACCAACGCCACAGTGTTAACATAAGACAGGTGTTACGCAGTGGGGGACTTGGAACTAGTTAGGTGTTAATGAATTAAATAAGTAAGTTAAGGAGAGAGAGACAGGGAAAGTAGATTGTATGTGAAACAGGGCTTTTTGCATTTGGGATAGCTGTACTGGAGCTCTTTAACAATTCCATACATGTGGTTATGTGAATTCATGAGTTTATCTTAATTCCTCGCTTTAGTTTTGGTCATAAAACTATGTTGAATTAAATGACTTTTTTCTGCCCATGTTTTTCTTTGTTCCTTCATTTCATTATTTTTTGTTACACACCAGTAAGATATATTAACACTTTCAAATAAGGACACACCACATGCCTCACAGTGACAGCTATGAGAATGTTAGCAGATACTAGTACAGGGGATCCATGTGGAAGACATCTATGTTGTGTAATTTGAAGGTAGGAAGCGGGGATAAACAGAGATTTTGTATTGAATAAAAAAATCTAGAGCCACATTTAAACACAAACAGAGTGGAGTGAGATTTTCTGTTTGAAGTTCTAGGTTCAAATCAAGTTCCTGTTCCAAGTCAAGGCAGAGTAAGGACTTAAACCTGTTTCTCCCACAGCCCAGAGGAATGCCCTAATCAGTTGGCTATTCTGGAGTCTAATTTTTTGTGAAAAACATCAAAAAGTTTTTTTTTGTACCAATGCACCATAGGAAATGTTTGAAATCCCAAAGAGTTTTCATGGGGTAGGAAAGCCATCTCCTGCCCAACTCTTCTCACAAAGAGAAACTGGCTACCAGGCTAGTCATTGATCTATTGGCCATGTGTATTGCATACTTTATTACAAAAAGTTTTCATGTTCTTTTTAGATTACTTCACATACTTTGTTCCAAGTTTTAAAAAAGTTTCTTTTAGTGGAGTAGAGATGTGGTAGAGGAGGGGGAGCAAAGGAGAAAGTTTAAGATTGTTCTTACAGTTCATTAAGGAAAGCAGGAAATTCTCCCCTATATACTGTAGAAGAGAGATTGATACTTGGCTCCTGTATATTTTGTTTTCTCCCAAAAAGTATGATAGACAAACTCCTGGTCCAAAAAAGTAATGGCCAGTAGCCTGATGGTGAGGGCACTCATGTCGGACTGTAGGAGACAGGTTCAAGTCTGCCCAATTCAGAACAATTAAGTGTCTTAATCACTGAGCTATAGAGACAGTATCTCTCTAGCCCAGTGAATATTTTTAGTTATTCATACAAAGTGGAACAGCTCCAACAGGACAGATTGTGAGCAACTGACTCACTAGCATTATGGCTAGGTTATTCGCCTGGGATGGGAGAAAAGTCCATGTGGAAAATCAGCAGACCCCTGCATCAATCTTTCTAAAAATGTAGAAAGGTCTCAGTTTTTCTCTACATGAAAACAAAAATAAGTTTCAAAACCTCAACATGTTTCACAAAACAGAATTCTTATATTCTAGCCAGCTCTAGTCACTAGGAGAGGAGGGCTCAAAATCAAAACACTGGGTAAGTCAAGATTTTCAAATGTGACTGGTGATTTCAGCCAACAGTTTTGGGAGATCCAACTTCAGATCCTCTACAGGGGTCCAATTTTCAAAAAATGCTGAAACCTGCCCTCTGAAAAAGCAGCCTCTTTTAATGAGTCTTAAATTGAGCACCAAAATCACTAATAATTTTTGAAAAATTTGGCTTAGTTCAGAACACTCCTAAAATTCCAAACTGTGTGCCATGACCATCACACTTCCTCTAACAAGGAAACCAGGGATGGTTTTACAATATGATTTACCAATGTATCTGTGTCCACACCCTACACGCTACTGTTATAATCTTTGTACAAAGTATGCCTTTGAGGTATCATATGAAAACTCATAATTGACTTTACTGGTCATTAATGTCCTGGTAAAATATGCATGGCAACTTTGTACGTGAAGTCATAAGATTCCACTGTATGGTGTTATTAAGACTTGTTCCCAACGGGGGTTGGCAAAAAAAGTCAGTGTCAAACAAAGGAATGTGTGATCTGCTTAATTTGCATTTAAGCAGTAAACAGCATCATCAGGCAGGAATGGACACAAAAGAAGCCCAAAAAGCAACAGGGAACAACATCCTACCCTATAGACTTTTTGTCTATTGATACTCCTTGGGAATTTTTTTTTTCCAAGAAGAGGATTGAAACTATAAAATGGAGGAACAAACATCCCAAGCAAACCCCTTCTTTCCCTGCTCATCGCATTCACAGCAACCAAAGTGACAAAGGAAGCATTCGTTTGATTCTGGAAGAAGGAGTCCTGACTAAAGAAGTTTGGTCAGTAAGCTTATGTCTACACTTACCGCCAAATTTGGCAGCAGTCAACAGGAGATACACAAGCTATGTAGAGTAGCTTGCATATCTCTTGACAACTTCCTAACTTCTACTTATCACAGTGTCTTCAGCTCGCTGCGCCGATGGGAAATGCCCTCCCATCAACACAGCGTTACTCCACTTGGTGGAGGTGGATTAATAGCGTCGATTTCCGGGTTGAGTGAGCAGGTCTCCACTCTCGTTCAATCAATCCGGATAAATTGATCTGACAGCGGTGAATTTGCCGCTGTCAGTCTAGACATAGCCTAAGACCGCTGAGAGCATGTGCTGAGAAAACTTCGCTTTTAATTTAACACAGTTTGTCAAGTTGGGCACCACTTGTGTTCTCTTTATTATTTTTCTTTGTAACCATTTTCTGATTTTTATGCCTAATTAGATGTAATCACTTAAAATCTCTTTGTACTTAATAAACTTGTTTTATCCAATCCAGTTTGTTTAAATTGACGTGTTTGAGGAACTCCATTTGGGGTAGCAAGTTGTGTGCATATTATTTCTAGTACAGAAATTACAGACTTTATATAAACTTGTATTGTCCAGAACAAGGCTGGGCAGTACAAGACATACATATTTTTTTTGCAGGGGGGGGAGAGGGATTGGGAATCAAAGACAGAGTGTGTTGGGGTCACCCTGCAGTAGAACTAAGGCTGGTGAGAGCCAGAATATGGTTGGTAGGCTACAGGTACACACAGACACTTTGGGTGTGGCTTGCATGCTGGAAGGCTGTCTGTGAGCAGCCCAGGTGGAAACTCCTTCAAGAAGGCATCATAAGGCACCAAAGGTTGTAGGGCAGTGTGACACAGATACTCATTTAGTCCAGATTAGACCTGGTAGGTCACAACCATAATTTTTTTTAAATTACCAATTTTGTAAGGGAAGAGTGGTAGACACTCTTGGCCTAAGAGTGACCCTTCCAAAGGTGTCGATTAACATTTAAATTAAATTTCATAACATGGCTAAAGGTAAATTGACTCAGATAGAGATGTGAGCAGCAGTCAGGAGACGGTGGTTCCATGCTCTAGTCACTTCACAGCCCTTTCTTCCTATGAAAATCAAAAATGTCCAAGAAACAGATTCAGTAATTCATTCAGGAAACAAACACTTCTGAATTATCTAAGTGGTCAATTTAGTCCACACACTAAATTTGTTCATACAAATCATTCTATAAATACATGCATAGAAATCAGTATGATTTGCAAACAGAAACACAGGCTAAATTCACAATTATTATTTGTAATACGTAATTAGGCTAGCTCCACTGAAAGCAAGTGCTGTGAGTTTCAAGAAAAACATTGCATAGATATGGTTTGAAGGTACCCAAATTCTCAATGTTCCCTATACATTTCTCCTCTCAATTTTAAAAGGATTCTCAAACACTTAAATGTACGACTGTAAGAGCATCAGATGTAATGATTTTCTTTCAGGGTTTATGGCTTGGGGTTTATGTTCAAACGGCCACTCATTTTAGTTCATATGCAGGTTTAATTGCAGTCACACTAGTAAAGGTCACTATTGATCCATTAAGCTACCCAGCACATAAGACCTCTCAAGCTTAAAACTACTCAGTCTACCATATAAATGAGAATAAATGCCATTGACAAGTAGAAACAAAGTCAAGGACTTTGATGCTAATGTTGGCTGTCACAATATTCTACCACATGAAAAAAGAATAAAGAGAACAATGGACTTTTCAAGCACTCCCCTTCACTGGGTTTAGAAGATGAAATTATGCTAGGAAAGAACGACAACAAATTAGCCTCTTTTAAAACTAGTGTGATTTATAACTATATTCTTTACTGTCAAAAATGTACAGTATCTGGAAGCGTGGCTTCCAGAGAAGTAAAAAAAGTTATGGGTAAATGGATTGGTTCAGATTAAACTACGGACCAAAACCTTTGCCTAAAAATCATACTGACTAAGCATGTCTGGAACAAAAAACATTTGTGTGCTTTTGTATTGCCCAGACCAAAACTGTTTGGATAAATAAAATTAAGCATCCAAAGTTTGCCTGCTTAACCAAACCAAGCCTTCAAATGTATCGGTCACTAACTGAAACGTAGGGCCAGATTGATCTCCCTGCACCAGCTTGGCCCACCATGCTCCAATGACACACGCATGAATTCCCCCAACAGGGTAAGGAGGCTGCACTTCAACTACTACCCTCCCCTAGGAGTTCCACTGGGATTTGTTTTGATGGGGTCTGCAAAGGAATGTGCTGACTCAGCACACCTTTTTCCGCTCTGGTCAGACCCCCCTCACCAGCCACCAGTGCTCCCTCTGGTGAGTCAATAGCCATGTGTATGCCCCCAGAGCACTGGGAGGTTGGAGATCCTGTGTTCTCCCACAATCTCCCCTTGACATACTGCAGCTGGCTTTCATTACCACACCCTTCCACTCAGAGGCTGCCACTAAGAACCCTTATACCAACACACTGACAGCATGCAGTTGCAACCTTGGTGCCAATAGTTTATTAAAATCCAAATTATTAATGTGAACACATTTTGGTGGAATCCAAGCCATTCCAGACAGATTATTAGAGAGATAATAATGTTGAATTGCTCCCCACTGATATAGAGTTTAACAATGTTTCCCTTTTCTTTCCTTTGTAAGTGCTATTTTAGAAGCAATTAAAAGCAAAATAGTCGCCAGTCAGTATTTAGTACTTAATTCAAGTCATGTCAATTATACGGAACTCAGTGTTCTAATTTCATTCTCCCTGTTCAAATGCCAAAGTATATAATTTAATACAATATCTTTCCAGAGCTGAATCACTCAGTGGGGTTAGCACATTTGGACCGACTCACTGACTAGTATGCAAATTGTCCTTCAGAAATGAATAGCCAGTCATTAATGCAGTGTGCAGCAAATTATCAGTGGCTTATTCAGTGCAATGTCTAGGTCATTTGCATGAACCACACCTGCTTATTTCTAAACTAGAATTACAATGGGACACCAGACGTGAAATATTTTCAGTGGATCAATAGTAAATTGAATCCGTGAGGAACAGGGCTCTTACGATCTGAATAAATCCACCAATTCCACTGTACTATATCACAATACTAGTTGTGATACCAAAAGACTGGCAACAGCTTCATCGTTATAAATTATTTATTTTTTACAACCTCTCCAAATGACCTGCTGTCACACACACAGCCCTGGTAAAGCTTCACCAGACACCCACAGACTGCTGTGTTGGGTCACAATCCATGGAACCTGCATATTTTGAGCTTCCCTTGATCTAAGTAGGCTCCAGCATGATTTTTCCTTGGTGCCTCCAGCACATATCCAGGGCACAGGCTATCAGTCTTTTACCCCTTCACAGAAATGGGACCACATGGTCCAGCTGCTGTTGGCCTTCAGGAACATTACTGACCCCTCAGACTTTCCCGTATTTTAAGCACTCTCTATGAGAAGTCCAACCATCTGTGTGCTCTGGAATTACAGCTTAACTCTTCAGGGCCATGTAAGTAGGCATATAGGCTTTGTAAGGGTTTCTACACTTCTACTCTTTAGAAAGCAGAAAAATACAGATCCAGACAAAAATAAACATGTAACAGCATTTTCCTGCCTCAGTTTCCTCACCATGCTGGAGCATTCTCCAGGCTTCAGGTGGAGGCCTCTGGGATCTCCAAGATTTCCCTCTCTTTCACATGGCTACTCAGAATCACAGAGTCTCTTTACCTCTCTGCTCCAAGTCAGCTTGCTTCTATTGAGCAGGACTGGTCCTGCAGTTAAACAGCATCCCTCCTGCTATGAAAGCATGCCCATCTCTTTCACTCTCCTGCACAAAGTTTCCTGTATGTCTGTGAGTCTTCCTCAGTCACCCAGCCTCTGTGGTTTTTAAAGGCTAGCATCAACATCTTGGTTTTTTTGTTCTGCTGCTGGGATTTTTCCCCACTCTCCACTTCCCCAGCCCTCTCCAGAGAAACTTGGTGGAACTAGTTTTCCCATTGTCCTAAAATGTTTCCACCTAAATAACCAATTGTTAAGGTCTAATGGACTGTTGTAATAATTTGGCCAACAAATTTACTCTAATTATGAGCTCAATTCAGGAAAGTAATTCAAAGTTTACAAAATGTTACAATAAATTATCACAATAAATGTTGATGAGAAAGGTGCAAAAGGAGGAGAGAGACTAAATTAGTTTAAACAAAAATGGCCTACTGATATAATTCAAGGACTATGTTAAGATCATGCCTGGTAAACAAGAAAAGTATTGGACCAGAAATCAATGAACGAAAATTGGTGTGTGGGAAATTAAGCCTTATAAGTAAACAAAAAAAGAGGGGATAGGCTGTTCTATCTGTCACTCCCTTTTTGGAGTGCTTAAAAGAAAAGGCTTTTGGGGGGAAATCAGGAAACAAATGCTGACCAAAAGAAGGGCAAGCTTCGCTAATATGGCTGCCATCCCCATCATCTCCTGGGATTCTGAGATCCACTGCGAGACCATTGTGCCTTCATCAGCCTAATCCTGAGATATTCTGAACCTGGGTCACTGGATCAGAAAGAGGGACCCCAATGACACTACCACCCACCCTCCCACTCTGACTAGATCCCCAACCATTGGGGTTGCAAGACTTGGTTGATTTCCCTCCCTCTCACCATGACCTTTTCCTTCCCTCACTTTATTTCTTCTTTCCACCCCTTTTGCCTTCTGTCTAACAGGAGCCTAGCTTCATACTTCATATTTTGTAATGTGAGTCTGCGACCAAAGAGACAGCTAAAAGCAATGCCCTATGCTGTCTGATGCCAGTACAAGTTCATTAGGTCTTGGAGTGTCTGATAAAAGTGTGCTGTGTCTGCATTTTTCCAGCGGCAGGGTTGCAAGTGATAGTGAACGCAGACAGAAGCTGCATTTGCCCTTTGCTTTTTTTGTATTCTCCCTTTTTGTGTGCCTTTGTCTTGTTTTGTCTTCGAGGTAATGGGTTCGGATTTCAACAACAGCAACAGCACCAATCACAGCTACAACTCATCTCAACTAACTCTTCTTTTTTGCCAGAGAAGACAGTTATTGCCATCTTTAATACTATCTAAAACGGTCATATAGAGGTGCTTTCCTTCGAAAGACTTTCTACAGCTAAAAGGAAAGGGAATAAGGGATGTTAAAATAAAAGCCTTATTCCATATTCACATTTCAAATATCTTAACTGTTTTTCCTTCTTTCACTGTATCTGTAATAAAAAGTTAATAAGATTTTTAATGGTGCGTTTGCCATGATACTAAGCACACTGAGGTCTCTGTGTACCAAACCTTGTTTAAAAAACAATTTAATTTAGGACAGCTACAGGTCACATGAGCACCTCTAACTCTTTGGGCCCGTATATTCCATTGATATTAATACAGCCTAACCCATGTGGTATCTGGCATGGGAGGAACATGCTACTGTCTAATCAATTCATGGCTGATTCTCTACATATTGAGGCATTCCGTGACGTAATTTCATAACATCAAACAGAATTCATAAGTTGTACATAGACAGATTCCCCAAATCATCCCACCTGTTCATGGCTGACTGAGAAAGAGGCAAGTGTTTACTTACATAAAATCAACAGTGTCAGATTTAGGTTGCTCCAAAGTACCCTTTGGTTTGGCAGTGACTGAATTTGAACTCTTCACCTAGTGGTATAAATTAGAGATTTAAAGCATACTTTCTAAGCAGTCTGCAAATTGAACATTAGATCATATAAGAGTAGAGTTTTAAAAATTATAGCCATTTCCAATACTAAATCCATTTCCTATTGGATTTTAAAAGAACTGGGCTGTGAAAGAACGGCTGGCAAAAAAGTTGAAGGAGTTGCCACACCTTTTTTTTTTTTAGTCAAAAAGTAAGGTTGTGACATAACTGTGAGTTATAGTATAATTTTCTTTCCGCTGCCCTTTCTTGCCATCTCCTACGTCTTTATTCTTCTCTTTTCTTCCCCTCTGCCTTCCTCTCCCTCTCCTTCCACTGGGTCAAGTTAATGAAAGGAAGTTAAAAGGGTCCCAGAAAGGTATGAAATCAGTGAGTCTCACCATGGTAACCATCATGACAAAATCCAAACACATCACAGAAATGAACAAACTTGCCCAAATAGCCTCCTACCCTTGGAACGTTTATCAGGTTTGGCTAAAACTCTCCCTTTTGCCTCTTCCATTTCCTTACAACCCTCAATATGTCAGCAGTCCCCGTCCCCCCTGCAACAAACTACAGACCAAACACATGTTCCTCTCCATGGCCTCTGGTTAGGCCATCTAATTGTGACCCCTCTCTTCGATGATCACCCAGGTGGACTCAGAAGCTTCAGAAGCTTCCTTATATCAAGTCTTCCATTCTCTTTTTTATAAGGTTGCAAATCCTTCCCCTGAACAAAAGAAGCTAGAGGAAACCCGTGGGATTGCCAATGGCATTTAAACCCCAGTGCAGGATATCCAGAATCTGGGGAAACATTTGTATCCAGCTAGTAGGTAATAAAAAATTTTAGTTTTGAACATGAATCTCTCAACAATCCTATAAGCAAAAGAGACTCAGAGATAACAGGATAACTCTCTTAGGAGACAAAAGCTTTTCCAAATAATCCAAGAATCAGCAGAACTACCGAAATATAAAGTGACATTTGGACAAAATTTGCTGCTTCCATTAGGACAGTTGCGAAGTAACGGAGCACTATGAGTCCCTTGTCTCCTATACAAGAAAAACAGACTTCAGAGGACTAGAAACTGAGTTTCCTCTTGTGGAGTTTCCAGCCAAATCTTCTGTTGGTTGTTGGTTTGCAACCTATAGAAGAGAATGAAGACTAGCCATATAACTTCCATGTCTCAGGAAAAGTTGATGAATACAAAGGCATCATCATAGAATGCCTATCTTCACACTCAGCCTGCTTCTATTATTTCTCCTTTCACTTCTCATGATAAAGTCTCAGCATACAGACCACATCCAAGGCTGATCAGAAGCAAAGTTAAGTAAGCAGAGGGGTTTTACCAGGAGATGAATGCAAACACAGGGGGCACAGTAATGTTTTGGTGGAGGTATATGTATAGGTGGGAGAGAAGCAATCAGAAACACCAGAGAGGCAGACAGAGAAGGCAGCAGAAAGACAAGGGACAGCTGCAGAAGCACTTGTAGCAGGACCTTGAAAGAAATCTAAGAGACCCTTTTAGAGTAGAGTACTGGCTGGAGAAAAGAGGTTCGGGATATTAATCAAGGAAACTGCTTTTTATTGTTTGATTCCTACTGTATTCAGGGAATACAGGAATACATCAAGGAAATACCTTATTCTGAGCATCAATTTCTCCAGCTAACAAGAACAATCCTAAAAGGCCTGAAATATTGGCTAACAGTATTTTGAATTTCCCTGAAAAAAAGAGAGGTAGAAGAGAAGGAGGTGGTAATTATAGTCACAGGTAGAAAGGAATGTACAATCTTCTGTCTATTACAGCCTTCAATGTAGTGGTGGGAAGGCTGAGAGAGGAATGATGTTACCAGCACTCCCTTCCCATCTCACCCCTTCCCTGCTCAGTGTGTTCACAGATTAAGAGGCCACTGTGGTGTATACTACTGAGAGATGAAATAAACACTAGCTTAAAAGTAATCAAAAAGGTTCCTGGTAACTTTACTTTTAAATGTAGATTCCTGCTTTCAATTGTGCCTCAAAGGTACAGGAGGTAGTCACAGCAGGAAAATAAAATATTTGAATAGAATTATCATACAGAACAAATCCTCCGAAGTTTTAATTCCCTGAAATTTCTTTCCTATTTCTCTGTAGATGCTATTCAGAATTTTAAGATATTCATTTACATGAGAATGCCTTCCTTTCCTATGTTGCAGGCATTTTGTGAACATTTCTGCTGAGTAAAATACGCTATGAAGCCTCAACACACACACACACACACACACACACACACTCCTTCCCCCCCAAAAGGTCCTATTACAGACAATACATCTATTGCTGCAGCAAAATGATATGTCATTGGTTCAAGTGCACTTTAGATAAAATATTCTAAGTATGTGTATTATATCCACTTACAACAGGAGGGGAACTTAATAAATCCAAATTTGAAAAATTATTATGCATTGCAAAGATGCCACAAAGTAAGATGTATAAAGATCATCACATTCAAATCTGGATTATCTTCTAAAGGTTTATATCAATTGATTATTTTTATCCAAAACCCCCACTAGCCAAATATTTTTTTTAAAAAAGCATAATGAAACTGAAAACAAGAATGCAGCATTTTCAGGTCTCTCTAGCATCTGTACATTTCCTAATGAAGGCAACATCTGCTGTGTTTCATCAGAAAAAGCTAATCAAAGTTTTATTAACATGTAAAGTAACAGAGCAGAAAAAATTAAAGTAGCATCTCTGTACAGTGATGTTTACTCATCAAAAGATATTTACTCATTAAAAAGGCTTAGGCTTTCATTAAAAGTATCAATGAACCAAAATAAAATTAATTTATCAAAAATATACATTTAAGACTTGCAGAATACCTATACCACTTAGTTGGAATTTGGAGGGGGAATAGAGGGTGGAGCATGAAGAAATTTAAGCAGCTACACATAGTTACATGGTGATCTGAGCGGATGGCAAATACTTTTAGCAAGTAGCATTTCAGATTAAAAGGGTTCAACTAACAGGCTTCGGAGTAACAGTGCTCTGGGTTCCAACCCTAGTGGCACATTGATGTTCTGCTGATTGACATTAGGTAGGCAATATACAGTGGAGAGACACTGGCTGGCTTTAATGATCAATCTTGTTCAAAAGGATTACACAAAGTCCCGGGGAACAGCACTAAATCCCACATTTAATTTAAATTGATTAAGTGGGGCAATACTACAATTGTGAGCTTCCACTTTTAACTGCAGCTTTAGTGTAATGATAGATATGAAGAGAGACAGCACTAGGTGAAATCCTGACTCCACAGACAAAGGACAAGACACCCATTGACTTCACTGGGACCAGGATCTCACCAGGTATTTATACATTATGCAGTCAAAGGTGATTTACAGTTTTTAATTAACAAAAATCCTTACCTATTAAAAAAAAAGACATGATATACGATAAACCACCCCTATACTTGGGGGGAAGGGCAGAGCGGGGGGGAGGGGGAATACATTGGCACTTACACTGAAGAGTAAATTATCTGCCAAAACAGCAGCCTCAAGGTCCTTTTGGAAGCTTTATATTTTCCATGTCAAATAAGTGTTCAAATTAAAGAGAGAATATTGCAGTTCTTCATTCAGCCAGCGTTTCAGGTTTAAAAATGAATGAATGCTTTTGTGTAGCTTCTCTTGCAGCATGTACCTTTGCAATAATGTGTGTGTCACACTGTAATGAAATCAAGATCGTTGCCATAGACTGAACTGATTTTGCTGCAGATGAAATGCAGCTGTATTCTTGAAGTCTCACAACCATTTATATAATAATCAGAACATTAAGAAATCGCAATTACAAAATTAAAATAACAAAGCTTAGCAGCAAAAAGAAAGCCAGTAGTAAAATACTCAGTTTATTTTATCGGTTAAATGAAGGGATGCTTGTCACTGCCCATAAATTTGCAGCTAACTTCAGTCTATTTTAAATCAACTGTGGAGTGAAAAATCAAAATGCATGAACACCTGTTAAAGTAACTGATAAAAGCATTTCATAATAAAGTGGAATTAAATATATTCTCTTCTCAGCTCTGAGCAGTTACTTCCCAGATTCCTTTAGCTGATGCACAGCATAACAGGATAAAATAGGAAGAACACAATAAAATTGAGATATATTTCAAGTGTCAGAACATACTCCCAGATATTTTTTTATGAAAAATATACAGGATTATGGCTCTTAGACTATGACTTGCCTTATCTTCTGCAGATACAAAGCCATGTTATATTGGACCCTGGCTCGCTTATGGCTAATATAGTATGTTTTCATTCCTTTTTTGTTGAGACTCTTGGTTCACCTTTTCAATCTTTTCTCTGAAATCATGAGGACAAGAACTTTAGTTTTCATTAAAAAGTGAGAGCCTCATAACCACCAAATATCAAGAGATTCCCAATGAAGTTGTGAGTTGGCAGCACTGCCCCCTAGGCATAAAGATCTGCCAAGACAAAACAAGGATAAAAAATTCAGGTCTGGTCCTGTGTGGATCTAAATCACAGATCAGCTGTTCAAGCCAGCCTGGAGCTCCAATATATGGGATTAAGAATGTTGCATGCACTTTACAATTCAGCCAAAGATATTTTATAACAGAGCCTAATTCAAAATACTACCCCTTTTAGATTCCTGTGTTCTACATTAAGTGTGAGAATGCAGCTTATGTTTCCAGCACCTGGATATAGACATAGACATACTTCAGTTTCTTCAGTACAGTGCCTCAGTTGCCCCACACTGGTCCACAGTGTCCTTCTGGAGCTGGGGTAGTTTGGATGAGTCAGTTTTAGACCTCCATGCAAAGCAAGAGTCTTCCCAGTCTGTGAGAAACAACGGTCCAAATGAAAACAAAAATAATCTCCCCTTTGCAAAGTCTTTAGCCTTCTCTCCAGGGTCTCAGTATCTCCTCTTCTGGCAGGGTCTTTCAACAGTTCTTCACTCTTTAGTCACAGAGATACCAGCTCACCTTGAGGAGTCCAGAGCTAGCCTCTATCCTCTTGTTTTGCCCCCATTTACAGGAGCAGCCATTTCTTCCAGCCTGAATGCATCACTCCACTTACCAGCTGGTGGCCACTTTTTGACTCCATCTCAAACAGGAATTCAGCAATCTGCTAGAGTCACCTTTTATATAATCCTTCTGTCACATGACCTTTCCTAGCCATGTGACTCATTCAGCTACATGCTATGTGAGGAAGTAAGGCAGAAGGCGAGACTCCCATTTGAGGAGCCAGAGTACCTTTGCACAAGGAAGAGTGAGTTCACAAAGAATGTACCAGGCAGGCCTCTGCCTTTTGGAGTGTATATGAAAGCTAGTATGTGTTTTTGTGTTTGTCTCTAGGTAACTTGCTTGTTAAAAATTTCATTAGGATTTCAGTGCACAACTCATGGAATTCAGAGCAACACCTATCCCCCTTTGACCAATTATAATAAATTTAAGAACAGAAGAAAGAAAACATTTTCTCCTTTTCTGGCTCATGACATTAAAAGAAGCTCTTGATGGAATCACTTTCTTGGATCTCAATACAGTGCACCAATTATTGTCTATGTACACTATGTCATTCCCTAACATGTGTGTCCAAACACTTGGCATATAGCTTATGTCATTCTGTTGTCATTCTTTTAAAAGGAGTCCATTTCTCAGAGGCTTAGAATCAGGCACTGTGTCACAGAACGCCTGGCTTATTTCAATGTCTCAAATCAGTTAATATGTCAATCATTAGAAGTTTACTGTTGTGTATGTACAGACTCGGGCATATTTTTAAAAGTTATTTAAGTGCCTAACTCCCACTGGCTCTTGGTTCCCGTTATATTTAAATACATTATTATACAGATCAGCAATATTCTAAAAATATTCAAAAAATAGATCATACTCAGAGTAGAAAGTTTGTAGAAATGTTAACAGTGAAAATGATTCATTCTATAAGGTACATGTCTGAGCACTCCTTTTCCAGCACATTCTACATTCTGATTACATTTTATTCTAGTGGCAAAATCGATTTTTATTGTAGCTTTTTAACAAGTTGATTCTACTGAAGACGAATAACTTTGTTAACATATCATAAAGCAAAACAGCATTTACCAGAACTGCAGTGTTACCTCATGCTGCCATCACAACTGAAGAATTATAAAGGAAATAATCTTGCAGTTCTAGCGACACTGAACCACTATTGACTATAATTGCATTTTTTAATAAGTACAAGGTTCTGCCAAGTTTCTGCTCACGGTAAACTCTTTCTGTAATTTGCTGCATAAGCAAATGTACATCTTCCAAATTATTGTGGGGAAAAGGGGAAATAAAGCAGATTTACTGGAAAATGGATGCATAAATATTTTATGTTGCATCTAACTTTTATGTAAATAGATATATACACAGGATGGTAAACGATGCAAGTAGAAGTAGCTGTGAGATCTCAGACAAAATCTTTCTAACAAACAAGGTCATCTAACGAGGGCTTAATATTAATCGTAATAATGTCCAAGGAAAAGAATTATATAAATATGCTGTTTTCACTGGCACAGGAGAAAGTCTTGTGATTTATTTGATTGGGCTACAGGACAAGGTGCACACAGGCAGAATAATTTCATTCAGCACAATTGGTTATAGGACTTCAAAGTCGTGTACAGCTTGATTCTGCACCACTTAACAGGATCTTTGCCACTGACTGAAGTGAGTGCATGCCTGGGCTCTTACAGGGTAGCAGATTGTAAACTTCCAGGTACATTTTATGTCACCAGATTTCTGTAGGCATTCATTCGCCATTTACTGCTTAGACATAAACGTCCAAAATCCTAAACCGAAATGGCCTGGGACATTTCAGCATATACATTGTGACTGAGGGGCTTGCTAAGATCTGAGTAGTACAGCCTTGTCCTGACACAATGCCCCTTATTTGTATCTACACTGGTTAAACTATTCCCCTCTTCTAGTGGGCATTAAGCCAGTAATGGCCTAGTGCTAGCTTTGAGCTACTTACTCCCTCTATGCAAAGCATATGAGAAATTAATGCAAAATATCTCTCCTACCCCCCAAGGCCATGGAGGTCATAACTCTTTGTGAGTTTTTCTGTAACACGGCTTGAACACATAGAAGAAGTGACCATTTCAATTAATGCCCTCCATCCCTGGTACTGCCTGCTTTATCCACACAGAAATGTTATTTGGGGTCAAGAAAGGCTTGATGTTGTGGATAATTTGGATAAGCACCTGAAATGGGCAAACATGGCATAGAAAAATGTTCCACAGCCATTCATTTGGATTTCTAGTGAATTTGCTCTGGTCATTCTCATGCCCCTTTAAGTACTTACTCTCCATGGAGACATATGAAATTGAGTTTTACTGGCATTAATGTTTGTGCAAACATATTAAAATACACAAGCAGAAGATGCTAATAGGAGTAATGAATTGCTCATATTGCAAGAAGAAAAGTCATACTTCAAATGAAATGGAGAGCAATGTTGGGGCATGCAACAAAGGGCATCTTTGACTAAAATGGGGAGCTTAATAATATGCTAAGTCTCACCATGGCCAGGTTAAGGAGGAAAATACAGACATCATCCTGTGGGTTCTTTGCCTGAGGAGTCCCGCAAGCCAAGGCATGATATTTCATTGCAGGCTACTGCACACTGGGGAGTATACTCTGTTACCTCTGAACACTATCAAAATTATTCCTGCCAGCTGTCAGAGTTCCTGAATGCAAGTTACATACCCAGCAGTCCAAAGTAAAGAAAACCTGATCTTACAGAAGAAGAATGAATGTCATTTTTGTCACCAGATGTTTGAATGTTTTGTCTTTCTTTTTACAGTTCACTCTCTGAGTTTTTAAACAAATTATATTTAATGGATTCTAGACTCTTTCAAGTTTCAGACAATGTACTAGAGGGAGTGTATTTCTATCCCTAATGGTCAGAACTTCTCAGATACTGTTAAGATTAATGTAGAAAGGATCGAAAGAAGCCTATGGAGAAAATGATCAATGACGTATATTATATAACCACACCTTCGTCTTGTAATATAAATTGTGGACTTGGCTGTGGATCATAGCTACAGTTTAGACCTTTCTTTGTCTCTTGCCTGGATTAATGTAATCTTCGTTTGTTGGCTTTACAGATTATATTGTGCCAATAAGATTCAGTCAGCCTTGAGGTAGGACAGTCGCAAGAAGAGCTGGTCACCTCAACAACAATTTAGAAAATCAAAGGAGGATGTATATACTTTCTATTCTAGCTTATTTCTACACACTTCTCTAATTGATCTTTCCTGGACAGCGTAGATAATTAGGTTACATTTTCCTCTTCATTTCATAATACCTCCACTTTTGTCTACACTGTGCCTGGGAGAACAAACTGAGGGAAAGACACCATAGTGAAGTAATTAGGGAAAATAGCAATGCAGAGTTGTGAAACACATCATGAACATTAACATGTACTCTGTGAAAGGTTTTCACTAGAAAATAACTAGCTAATGACTATTTGAGGAGACTTGCCTAGAGCTATATTATTTCTTGTACACATGCAATCTAAAGCACCCCTGGATGAACTGAAAGTTTAATACTCAAACTGGTTCCCCCAAGGCCCATATATTAACTTTAAATGTCAAGCTACATATCTGTATACAGAGATCACAAAGAGAAGAAAAAATGCTATAGTTGTCGAAAGTAAGTCCAGTGTGAAGAATTAGTGTTTCTTCTCTGCTTCTTTTTAATGAGTGAGTGTTTGGGGGTAGTGACACTTATTTTATGCTTCTGGGAAGCAGTGTTGCCTGATGGCTAGTGTACTAGACTGGGACACCTGGGTTCTAGTCCCAGCTCTGCCACAGGCCTCATGGGTGATCTTGGGCAAGTCACTTCACCGCCCTGTCCCTCGGTTTCTCCATCTGTAAACTGGGCATAATGATACTGCTGTCCTTTGTAAAATACTGAGATCTACTGGTGAAAAGCACTATATGAAAGAGTGAGGTGTTATATTACCCAAGGTCTTGCTGAAGCTTTTGGACCTCCAAAAGTGGACTAGCAGTCTTGCTGAACTGAGAGATTTCCAGTGCTTTTTATTTATAAGAACTATGACAAAACCATTGCCAATCCTTGCAAGAATTAGGAAGTGCACAGTTGCATGAAAAAAAAAAAAAGTTTGGTTTTAGTTTGAGAAAATTCCTATTGAATCCTGTTTAATCTTTAACAATCTCAAGTATGTGATAAAAACCCAGCAAGGAAACTTTATTCAGCACTTATATTTAATCCTGGCAACTGACCAACAAAATAATTACCTGATTCTAGTGAATTTGTTTGAAGTATTAGATATGGCAGGAAGACCCTCCTAAAATGAAAGATACTCCTCATTTTCACACCAGTCATACACTGTCTCATTCTGTTTTCAATAGAAACTGTGAAACAAGAAACTGGTATGGTAGAAAGTGAAATGTATGATAAAGACAATAAATCCCATAGCAAAACTGTTTGTCAGGTGCATCTCCTACATTTTGAGTCTGTCAAATTTGGGCACTGGGTGTTGACTTGGAAAATTAACACTCGGGCTAGAGTGTCATCCCCCCCCACATTCCCGATAAGAAACATCCCACTCACAAATGGTACGGCTACATGAACATGGCAAATTGAAAACTAACTGTTTTGCATCCATATTGGTATGTTTTGTGTACACAGCTTATTCATATTTTTTAAAATTTATGCCTAAAATGTTGGGAGTACCTGTGTTAAGGTTGCATGAAATTCAGATTGTGCAGGTGTGTCCCTGAATTTTTTGAAGTTCACTTGTCAGAAAACTAACTTAAAACACAGCTAAAACAGGCCTATTCATGTTGAGCCCCCCGCCCCCAGCCTCTAATGGGAGATTTATCTGAGTAAAGACAGCAAGATCAGGCATTCAGTATGTGAAATCTTACTTAAGATGTTTAACAATGTGGAATACCACATTCTATGGATACTACAGTATGCTGTACTCACTATACTACACAAAGACAACAGGCCACTGTTTGAACTAGTGGGTTCTCTTGTTAAATTCTGGTAAAGTTCTTACCAAGATATTGACAATTAGGCTAGGAAAGAATTTTAGTTCACAGGGATCAAATGGCTGTGTGTTGGGGGGTGGGGGAGGAGGACACACGACACGACACACACACGACGACACAGGACGGGACGACGGGACGACACACCACGACAACACGACACCAGGACCATATTTATCATCATCTTTAATACTTTAAACTGAACCTTACTATAGAAGGCTGGGGAAGGATTCTTTGCCACTCCAAATGCCAAGTCTGAGAAATGCTGGTTTTAGGAACTTTGGAGTATTGTAGCAATACCTGTGGGTATCAGTTATGGTTTATTTTGACTCTTTGCGATAACATAAAAAAGAAGACAAGTTCAGGGTTGTTTAGTTCATTTAAATGCTTTAAGCTATTTTAAAAGTCTGAGTGGACTTTTGTTTAGGGATAAGTTTGAGAGATTCTTTACAATTTCCATATACATCAGTCTACTCACTAGCGCCTTCACAGTTAAGCCTGGATTCCATTATAGTCCTTATATTCAACCCCTCCTCCCAGTAACGCAGCACAGGAAATACTTTTCTAGTTACTCTCAGGCTACATTAATTTTTTTTGTTTATAAAGGCTGGAGGCAATTGTAAACCTGGCACACCATGAGGTATAATTTAAAGCTGTGACATTGTTAGCTCTAGAAAAGCCGGCCCAGATTGAGTCGCTCTCATCCAACTTTGGGAGAAGAATAGGAAACCTTTCTAGCAAGTTAATAAATAAAGTTTATCAGAAGCTGCTCACAGCTTTGGAATGTTAGAAAAACAAACGGAGTTGGATTAGTGGACACAAAACTGTGACATGTCCAAATGTGCCTGGTAAATCTATTTATTAGATAGGTCTGCAAATTATCACATGGTTATCACCTCCAGATATGTTATTTATATTATACATGTATACAAAGTCACATTAAATGAGGCAGTTGTGGCTTGCAGCAAACACATTTAATAACAAAAATGGTCTGACTTCTGTAAACTCAGAATTATATTCCTAGTCTCAGATGTTAATGAGGTGGAAAATTAAAAGAGATAACAGTATGTTAAATTTGCTGTTTCCAAATATTCAAGTGTCTTATTTTACTAGTTTGGTTCCAAGATTCTCCTGGCCAGAGTTAATCATACTCCTGATTTAAGTTCTTTTTAATTGCAAAAATGTAAATTATCGGATATATTTTCCTGCTTGGGTCGTGGCTTAAACTTGTTTTGCTCAAGTGAAGATAAAGGGGATGATTATTTTATGATGTTAGAATAATTTCCATGGTGAGATACAGTGTGTGCAGAGGGGGAGAAATGGAAACGATGCTAATGCCATTTGCAAGTAGTGCTAGGTCACCTTGCTAATGAGAATAAAATGCAAAGTAAATCCAAGGCCAACTAGGGTATCGAATTTGTGTGTGGTTGTTTCTATCTGCTACACATTTGAAACTGTATTTTTGCAATAGGCCCTGTGGCATAGATCAGGAATTAGCACCATGTATGTTTAAATTTTACATCAGCAACCCATAAGAAATGTTCATCTACAATCGCATATTTAGGCCCAGATTTCACAATGATTTTACAGAGGCAGTCCACAACCGAGGCCAATGGGGTTTGAGAGTACAGGGTTCCCCTCTGAGTCACTTGTAGAATGGAACCTAAGACACATAAATTTCAAGCAGGGGAATACACACACTGACATAATTAACATACCTTTTTCTTTGTTTCTTGGCAGTTGTCCTGCCCTAAAAGAATTGACGTATACAAATGTCTTAGACGCTGATCCAAAATCCACTGAAGCAAATGGAATGATTCCCATTGACTTTAATGGGCTTCAGGGGTTGATCAATAAAGTGATGTGGTTTCATGCCAGAAACCAAATCTCTTCCAGCAGAAGTGAATGGATTAGAGAAAAAGATCTGTATTGCTATAAGATGTGCTATTATTGCACCAATGATACTAACAGACTGGATCTTTTGACACCACTCATATTTAAAAAAAAAAATTAAAATAGATGCCAGAATTAAGATTTTCACAACCAAAAGAATATATATTACAGAACAAAAAAACTGACACCTCTGTAAGTCAGCGATCTGACATGCAAGTCAATATATCTATCTTTTCTACATACAATTAATTTTTTCATTATGAATGACATTACTACCTACACTATCACCATTAATAAGTTAATATCTTCCACCAATACTACACATTGTATAAAGCAAATTGTGATCTAAGATACTAGTGTCTTATTGTAAAACTATTTATTATAAAATTTTGTTTTAGAGCCAGAGTCTCATATCCTTCTCCATTTCAAATAGTAACTTACTCCACACAAAAAAATCTCACTGATTTCAGCAAAATCACTCACAGAATTAGCCCCTTAATTGATATATCAATATATCTAGTATGCAGGTAATGGGGACAAAAAAAAATTCTTAGGGTTTTGTACGCTCACCCATCACCACAGCCACTAAGCACCTTCCATGTGAAAATCAATAGCAATAGCAAAGTTCCTATGGAACTTAACAGTCTCTGTCACTTCTCTTTTCAGGGTAAAAATTCTGCCTGAGGTAAGGTTTTGTATTTGTTGTTTGCTCGTAGGAGTTTAGGGATAGAAAGGGGATTTAATGTTGCGAGTGTCATTCTAATGAAAATAATAGAAAATAATGGCACAGAAATCAGAGCTAGACAGATACAGACATGAATGTCACGGGTTAAGACCAACACTCATTTTTATGTGCTTCTTTATTTCTAGAACTCTGAATAATAAGGTTTCTAATGGAAATGCTTGCAGAACTATGCCTAATATTGTGGTTGTTGTATGACCTTACTATTACGTACTTAAATTCCCCAAAGATCAGTATCACCGTATTTTTTAATACTTCTTTCTTAAAAGGGAGTGTTCCAGATTGGACAATTATTCCTTCTTTAAAAATAATAAAACAAATCTTTGTTTCCATATATCCCTTAGTTTATTTGCTATTTAAGAGACACAAGCACTAATAGCAACCATTACATAAAGACTGCATTATATAATCTCCTACTTAATGGTAGAGTGCTTTAAAGCCCTTTGGGATGCTTTCCTTTGTTGTTGGTTTTCTCTCTTTGCTTTACTTTGGGTTTTCTTTTGTGCATTGCTAAATGAGTTATTTGGCTAAATATTAGTTTATTTCTATTAAAGCATTTTTCCATCAATTTTGAGTCCAGAAAGAATCACTGTGGTGATCTTTTAGTCTGACTTTTTGCATAATACAGGCCAGAGATTTTCACCTAGAAATTCCTGCAACAAGCCTAAATGTATATGCCTCAGTTCTGCACACTCCTGTGCTTGTGCACAAGGAGGGAAAGAGGTTTTAGAGGCCTGGGCAAATGGTAGGGACAAATCTCTCAGAGGACCCAAATACTTTAAGAGATGGAGCCTGGCAACGTCATCCCAGTTCCATCATTTAGCCTCATGGGTACGTGGTCTGCAGATTAGAATGTATGTCCGGTAGCCCCAAATCAGCCAATGACTAAAGTACTCTCCCATCAGAAACTGACGATAGCTGGCAGATGGAACAAACGTGCATTGCAAAGCAATCCCCCACAACATGGGACTCAAAGTTTCCCCAGATCATCCTCTTCAGGCAGCAGCATTTCTGTGGCGAAGCGTGCATGGGAAGAAGCACAAGTTCTCCCTCATTCCTTGCCAGCCAGGATGAGGATTAGTGCTTATCTTCTGACGTGAGAATGCCTTCCTGCTTATGGTTTGCTTTGCAATTATGTTTAATCCTTTTATAATAAATGTTTCTTCTTCCTCTTATTTGATGTTACTTCATAGATTTCAAAAGAAAACAACTCTTTGAAAAACAATTACCTGGCAACTATGAAATTTTTCAGTTTCAATTCCCAATCTCTAGTCCCAGGGACAATGCAAGAAAACAACAGACATGCTGAACACAGAGAGTCATTAAGATATCCGCTACAATAAAAAAAAGAGCCAGGGTGGAGGACAATGCAGACAATTTGTAGTACATCCTACCAACATATTCTCTATCCTCTTGAGAATATATTTTTAAAAAAAAACCCACCAATGATTTAACCATAAGCCTTCAAGACAAATTTGTTAAACTCAGCACTGCTCTTAACTCATTACAGTCAACTCATTACAAATGCATGAGGTTACATATTTGCTATTCTGTAAATTCTATATAGGTGGAACCTGGTCCAATGCGCTTGGAAGTCAGCGAGAGAGTCTTTCCAGGGACTTTTTGGTAGCTGGCTCAGGGTCCTATCATGTATGCAGGAGGAGGAAACAAGGACAAATTCTGGACTCCTGTCCTTTCCCTGAGTAAACAGGTTTTGCACCAAGGACCTATGGGTGTGGAGGACAGGGGGCATAAAGGGGAGCGGTTTTGAATGGATAGAAATATCTATTCTGTAGCAGGACAGAGGACACCTATTCCAGCCTCTCTGCACTTCCTTTATGCAAATATATTCAAATCTCCAGTCCCAAACCCCTCCTTCTCCCACTCAGCGGGAGAACCACCGTGGAGCACAGCTCCAGAGCAAACAAGGGGAAATACTTCCTCACATCCTTTCTATGGCCTGGTTTTCATGCATCAGAACTATACCAGCGTGACTGCATTTGGCCCATCTGTTTCTGGGAGGGATGATGTAAAAATAAATGTGTCTGCAATGTGTCTCAGCAATGTATTTTGTTTCTTTTTAATTGACCTGTTTGACTGCTTTCAAATAAAAATGGTAGGTCCACATGTTCTAATCATGCACTTCAATATATGTCAGCCTGCAAGCTGGATCACGGGAACAGCAGTGAAAATGCTAAGTTATACCCAAAACATTACTTCAGTTGGTGTGTGTGTTAAAGTTTTGCTATTAAACAGTACAATTCTAAAAAGAAAAATTTTATGCAATGTTTTTCATTGACGTATTCCTTCCAAAAGCCCTGCAGACACAATATGACTTTAATGGCACAGTTGCTACTTTTTCCTTCTGAGCAATCATGATCTCAGTGGAAGTGACACTAAGAGATACTGCCACTGAAATTGTATCTCTGGAGACCCAGATTTAATGGAACCAATTCAATTTACCTTTGACACAATGAAAATACTATTAAAGAGTAACTAAAGTGTATTCATAATAGTAGGTGCTTTACAAACGTAAAAGCCTGTGTTTTATTCCTCAAAATAAACAAAGCAATCGCTAACATTTGGCCCTCAAAAATTTTGTTAACTTGAGTTTGAACTAACGGGACTGCCAAACTGACTTCATAGGTTTGTGGAAGAGAAAGTTTACTTAGCTTTACACAAGTGAGGCAGGGCAAACAACTTGATTCAGTCCCCAGTCTTTGTAACTGTGACTGCAGTAACCAAAGGCTTAGTAATCACTGCTTCTACTGTGGTCGAATAGGGCAGATGTCCCAGGAATGCTTCAGTAAATTTCCAGGCATATGAAATTAGGTAGGGCCACTAAGAAGCAATCAACAACCTAAGCGATAATCATGAGTGTCACGCTAGCTGGATTGGTGGGGGGGGGACATTTATTCTATTGTTTGACATCAGTATGTCAAAATCATAGTAATCCACGTGAGCTATGCCATGTCAGGTACTGTTAGAAAGGCTGTAATGTGCTAAGTAAGATGATGTTTATGTTCATGTGTCGTGTGTAATTGAAGTTATGGATATGTTTGATATATCGGTATTTCAAATTGTGCTGTCTGGGTAACGCCTCAGACAGGATGGCTGCAGAACAATAGCCTACTTAACGGCCCATTAAGACGTTCCTTGGTATAGGGGGCTCAGGGGGAGTAGCCAGAGATATACCTGATGCGTCACTAGGTCCGGCCCATGTGACTGTGGACTCCATTTTGGTTCCTGTAAAATTCCACAAGCAGCATGGCAAGGGCCAGAGGCTATATAAGCGGAGCCTTTGGGATCCATTTTGTCTTCAGTCTGTCTGTCTTCAGTCATCTATCTACCTCTGGAACAACCCCTCTGCAACTGAACTGAAGTTGTGAAACAAAGGACTGAGACCCATCCAGGTACTGGATGTATAACAGAGGGACTATATAAGCCTGAAACTCCACAGTTCTTCTAGAAACCTGATGTATATGGACTTTCAAATCCTTTGTATGTATCTGATAGCTTTAATCCTTTAACATTTATCTTATTGTTTTTCTTTTTATAAGAAACCTTTAATTTTAGTTACTAAAGGATTGGCTGGCAGCGTGGGTATTTTGGGTAAGATCCAGACTTATATCGATCTGGTACTGTGGCTGATCCTTTGGGATGAGAGGGAACCGTTTTAGTAAAGAGCATAGAGTTTAAAGTAACTGGTCTCTTTACTGGACCTAGAGGCTGGTTGGGAGCCAGAGACTGAAATGCAGTAAAGGGGGCTCTGTGTATTTGTATAGTGGCTTCTTGATAACCTGTGTCGGGGAATCAGAAGCACTGTTTCTGGCTGGTTGGGAAGTCTGACTTCAGTATCACCCACCAGTGTTGAGAATCTGCTCTCCTTTTACAGCCTGCCCTGACCTTGGCTACCCTGGGCACGAACAGATCACAATGAATCCCCCACAAGAGCCACACATCCTTGGAGTGAAGAAGACTGGATGCAACCAATGTCAAGGGCTTTTTTGCAGGGGAAGAGGAGGACTATGATCCACTTTGTGTGTCCACAGGATGCTATGTCTGACTCGTGTTGTTATGGATCATACTCATTGCAAATGGAAGGTTCAGAGATTTTGCACGTGCTAACATGTTGTACTGAGCACAAGCAAATTTTCTCCAGTTTATAACTTGTCCAAATCTAAGCATATTTTCATGGAGAGAGCAAAAAAGACCCCTCTG
This sequence comes from Mesoclemmys tuberculata, assembly GCA_007922155.1. NCBI lineage: Eukaryota > Metazoa > Chordata > Testudines > Chelidae > Mesoclemmys > Mesoclemmys tuberculata. The sequence continues at coordinate 27,235,469 of ML675649.1, forward strand.
TCCACAGTAGTATTTCCCCTGTCAACTTTCAAGTGTCTGTTCCAAACCCTTGAGACACCAGAGATGTTTTAGTAGGCAAAAAGGGTTATCGTTGTTCCTATTTTCCCCTGAATGTGATCTTAAGAACTGAGGATTTTTTTTTTTTGCTGAAACTAAAGCAATTTTTTTAAAATAAACCACAGCCTGAAACCACCAGTAAGCACAGGAAAATTTTAGCCTGAACAGTTAAAGTTTGGCAAATTTATAAGGAATTGAAAACTTGTGCTTATAATGGCAAGCATTAGGCAACCTTAACATTGGCATGACTACCAGCCCCCATTATAGAATAATACATTTTCTTATATATTCAGAACTAGTGAAAAAAATCCTGATATTTCACATTTATGAAAAATGTTTTGTGAAAATCTTCATTTGACCTTAACCCTCACCATGGTCTCTGAAACCTGACTGTATTGTGTTTTTTCTTCACTAAACTGTGTTGTGATGTGCATGACAGGATGGCTTATTGGAACAGGTGAAGTAACAAAAAGGGAAAGCTGGTAAGTTATTATAGTTCCCTTCAAAACTGCAACTCAAACCAGCCACCACTGCAATTCTGAATAAAGACAAAAGAAGTTGCAAATTCATTAATATTGTCATTGCTGCTATGCTAAAGAAAAGCAAAGTACAAAAGGTAAAATCCTGGCCCCACTGAAGTCATTGTGTTTTCCCATTGACTTCAGTGTCCAGTGTTTCACCCCAAGAAGCACAAAATGTGTTTTGTTTTCCTTCTTTTCTGGTAGTCATAAGACAATTAGAGGGAACCCTACATAGACAGCATGAAAAATCCTCTTTCACAAGACCATATTAATATAACCCTTCTGCCAGGTGCTGTCAGCAAGAGAAAGTTCCAGGTTCAATTTTCCAGGGATTTCCTTAAAGGCTTAACTAACACTGGCTTAAGCTTCCTTCCAGATACCTGTGATGCTATACACCCCCCTGGACACCCTTGATGGGCATCACTCCCCCAATCACGAGCACTGCATCCAGGGGTTAAAACAAAGAAATGTAGGGGGGGGGGGCAGGTGAGGGGAAGATGGACAACAGAATTAATTTGGAAAAAGCCAATAATTATTAATTGTTGCAAAAAGAGCAAGCTCTCCAGAAAAGGATTTTATTTTAGAATATAATTTTCGAACAACATGTTTGCTATTTTTAATCTAGGTATTGTTTTGCATTAAAGACTACTTGTATATACAATGTGATTACTCTGTTATTTTAAAAACAAAAACATCCACACTAAAACTGTATGGAGAAAAACCTTGTAGGAAAAGATGGAACCAAGCAAACTCTCATCTCTATATGCCCCAGCTTTGGGAAGCTCAGTCAAACTTGAGCCTGGAACTATATTTTGCAATCAGCTACTATTTCTATAATACTTTAGAATCCTTGATCGGAACAGTCCCAAATTTTCAGGTGTTGAACATTGAGCTCTATAGCCAGATTTAACATCTCATGTTTATCTCTATTTGTAAGGCATTCCCTTCAGAAGCTCTTTCATGAGCTCAATGACAGGTTCTGCCTAGCGGCTTGAGCCTACACGCTCTACTTTTATGGAACAACTCACACAGATTGCTTTCTCTCTGAACGGGTTAATTTATCTACAGCAGCCAAACTACAGTTGTAGCATGAGACTTTCCTGGCTGCTGAAGTACATCTCTTAAGTACTTCACACTCTATTGCCTTGTCTCATTTATGTACTGCTCCATTCCACTCTGCAGTTAGGAGTCTCCTCTTGGAAAAATCCTGACACCTAGGCCCACCCCCCCCACACACACAAAAAACAAAAGCCACAGAGAAAACAGGACTCAACCTCTTTCTGTGGCCTCAATCGAAAATTCCCAGTGTCACCTTCTGGTATTTTATCTTCCTCACACTTCCACTCTCTCTGTATCCTATTTCATTTCCAGCTCTCTCCCCTACTCTGTGTCACAGTTAGGAACATGAACACAAATATAGACCCAAAGCCAGATAACTCTCCAGGAGCCATCCTACATTTACTGGTAATGAGGCAGAATTCTGCAAACAGACAGGTTTCATCTACTTTGGAACCGCAACTCATCTTTCTAATAGACCGTCAAAAACAAAACAACATAGGGGACATTTTTAAAGCCTCACACAATGTGTGTTTGCATGCACAAACTGTGTAACAGCATGTACAATGATCCATGAAATGGCTGACTTGTAAATAGAAGTATTGTTACAGCATGCAAACATGGAGAGCTGCAGACAGTAATTAGGTGTACATTTTGCACTGATCTTTGAAAATTTTTAACAATGTTAATTTTTGGAGGACTAAAATGTGTTTTTGTAACGTTCAACAACACGTTCACGCTGCACAGTGTTACATGCATACCACACAAGAATATAATTCAACATAATTGAAGCCACTAGTAGTCGTCTAACTTTCCATCTGGCCTGTGGAATAGTAGCAGGAACTGGAGGACTCCTGGAGGAGTCTGTTTCAGCCTGTCCTGGGCATACATACACTTAAACTGGCAATCAGTGTCTTTGGTTCTCAGATGTGTCCAAGAATCTTTTGAGAAAGATCCTGCAGTTCTTCCTTTGAAGCACTGTTGCAGCCAGCAGGAAGAATTCCATGCAGTGTGTATGTGGGGGGGAAACAATTTATCTGCACAGTTCACAAAACACCAACATTTAAGAAACTGGAAAGGGTCTAAGTTACACTAGTGGGTAAGAAAATATGGGATCCAAAACGGTAGGTGCAACATTTGGTGTGGCATCAACACTTCACTGCCTGTGGTGCCAATATATTTGTTGGCTCTGGTTCTAATGTAGATGCCTTGGAGGCAAAACAAGGCCCTCAGTGTTAGTCATTCTATGACATTTACCAAAGCACCAACTGATAAGAACATTAACATTTTTATCATCAAAAGACAAGTAGTGGTGGTTCACATTGATGGTTCAACATTGTGAAGACTGACATAGTCAAGGATTTAAGTCCTTGATGCTCAGCTCTCTGTGACATTTGAGTTCTCAGCTGAATTCTTCTGTCAGAGGATCATCCAGGAGTTGTGCATGCCAGTTTTTAAGCCAGTAGAGTGGTCCAAAGCAGCTGGGACCAAGGCGAGGATCTGGCACATTCTCTCTCTCTCTATAAAAAACTAACGTATGCTGCATATTTTGGCTACATAGTGGACTCTCAGGAGTTAAACAAAATCCTTTGCTCTCAGAGTTAGATAGAGAGCTGGCTTTAGGGGTAAGCTAAGGGCACCAATCCCACAAGACCCTTCAAAGGGGGATAAAAAATTGCTACTGCAAATGCTTCTAGGCACATTTCTTCCTGTTGGCTCAACTGCTCACAGTTCCCCTCAAAGGCAGAGGAAAGGATTTTTGCCAATATACCCCACCTATGGAGTCAATTTTTCCCATCCTTCCACCTCCTCAAAAAGGCCATGAAATATCCCTGTCTTACACGGAGTCCCCTTCGGTGGGAGGAGGAAAGGTCTAGTGTGGCTCTATCCATTCCTGACATCTTTGTGGGAATAACCAAGTGGAACTTTTCTCAGTGTGGCCAATTCTAGCAGTTTTATTGTAGTCTCAGAATAATTCATGTTTTACTTCAATTTACTTGAACCTCAGCTCCTGGAGATAAGTAATTACTTGAGAATATCAGCTTTCATTTTAAATAAATGTTTAGTCCTCATGCTCACAGAGAAAAGCTTGAAATTGGCTAAAAAAATCAGGACAATAAAACAAACCCCCAAATTACTAATTTTGAAATCTCACAATTTATAAACTAATCTCGTGGCTTTGGTGGCCTGACTTGTGATTTTGGAAGGTCTGTGCTGGGCAATGTTTAAATTGTGGAGTGGCTGTCTGTCCTGCTCTCCATGCTGTTTCTTGAGGTAGACCAACACACTGTGTCCCAGACATCCTCAGGGAGCATCTTATGAAGTAGAACTGAAACTCTCCTGCACCCACTGCTGTACACTGGCCCCTTAAACCTCAGCCATTTTCAGTTTGTCAAAAATACTGAACTCACCAGATATTCTCTGCTGGTGCTCATGTTATTTGCACATTCAGTTTTGGCCGCTTCTCTGTCTGCTATTGTCAGTGCTTTACCAGCTGTAGCCAGATATCATCCTCTTTCTCAAAAGAGGTCTCCAGGGCAAGTTGGAGAGACCTTCCCATCATATCCAGAAAAGTGGGCTGAAGAGAGCAGTAAAGCTGCCCCACACCATAAGAGCCCCAATCAGTCCTAATTATGGTGCTGTATGTACGTTATAAAGTGATGGAACAGCCTTTTTAAAAAAAATTCTAGACTGGGGGGGGGAAAAGCAGCATGCTAATGGGGAGTCAGTTAGGGAGTGATGATTTATTTTTAATGGATTGGCTTGTTCAAGTCCATGTTAAATGCATATATTAGCATTTCATTTATTTTTCCCCACAAGATTCTTTATCTGCACTCACTTTCCAAGGTCACCATTTAAAGCCCTATCACCTGCCTTGGGCCAGACCCTTGTGCTACATTAGAACACTCTAATCTGTTCTTTTGGTGTTTTTCTTCTTTCTCCTACGCAGTGTTATTAAACACAAGGAGGATAGTGGAGCACTGGGAAGAAAGTCCAAATTAACAAGGACATGAAAGTAGAACCAGTTGGGAATTTTCCTCATCCCCCACCACCAGATGCATTCTCTTGCCCAGAGGTTTTATTGATTTCATTTTTCCCATTGGTTTCTCCCCTCTAAATGTCATACTAGCATTGAAATTCCTAGGTGCCCTACTCTCTCCCTGGACTGACATTTGAGCAGCAGATCTCAACAATGGTCATAATATATTTTCAAAACCAGTTTAAGTAAACTGCCAAGCAACTGACTTTCCTTGCTGCAATTTATTAGTACTTGTGGCTGCTTATTTAGAGTGGCTGGCTGGAAACCAGCTCTGCATCAGATTCACATTTTACAGACACTCTGGATTCTAGATTATCTCCTTTGTTTCTCAGTGCCCTTTATGCCTGATTCTCCAGTGCTTTATAACAGAGCAACTGAATTCACTGCAACTAAGATCTTCTGATTTCCCCAATTTAAGTGAGAACAGAATCATCATCTCTGCAAGACTAATTCATTCACAATTGTGTTTTACATCCACTTTGCACTGGTATAAGAAAAGTCACTAGTGCAAGGCAATGATATAGTGGGCACTGAGTCTTCCCAGTGTCCTCTCTCAGCCTCCTCCACAGTGTTTTTAGAATCAGGTCATTCTCCAGGGTCTTGAACAGACATCTAACGTTGTGCAAAGTGTAAGGAAAATGCCACCAAATCAGAATGGTAGCATTTTACACTAAGTTTGCACAAGTGTCAATAGCCCCACGCGGTACAGTGCAATGGAAGAAACAGGTCCAATCCCTTTTACAAGCTCAGTGATTTTTTTGGTTTAGTTACATTCTCTGCAAGTGCCTAGTGCCTTTTTGTGGAGGAGATTACAAGGGCATATACCACAGCAAGCAGTGTTCTGAAATATTACCCTCCTTCTAATAGTGGTAAATTATTTCATTCCTATCAAGTTATTTCTGCACTATGGCCAAAAAAAAAAAAAAAAAAGAGAGCGAGAGAGAGAAAGAATAGTTTTGGACCACACCAAAAAGCCAGTCTTCTCAAATTGCAAACCAGCATTAATGCTGTGCTTTTCAGCATATTGGTTTGCTTGAAATTACTCAGGGCAGTGGATAGTGCAGCAGTAGCAACAACTAGGGAGGCAGCACTGCTCTCAAGCTCACGGTTCCAGCCTGTGGAAGTCTAAACAAACCCAGTGATTTTACCATTTCCAGTTTGCTTGAGTTTGAGACCGAGTTTGCAATGTGGAGCCAGGGAAATGAAATTTCACTAATGCATGGCAGTGTCCTAGCGCACTCTATTTGGTCCCCACACACAAGCCAGATGAATCCTGTTCTGAGTCCGGCTGACTTCTTGTTCTCACGAGGAAACACCAGATGCAGAATACATATTAATTGCTTTTCAGTAAATTACACAAACTCCAGTGAAGTGCTGTACAAACCCTGGGTTCCCCGAGTTTTATTTGAAATCTCCACAAGGTCTGCCAATGACAAAATGTAAATTGCAGGCAAATAACTCTTCTCATTTGATCATTTAGCTTCCTTTTCAGTCTTTTCTCATCTTTCCTAATTCTTATGCAATTCAATAATTCAAGTCATTTTTCCACATAATTTTGAGTTGGTCTTTCTGCTACCATTTTTAAACCACCATCAGAACAGACTAATTGACCTACAACACTAAGGGCTACAGGATAACCTTCTCAGCCATTATTAAGCAGAACTGCCTATAAAGACCAACAGGGAGTTCTGCTTCAAAAGGGCTAGATCAGTATGGCTGTAAGCTTCCACTGGTGCCCCTGTACCCCATCCACCATCCTTCTTCCATCAGGAGCAGATATGGAGTTCTCTACTGCTCAACAATGAGGGGTAAAACTGTAGTTTGCTCAGGCACACGCTAGCCTGATCTAGAAGACACACAACTTAATTTGCAGCAGAAATTGGCACTTGACTCATCCTTTGTGTTTGGAAACAAAAGGAAAGTAAGAAAATGGATAAAAGTAAAGATCCAAGGAGAAAATGGATGCAGTGTTGTTAGCATCTAATTGTAGCAAAACATAACCCAGTCTATTTGTCTTGTACAGACTGTGGAGAGAGACAGTGGTAAAAGAGATGGTACCTGTGCCAGAAAACACACACAATTACAGGGGAAAAAATATAGCGTGTTTTAAAAGTTACTAGATGCTTCCCCCAAAATGTCCACCCACCCTTCGCCTCCAGGGAAGACTGTGGAAATGCCCGAATCACACACATATTAAAATGGCTGCGGTGCAGTAGAAGCCCACAGAAAACTTGTATGACAAGGGGGGATGTTGTACTCAAAGACATATGAAAGGTCTTACTGCAGCAGGTACCTCT
>ML675649.1:27257028-27284380 GCA_007922155.1 Mesoclemmys tuberculata
GCTGCTTAACCAATCAGGCCAGCTGAGGCCAATCAGGAAGCCCCGCCCCAAACACTCAAAAGCCTGCAGGGCAAGCAGTCAGTTGTGGAGTGAGGAGTCTGGAGTAAGGAGGTGTGGAGTTTGGAGAGTAGAGTTTGGAGTTTACAGTTTATTGATTAGAGTTTGCAGTTTGAAAACCTGCAGATTGGAGCTGGCAGTTTGGAGTTGGCAGTCTGCAGTTTGCAGCCTGCAATCTGCAGAAGCTTGGAGTTCCCACGGTTGCTGCCACAACACCGGAGGCAGAGGACCCATCTGGGGAAGCAGGGAGCGGACCACAGACTGACCCAAGGGAAGGTAGCAGGACTCAGGGGCAGAGCAGGCCCCGTCTCCTCCCCACCCCTCCAGCTCACCTTCCCCCAGCTGCACCACCGGCCAGGCCGGAAGAGCACAGGACCCACGGGGGGCGGAGTACATCTACCTTCCCCCCCCCCCACCCTGCTACACTGGTGTCAGAAGTGGGATCGGCGTGCGCAGCAGTTAAAAGGGGGAAAGGCAAGGCAAGACAATAAAGGAGGGGGGGCCTTCCCTTTTCCTCCACCAAGATGGAAGACGTGGTCAAGGCCCTCGTACAGGCCACGGCATCCCAGCAAGAGGCCATCAGGGTCCAGCTGGCCACCCAACAGGAGGCGGTGAGGCTCCAACAAGAGACTAACCAATTGTTGATCAGCCAGGCCAACCAGGACCGTGCCCTCCTGCGTGAGGTGGTAGCCCAGCTAAGGGCCATGTCTTCCCACACCCCGGGGACAGTGTCAGGCGGGGCGCAATCCCTACGAGCCGGCCACTTCTTGCAGAAGATGACTGCAGAGGACGATGTGGAGGCGTATCTCCTTGCCTTTGAGAGGATTGCTACCCGGGAAGCTTGGCCATTACCTCAGTGGGCTGGGATCCTGGCCCCTTTTCTGTGTGGGGAGGCCCAGAAGGCCTATTTCGACCTGCCCAGCGTTGCTGCCGCGGACTATCCCCAGTTAAAGGCGGAGATTCTGGCTCGGTTGGGGGTGACGACGGCCGTACGGGCCCAGAGGTACCACGATTGGAAGTACCGGGAGGGCAAGGCCCCACGGTCGCAGCTGTTCGACCTTATTCACCTGGCCCAGAAGTGGCTGCAGCCAGAGACCCACCAGCCAGAAGAGATGCTGGGGACTTTGGTTATCGACCGGTTCATGCGGGGACTACCGGCTGACCTCCGGGCGTGGGTAGGGCAGAATGACCCCTCGTCCTACGATGACTTGATTGCCCTGGTGGAACGGCGGGTGACAGCCAGAGGCCTCTCCCAGGCTACCAGGGAAGGCCTTAGCCGGGCCAGACCATCTGCCCCGGTCCCTGGGGCCCGACCCCCCGAGAACCCAGAGAAGGCCAGGTGGAGGTCTAATGAAAATAAGGGTCCCCTAGAGGCCACCAAAGGGCAGGGAGACGCGGGCAGAAGGGATGGAGACAGGCCCTCTAGCCCTAAGGCCAAAGGGTTGCCTAGGGCCCCCTACCGGTGCTATGCCTGTGGAGAGTGGGGACACATAGCTGCCCAGTGCCCCCATGCTGAGGAACCCATGCAATGTAACGTGGGGAGCTGGTCCGAACCCTGTGGCCTGATCCACCTCGTGGGAGTGGCCCTAGCACCCCATAGATATACCAGACCGGTGAAAGTAAATGGGGAGGAAACCCTAGCATTAGTTGACTCCGGGAGCGCCATTACGCTTATCTCAGGGAAATTCGTGAAGCGCAGTCAACTGGCCCAGGCTAAGCGCACGGGGGTAACGTGCGTCCATGGGGCCGTAAGTTACTACCCCACCATCCCCGTAGACATCACAATACAAGGGGTTGTCACTCGGGTGACTGCAGGGGTGGTGCCCAGACTCCCCTACCCCGCCCTCATCGGAAGGGACTTCCCGGGATTTGGGACCCTTCTACCTCCAGAGGTCTCAGGGGATGGGGAGGAACAGGAGGCTGCTGGGGTAACCGTTCCCTCAGACATCCACCCCCCAATGTTCTCTGAGATGGCCCCAGATTTAATGCCGGCCCCAGGGAAGGGACGGAAAACTAAAGCGGAGAGGAGGGCCGCTAAGGCCCTGGGTACCAGAATCCTGGCCCAGGGGCTGAAACCAGCTATGGTGGGGAGGCGGACCCGGGCGGCGGCTAGGGAGGCGGCCCAGGGAGGGGAGCCCATAGTAGACCCCGAGCCGAGCCACCCCGAGCCAGAAGCCGTTGAGGGGAGCGCCCTCCCAGGAATAGAGCAATCAGGAGCGGGGAGAGAAAGCTTCGCCCGAGACCAGGCCGATGACCCAAGGTATGTCACGGCCCGGAAGGAGGTAGCGGTAGTCAATGGAGTCCCGGTGGAAGGGAGGACCCCAGGCCCGGGGCCATACTTCATGTTGAAAGGGGACCTGTTATACCGAGCCACCGAGACGGATGGAGAGGAGGTGCTCCAGCTGCTGGTACCCCAAAAGCACCAGAACGCCGTGCTCAACTTGGCTCACAGCCACCTCTTTGGAGGGCATTTAGGCGTAGAGAAAACCCTGGCACGAGTTCTACGGAGGTTCTTCTGGCCGGGCGTGTACGAGGACGTGCGGCGCTATTGCTCCACCTGCCCTGAGTGCCAGCTGCATAGCCCCCCGCCACGTTTGCGGGCCCCCCTAGTGCCGCTACCCATCATAGAGGTCCCGTTTGAAAGAATCGCGATGGACCTAGTGGGGCCGCTGGAGAAAACAGCCAGGGGACACCAGCACATCCTCGTTGTACTCGATTATGCCACCCGGTACCCCGAAGCCATCCCCTTGCGGAGTGCCACGTCTAAGGTAATCGCCACAGAACTGGTAAAGATCTTTGCCCGAGTGGGACTACCAAAAGAAATACTTACGGATCAAGGGACTCCATTTACGTCAAAATTAATGAAGGACTTATGCACCCTGCTGCGGGTACGAGCCTTACGGACCTCTGTCTACCACCCCCAGACGGATGGTCTCGTGGAGAGGTTCAACCGGACCCTCAAGGCCATGATAAGGAAAGTGGTGAGCCGGGATGGGAAAGACTGGGACACCCTGTTACCCTACCTGATGTTCGCCATCCGGGAGGTCCCGCAGGCCTCCACAGGGTTCTCCCCCTTCGAGCTGCTGTACGGGCGCCACCCCCGGGGCATCCTGGACATAGCCAAGGAGACATGGGAAGAGGGGCCCGCCCCGGGGAGGAACGTCATTGACCATGTACTCCAGATGCAGGACCGAATTGCCCGGGTTACCCCCATCGTGCGGGAGCACCTTGAGAAGGCCCAAGAAACCCAGCGGACTTACTATAACCGTCAAGCCACAATTCGGCGATTCCAGCCCGGTGACCGGGTGATGGTTCTGGTACCGACTGCCGAGAGCAAGCTGCTGGCCCAGTGGCAAGGGCCCTACGAAGTGATCGGGCCCGTGGGGGAAACCAACTACAAAATCCGGCAACCAGAACGCCGGAAACAGGAACAGATATATCATGTGAACTTGTTAAAGCCATGGAGGGCCCGAGAAGCATGTATGGTAGCCCAGGAGGGGGTACCACTGGAGCAGGTGAAAATATCCCCCGACCTGACGCCAAACCAAGCGGCCGAGGCAGCGGAGGTGATAAGCCGCTACCCGGACGTCTTCACAACCCGCCCCGGACGGACAAAGGAGGTAGCCCACGACATCATCACCAACTCTGGGGCCAGGGTCACGATGAGGCCCTACCGGGTACCTGAGGCCAAAAGACAAGAGATTAGAAAAGAGGTGCAGAGGATGTTGGAGATGGGCGTCATTGAGGAGTCTCACAGCCAATGGTGTAGCCCGATAGTGCTGGTGCCAAAGCCTGACGGGACTACCCGATTTTGCAATGACTTTCGCCGCCTGAACGAGGTATCCAAGTTCGATGCCTACCCCATGCCCCGCATAGACGAACTGGTGGACCGAGTGGGCAGGGCCCGCTTCTTGACGACCCTCGACCTGACCAAGGGGTACTGGCAAATTCCCCTAACAGAAGAGGCGAAAGAGAAGACAGCGTTCTCTACCCCAGACGGACTTTTCCAATATACTGTCCTCCCTTTCGGCCTCCACGGGGCCCCGGCCACCTTCCAGCGGCTGATGGACAAACTGTTGCGCCCCCATATTGACTATGCCGCGGCGTACCTTGATGATATAGTCATTTATTCCCCGGACTGGGAGACCCACCTAGGGAAGGTGGAGAAGGTGCTGGATACTCTAAGGCGGGCGGGTCTTACCGCGAACCCAGCCAAATGTGCTATTGGTCTGGCAGAGGCCAGGTACCTTGGATACATCGTGGGGAGAGGGACGGTAAAACCCCAACTAAACAAGCTGGGGGCCATCCAGGACTGGCCCCGACCCAACCGGAAGAAACAGGTCCGGGCATTCTTGGGGGTAGTGGGGTACTACCGGCGATTCATCCCCCATTTTGCTACCAGGGCCAGCCCCCTAACTGACTTAATAAAGGCGCGCGGCCCGGATATGATACGATGGACCCCAGCAGCCGAAGAAGCCTTCACGGACCTACGTACAGCCCTTTGCAGCAACCCCATACTCCTCACCCCTGATTTCACCAAAGACTTTATTCTGCAAACCGATGCCTCCGAAGTGGGGCTGGGCGCGGTATTGTCGCAGATGGTAGGAGACGAGGAGCACCCCGTGATGTACCTCAGCCGCAAGCTCCTCCCGAGAGAACAAAGATATGCAGTGGTGGAGAGGGAGTGTCTAGCAGTCAAATGGGCAATGGAGGCCCTCCGGTACTACCTGCTGGGACGGCGCTTCACCCTGGTGACTGACCATGCCCCACTACAGTGGATGCAGCGAAACAAAGAAAAGAACGCGAGGGTGACCCGATGGTTCCTGTCCCTACAACCGTTCCAGTTCACCATTCAGCACAGGGCGGGCTGCCGCCATGGGAATGCGGATGGGTTGTCCCGGGTCCATTGCTTGGCGTCCCAAGTTGCCCAACCCGGTGGGATTGAGCAGGGGGGGAGGATATGTGACAGGGTCAGGCCTGACGGCTATGCCAGAGTACTGGAGGGCATGTATATCAGCCCCAGGCTCAGCAAAGCCCTGTTCCCCGGGTGACTCAGCAGGGGGCCTGATTAGGCAGTTAGGCCAGCTGGGGCTGCTTAACCAATCAGGCCAGCTGAGGCCAATCAGGAAGCCCCGCCCCAAACACTCAAAAGCCTGCAGGGCAAGCAGTCAGTTGTGGAGTGAGGAGTCTGGAGTAAGGAGGTGTGGAGTTTGGAGAGTAGAGTTTGGAGTTTACAGTTTATTGATTAGAGTTTGCAGTTTGAAAACCTGCAGATTGGAGCTGGCAGTTTGGAGTTGGCAGTCTGCAGTTTGCAGCCTGCAATCTGCAGAAGCTTGGAGTTCCCACGGTTGCTGCCACAACACCGGAGGCAGAGGACCCATCTGGGGAAGCAGGGAGCGGACCACAGACTGACCCAAGGGAAGGTAGCAGGACTCAGGGGCAGAGCAGGCCCCGTCTCCTCCCCACCCCTCCAGCTCACCTTCCCCCAGCTGCACCACCGGCCAGGCCGGAAGAGCACAGGACCCACGGGGGGCGGAGTACATTTACCTTCCCCCCCCCACCCTGCTACAGAAGAAAGGATAGCTGGAGGATGAATGATAAATTGGCAGGAGGGGAACATGGGATGGGGTGGATTGGCTCAGTGGTCGATAGGAGAAATAGACAAGAGGTCATTTGAGAGGTTGGTGTGTACCAGTGTCTGAACGCAGTTGGAGATGATGATTGAAGGGTACCTTTATCCTTTGAAAAGTGAAATTTATTTTTCTTTATGCTGTTAATATTTAAATAATGTGGTTCCCTCTTTACAAAACCAATTAGAAATGTGGCACAGGATGATTACATGATTGTTATTTAGCTTTTTCACATATTGCTTTAAGAATAAATTCAGGAATTATTTTTCTCCTTATTTTCTCTTTTAAGTCTCCAAGTAGAACACTGTAAGGACCTACAGTGCACATGAGCCAGGATAGTCAGGAAGAATGTTCTGTAGTTATGACATGGAAAAAGAAATGTGGTATGATAATATAAGATACTAGTCCAATAGTAAAATGTTACCTTTGGAACACTGCAAAATTGTATGTCAAATAAGTCAAAAACACTGCAGACAACAGATTATTCCAATATCCCATGATACCAGAAGCTCTTATTGACAGAAAGAGCACAAATTGTATTTTTAAACTGAAGTCTCAGGATACGTGTTAAGTTTTTAAAGAAACTGTAGTGCAAACGGCGCTATAAAATGTGAGGATAATGGTCAGTCATCATTTCCCTAGCAATTATATATGTAGAGCCTAAAACTAAACAATTGAAAACACTGGTGCAGTAATAATAAAGGCAAAGCAGCATAAGCTGGGAGACATGCCAGATTTATGAATACAGTATCTTCCATAAAAGGACATATGAACCCCAGTTAGCTGAGAAAAGATTAATAGAAGTTCGTCAATGTCCAGCAAGGAGTCTACCATCCAGATAATGAATCTCACCCTAAAAGGCTATAGTTTGATTCCCCAGCAACACTAGATAGGGAGAAAAATCACAATAGTGGTAATGTGCACCAAGCTTATGCATCTTGATGTAATAGCAAAGAAGATCATTACTAGTATTTCTCAGGAGAAAGGAAGAAATGGACAGGGAGAAAAATGGGAAGAGCTGTCTACAACCAGCCGGATCAATAGCAAACATTGATAGGGCTTCTGCTTTTGTATTGTCAGTTTACCATAAGTGGATACTTTTTACATTAGAGGCAATATTGGATAAAGAGTCACTATGCAAGGTTAAATAATATGGAAGAATGTTAAGGGTGGAGAGAGCATCAGATAATTAATTCTTACCATCCAATTTTTCTGCTATTGATATAAGTTTTATTAGCTACAATATCAAGGTGAGTATCAAACTGAGTATTAAGAGGCAGCAGCCACCAACATGCCTTCCAGGCACCCTGTGAACCACAAAACACCTTATGGGTAATTGAATACACCAGCCTGCAACGCTAGTGACAATTCTACAAAAATCAAATCAGTACAACTCCCCATCTAAAACAGCAGCAGCGCTGGAAATGGTCATTATTCATACAGATACAAATGGCACCCAGATGCCAGTTGTCTCTCTTTTTTTCTTTTGTAATACTTTAAGCTTCCAAATTTCACTTCTGACGATGTTCAGGGCACCTTATTTTGCCCATCATTCCGCAACACAGAAATACTTTTGCTGCTTCCTTCCTCTGTAAAGTTCCTAACATTTTATTTTACCAGATTCTTAACAAAACCTCAACACATCAATAATTGGCATCCTCTCCCATTAAGGAAAACATATAGCAGAGATGTTCAACTGATTCGTACTGGCCCAGGCTCCAACTCAACAATTGGACTACTTAGGCCTGAGTAGACCCCCTGACTTGAACTAGACTACACATCTGAACTTAGGCAAGAGTGTACATACATTGTTGAATCAGGGCCTCTTTCCTCTTTGATCAAGTCAAGTGGATAAAAATAGCAAGGGAGGGGAAATCTACATCAGAAATATTTTGACCGGCCCTATCTGTCATGGCACTGATCATATTAACATTCTTTGGGACAGATCCTGAGCTTCATTGATTTCAGTGGAACTATGCTGACGTATGCTGGCTGACGGTGTGGCTTTTTATTTTATAGCGCATATGTATTATATAATTCCCTAGGAATCCTATTGTAAATTAATATCTCATCTTGTGCTGGGTTTAATACAGACAGCTGTGGTGTAAGAGGTCTCGCACGGCTCTGCAATGCATCTCATTAGTCATTTCTGACTGCTGTTCCTAGTACTTGAACTCTGTGAGGATGAGGCTGGCAGTTATTTCAAACTGCCAATTGTGCCACAAGGTCTGGAGATATTATAGAAAGTGTCAAATATGCACTTTTGAAATCTTGATACTGGCTAATGTTGCAATGGTGACCTACGACAATGATTGGATCCAGAGTGAAAAACATTAATGCACATACAGTACCATAACCTCTCAGTTATTTAGACTCATTTCAAGAATGGAAAGAACTTAGATTAATTTTGTTGCAGTCAAATTAAAGTTATTCGTCCAAGAAGCCAAATCCTGCTCACTTTTCCTCACATGAATTATCTGATTACAGGATTTGGTCCTAAAAGGGGGGGGGGAAATCCTCACTCTTCCATACATTTGGTGATAGTTGGAAACCTATTGTATTTACCCAGCAGAGCAGCATCTCAAGTAAGAAATTTTGCTTCACAAAATGAAAGCAATGAATATGAAAGTTACCAAGGTAGGCACCAATCAGCTTCAGACATGTTTAATTGGAGGTGTTTATCTTATTAACTATCTTATTTTAATTTATACTCTCATAAAAAGGAGTGCCTATCCTTTGCTCCCAGTGGTGTACTGTGGGTCTCCGGCACCTGAGGGCCAATACTTACATTTGCACAGCACTCCCCCACCTCCCGCTTGGCGGAAGCAGTTCCCTGTGGGGGGGCTGTCTGTGGGCCCATTACCCACTCTCCCCCACAACCATCGCCTTCCTACTGTGGGTGCTGCAGGGAGTGGGAGTGACAGTGCTGAGGCCCCCAAGCTGCCTGGTGGTGAGGAGAGCAGGGTTTGATGGGCTCTGCCCCAGAGCCCCGCTTTTGGCTGCCTGGCCCCTGCACAACCAGGGTCCCTGCAGTTCCCTCCTTGCACCCAGCGCGAGGGCAGAAGGGCCTGGGCTCTGCACCAGGAGCCCTTGGTCATTGGCAGGCCTGAGCTGGGGTCAGCGTGGGCACTGGAGATGTTAAAGCCCTGCAGCCACTGCCCATCTGCAACAACAGAGGGAAGCTCCTCCTCTGAGGAGTTGGCCAGCGCTCCCCCCAGGCCAGTGCCCGGGAGCATGGCCCTGCCACCCCTCCTTCAGTACGCCACTGTTCGTTCCTTGACTGATTTTAAAAACAATAATAAAAAGACAGCACCAATCTCCTCCTTTTGTCCAATAACAAACATATATAAAACCTCAGGTCATTAAATATATTTAAGACCTTTGCAATCTCCCGCCAGGTCACCTCAACCCCCTCAGACCTTGCAGCATGCCCTGACGGTAGATACATTAGGCCTAGTAACTAGTTCATAATGGTGTGGGAAGAGGGCTCTCAGTCCAAAGCAGTCATGGTTAAGGGAGAAGAGAGAAAGGAAAGTAACTGGCCAGACTGTCAGTGTTAAATTAGCTTGACTGTGCTGTTAGTTACACTGGTGGAAATCAGGAGTAACTCCACTGAAGTCAATGAAATTATGTTAGTGTTAAACTGGTGTGAGAGAAAAACAAACCAATTATTTTTAATTGTATGGTAAGCCTTCCAATTCCAACAGAGTCCCACCACCTCATCGTCAGCTAAATTTGATACGTAGCCTGGTATCAACCACCCACTGTCAATGGATTATGCAGTTAGTATTACCCATCAAAAACTGCAGGTGAATAGCTGATAGTGAGTACAGTGAGTAAAAACTCTCCTTTGCTTAGGATCCATTCCCTGTTGTGTGCGGCTTTCATCTAACTTCCAAAAGGCTGAGCAGCAATTTCATTTTGTCTCTGGCAATGAGCTAAGATATTACATTTATGGTGTCAAATAAAAAAAGGCCATCAAGAATGGCCCAACCCTCATAGAAAGGGTTTTGTTGTTATTTTGTTTTTAGTAGCAGACACTTTTCTAGTTTATTGATTTTTTTTTCCCTTCTGGAAAGGGCTCAGGGTTATATTATACGGAGAGAGCGAGAGCAGAGCCTAAAAAGGTTCAACTACAACAGTTGGATGTTGTGGAGTTGCCAAGTTTTGGCATTAAGTTTAGTACATTTGTCTCAGACTTCAGGGGCTAGTAGACTTTCTGGCTGCTTTGGAGATAAATATTTCACAGAACAAGGCAGCACACAGGGGAAATGATTGCAAAACAGAGGCTTTGCTATCTATTTGCAGTGTGTGGGCAGCGTTTTGCTTTTGTTTCTTTTCCTTTTTAAATTTTTACAATAAATCCCTGCAATTAGTCTACAAAGTCAAGTAAGAAGCCTGAACACAAAGTGAAAAAACAAAAACTCCAGACTCCTAAAAGTCAGAGGTAGAAGAGAGACAAGGTGAGTGAGGTATTATCTTTTATTGGACCAACTTCTGTTGGTGAGAGAGACAAGCTTTCCAGCTTACACAGAAGAGCTCTGTGAAGCTCAAAAGCTTATCCTTCTCACAAACAGAAGCTGGTCCGATTAAAGATATTACATCACCAACTTTGTCTCTCTAATATTCTAGAGCCAACTCAGCAACACCACCACACAGAAATAGAAGAGACCTGCTAGTTACCCACTCTACCTGCTAATGCAGGATAGCTTTCTGCTGTACATTTACTAGTGTTGTGTGCAGTCTACTCTTAATGTTGCAAGCAGAAAGTCATCCACTGAGGATTCTATTCTAAGAATTACTCTGTTTCCTTTAAGTTCTGTAACATCTAGTTTACATTTTCATTGGGCAACAGGCCCTATTTGGCAACACGACACTTCAATTTTATTACATTGTACTGACAACAAAATCTGGTAACTATAACCCTCAGGAAGTGAGCTAATTCTCAGGTGGATGTCAGATGGGAACTGGCTAATTTACAGGGTTTGCATTGGCTACTGTGTTGAGTTTGGCCTTGTCTACTCTAGAAAATCATCCTGCTTTGACTATACTGGTACAACCCACCCCACACCCAGTACAGATGCATTTATACCAGTGTACAGAGGCTTCACAGCAGCATAGCTTTTCTTGTACAGAAAGCATCTATAGTTATAATAGTACAATTTTCAAGCGCAGACCAGGTCTTAGAGAAGAAAGTAAATTTCTGTCTGTTGCGAGATGAAGCTAGATTTGGACTCTAGGCTGGGCCATATTCTACTCATTCCTTACTCAGAGCCCAATTCAAATTTACAGTACAGCCTTTTTTACACCACCACAGTGCTGTAAATGGGCTCCAAAGCAATTGTGCGCGTTTTTTTAGAAGTTTTTAAATAAAAATAAACTTTAAACTTTGAATTGTTGCAAACTTTTTTCTTTTTTTTTAATTTTTCATCTACAGAAACTGA
Source organism: Mesoclemmys tuberculata (assembly GCA_007922155.1). NCBI lineage: Eukaryota > Metazoa > Chordata > Testudines > Chelidae > Mesoclemmys > Mesoclemmys tuberculata. Next base: position 27,268,160 of record ML675649.1, read on the forward strand.
GAATGTTTAAGATTTGAAAAAGATGGACATTTATTATTATTATTACTACTATTATTATTCCAAAAGGAAATAGATGACAATGTTGACTCTTTTGGATGGAATATGTAACTTTTTCATAAAAGTCTTTTTGTTTAAAAAAAAATAATAATGTCCAATTCCAAGACTGGGACGTCAGCTCTAGTTGCTAAACATCCTGATTTAAATATATCTGACTTTCCATGATATTGCTGAGTTAGTACAGAAGAAATCACACACAAAAAATAAAACAAAAAAAATCAAGAAATGTGGATATGATACGTCAAGCAGGGACCATATTTCATGATTTCATTTCTAGGAAGGCAGTATGTGAAAGGCAGGCAACTAGCTATTCTGTAAGGCAGTTCTGGAACTTGTTTCTGAGATTTAGTTCTTCTAGCTCCACTTAGAATGATCTTTTATCTACTTTTAAAGTTAAATTCCAGCAACAATTTAAAAAGCTAATAGATACCAACCATTCCTTCAATGTCACTCTTTCCTTCAAACACACCACTCAGACTAAAATATCTACTTTTATACTGGTTCTTGAAGAGCTCTAAGTTATGGTGTAAAATAGCATTATGTTTAATAAGAACAGAAAGATTTTCAGGCTGTCCCTTAAATTTTTTAAAGCTATCACTTTGAACATTCTTAGCTGAATGAGTCCCTTCAAGCATTTCCAATTATCCTCTAATTTTTACCAGTCGTGGAGTATAAGTGTCCAATTTAGCATCAAATTTCTGTTCCATGGATTTAATAACACTTAGTTCGGTACTTACAGAAATTTCAAAGGTAGAACCAATCTTTCACAGGTTCCCCAGGGTAGAAAATTACAGGGCGTAGGAGAATATGAGGGAAAACTCCCTGGAGAGACCTCCCCACATCCCTCTCCACAGTATATTAGCAATCATTTCTGCTGTGCTATAGGGATGCTTGGGACTTTACTGACAAAGATAAGAGAAAATAACGTCTTACAATCTAAAGTCCTGCAAACTCCCACTACCAGGAATAATTCTACTGAGTTAACAGTGTTATTTACGACAGATGCACTATGTCCATTAGTAAGTGGTTGCAAGATTGGACCGTTAACTATGAAGAAGAGATATAAAGGAAGAGGAGGCCTTTTCCACAGCTACATAACCATTAAATTCCCAGAAACCAGCAGAGCAACTATTTTTAGTTTTCCTATTCTTAATTTAATCCTATCACCGGTAGTTATATCCAAGGCCCAATGTTCCCCACACAAAACTGGTGACCTAACTTCAATGGCAGGACAATGGTTTCTGTGGCAACTTCATTTGCATTAAAAAGGAAGCTTTGCTGACATAAGTGTGAAAATGAATAATGCAACCAGTACAGTAGCCTGCATGTTATTTATTTGAAAATTACCTGTCCTCACAATTTACTTTTCCAATGTGCTGCAGTTTTTTCTGTAGACAAAGGGTAGCAATATTGCAGAAATTGTTACAGAGGAAGCTAAGAATTTTGGCAGATGGTCCCTTACCAACCAAAAAAACATGGGATTGTAAATTAATAAGCCGTTTATTCCTACAACCTTGACAACATAACTGGAGTAATGTGTACCAAATCCCTAGCCGGTTTAAATTGATTTCAGTGGCACAACAATACACTTATTTATAACAGCTGGGGATCTGGTCCATAGCATTTAGTCTAACAAGTAAGACATAGTTCAGAGACTGTATTATAGAATACAGAAATTTCTCAATTGAATCAGACCACTGGCCCATCTCAACTTGTATCCTTTTTCCAATAGTTCCTAGTATCCAGTCCTCAAAGAAAAGTATAAGAATTTCTGTATTGGACGGTTATGGAATAAATTGCCCATAGAACATTTCATTCTAACCTCTATCAGTTATTGGTTGGCTTATGCCCCGAAGCATAAGCGTTTCTATCCCTTATTTTATCTTAGCTAGTATAATTTTTTTTAATCCTAGCTAATATAACTAGAGATGTCCTGATTAGCTGTACAAATGTCTAATTCTTTTAACCTCTAGACTGGGATGGCAAAATTTATTGATCTCCCCCAAGACTTCGCTCCCCACAGAACAGAAGCCTCTACCCAGGGGTTCTCAAACTGGGGGTTGGTACCCCTCAAGGGATCGTGAGGTTATTATGGGAGGGTCAAGCTGTCAGCCCCCCACACATGCCATGGCTGCGGCCGTCAGTTCGGTGCATAGCTGACAGCCAAAGCCCTTCAGAGCTGGGAGGCTGAAGAGCAGCAGCTGCTGGCTGGTTGCTCTGAAGGTAGCATTGCCCCAGAAGTAAGGGTGGCATAGTGGAGTTTGTCTCTTTTCTTTTTTTTTTTTTTTTGGGGGGGGGGGGAGGGCGCGGAATCATCACAGCCAGAAATATTTTCAAAGGGGGTCCCAGCAGAAAAAGTTGATAACCTCTGCTCTAGCCCTTTCCACCCTGATGCAGGACAGAAGTTCCAAACTCCCACCCCAGTCTGATAGGTTGAGAATGGTGGGACGGGCTTCATGAGCCAGAGTTTGCCCATTTTTGCTCTATGGTGTCTTGTAGAAAGGAGTCCCTTGTACTAATTAGCATTATTACATTTTAATACAGTCAAATTTAAAGCCTAGTAACAAAGAATGTAGGCCACACTTTCAGGTGACTGTATCCTAAAAAGCAATGACTGATAAGGATTTTTGGCTCAGAGTGGACAAGAAACTGAACATGACTCCCAGTGTGAGACTGTGGCAAGAGAGATCAGATCTGTGAACGTATAACTAGGGAAAGAAGTAGGAGTAGAGCGCCTGTATATGGCATTGGTGAGACTAACTGAATACTATATTCAGTTTTGGTGTCCACACTTTAAAAACAAGTCATCAACAAATTCAGAGGAGTTCAGAGAAGTGCAAAATAATGATTCGAGGTCTGTAAAATCTGCTTAGACTTAACAAACCCAACATAGGTAACTTATTCAAGAGGTCATAGCCTATAAGTACAGAGAGCTCTTTAGTCTTCTACACAAAGACATAACAAGAATCAGCAGCTGGAAGTTGCACCTAAACAAATTCAAACTGGAAATAAGGTGCAAATTTTTAACCGTGAGCGTAATTAACCACTGGAGCAACTTACCAATGGAAGTGGTGGATTCTCCATCACTTCTAGTTTTTAAATCAAGATTGAATTTTTTCTAGAAGATATGCACCAGTTCAATCTGAAGCTTTGAAAAAAGATACAGGAATCTATGGCCTGTGTTTTGCATGCAGTCCATGTTTTAGAAGATCCTAATGACCACTCGTGGCTTTACAATACATGTATCTATCTAAAATATAAATAATTTCCTTTTTATCAGTTTTCATTTTAACTGAACTTCCTTAAATTCTAGTATTCTGAGAAAGGATAATTAGTAATGACTAATTTATCTTCTCCATATTAGCCATTATTTTGATTATTTCTATCTAGTTCTGTCTCTAAATATAACATTCCCACTCCTTTCAGTCTCTCCTCTTATGGAAATCTCTCCATAACTTGAATCAGTTTCACCACCATTCTTTGTTGTTATATCATTTTTGGGAACAGTGACAATGGTCCAGGTGAGGGTTATCTGCTTATATAATGACCTAAATTTTCAGTAATATTTTCTATCCCATTCTTTGCACATCCTAAGAGTTCATTTATATAACTACCCCAAAGGCAGTATTTAATGTTTCATTAAAAACAGTATTTGTCTACTGACTTAACTTCACCCTTTAAAAAAGGTCCTCTGACTACTCTAGTAAGGTCTCATGTATGTTGGTTTAACCTTGCATATATGTAGCAACTGATTTGTTTAGAGACTAGAATTTCTCCCACTATTCTACTGCCTTTTTCTCACTATATACACTAAGGCCAACTTCTGCTCTCGAGAGCAGAACACGAGAGTAGCAGTTGAATGACTGAAATTAAATACCATCTCAGGAAGTTTCTTTGAGGGTTGGTTTGTTGTTGGGGGAGGTGGGGGGTTCTTTAAATAGCAGGGCCAGTAATCAAGTAAAAATGGTACTGAAATAAGAATAAGTTATGCTTTCACGTACAATGCCTTTCCTCGAAGTACTTGAAAAGCACTTTACACGTGTTAATTACTTGAGCCCCAATACCTCTATAGAGTGAAAAAAAAAGGGGGTTCATTTTTATTTGAATTCACTCATTTCAGAAAGCTCAGCATGTTTGGAAAACCCTCACCCCAACCCCCTTAATACTCTGTACACACAGACTAACACCTTTACAGTACTCTTACCTGGTTGTATTCTAGATTAGGCTAACCTTTCCCCCCTGCTACCTAGACGGGCCCTGTGAGGTGAGGCAGTACTATTATCCTGGCTTTGCACAGAGGAAGGAGATAGAGAAGTTAAATGATTGACTCCAGGATCCCACATTAAGGCGGGACACCACATTGTGGTGGAACCAGGACTAGCACCCATATTTTCCAGTCCCATGTTTTATGAATAAGACTATACTTTCCATTCTAGGTCTGTATTTTCAAAAGTTCAAGCACAAAACCACATATGCATGTGTGTACATACACATGCTGTACACACATGCACTTTTGCAAAGAGGGGTAAGCAGAGCTGGTGATGTACCCTGCTCCCCATAAGGGAGTGCAATAGCCTACACACTCTCTTTCCAAACCAGAGAGCTCCAGGAAATGTTCTGTCTTTCTTGCACCAGACGCCACTCAGGGCTCTGCTGGCCAGGTGTTTCTCCACACAGCTCTTTAATATAGGCTGTTCTAAAAAGGTCTTACCTTACCTGAGTGTATCCATCTCTTGAGAATTCTCCAAACCTAATTTTGAAGTATTCGCACGTTGATTTAATAAAAACAATTTTCTTCTTGAATATGGCCAAATGCAACTCCGAGAATTATTTTCATGCCATGCTTAATCTATGAAGCTTCAGCCATTTCTGCTGTACAACAGTTTTTTAAAAAGAGGCACAAGTAATTTTAGGGTAGGAAATACCTTTCCCTCTCTTTGTACTCAAAAACTATTAAAATATTTTTGCTGAAACATCAAAACACAGCACATCTTCAGGCAGAGACCACGCAGAGAAAATTCCAGCCCCAAAGAACAAAAAGCTTTTAGAAAGAAATCATGGGCTTATAATAGAAACTGTTATATACCATTTATTTTGTTATGTTCTAGTTATTACACATCTCTGATCCACCCTTTACTCTGTTTTTCTAAAGAGGTTGTTCTGCCACTGACTACTTTATTAGCTGGGCACCTTACAGTAGTGCACTAAGCAGTGTGATTGACATCTGTCACATGCACTTTGTTCTTTCCAATATAGAGGATTGTGACCAGTTCCCAGTAATTTTAATTCAGCTTTGTGGTTATCATGGTCAGAATGAGAATGCACACAGAAGAGCCACAAAAATGATTTGGTATTAAAGGATCAGGTATTAAAAGGTTTTAGAAAATGATATAACAGGAACCAATGGCTGACGTTAAATCTAGACATATTCAAAATAGAAATGAGCCAGACGTTTTTAACAGGTGAGAGTGATTAGCCATTGGAACAAAGTACCAAAGGAAGTAATGAATTCTCCATTTCTTGATATCTTCAGATCAAGACTTGATTACTTTCTGGAAGATCTAATTTAGTCAAACACTAGGCTCAATATAGGGGAAACTAGGTGAAATTCTATGGAGCTGTGTTATAGAAGAGGTCAGACTAAATGGTCTAATGGTTCTTTCTGGCCTTCAAATCTATGAAATATGAACACACACCTAATCCCTTCTCGTAACAGCTAAGGTCATTCAACTTCAGCCATCTAAAACTTTTACAGAATATCTACCAGAATTTGCAAGAAGCAGCTTTTTAATAAAGACACGCTCCCAACCCAATCCTAACAAGTATTCTGTTCAATTTATCCAGGGTGGTTTTTTAGAGGTACTGACAGTGATATGGTTTTGATTCAACACTCAGGCCTTTCCAACAGAAAACGTAAAAACACCACCAAAGCAGTAATTAAACAAAATAATACATTTCATGTGTGTTTCATGTGTCTGTGAGTGCTGCAGTGTGAAAATAAGGAATTATGTTGTTGTTTCCCCATCTCTTTCTTTCTTCTTCTTCAAATAACAACCGGAAAGTTAAAGCGTACAAACACCATACCCTTAGTGTGCATTTTAAAGCTTTCTAGCAGAAGATCAAAGAAGAGGAAGCATAAAAGCTTTAGATAAGGTTTAAAAATATGAGGCTTGCACTAAAGGCATGCGAATTGACAACTCCGTTTGTAGCAGAAATAACTTTAATAACAACCGTTGCATCCATGGAAACAAGGCCTCAGGTCTAGTTTGAATCTGAGAGTCAAAGAAAACATCAATTTTTAAAGTGCTATAACTGTATATAGAATCTGCAATATTATGGCCCTCACACGTATTTTAAAGCACATTGCAGTATGCCTTCCAGTATAGAATATATAAACAAAGTTAGGGAAAAGTAAAGCCAATTAATTATTAACAATTACTTAATATTTTAAAATAAAAGATCAACATGAGTTGTCTGGGTTGAGCAACGTACAAGTCACATGACATTAACCGAAAGGCTAGCTTAGGTTTTTTCTAAAGGCAAATAGAAAAATAAATTCTTAAAAGTGATTGCCTTATAAACTAACCATGATCCTGCACCGTACTGACCCTGCACAGACATCTGTCATTTCACAGATATCACTCGAATAACGCACCCATTCCACTCTGCTCTCCAATCAGCAGGGACAATGGATCTGCTTTGATGGATTTGCAGGGTGATTCTGGGCAAAAGACTCTGGCGTCTGAGCTCTGACTGCTAGACATAATCATAATTTAGTTACGGCATGGTTTTTCCTGAGACGTTTTCCTCTAAAGATTTCATATTTTGCTGGACTACATCACAGTATTTGACAAAATTAAGTTCTCTTACCTATTTTCTCCCAACTCAAATGGACAATAAATCCTTTCCATTTCTCTTACTTCTGCCAACCACTTTTCTGTCGAGGGTATTTGATGTTGTAAATAATGTAGTGGATGCAGTCACAATGCTGGTATCCATCTTGGTTTAATTCCAGTAGATCAAGACATTTCCCTAATACCATATTAAGAGGAAGGAACAACTGTCAAAAATAAGTCATTGGTATAACGTTTCTAATAATAATATATGTATTCACTGTAACCCATAATTTATAATTTACTGATTCTGCAGTGTGCCCTTACCTTGAATATCCAATGCCTGCTATTTTATTGCTTGTGTAGGAAAATAGCTTGAACAATCAACCTTTGGGTTCCATTCCACCCCCCTTATTTACACACACCCTGTGACTAGCCTTATAGCATACATGAGTCAATAAATAATACTAAGGAAGGCAGACTAGCCTGCACTGAATTTAAAAAACAATCTACATATTTTTCTGTAATTCGGTTGGACAACATACTACTTATTTCTTAACAATAAGATGTGCAGATTTTTGTTTGAAAAAGTGTAATTGTGTGGCTAGTAATCTCATCATTTTCACACTGAAAACAAAATGAATCTATAAGCCAAGGATAATAATCAAGGATTCAGCTGTGATTAATTACCTCTAAAACAAATACCTTTTACTGCAAGTTATGTAAAGAAATCCTTGAAAAGAGTTTTCTTGCTGGTGCAAATTTGAAACAAGAGGTTATTTATAAGTGAAGTGCTGGTGATTTTCTGTGTTCACTTGCTATTGTTTTGTTTTTGAGTAACAACTTTCACTCCTGTAACCTGCCTTGACTTTCTTTTTGATCTTGCTGCAGAGTCATAACCGGAGATGCTATTTAGGTAGGGCAGGAGAGGTGGGGCAGTTGCGCTATTAAATAATCCTGTGCTTACGTCCTCCCTGTATGTCATTGTCAAATGAACGCAATAGCACCATTTTTACAGTGATTTTACTGCAGAGTCAAGCAGAGGAAGTAATGAGGACAGCAAGGGAGCCATTTTTCATTTAACACAGGAGAAAGGAAAACTATCAGAACCACCTAGCGTTCGATGGATTACACACTTGTACAGACGATACACAATGGAATCCTTTCACAGAGGCAAAGCCAGGTCCCTGCACCAAGCCCAAGTGAATGAATTCACTGCAGGAAGGTCCTGTCTGTGTTGACAGGGAGAAAGAGACAGTAACCTTCCCCATCCAAGGGTTTGGAACAGCCACAGAGCTGCTCTGCTACTGTAGTCTCAGCTGCTGCTTTCTGCCCTTTCCCTCTCCCAGACAGAGGGACACACAAGAGGAGGGGGAAAGAGATTGCTTGGGGTATCCATACAGTCATGATCCAGCCAGTCCTGCCACTCCTGCTAAATCCCCTCACTCGGAGTCAGCACTCCTGTGCCTCAGTGGTCCCTAACACAAGACAGAAACAGTCCCCTGCACAGACTACATGTATCCTTCACTCCCCCACTGTGCAGATACTGGCATCGCCCTAGCTCAGTGCTTAGCAGGCCTCCCACTGCACGGACGCAGGGTCCAAATCTGCAAAAGTGAAATGTTATTTCTTTTCCTCAAAGAAAAGTGTGTATGTATATACAGAGAGAGAGAGATCTTTCCCTACAAGCAAAGCTTTACAACAGCAGGAGAGGGCCTACTTCTAAAACATCCCGTCTTCTTTATCCCACAAGTGCTGGCATAGACCTCCCGCAGCTAGACGTAGCACTGGTAGCCGTGTGGTTCTACGGGACACGGAGAAAGGCTCTGGAAGGCCAATATTTTCACTCCCATTGGAGAGCAGTTGTATCAAAATCAAATCCCTGTAAACCCATATTGAACGCAGCTGCAGATAGAGCAAGAGCCAGAGATCTCGTTTTACCCCTTCCTCAGTAGTTACCGTTTCTCTCCCAATTCCTGTGCTCATCAGAAAAGGAAGTGATAATTCCCCTGAAATTAACACCTACCTGGTGGGTTTTAATAGCTACACTGCAAGGGGATAAGCAGTGGAACCACTTCTATTTAGGTGAACTTCACAATAAAAGGACTGAAGCTTTAATAGGAGAAGAGTGAACGTCCACTCAAATATAATAAAGCAATATGGAACTTGCTCTCCAGCTGGAGAAGGCCCTTTTGTACCGTTCGAGCCTGAGTATCTAGGAGCTCCGTAATAGTTCTGAAGCAGGTGGTGTAGCAGGAATCACTAGGAAAAGAGGAGATGATGAATTCCCACTTATGCAAATCAACTGGGCCAATAGCAAGCATGGCAGGGGCAATCCTTCCGTACCCTGATGGAGTTCCCAGCAAAAGTCTATTTGTTAGTAATCTGGGGAGGAGGATCAGGGAGAGGATTGAATTTCACCCTAATAGTTTCACTATAATGGAGATCATTATAAGCAGTCCCCACAGTTATGGATTAGAATATTTTTCCCAAATGAATGTCCTTTACAGCAGTATATAATGGAGCTTTGAATTTAGACATCTTCAGATTGCTCAGATGTCAAAAGCATGAGAGAAAAGATTTCCAGGAGTTTGGTTTTGGGCACATATCTTACATAAATCACAGATCAACATATATCAGCAACTTGCAATAACCAATGTCCTCTGATGCGGCAATAATTTTTCAGAGTTTTGTCAGGGGTGGAGCAAAAGGTACTCAAAAAGTAAGTACTGCAAAAGCAAGTCTTTCCATTCATAGTTTCAAAGGTGCCCTGAATGTACTACTGAAACCTGGAAAATACATGATTGCAAAATGAAAGAATTGCTATCTACAAAGAAAATATTTTCTATTCCGTAATTTTAATACACAAGTAACTATTAGGAAAACTTCTAGGTTGTGTTACAGGGAGAAGATAAGTTGGGTCCATACAACTTCCCTTGCTCACCCGTTACCCAGAACCAGACATATATTGGAAATGAGTTAATGGGGCCTTCCTTTCCAAACCACAGAGAAGGTAAGAGGCTGTGGACAGTGCTTTTAGTTTAATTGCACTATGTTGGCACCAGCCGATTGGTTTTACAATGCCAGCAATCAGTGAAAGGCCCATTCAGTGTTCACTGCCAAAAGTGGCTGTCAAGTTATTTTCTCGATTTCCTCCATTAGCAGTTACTGTACTGGCAGCTGGGTTAACTCTTTGCAGTTTCTTCACTTCATGGAAGCTAGGATGGTGTCATGGAAAATACTGTTTGTGCTTTCTACTGAACGTAATGAAAGAACATCATTTAAAAATCGACCTTTGCCATTTCAACAAAATTGCCATTTAAAACTGGCTGTTACAGAACCACCTTCCTCCAATGAGGCTGCTTTTTTGTGATCACAAACTGTTAGAGTCCTACATTTTAACTGAAGAATTCCACTGTTAGACACTGTTTGCATTGTAACACACTGTACAAAACCATTGAACATGACACTCAGTGCTGGTCAAACAACAGTAATAAAAGTAATAATCTAATATATCACTCCACAGATTTCACCAGCAATTATCAAATATATTTGCTATGAATGGTGGAGTAATGGAAAATGGGCATGAATTAAAGTTTTCATCACATACTTTTGGATTTGGTTACGTTTATCACGTATGCCTCCAAAGACTTATGCAGAAAGACACTGTGTTTATATGGGTTCTCATTTTTGCTTCTTTTAATATTAAAGGGCACACATCATTCCTCTGGCTCATATTCCCAGGTTCTCCAATAGTACTGAGAATGTTTTGAACAAAGTATTGGTCTTGATGTTTCCTCTCTGAAGGCCAGAATCTTAGTCTTCCCAAATTAACAATTCTCTTTTCACTCTGAGACACTCTGACTGGCAAAGATTCTTGTATTCTTTTAAAGAAATTCAGAGGCTGGTTTATAAATTAAAAAGATGGGTTGACAAACCTATTTAAAGTGGATTTATTTTTTTAACAAAAATATGCTGAGAATCAAATCTCCCCACAAGCAGACTCTCCCCAAGGTCTCCAAATCCTCCATCTGGTAAACTGGACAGACTTATGTTTGCCTTTCATTTTAATTTCATTGTTGATGCCTGCCATTCAGACATTTTAAGCTGCACAGAGAATGAATGATGCTAGAGTTAGGATAACTCATTAATAATATACAGCTGTGATGGGATGCTCTTCCCAGAAACTCCTAGTTACTTCAAATAATGTTCTTGGTACTGCTACTCTGACTTCTTTCACCAGTTTTTCAAAGCAAAACCCAGTTGTTGGGAGTTCTGGTATGCCATTGATTTTTTTAATTAGAACTCCCCAGTGATTTCAATGTGGAGCTCTGTGAAGGTACAGTACGGTCTGAGGGCTTTGCTTTGTCCTGGTGTAAATTCTTGATTAATTGACTCATAGACTCATAGACTCATAGACTCATAGACTCATAGACTCATAGACTCATAGACTCATAGACTCATAGGTCAGAAGGGACCAATATGATCATCTAGTCTGACCTCCCGCACAAGGCAGGCCACAAAACCCTACCCATACACATTTATAACAACCCCGAACCCATGACTGAGTTATTGAAATCCTCAAAAGTGAGATTTGAAGACCTCAAACTGCAGGGAATCCACCAGCAAGCGACTCATGCCCCATGCTGCAGGGGAAGGCGAAAAACCTCCGTGGCCCCTGCCAATCCGCCCCGGAGGAAAATTCCTTCCCGACCCCAAATATGGCGATCAGCTAAACCCTGAGCATGTGGGCAAGACTCACCAGCCAGCACCCAAAAAGGAATTCTCTGCAGTAACTCAGTTCCCATCCCATCCAGCATTCCCACAGACCATTGAGCAGACTTATCTGCCGATAATCCAAAATCAATCGCTCAAATTAAACTATCCCATCATAACATCCCCTCTATAAACTTATCAAGCTTAGTCTTAAAGCCAGATAAGTCATTTGCCCCCACTACTTCCCTCGGAAGGCTATTCCAGAACTTCACTCCCCTAATGGTTAGAAACCTTCGTCTAATTTCTAGTCTAAATTTCCTAATATCCAATTTGTACCCATTTGTCCTCGTGCCTATATTAGTACTAAACTTAAACAATTCCTCTCCCTCCCTAACGTTAATCCCCCTGATATATTTATATAGAGCAAGCATATCCCCCCGGAGCCTTCTTTTGGCCAGGCTAAACAAGCCAAGCTCTTTGAGTCTCCTTTCATAAGGCAGATTTTCCATTCCTCGGATCATCCTAGTAGCCCGTCTCTGAACCTGTTCCAGTTTGAATTCATCCTTCTTAAACATGGGACACCAGAACTGCACACAATATTCCAGGTGGGGTCTCACCAGCGCCGTATATAACGGCACTAACACCTCCTTCTCCTTGCTGGAAATACCTCGCCTGATGCATCCTAAAACCGCATTTGCTTTTTTAACAGCCATATCACATTGGCGGCTCATAGTCATCCTGTTATCAACCAATACCCCAAGGTCCTTCTCCTCCTCCATCGTTTCCAACTGATGCATCCCCAACGTATATGTAAAATTCTTATTATTAATCCCTAAGTGCATGACCTTGCACTTTTCACTATTATATTTCATCCGATTACTATTGCTCCAATGTACAAGGTGGTCCAGATCTTCCTGAATAGCATCCCGGTCCTTCTCCGTGTTAGCAATACCCCCCAGCTTCGTGTCATCCGCAAATTTTATTAACACATTCTCGCTCTTTGTGCCAAGATCAGTTATAAAAAGGTTAAATAAGGTCGGTCCAAGAACCGATCCTTGAGGGACTCCGCTAGTAACCTCCTTCCAGCCTGACAGTTCACCCTTCAGCACGACCCGCTGTAGTCTCCCTTTTAACCAGTTCCTTATCCACCTTACAACTTTCACATTCATCCCCATCTTTTCCAATTTAACTAACAGTTCCCCATGCGGAACCGTGTCAAACGCCTTACTGAAGTCGAGGTAAATTAGATCTACCGCATTGCCCTTGTCTAAGTAATCCGTCACCTTCTCAAAGAAGGAGATCAGGTTGGTTTGGCACGATCTACCTTTAGTAAATCCATGTTGCAATTTGTCCCAATTACCATTGACCTCCATGTCCTTAACTACTTTCTCCCTTAAAATTTTTTCCAAGACCTTACACACGACAGACGTCAAGCTAACAGGCCTATAATTACCCGGATCACTTTTATTCCCTTTCTTAAAAATAGGAACTACGTTAGCAATTCTCCAGTCGTACGGCACAACCCCCGAGTTTACCGATTGCTTAAAAATTCTCGCTAACGGGCTCGCAATTTCACGCGCCAGCTCCTTTAATATCCTCGGGTGGAGATTGTCCGGTCCCTCCGATTTTGTCCCATCAAGCTGTTCAAGTTTGGCCTCTACCTCAGATACGGTAATATCCACCACCACATCCAGATTCCCGTTCGTCATCCCTCCATCATCCCTAAACTCCTCACTAGTCTTATTAAAGACCGAGGCAAAGTACTTATTTAGATATTGGGCCATGCCTAGGTTATCCTTAACCTCCGTTCCATCCTCAGCGTATAGCGGCCCCACTTCTTCTTTCTTTGTTTTCTTCTTATTTATGTGACTGTAGAACCTTTTACTATTGATTTTGATTCCCTTCGCAAGGTCCAGTTCTACGCGGCTTTTAGCCTTCCTCACTTTATCCCTACACGTTCTCACCTCACTAAGGTAGCTTCCCTTACTAATCCCGCCTTTCTTCCACTCCCTGTAAGCTTTCTGCTTTTTCCTAATCCCCTCTCTGAGTTGCTTGCTCATCCAGCTTGGCCTGCTACTCCCGCCCATGGTTTTTTTCCCCTTTCTTGGGATGCAGGCTTCCGACAATTTCCGCAGCCGCGACTTAAAGTAATTCCAGGCCTCCTCCGCATTTAAATCCCCAAGTTCCTTCGTCCAATCCACTTCCCTAACTAATTTCTGTAACTCTTTGAAATTAGCCCTCGAGAAGTCGAAAACCCTAATCCCAGATCTACGTTTGTTTATCCTTCCATCTAATTTGAATTGAATCAACTCATGATCACTCGAACCAAGATTGTCCCCTACCACCATTTCTTCTACGAGGTCCTCACTACTCACCAAAACCAAATCTAAGATGGCATCCCCTCTCGTAGGTACTTCAACTACTTGATGAAGAAATCCATCCGCTATCACATCCAGAAACATCTGACCCCTATTATTCTTGCAAGCACTCGTCCTCCAGTCTATATCCGGGAAGTTGAAATCTCCCATAATCACACATTTCCCCTTAGTGTTTACTTCGTTAAAAACATTAAAGAGGTCTCTATCCATATCCAAGTCAGACCCCGGCGGTCTGTAGCACACCCCAAGCACTATCTCAGGGGAAGCTCTAGTAGCTTTTTTACCCAGTGTGATTTTTACCCAGACAGACTCCGTCTTATCCATTCCATCACTTCTCATTTCATTACAATTCACCTCATCATTGACGTACAAAGCTACTCCACCACCTCTACCTTTCTTCCTGTCTTTTCTAAACAGCACATAACCTTCAATACCCGTACTCCAGTCATGAGTACTATTCCACCAGGTTTCTGTTATCCCTATAACATCCGGTTTCACTTCCTGCACCAGTAGCTCCAGTTCCTCCATCTTGTTTCCTAGGCTCCTCGCATTAGTGTACAGACATTTTAATTTTTGACGTTTGGCGTCAATGACATTCTTTCCCCGGTCACGCACAGACCTTCTACCACCATCATCACCCGTCTGGCTAGTTGCAACTCCGCTTTTCCCCCTTTGGTCAATTCTTCGGTCCACTAGGATATCCCCTCTCACTTTGCTTGCTTCCCTCTCCAGGTTAAGTTCCGGCGTGGAGATCTCCTGAACATCTCCCAACCATCTCCCCCAACTTCCTAGTTTAAAGCTCTCCTAATGAGGTCGGCAAACCTCCATCCTAGAAGTCCAGTTCCCTCCCTGCTTAGATGAAGTCCATCCCGAGCGAACAGTCGTCTGTCTGTAAACGCTTCCCAATGACCGTACATCCCAAAGCCCTCCTTATAGCACCACTGCCTGAGCCATCTGTTAATCATCATAATCTTGTCGCTCCTTTGCTGCCCCGCTCTAGGAACCGGCAAAATTCCACTAAAGATCACCTGAGCTTGGATTTCCTTGAGCGTCTTCCCCAGTCTGACATAGTCCTCCTTGATACAGTCCAGGGAGCGACTAGCCGTATCATTCGTTCCCACATGAAGGACAATCAACGGATTCTTTCCCGCTCCCGCTAGGATCCTTTTCAGCCTCAGGTCCACATCCCGTACCTTAGCCCCCGGCAGACAGCACACCCTTCTGTTCTCCCGATCAGCTCTAGTTACGGGCCTATCTATTCTTCTCAGTAAAGAGTCTCCAATCACGTAGACTTGCCTTTTCCCGGCCACAGTGTGACTCTCTGGTCTATCCCCGGCACCAGCTGGCCGCAAGCCCTCTCGATTCGTCTTTGCCCTCGCAATCCTCCTAGGGCTCATACCGGTTGTTGCCTCCATCGACTCCTCCCCTCCTCCCGCAGGACTAGCCGCTCGCCTCTTTTTCCTTGCCCTCTCTTCTACAGCGAGCACCAGTTGTGCTCCATCTTCATTTTCCAATGCACCAAACCTGTTCCTGAGTTCTATTTCTCCTTCGCTGGCCCGTCTTTTCCTCTGCCTGGTTCTCCTAGTCACATGCTTCCACCGTCCAGGTTCCTCACCCAGCAGCTCCTCAGAATTCTTTGGTCCTACTTCCATCTGCTCGTCTGAGCTTATCCCCTGTGGCTCATCATGTCTGTCTTCCATTATCTGCTCAAACTTGCTTCTAAACTCAATCATGGTTTCCACCTGCATCTGCAGTCCTCTTACCTTTTCTTCCAGCAGTTCTATCAGGCGGCACTTCATGCAGACAAAACTCCTTTCAGGTGCCCCCTCCAGGACCATGTACATGCCACAGCTTCCACATCCGGTCATCCTCAGTGTGTCTCTCACTGCTTTCTCTGTCTCACTCATGGCCTTCCAACTCTGTGCCTGGTGGTTCAGGCCTCACACTACCCTGTGGGACACCAACAGGGCCTGGGCTGCTGGCAGGCCTCTGCCCCTTCCCTCTTCTGGAAACTCCCCCTGGAAACTCCCACTGAAACTCCCCTGTTAGCAGCCCTGTTTGCTGGCTCCTGTGCTGCTGCCTGATTGGCTGGCTCCTTATATAGGACCCCTAATCAGGTAAGCTCCGCCCCCAACTCAGAGCCCAGCCCTGCTCTCAGCACACGGCCCCTAACAACCTACAAACCCCACAAAACAAACAAACAAACAAACACACAAACCTGCTCCTCCAACAGAACT
>ML675649.1:27284390-27318114 GCA_007922155.1 Mesoclemmys tuberculata
GAAACTCCCCTGTTAGCAGCCCTGTTTGCTGGCTCCTGTGCTGCTGCAGCTGTCTGGTAAGTCTCAAGCTCCGCTCTTGCAGTAATACAACACTGTTGACTCCAGGTAAGGTTGCAGTGGTGCAACTGGAAATTAAATTTTGCCCTGAACGTTTAAATTAAGGAGAAGAGGAGTCAAACCTCACCTTTTCCCACTCATCCTTATTGATTGCCTTAATGAAACCGGGCCAATTCTGCCTTTAGCTATTCTCATGCAATCCCACTGACTTCACTGGAATTGTATGCATGTACCTGAAGGCAGAATATGGCCCATTATTACTTATAGGATTACAGAAATTTAAGTTTGAAGGAATAGTGAACCCAGTTACAAAAAGGGGAAGGGGTGCTGATGTCTGATATTTCCCTACACTCTATTAACTGAAAGGGCTTTTCTCCATTCTAGTTTTAAATGATTCAAGCAAAGAAGCTTCCATCATTTCCCTTGGGAAACCAATAGCAAATGGGACTAAGCCAAAATGCTTCTTTGCTCATTTTCTTCCATTTCTGCTAGTTACAATTTCTCTCCTTGCTTTCTCTTTCTATCTTTTAAACACGTCCCGAGCCTGATATTGACTTTGCTTACACCATTGTAAACGAGGTAACAACAGGAATTGTAACAACAGGAATCAGTGGAATCCCACCAGTGTAAGCTGGTGTAAGTGATAACACAACTAGACCTTTAGTTATTTTGATGATTCCTTATGCAAACCCAGATCTCCCTTGCCAGGTGCAGATCTCCCCACTTTTGCAACAAAGGCGGGATGGTCTGCCACTTTAGCAACATCTTCTGTCTCCCACCAGTCTTCTATGGACATGAAGAACATTCCATGGATCCAGGTTCACACAGGAAGGAGGAGGAGCCAGAGATCACACAGGACGTGGACAGAATACAACATGGGGACATATCTATTGTAAAGGCAGAGTGGTTCCATTGGAGTTGCTGAGAGCCAGACGCAGTGCAGAGGCACAATAATCCTGGATTCTACATGGATCCCCCTAGTATACAAGCAGTTCCATGAGGAACTGCCAGGCTCATGCATGGGCCCAGTGGCCCATTTTATGAGTGGGTATGTGTCAGAGGGATTGCTCATTCTTGGGATCTACACTGAAGCCCCAGCAAAGGGATCAGTGCAGAAATTTCCTGCTCCATAATTCCCTTGTGTGGATTTTACTGCACAAGGGGATGATCTAGGCCATTGTAAATTAATCCTATTATAAATGCTGCTCTTATTAGTCAATGATTATAGACAATGTAGTAAATATCATTGTTAGGGCATTTATCAATTGGCAAGATTCTGTTCTCACTTACACTGGTACAAATCTGGAGTAATTCCACTGACTTCAGTTGAGTTGCTCTGGATTTGCGGAAAAGAAAATGAGAGTAGAATCTGGTCCAGTATTTAGAAAGGCCTCTGTGCATGACAGCTTCACTTTAAGGAAGGGGTATACTTAAAAGAAGTCTAAGAAGATATATGCGTCAGACCATAGCATGGGAGACAGACAGCACAGAGAGGACTGAATAACACATATAAGCAGTGAAAAGCATATTAAAGAAAGGATTTCAACATTACTGACTTCCATTTCCATATTAAACTCTTTTCTTTTACAAAGGAAATACAACTAAGAGAATTATGAATTCCTGACTCTAATTTATTTTTGGCAGAGTTCAAAATGAAATGGCAGCAGCACTTTATATACTACCAAAAAGAAAATCAATGCACAGCTACTCTCCACTTTCCCTTTTTCACCTGCCATCTTCCCAATTTTAATTGCTATGGTATGGTTTCACACTTGAATCTAGAAGATTAAAGGGGAGATTCTGATCTCTGATGTAACTACAGAGTAATTCAGTAAAATCCATGTGGTTAACCTGGCTTTGTAGCAGTGTAACTGCAGGCAGCATTTGGCTTTAGGTAATTCTTATATTCTGGATTTTATTAAAATCACTATACAGATAAATTTTACAATGAACACAGCATCAGATTATAAAGCTTTGTGAGTAAATGATAGTAGCCTTTAGGGCCCCAATCTGCTTTACAAAGATCCTCAGATGGTCTAAACTGGAGTAATTCCATTGAACTCAATGCCAATTTAGACAAGCTGAGCATCTCACTCACTATGTACAGAGGGATACTAAATGCAACAAATTCTGCTCTAATGCCAGCATAAATCCTGAGTAACTTTAGTTAAGTTGATAGAGTTACTCAGATCATGCTTCTGTTATGGCCAGTCGAATATGGCCCCCCATTAGATCAAATTTCATCCAAATCCTAGCTCTTATTTTCCCAATTTCAAGTCAATAGTTTTCTTAGATGTAAAATTGTTTTGGAAAACATGTACATAATTTCATGACGCACTACAGCCTACTGTACAATCCTATCCACTGAACATTCTCCTTGCATTTTCCATCTGAGGTTTTGAATGTCAAGTGTTGCAGATGTGGACGATGAAAGGTTGCAATGCTGTCAGAAGTGTCAGGATTTCTTTTTGATTGGCCCATTGTAGAGCTTCTCTAATCCAGGTCTGTGAAGGGAGAGGAAGAATCAATCAGATGGTTTCCTACAGCTCTGGCATAAACAGTTCTGCTGCTCTGTCGTCTTTGTTGATGTTGTAGGATTCTTTGAGATATTTGCTGTCTCCAGTCAGAGCTGTGAATCAGTGAAGGAATGTGGGCTTTTCCACTGAACATTTGTTTAAATAAAGTGTTGTCACAGCCTTATTAAGTTTCAGCTTGACTCATTCCCTAAAGATCCATGTGAGAAACAAGGATGTCTGTATACTGCATACTGTCTGTATGTCAATAGTCATTGACAAACAAAATCTCTATACAGGCTGAGACAAACTGACAAAAGCAAAGAAATGCCAAGTTAGCGCTATCACTTTAACGTGTAATTATACTGAGCTGAAAGGTAGGCACAAGAGGATGAAATAAGAGAGAAATGTCAACCTTCACCTTGAATTACAGTAAATTTACAAGTTTGCTTCACACCAAGATTAAACAGGCTTTGTCATTGTGATTTCCCACAGGTTTTTTTAATGACAGTTTAACCATCTTTCTAAGGTGCAGAACAGTTGAGATCTATCTACGCAAATGCTCCCTTTCTACCCATTCAGATCACTAGGGTCCCAACCTTATTAATAGATTTACTACTAAGAGTTCCCCCCGGTCCACATCACTTTGCAGTTTCAGGGCCTTATCTGAGGAATTGCAGAAACTTCTACAATTTTTGACTAATGAGTTGTTTTCCAGTCTCTGCGGCCCAGATCTTCAGCTGACATAGCTCCATTGAAATCCACAGAGCTACATTAGTTGATTCCAGTTGAGAATCTGGCCTTGTCAGTCTCTACAGTAAAACTAATAATGAGAGGGACAAACAAAAGTTTCAAATGACTCACATGTCACTATTTCAACTCCTATCTAATCAGAGAAGAAAAACATTACTTCAGGCTTCAGTCTGGTGCCAAATTTCAGCTTGGAGCCAAATTTTATGATTGAGCTATAAGTAGAGGGAGCAGAGAGCAAATGTGAAAAATCAGGACAGGGGGTGGAGGGTAACAGGTGCCTATGTAAGACAAAGCCCCGAATATCGGGACTGTCCCTATAAAATCAGGACATTTGGTCACTCTAGGTATAAGTGCCTGGAAAATAGGCTGCCTAATGGAAGAGGTAACACAATGTTAATTACTGCATTGCAAACGGGAGGGCTGTAACAAATAGCCAGAATATCCATTCTGGTGTATATCAGCCACGCCGCCTACCTCACTAGGATCCATGCTTCATTTGGCACAAAATATATTGTTTTTCAGTCTCATCTGCCTTAGACTTATTCTAAAGGTCAAGCCATCCAACTGAACAGTCACTCTTTAGTTATGATCAGTCACTCTGTCTACAAAATCTGATCTACCTGCTTTTCTCAAAATAAGAAACAGTGCTGGCAAATGATGCTCATTTAATCAGAATCCATCTCCACTTCAATTTGACCAGAACTGGTGTGATTCTTACCAGAACTGCCAGAGCAAGACAAAATAAATAAATCTGGCAATTAGATTCGAAGGTCCTGCCGTCTTTAATGCCAATTTCCCCCCTTGTATCAAATGCTCAAGCCATTCCATGGACTAATAAAATCTTTTTGAGAAGGCAAACAAGTAGCTTCCAAGACAACAGTAATGGTATGCTACTTGGAATAACTGATTAAAACTGTTAGTGGGTAAGGAGTAGAAAAGGGGAATATATCTGGCCTGTGTTTTTGTGTAAAGCAATTGTAAAAATGCTGCATACAGAAATGTTTCCTTCTAAACTGTAAAATTCCACAAGCATTAAGTTCAATTCATCCAATCTATTTCAATTAAAAATGACTGAAAAAAGTCATGTTTGGGTATGGAGATATATTATTTATAATTTCAAAATTAACTGAGGCTGCAGCAGGAAAAAGGAAAATATCCACAATGTAAAGATCTCCAGATAACCAAGATAGGTAAAACTGTGGTGCTGTATTTACATGTCGTGTACTGCCCATCTTGTTGTCATGTTACTTCTGTAAAATGATCTGATAACTGTTATAACACTCACACTGAGAAGAGGCATGCTGTGCTAGACTAGGTACAAATTTTAAGATCTTAGTTCTAGTCAGACTTTGCAAGCATCCTATATTTTGTGGACTGCTTCCTTTTCCTGCAGTCATGCTAGCAAAGCAATATTCCATGGCTGAGAGCAAGAACTTCATGATACCCTTTGGCAGAAGCAAAGTTGTGCTGAGCTGAAAGCCAAGAGCTTACCTCTTCCACTGGCTGGTGTTTATAGTTCTGTGCACATTAAAACCTTTACTATGAAGCATGGCCTTATAGCCAAAGACAGAGGTAGTTTCTATTACCCAATTTTACAAATGAGTAAATGAGTGGTTGCACAAGGTGACTTCCGGCATAACTGGAAATAGGACCAAACTACTTGACTATCCTATCACTAACCACTGCTCTAACCAGAAGACCACACTTCTCCCAGAGCCAAGAACAGAACTCAGGAAGCCTGATCCCCAATATTCTACTACCATCTAGCAAATAGCTGTGTGTCTCATTGGCAAAGTGTACATCACATCCTCCTCTGCATGCTGGCCCACAGAGAGGCTATTCCTTACTCCTTTAGCTCAAGTGGTAGATGTCTAAGTTAGGAATTTGAAGGTCTTGGATTCAAACCCGAGGGCTGACCTATGCAAGAAGCCCTTGTGGTTGCATGCAGTACCATTTGTGTTTTGCCAGTTTTCTTTTTAAACAACTGAATTCTTTTAAAAACAGTTTTTCTAGTTAAAAACCATTATAATGGCAGTTATAATGCAACAGAACACAGGGTCATTTCAGTCGTTTGCCACACATTTCAGTTGCTTCCCTCACAACCTGGCAAGTCTGAGGAATGAGAAGTACTGTTCCTATCCTGGGTCTGCCACTGTCCATGAGGAAATCACAGACTCTTTCCATCTGTTTCACCATTGTACCACCTACCTCCACTGAGAGTGAGGTGGAAGGGTTAATTAAAGTCTATATAAAATGCTAAGGCTTATACCTCTTTTGCACTGCAGATCGAAGCACAAAGGGATACCTTCTGCTCTCAGTTATACTGGTTTAACTCTGGAGTACAGATCTAATGAAGTCAGTAAAGTTTCTCTGGGTTTTACACTGTTGGAACTGAGAACAGACTCTGGCCCATAATGCTTCCTTGGGTTTTCCCCTAACCAGAGGTTTTACTTACCCTTTCAACGCTATTTTCTGCCTTTATCTTCCTGATGAGTTTTACCAAAACTTTGCCGTGGAAAGCCAGTATGAGAGATGAAGAAGGATGTGTGTCATTGGCAGGTAAGTTTTCCTTTTGTTCTGAGCGAGAATACATGTGAAAAGGGCTGGCATATTTCGATCCTAAAATTGGTGGGAGGAGAAAACCAAGCAATAGAAAGTCTCAGAAAAAGGGGCCACGTGACTCAGTAGCTAACTGAGGTTGCAGGAGAAAACATGAACAAATTGAGATGGGTGTGAATATCACACAGTCAAAATAAGTCAACCAGAAGGAGATACCAAGCAGAAAACCCCAGACAACAGCTTCACAAAGGAGTTCAAGGAGTCTGTGGACGCCACCCAGAGGAACCGTGCCTAGAAACATGAAATGTCTAGGGAACAGGTAAAGGCCTCACTGTTGCAGAGAGCCTCCCTGTTGAACTTTCGCCTCCTGAATTGGTGGATGACAATCTTGGCCAGGGCTAGAAGGAGTTGATTAGAGGTCTCCACAACTTTCTGGGGTCATGGAGTGCATACAGGAAGAGATGCAGGGGAAAGTCCAGAAGATCTTAGAGGAGCCAGAAGAGGGTCTGCAACCTAGCGCACTGCAGGTAGGCATACTAAGGATTTGGCTCTGGATGCTGAGAGGGCAAGTGTCAGGGCCATCCACAAACCATAGAGTTGCCAGGTATCTGTTTCTTTGGGGGGATTTTTTGTTTTTTAACCAGAACATCTGCTGAAAAAGGGAACCTGACAATGTCTGGTCAGCACTGCTGACCCGATGCTAAAAATCCAGTTGCACGAAGTAACCATCTCTCTCTCTCTCTCTCTTTCTCTCTCACACACACACACACACACACACACACACACACTCCTCCCACACACCCCTCCACACACACACGTTCCTACTAACTTGATAGGGTGAGACAAAAGCCAATTTACCCTAAAATCATAGGTTAGAGTTAGAAGGGACCTCAGGAGGTCATCTAGTCCAACCCCCTGCTCAAATCAGGACCAACCCCAATTAAATCATCCCAGCCAGGGCTTTGTCAAGCTGGGCCTTAAAAACCTCAAAGAATAGATTCCACCTCCTCCTTAAGTAACATTTCAGATCTACTGAATGACTGCGAATTTATGATGGCGCTTTGGTTGCTGTTTGGATTTACTAGTTGCTTCTGTTTTTATGGATTATAAACTCAATTATGCAACATTAAAGGGAAATTCCAGTAATTTATTTATACTGCTTTAGACTTGAATCCCAAAAAGCTTTATGTTCGCTAGATCGAGGCATTAGCGTTTGAGCCTCACAGATACTAAGCACACACCTCTCTAATTATATTATTCACACACAAAATAATATTATATTAACTATAGTATTTGCTTTATTTCCATTAATTTTCATAGTTATTTTTATAAATGCTACTGTTTCAGTATCACCATAACTTTGAAAGGTCCTGGAAATGGATTTAATTTAATTAACTATTGTTATCTGTGTTCAAGCCCTCTCTTAGGAACCATTTACACACAAAAGTTGTACCACATTCATTATACCAATATAGTTAAAACGGTACAATACCCATAGAGTGGACACAATTATATCAGTATACATGTATGGCTTCTTTCCACAGGGCAAGGGAAATAATCAAGGGGTATTGTCAACCCCAAAGGTTGAAAAACCATGAATCAGAACCCCCCCACCCCCAATTTGTCCCACAATCATGGTGATTTTGGTTTTTTTCAGATTATATTGTGGCTTTCTAGCCTGTCTTTTGATTTCTGTACTCCCCCTGCCAGTTTGTGTGAGAGAGATAATTAGATTGTCAACACACTCAAATTTATAGAAGTGATTTTGCCCCCACTGCATGAGTTTTACCCCCACATCTGCCCAGACCCCTGCCCAGCAATCAGTTCTACCCCACAGTGCCAATCAATTCTGCCCCAAAGCTGACCCCCTCCCAACCTCTCCCATGCTCCTTCTGTGGTCATGTCCCCATTGCCCTAGCCCTGGTCCTGGCCCCTCACTATGGGGACCAACCCCTTCCTGCCCCAACTCCTTGCTCTGGGGACTGACCACTGCCATGTTCCGATTAGGCAGACAGGCAGGCTCCTTGTCAGCTCCTCCCAGCCTGGCTCTGCAGGCATCAGGTGAATGGGGGAGGGAAGATGAGCAATGGTGTGGGGTGGAGAGCAAGCGACGAAGGAAGGGAGGAGAGGAGCCAGCAGTGGCAGGGTCTTGGGGAAAGAGGCAGGATGGGGTGGGGTCTTAAAGGAAAGGGACAGGGCAGGGGCGGGGCTTCAGGGGTGTTTGGTTTTCAACAGTTAGAAAGTTGGCAACCCTATGCAGTGAAAAGTGATAGGTGACACCACTGGACACTGAAGTCCATCCCCCCATAATTACTCCATACAGTTGTAGAGTCAGTCATTTTCTGCATAGCTAAAGGACATGTCTACACTGCACTTGGGGGTGTGATTTGCAACTTGTGTAGACATACCCACACTAACTATACTTCATCTGGCTTGCAAAAAATAGAAGTGAGGGTGCCACCTCAAAGGCTTCCGCTGAGGGCTGTACAGGTGAATACACACCCAAGAGGGCCAGAGGGGCTTATGCAGCCTGTGCTGAAGACTGCACCACAATGCCTTCCCAGGACTGTGCGGGTTCTGAGAGCCATTGAACCAAACTATAAACCCTGTAATATGATGGAAATTCGAGCCAGGGGGTGCGGCAGCTCCCCCAGCACTCCTTGTTCCAGTACTTGGGTCTCCTCATTTCTACTTTTAGCAAACCAAATCCACAAACTGAAAGCTTCAGTGTAGATGTACCCAGGATGCCCACAGAGTACAATTTTAAAGTGGTGTTTATGTCCACTAGGAAATGGATTGACACCACCAACTCATTGTACAGAAATCCCAAGACAGCTCTTTGATCACAATCATTTTTTGTCACTTCTGAGCCTAACCAAATCTGAACCAGTAAATTCTAGATGAAAGGCTCCATTATCCTAGTACAGAGTCCTTAAGCCATGCAGTCCCCTTTACTGCATATTTACCAGGATGACAGAACCTTCCAGAATCCTTTTTCCCCTATAGACTCCTCTTAAAAGTGGGGTTGTTTGCTGGTTTTAAGACCTCATGCTACTGATCCATTGACTGAGGGAGGATTTTCCACTCCCTGGGTGATGGTAGTAGTTTATCATTTAAATCTGAAATATATCTGAGATTTAATACATAACCTATTTTTCCTTACTGAAGGATCAAATGTAAAAGCCATATGAATAAAAGCAACTAGCCTCTAGGGTGATAGGTTAGATGAGATTGACAGTAAGAAATCGTCTTAAGAAGGTTTTCTGTCTATATCTACAAGCCTATATGTTCTCTCTCTCTCTCTCTCTCTACTAGCCCATACACAATCCATTTACATATATGAATCTGCTGGTAATCTCTCCAGAAGGCAATGTGCTTATAACCAAAAAGAGGGGAAAAAGCATAGACAGTCAACATAGATAAACAACTACTATAGTGCATTCCCTGCACACACATACTTGATGAACTTTACTGCTGGTCATAACCATCCAGTGTGTAAACACTGTGCTAGGAGACTGAAGAAGCCAGCTGGAATCCCTGCTAGGCAGGGAAGGAAAAGCAATTCTTCTAAATTGGTAACATGCACAGTAACACTAGTTTGGGATGCAGAGGTTATGATGCAGTTACATGGTAACATGTATCTCTCACAGCCCCTTGACAGGTGGAAAGATCTTTACAAAGGATTCTTATTCAGTTTTTCTGTATGGGTTAAAGAAAACTAATTCATTCCCTAAAAAAAAGACCTTCCAGAGTTGCAGCACTTGCAAAACTGAGGTGTGCTGAAAAAACAGTGCTATAATACATGAAAAGCAATTGGAATCTGAGAATCTTATTTGAATTTAGTCTCAGGCAATCTCTTTTTCACCAAAATCCTCTTTTGAAGATCTTCAGGAACACATAATACAGTTCAGAAAGTTACCATTAGGGAGCCAGAAATCTTGACAGCCTGTACATGCTCAGTATTATTTGTACTACAGCAAAGCTTCAAACCTATTTAGACATGTAAACACTAATTAGACATGTAGGAAAGATATGTTCCTCATCCCAAAATACGAAATATTTACACTCACCCACACATGCAAAAACTATCCTCAGCTGCCCTAACCATTGTTAGTTCCTTCCTTAGAAAATTGGCCTCCTCACTTAAATCAAATTTCCTTTCACGTTGGGGCACAGGGTGCGTGTCACACTGCAGGGCCATAGAATGGATGGACCCTCCTCCTGCTGCTCTAGCACAGGGATCTGAGAAGGATCCTAGTAAACCTCCAGATCCCAGGCACCAGTAAGTCCCCAGTTCAATTACACAGCAAGGGCTGAGATGTCACCATTGCTCTGTGGCTTTGAGGGTTCGCTACCTAATTTTTGAGGGGGAAGGTTTCAGGTCCCATCCATGTGGGCCCTTGTGTACTGGAGGAATGGAGACGGCCCTCCTCCCCTCCCTAGCTCTTGGATCCCAATGAAAGAAGAGGGCTGGAAGAAACTCAGCTGGATCTTTGCCTCCCATCCCTTACCCATGCCATTCCTGCCACTGTGCTGCCCTAAAACATCCAGGGGTAGAAGGCAGGCTTGTCAGGACTTTCCCTCAAGTGCTTATGTTCTGCCCCCAGCTCACCTGGCTTGTGCAGGTTTTGAAACCTGGATCAGTCTGAACATCATCATTTTTTTTTTTTACCAATGTTAATATTTGCTTACTCTGCTGGTCTAAAATGTAACCTTATTTATACACTGCACCTATCTACTTTATATACATCAGTCTGTGGAAATGCATGTCACAGTTTCAAGGTATCTGCATCTGTATATTTCCCCCTCTCTGGTCATAGGATGTAATTTTAAGTGGTTTGAAACAGTTTTTATTTTTTTGTTTAAGTCCTGTGTAAGATGCACACAGGCTAGTGACACTCTTGGCTTTCCAGGTGGAGGAATATGAAAAAGGGTAAAAATAAGATTTTTAAATATTGTAAATATTTACCAGTACAAAATTTCTGAGGCTGGAACATTTCTGGCTTTAAATTGTGGAGAGATACAAAAGATAGTACTAACAACAATTGTAAAACTGAAAAGAAAAAAGTAAAAATATGGCATACACAAAATACAAGATGGTGTAGGGTGCTATGAAGATTTCTTTGACATGTGTTTAAAATAATCTCATTACTCAAGAGTGTGCTGTTTTCATGTGTATCTATCAATGAATCTGTACGTAAACATTGTATTAATTATTCTTTGTCATTAAGATAAATGCTTCTTAAAATAGTTCTTTTTCTAAAGTAATTATTGCCTATTAATGTGCAATTATCTTATCATTCCCTATTGTTTTCTCAAGCCAAATTTCCATTAGAACAAACAGACATGAGCGAAAGAGTTTAAGCACAGACAGACCTCTTGCCTGGTTCTTTGATAATTTCAGGAGCTTCTTTCATTATCAGTTTGGGTTTTAATGACAAAAGACGACAAGTGTAGAGCCTATTTGGCTTGAGCTAATTACTAGCCATTCCCCATTCAATTTATTTTCAGAGGAGTGCAATAATCATGACACAATGCATTAGCTCTCTCACTGGCAGTGACTGTCATACTGACTGCTAATTGGCAGGGCAGATTCTGATCGTGAATAGTATTTTACCATACTAGTTTTGCATGGTCTTAGTGATATTTGCTCATGAGGAAGTTTTCACAGCTATTTCTTCCATGCAATACTTGGTTTTTAACTAAAAAGTGCTAGAAAAATAATTGTTCCTCTTCTTTATGTCAAGGGGTTTAGGAAACAAAAAACTTTCCACTTCATTGAAGATGCACATGACAGAGCTCAGGGCTGCTTACAGTTTAACAATATTTGCAATTAACATTTCAGCTGCAGGCAACTAAAAAATTGACCAGAAAACGAAGAACTGATGGATCAACTCACCTGGAAAGAAAGAACTGTAGTGTCAATTTTTTTTATTAATATATATATAGTGGAAGTAGAACAGCCCAACTAATGTAACATATTGCATTTCAGCAGTGACTGTAAATTAGAGTACATATGATAATCTAGTTGCATGGTGCTGTTGTGTTGTAGGGCTATTCACTGGTGCTAAGCAATTTGGTCCTGATCCAAAGCCCACTGAAATCAATACAGTACAGTGCAGTGACAGGAGTTAACAAAATTGTGAAAAGTGGTCCATATTTACTCCTTTCCACCAAGTTCCAAAGAGTTGTGATGGAAAGTTATTCCTACTTAAATACTGCAACACAAAAGGCCCCACAAAACTCAGTTGTGTCATCTCTTTTCTACAATAGGTACACAGTCAGGAAATACTCTGAGATGACATGTGCTGCTGTGCTAGTAACACACCAGTGATACATAGCTCTGTCAGTGTGATATTTCAGAGCACATAGGAAATAGGAACCAGAACAAAGAACACCTGCCTTGAGGCGAGCCTTGGTTGACTGTTAGAAGAAAGAGAGAAACGCTTCAAAGCAACCGTGAGTGCCAATACCTCACCCTCATTTGAGGGCATTTGATCCTGGTAGTTAAGACTGTAAACTGTCTGGGCTGCTGTAGGACTCATTATCTAGACACTAAAGTCACCAAAGGTGATTTCTTCCATCTCCAGCTAGCAAGAAGACGTCATTTTTCTCAGATGTAGAGCTGGCCACAGTAGTTCATACCTTTGCCATCTTCAGACTTGGCCATTGTAATTCCCTCTACCTGAGTCTAAAAAATTGACCAAGAAGCAATTCTTCTTCATATGGCTGATGCAAATGTAAAGCAACAGCTATAATTTCACAGTCAGATGGTTAAGCCGGATAAATGCGCCTTTAGTAGCAGAGTGTATTGCTGTGATGCTTCCTTTGTATTTGTGAATCGGGCATTGAGCTGTTATAGGTTCCATGGTCTGTTGTAAGTGACCACAGTCGCACCCTGGAAAGTCTTTAATTTTCCATTTGTGCAGCAAGTATCCACATCTGCCATGATTTCTGTGGATGCGGTATAGGCTTGTCCATAAGCTTCATGGGAGATCGAAGCCAGATATCTTTTATGTCATGTCTTTTACAAGGTGTTTATTTGTAACTTCTTGTAAACTCCATTCAGTTTTCCAAGCTTCATCAGGGTTGAATTTATATTGCTGAAGGTGAAACGTGTGGGTCCAAAAGTACTTACGTGACTTCAAGTGGTGGTGAGGGACATTGGTATGGTCCTGGTGGATGGGAAGATGTTCATTTTCCATGACCCTCTGGAATGCCTGATGGGTTGCAGCATCGTGGTGAATGGATGGGGGAACAATGTGCAACAGCATTGGCAACCAAGGCTGACTTGAAGGTTCCAGTGATACACTGCAATGCAATATTCAGTTGGACAACGACAAGTCGAGTATGTCTACTTGTGATCCATACCGGTGCATAGTACTCGGCTACAGAGCACAACAAGGCCATCATTGATGTCTGTGGCACTGATGCTGATGCTCCCCAGCTAGTGCTTGCAAGTTTCTGGACCAGGTAAACCCTCACTTTCATGTTGGCAGCTTCTTTCTTCAGAAGCAATAGCTGGTACTTAATGTAGGGGCTCATCTCTTGAGCATTATTGCCAGTGTTCCACAGTCTGATTCATTTTGAGGTTCTGGTATTGATCTTTAAAGCTCTTAAAGAGATACAGCCATGTTATCTCAAAGAGCATCTCTTCTTCTAAGTAAAGGTGGGTGGACAATAGTTTTGAAAAATTTTCCCATCCCAAACTGGAACAAAAGTGAAAATAATGGAAATTTTTGCAAAGTGACAAACTAAAAGACTTTCAGTTCAGGTCAATTCAGAACGTTTTGGATTGATAATTTCTAAATGTTTCACTTCAGCTAAGGTTTTTTTTAAAACTATAACTATCTCAAATTTCAAAGCAAAAATTTGTTTTGAACAAGGAAACTGGAATTTTTCATCTGGAAAATGTTTTGGTTTTAACAAATTCACATTTTCAACAGGAAAAGAGTTCACCGAAAAATTACTGACCTGCTCTACCTCCAAGATCTATCACTGTGGCAGCTCTCCTCATCCCACACACTATGACTAACAGGATCCAGGTTTAAACTTGATGGAGGTGATTTTAGAGCTTATCATGGCTTTAGAACATCCTCTCAAAATAGACCAGGAACAGTCCTACCTTCCCCATCTTCAGGTCACACAGTAAGACTCAATACTTCAAAAAGCATTCCTCAAAGAACCAGAACAGGAGAAATTCTGCATTATGCTCCAAAGTAGAATGACTGAGCAAAAGATAATGGAGAAATATCGCTTCTGTACAGTTCCTGTCGTTTTCCATACCCCATTTTACAGAACTTAGATAGCGTATTGGAGGCTTGTCTACATAGTGGGTGAATGTGCACTATGGGGATGTGATTTCTAAAGTGCATTAATGAGTTGCACATTAATTGCATTAATTAATTAATTAATAGACCCTGCTGGTATGCAGTAAGATTTCCCAAGTGGGCTTTAATGTACCATGTTGCATCACCTCTCTGTTGTACATGTACTACATCAAAGTACACTAGGGAACTTCTAATGTGCATCAGCTGGGTCTACATGGGCCATTTAATGTGCAACACATTTGTGAGCTTTACAAATCATACCCCAGTAGGCACTGTAAATGTAGGTAGGTAAAGAGAGAGATTTACAGTATTTGATGCCATTTGCAGGCCCCAGAGTACCATCACAGATTGACATTTCTGTTCCTAATGTCATCTGCCTGTTTACAAGTGGAAATCCTCTCCAATCAGACATCCAGTCCTGCAGTTCCAACAGTGAACAAAATCCAGGTATGAGACCCAAAAATCTCTTATTTATTCCTTATGCTTTTAGTTGTTTGCTCACCTGCATCTTTAAAATGACATCCAAAAGTTGTATGACAGCAGTAGTTGCTGGGGTTATCAGCAGTTTCTTTGCCTCAAAATAACACTAGAGAAATGTGGTATCTGTATGTTAAAAAGTACATTAATATTTTGCTAACGAATTAGTATCTGGTACATGCAAAATAACTGCATTCAGATTCAATAATACGTAGAATTTTGTGTACTAGAATAATGACTTCCTATCATGCATGTTCCCTTTGTTTTATCCCCTATCCTTTGATAAGATGCTGAGTTCTTCCTTTGCATGTTTATTTTTAGCAGTTCTTTTGGAGAAACTGGACGTCTTACCATGTGGCCTATCATTCTTCATTTGTTGTAACAGCGGGGATCACTGACATATTAATTTGTAACATAAAAGCAAAAGCGAGAGAACCCCCTAATTGCAGTATGTGTTACAGGTCTGCCAAACCGGTGGCATTTCTACACTCTTCAAGAACACATCACTGTAGCTTAATATCTTAAATAGGTCTCCTTGTTTGATACTGCTGAATTCTGCCATGCAATCACATTGCATGACTTCAGATATAGCATAGAAGGAAAGGTACATCATAACAAATGAATCATCAGAGCTCTTCTGAGCTCTGAGACCTCCATTTTCCTAATTTACATTTCAAAGGAGTATATGGTGATGAAAAAGTAAAGAAATAATTTGCTATTGCCAAATAACTGTTTCTCCAAGCAGGAAACTCAATGCCAATTCTAAAAAGTGTTCGGATTGTAATTTTCTTTCTGCGTTAGGACAGGCACAAAAGACATTTAAACCCTCAGCATTAAAAGCTGTCCAGCATTTCTGCAATGTTTGACAGTTAAAGCACCAAGTAGAATAGCAGTTTGATGGACTCAACTGGCCTGAATCCTTAGCACAAAACTAGGTGCTCTATAAATAAATGCTGGATGTCTACAGTACAATTAACAGAAAAGAATAAAGTGGATTCCATGAACCTTTACAAATGACATTGTCACAAAGAGCATTATATTACAAATTCCATCTCCTGAAACTTCTCCCCAGAAGTTTAGAGGGTAACAGCAACTTTTAAGTAGGCCTCCAGGTTATATCCATACTCATTGAACTGGTGGAGAGAGATGTAATTCACATCTTCCCATCCCTGCCTAGTCCCTTACACAACAAGTTCACTTACCTGATCTCTTAAGGGGTTTCCACCACATTGGGACCTTTAAAATCCATAGCAGCCCCATCAGTGGAGGTCACTGACACGGCTACACTGGCTGTGTCTCCATCATGGACAGCACTCCCCATTGTTTGGACTATACTGATTCTCCTCAGGGTAGGGGAGGTTGTGGCCATTATGTGCTGCCTCAAGATCCCCCTGACAGATTTTCTGCTCTGTGTGCCACCACATGGGATTATACCAGTGGAAGCCATCATAGAGTCTTGAGTGATTGTAGCCCTATAATTCTTTAAATTGCATTGAGATGCAGGAGAAATTACAGCATTTGTATTTTGCATTTTTTTTAAAACAAGAATTGATAAACCTCATAAATTTGACCTTTTAAATATTCCCTCTTTGAAGCTACTATTGATGCCACCTCTCTTCTCCATAAGATGCCAATGTATTATTGCATATTTTTACTATCACTGAAGCTCCAGTTTGGGTAACATAGGAACTGCCAAGGACTCTCTACACAAAACAAATGGTAATACTTCCCAAGAGAAAACCAGCATTCATCATATTAACTCATTCTTGTGGCAATGTCTGTAGTGAGAACGGTGAATTGCAAAACATGAATACATTCCCAGGATAATGACAGGGATACAAATAGAAAACAGTACAACTTTAAACCACTGGCATTAAATATTAAGGCTCTCATCTTGTGCTGATCCTCAAATAATGTGCCAGCCATGGCTGAACTTTCTTATAACTGAACTATAAAACCACTTATTTAAAAAATCCAGTAGCCCCTGGCCTGAGTGACCTCTTTGTCTCCAGTCTGAAGAGTCTAACTTGGGAGAGAAATAATTAAGCGTTTGGACCCAATGCTGGCCCTCGCACTTCCAGGTGTAAATGTAAGCAGGCCAATGTTGCCGCTATCCTCTAAAACTATTATTGTTCAGACAAACCTGTGCATGCGGTTCTCTTCCGCACTTACTTGGCACATGTAGCATTCCATAATTACCCCACAAATACATATTTGCATATAAGTTTGGGCATCATTTAGTAAACAAAAATGAAGTCACGAAGTAATTCACAGATTCATTGCCATATAATTTGAAATTTTTAGATGTCAATGCCTAGGTAATTTTCTCTGACTATATGCTGCTAATGTAGAAGGTGATATTAAAATAAAACAAAATAAAAAATCCCAGGATCAAAGTAAACCTCTAGTTAAAAACAAGTCTATCTAGCTACTTTGACTGTTATATAAATTTACAATATATGCTATTTAACAGACCTAGGGTACATCTTCACTGACGGCAGCAAATTTGCCACCAATAGATCAACTTATCTGGATTGATTGCGCAGAAGTGAAGACCCGCTCAATTTATCCAGAAGTTGATTCAATCAAAACACCACTGAAAAAAGAGTACGCCTTTCCCATCGGTGCAGCATAGTAGAGACGGCGCGCAGAACAGAATTTAGGAAGTTGATGTAAGATACACAAACTACTCTGTGTAGCTTGTGTATCTCCCGTCGACTGCCGCCGAATTTGCCAGTAATTCACCAGGCTCTAGTGAAATCAATGAAGACAGATTATTTCAGCACTAAAGAATTCCTGTTGAATTAGAATAAGGATTTCACAAGACAGGAGGCCTGTACTAATATTGTCATCAAACTCATATTAGACATAGTATTGCCTACCAGTATGGAACAGACTGAGTGACAGGGGCTGTGAAGGCCAGAGCTCATAGAAACCTCTTGAGTGTCCTGGCATTAAGGTCTGACCCAAATTGCAAGAAGAAGCCCAACCAACATTTGTTTGTAACTCATATGGAATCAATAGCAGTTCAAGAACCATTAAGAAGTCCAAGAAGTCCAGAGTCTCTAGAAATAGGGCTTATAAACTTTGCCACATGCAGAATTCTGAAAGAGACACTGTCCTGTTCTTAGCATTCCAAGATTAGGGTACAGTGGCAACCTGAACTACCATCCAGAGATAACAGCGTACAATAGTGTTATTACTGCAAGCTAATGTGGCTTAACATTTTTGACCATCATTGTTTCCAAGGATACAGTGGCTAACCCCTCTCAGCATTCAAAAAGATGCATTCTCACATGCCAGCTTGTGCTCATGGTTAATTTACAGCTCATAGTAAGGGTTTGATTCATCCTCCATAGCCCACTTTGCCATCCCAGCCTTTACATTTTCCTTTCCGTTACCTTTAAACATTTAGTGATTGATTTCACCATACACAAACAGTGAAAAGGTAAAAATCTCTATATTTTCACAGCTAGACACCAATTAATCATTCTCCTGTTACCCACAGATATTTGCATCTTGACTCAGGTTGCACGCAGGTGGTTATATCTTATATTGAGTCAGAGAAGGGATAGAGTCATAGTAAGAACTGCTTTATTTCTTCACCACAGGGGCTTTGCAGCCACAGAAACGAGCAGGTATTTCTAGAAATCCTTGACTTAAATTTGAAAAGCTGCTGGTTGATTTTGTGAACCCGAGATGAGCTATTCTCAGTTTTCATGTTCGTCATCTTCTAACACCACTGCCTAAAAGCTTTCTGCATAAAGCAGAGCATGCTTCCCAGAATTGTATTTGACTCCTAGGAGCTTCATACCCAAACCCAACACAAAGTACAACATGCTGTGACTAAAGTGACTGCTATGGACAAAGCATGATGCTGTACCTTTTGTGCTTAGATTTCTTCCTCAGAGTAGCAATGAGCAACACCAGAAGGCTTTATGTTGTAAAACCAGAAGATTGGAATCCCACAGTTTTGGGCCAGTAGGATGCAGTAATGTTCTCCTCTCATTCCCCATCCCCTTTTATTCCCTACCTGTGATCTACACTATACATTCACCAAAATCCTATTTTCACCAACAACCCCCCTCTGTGAAATGAGTTGCAGGTAAAGTTAGAAACCAAAACCCAGACTCAAGGCCTCTTACTTAGTTTTTACTTAGCCAAACTCCTAATCTCTGTTATGCTGGTGTAAATCTAGACTGACACCATTAAGAACAATGGAATTGTAGTGTAGTTACACAAGGATAACTGAGAACAGAATTTAGCCAAAAGAATGACTTTGAGATTCGACTACTGACTTAAATAAAAGTTATTCCTGACTAAGGCCTGAGAGGGCTCCATCTGAAGGTAGCACAAGCTGCACATCCCTCCTTAGTCAGCTAGCTCTGCCTTTTCTGGGATAGCTAGCACCAATAGGCACACACTAGTGAGGAGCAACACTTTGCGGCAGGTGAGGACAAAGACAGCAATCAGGGCAGAAAAGACAGTCTCACTGCAATCTCCCATCCATGCCTGTGCATCCATGCAAAGAATGGACACAACCTGGATCTAAGTAATTACTTCAGGATTTGGCCCCATTAAACCAAACAAACAAAATATCTTCACAAAGCATGTAGTCAACCTGGGCTTCACAGCCACAAGATGGTTTTGACTGTATGTGGCTTTTACTAAGCACTGCATATTTTAAGGAACAAAAATAATATTTGTAGTTCTGTATATAATAAGTTTAAAGAAATCTCATGCTGCAGATAAGTCTGCTCAATGGTCTGTGGGAATGTTGGATGGGATGGGAACTGAGTTACTGCAGAGAATTCCTTTTTGGGTGTTGGCTGGTGAGTCTTGCCCACATGCTCGGGGTTTAGCTGATCGCCATATTTGGGGTCGGGAAGGAATTTTCCTCCGGGGCGGATTGGCAGAGGCCCCGGAGGTTTTTCACCTTCCTCTGCAGCGTGGGGCATGGGTCGCTTGCTGATGGATTCCCTGCAGCTTGAGGTCTTCAAATCTCACTTTTGAGGATTTCAATAACTCAGTCATGGGTTCGGGGTTGTTATAAATGTGTATGGGTAGGGTTTTGTGGCCTGCCTTGTGCAGGAGGTCAGACTAGATGATCATATTGGTCCCTTCTGACCTATGAGTCTATGACTCTATGACTCTAAGACACAAATACCACATTACAGCAGTCAGGAGGAAATCCCCTCCCCTTAATCAAAATTGGCTCAAGAAGGTGAATTATGCAAGGTTGCACCTTGCTTTGGACCATGAGGTATGGGCCAATGACAGAGATAGAGTGCTGGAGCTGATGAACCAATGGTCTAATTCATTAAGGCAAATCCAATCTCTGTTCCATCTCGATCACTAGAGATCATTGTACCACTTGAATATTTTAAGGTAAGTGCATACACATTATTTGTATGTGTGCTATTGGATTTCAGTTTGGGATTGTTTTGAATCTGCAGTTTGAAGTTTTTTAATTCAGCATTAGAATTACTGATTCACCTTGCCCCAAGGTTACAGCTGATGGAAAAGAACTGCTTGCAAGTGATTTATTAGCCTGTTACTGATATGCCTATAGTCCCATGAGGGTGCACCCACCGCATTCATGCAGCATTTGAGATGATCCATTCTCCTTATGATCATCCTATTGTCTAGAAACCTATGGGGGGGGGGGAATGGGCTTTGAATGGTTTTATGTGCATATCAAATATTGGAAATTTTAACAGTTAATAAAATATGAGCTCCGTTTATCTACAGTCAGCATTTATTTGGGTCTCTGAAATCTCCTCATATCAAAAGTTGGTCTCTGTTGTCCATCATATTGTTCACAAATACTGAATCACCCTAACTAACATGAGACTGAGGTAATTATAATTCTAGCTGCCTTGATTTAAGTTCAAGACATAGCAACAACTTCACTGATTTATCTGTGTAGATAACAGGTAGCTAGCAAATTAAAACTACCTGAGTTTACCTGTACAATATGTTAATTGCAGCTAGTGATATTAGAACACCAGGAAATGGATTATGAGGAAAGACCAAATAAGCGTTTATTTTAAGGATTTGGGAGTCTTAATGGCATTCCACCCCGCCCCCTACCCCATGCTACGGAGTACAAGGATACCTTCCCTGAGAGGAATCAGGCAGTGTGGAGATCACATCAGTGACCACTGAGGTGGAGGGGAGTCACCATAACTCAAGAATCCCAATTCACTAACCATTTGGCGTCTCTGCTCTATCTGCACAGGGTGCTCTAACGTCCCTCACTAACTGTGAATTAAGACAGCAACTTTACTGCATTTTAGATACTGTTTTCCACCTCAACACTTTTAAGTGAGAACCAAGGAAGTGAAGCATGAGGGAAAGGAGCCCATTTCGTTTCCTGCTTGGCACTGCCTGAGTTTCTCATAGCACACAGTAACAGAATAAATTAATCTTCAGATAAAGGTACAGAACACAGCATGCTCCCTGGTTTAAGCCTATATTATAGTCTCAAGGGAAATGATAGCGGTAATGAATAATGTCAATTCAATTTGAAGTTGCAGTTGAAGTAAATGGATTGTTAATGAAATGTTGCTATTTGTCTTTGTTTTGCATTGCTTAAGTCGATAAAGATAAGTATTTTAGACTATGAGCAGAGGGATTTGGCCTGTTAGGTTGGGAATCTAATTAAAAGGTTTTTCTCATCATAGATTGCATTCGAACTTGTAAACACAAGGTTGCTACAATTGGTTAGGAACAACTATAATTCAAACCATCCTGGGAAAAAAGGGGGAATGTTTACATGTTTGTCAATAGACTATTGTGTAGTATTGCCACAAAAAAATCAACGCTCCACTAAGACAAATGGCAGGCCTTTTTGTTTAAATCGTGATTTGAGATTCAAGAGGTCCCGTGAACCAAAATACAGCAGACTGCAGTTTGAGCATCTCAGTCATAGCATCCCCGCTTAGTGAGCTTTTCATTGTCCCAATGGATTTTTATTTCTATGCTAGTCAGGGATTCCTCCAAGCCAGGGGAATCCTCAGATAGCTGGGTAAGACAATGTACAATCCTTTTGTGCCTCAAGCACAGCACAAAGTGGCCATGGTGGGGATCAGAATCTGCCCCCTCTACGTGCAATGTCAAAGAGCTGCTGTCCCTATGAGAACCATGCTTTTTTTCTGTTTAAACAGAAAAACTGGGTTGGGGAGGAGGATTTTCAGAAGTTTTCACATTAGCCTTACTCTGCTCCTCACTGATATCAATGGTAAAATTCACTTGGCTTCAGTGAAAGCAAACTTAGGCCGACACTGAGCATTTTTGAAACTCACATCCGTAACCTTCACATTGCAACATACTAGGAGGTTTTGCCTTTAATAGAAACTGCAAATCAGACATAGAGGGCCAAGCAGCACTGTCCATGGAAAATCAGCAGGAACCTGTGAAGAAATTAATGGAAGGTTGACCAATTCTCACCAACCTACCAGGAAGTTTCCACCTAAGGGATGACAATTTAACAGCTTAGCCCTTACAGGAAATACATAAAAACAGCATCCTCTATGTGCTACATATTTTGTGCACACATTCCACTTGCTAAGGCTACATCTCCAAAG
Organism: Mesoclemmys tuberculata; assembly: GCA_007922155.1. Taxonomy (NCBI): domain Eukaryota; kingdom Metazoa; phylum Chordata; order Testudines; family Chelidae; genus Mesoclemmys; species Mesoclemmys tuberculata. The sequence goes on from ML675649.1 coordinate 27,306,669, forward strand.
CAGAAGAGCATCACAAAAGATTTTCATACTCAAAATCGAGCAAATTGGAGACGTGGGTAGCACTCTGTATTCTTTTCCATTCTAGCTAAGTTTGAATGTATGCAGTTTTCTGAATTATTAAATATAAATAAAAGAGTTCATTAGTAGTGGCTGAACAATTGTTTTTTGAGGCAGAACCACAATACAATGCATTGTGGAAATGGAAATTTTATGCAAATCACCAAAGACAGAGTGCGAAAGATTGAGCCAGCATAATCTCTCATTGCTAAAACTGTAAGCCAGCTGTTAATGTCAATGATCCTTTACCGACAGCATTACTTTAGGCATCAGATCTAAGTTTATAATAGACTACTACCTCAAAATAAAACTTAAAAGTTGATCTAACCTCTAAACGTTCTTTTCCTAGGATGAACTGATACACTTTCAATGACAGACCATGTTTGTATCTAATGTCCTTTTTCCATTTCTGATTACTATGGGCCAAGTCTGCCACTTTAGCAAAATGTTACTTCAATAATAGTTCTAATGATTTCAGTGGGTTTGCTCATGGAGGAAGGTGCTAATGAAGGAGGACAGGAATGGCCAAATCAGGCCTTCTGTTTCTATGATAAGCTATCTTGGGGGGGTGGGGAGAGGAGAGGGGAGGCAGAGAGGGACACAATCTAAAAATGGCACCATTATTGGAGCTGAGTGAGCAGTTCATAAATTAACTGAATAAATGATTTCACCTTTTTTCAGTTCACAGATCTTCTGCTGTCATTACAATTTTCTCAAACGTATTTCATCAAATTAACTCACTGCATAATTTCAGTGAAAACTTTTTGGTCTGGAGATAGTTACAAGTCTTCACAACTCAAGAGATGATAGTTAACTGTGACTAATTTAGGTATGACTAATTCCTCCTCAATGTAATTTGAAAAAGAGTCAGTAGTTTACAGTCCATTACAATTACACTAACCATGCTTCTTCATCAGTTACCACTTTCCAAATGTTAAGACATGTCTGCTGCCTACTTGCCTTTAGTTAAAGACCAAACACTGCATTTTATGTGAAGCCACTTCCACCTCAGTTAGGTCTGGGAACTCTAACTAGCCCTTTTAGTTTTGTTATAGGTAGAACTTTCATTTTACTTGATGTACATATTATGTGGTTTCTTGTGAGGAAATGAGAAACAACAGATAGCTAGTGTGGGGCCAATATGTCCAAGAGTAAATGAGTTGTTTTGGTCTCCTATTATTCAGATGCCTATTCGTCCATGAAAGGATCTAAATGGGGGGGGAGAAGGGGGCACGACTAAACAAAAATGAAGCTTGGCTAGCGTTCAGAGTAACTGATTTCAATAACTGGCATACCCTGCCAGTAGCAGCCAACAGTCCACACAGATTCTGGAATGGAACGAAGCTAAATATAAAGTCTTTGGTGCCAGCTACCAGAAACCAGACCACTGAAAACAATAAAGATAATCAGCAGTTTGTTTAGAAACCCCATGCTCATGCCTGGCCACGAAAGATATAGCAAGGAGCAAATATTTCAAAGCAAATCCTCACAGCTATTTAACAGCAGCATCTGCATCACACAACTGCCTATTAATTGCTGAACTTATCAGTAGAGATAACCAAAGACCCAGCTATGGAAAAGTGCTCCAGAAATTCAATATTACACAGGACACTCATTCTTTTTCACCCTTCCTCATCACCTAGAATACTTAAAATGAGTCTCCAAATATTTAGCCATCAAAACATACATAGGCAATGACAATTTTCTGTTACTTATAGGCTGCAGCTTCCACACAGATTTTGCCATTCAACAGCCCAAATAGAAATATCACCCGGTGGTGGCTTTGTTAGTTGAAAAGTTACGGGAGCTTACTATGCTGCCCCCTCAGTCCCAACATTCATAATCTCACAGCTCCACCTCCTTCATTGATCCTATTGCAAGCAATTGATTGATTTGCCATTTCACCACTTCATCATCTAAATCTGTCAAGGTGCATTGTTTGGGAGCCTGTACGAATCATCAGCCTTTCCTAGTAACTCTCTGTCCTATTATATGGCCACCACAATTTTTAACTACTGTCCTCACTCATCCATGTTTCTCACCATCATTTTCCGGATCCTGTATTCCTCCGGCTATTTTTTTAGCCTCACCCTCCCCATTCATATATTATCTACTCTTTTATTCTCACATATCTTTTTTCCATCCATGAACTTTGTCTTCTCCTCCTCCTCTCCCACCACCACACTATTAGTAATTCTTCAACCTCTCCACACACTCATATATCTTCCTCTTATCTCTGCTTCATCCTCTGTACACTTCTCTTTCTCACTGGTGTCACACCTTCATATCAGAACTCCCCTCCTACTCCCAATCCAGCGTTCATCCCTGCCCTAACAGTCTTCTTTGAACAACTGTCTTCTCTATCCCATGCCTTTATCCTTCCCTCCTCGACTGGAACTCCTGTTCAATCACTGAGAAACTAATTGTATTTTATGATCCTCATACATGATTTCCCACTCTGTTAATTTCCTCAAATGGACTGACATGCCTCTACTTCTTTGACCCTGACCTTCAGCTATGGCGACTTTACCTTCTGTCACTCTCTCTCACTTGCAGGCTGTAACAGTAGTGTTGGGATTCTATTCTCTCTCCTTATGACCCACTCTATGCCTTCCCCTCCTCTGAAACGCACTCCATTTAGTCTTCTCTACCACTCTTCATTCGAATACATGGCCATTTAAATGTGGTCACAGAGTCATTGTGACTGGACACCTTTCTCTGTAGCTGACCTTCTCCTGCCACCAACACAAAGAGCATGGTTTCCTGGAAAACAGTGTCCTTTAGGCTGGTGTGCAATATAATAGTGTTGTAAAACTAGTCATCACGTCGCAACATGACATTGCCATGTGGCATGATATTGTGGGCTACAACGTTTTCAAACTTAGTGAAAAGATTTCTATGTAATTTTGTCTGGACAGTGACTCATTTCAGATATAAAATTGCAGGACAAACACAGTATTTGGATTGAACTCTACTCTCATTTACACCAACATCTTTAAGTTAGGAACATAAGACTGGAAGGGACTTCCAGGGTCATTGAGTCTGGTCTCTTATCATCACAGGTAACCCCATCATATAAGCCCATTCACAAATTTCTCAAGCTCCATCTTAAAACTAGGTTGTTTGCCCCCACTACTCCTATTGCAAGGCTGCTCCAGAATCTCACTCCTCTGATGGTTAAAAACCTTTGTCTAATTACCAGCAATCATTTATTGATGGCCAGTTTTTACCCATTTGTTCTTGTGCCAACTTTGTCCTTTAACGTAAATAGCTCTTCACCCTCTCTGGTATTTACCCCTGTGAACATATTTCTAGACAGCAATAATATCCCTTCTCAACCTTCATTTTGCCAGGGTAAAAAGTTAAAGGTCTTTTACTCTGCTCTCATAAGATAGGCTCCTTAGTCCTCTGATCATTCTCATAGCCCTTCTCTGCATCTGTTCCAGTTTGAATTAATGTTTCAAGTTAACCCGCACCTTTGGATGTTTGTGTGGATCCTGCTTTATATGGGCCAGATTCCAATGCCCTTACTCCACACATGGTCCTATTAAAGTTATGGAGTGAGGTGATATTCAAGGTGAGTAAAAGTATTGGAGTTTAGCCCAAAGGATGTGTCATGTAAGCTCTTCAGGACAGTGATTATCTTTATACTCACATACTGAACGGAGTCAAGTACACGATCAGCACTAAACAAATGACAGGCAGAAACAGCAACAACTATTGCGATCCTGTGCAGCTGCCAGCAAAATGTTGCATGGTAAATGCAATCGGTGGGCAAAAACAAGTTGTTCAAAAGAACAGAAATTATGACCAATAATTTTAAAACCAAAATGATTCTATGTATTCAGCATAAGATATCATAAAAGGAACTTGATTTTATGATGGTGGTTGCTCAGCACTTTCTGAAAATCAGGTCCCATTATGATATCTTAGGTTGTGTACCCAAAACCTGAGGCACCAAAATCAATAGTCACTTATGTTTCACCCTGGCCCAAGTGAAAGACAAAATTAAGTTAATGAGTAATTCATATGAGCACAGTTATAACTTTAGTTCCTTTTATTAAATATTTTCCCTCTAAATCTACATTTCCAAAGCAACACAAAGGCCTTTAAGTATACAACTCCATATTAAAGACAGTGAGATTTGAGCAGCTAAAAACTAACACAACTTTTGAAACTTTTAGTAAAATTCTTAGCCTACAAATTAAAAATCAAGCTAGCAGGTATTTTTAGCTCTTTTATCCCCTCCCAGGTTTGGTCAGTATAAAATATTCTTAATCTCTGGAAATTATTCTTAAGCATCTTAAAAAGACTTCAGTTGTCTCTCAAATCTTTTCATTTCCTTTAATTTAAATATTTATGTCAATTTCAAGACTTAATAAGGACGAACAAGATTAGGGATAAGGTTCAATCGGTGTTACTAAACAAATCTTTAATTTTTTAAGGCTTAGCACATCTTAGGCACAGTCTGACACCCAGTATCATCATAAAAGAGCACAGAATGTGCTGAAGCGCTTACATTATTGTGAAGAAACCTCTGTGTTAATACCCAGGCCATATTTATACAGGTATTTCATCTGTTCTATCTACCAAGAAAATACTGTCCACAAATCAGTTACATATGACACCTTAATTTCCTTCAGAGAGTCTAAATGAAGACTGTGATTAAGAATTATAAACTACAATATGAATGATTATTTATTTTAAAAACAGACAATATAAAAGTATTGGCTTTGCCACAGAATATTTTATTAAAAGCTGTTTTATAATTAGTTTTACAGCAAACCAAAAAAAATAATTGCTTTAATATAATTAGTCTGTCTTTTATACTTCAGTGATGCAGAGTCTTGTCAAACCATGATAAGATTTTCTCGTCTTTTGCCTTGAAGTAGTGATTTTATACTCAGAACTTAGAATTTTGTATCTGTTGAGTTTTTTTGCTGCTCTTCTAGCTATCTTCTTTGCCAATCATTTCTCTAACAGTATCTGGAGCTCCAAGCTACTCATCAGTCCAGTTATAAATCTGTCAGAAAATAAAATACACAGACTGTTGCACTACTTAGCTTACTGTTCTAACGGCTTCCTAATCAAATGTCTTAGACAGAATTGGCATTGCGAAGCCTTGAAGAACCTACATTGCGGTTTGTTTAGTAAATTCCTCTATGTTGCAAAGTAACTGTTACTGAAACATAAGCATTTCTGCTATTTACATTTTTCATGTGAGCAGCATTGCTTTCCAGAGCTAATATATATGTCGTGGTTTATTTTTAAGTCCATGAAATCTGAATTGGCAGTCGGACTGTTTTCCCCCAGCAGTGGTGATCTGCAACAGAACCAATAATGTCTCTTCAGTTTGTGGACGAGAGTTTAATGTAACAATTACTTTAAACAAGAATAAGGCTAATCCACAAATTTTGGATTCACTTGGGTAACAAATATCCACTATTATGGCCATCAGGTACCAAATAAGGATTCAGATGCCAATAGCCATCATCTGGAAAGCCAGTGAGAAAGACTGCAGATGGATGGACTCAGAAGCTGGAGTGGTGGAAGGTAAATAGAAAGAAGCAATGAGAGAGCTCTGTGTCCACTAAAATGATTCCTCATCATGTTATCCCCAAAGCAAGCTACTCTCAGCCTTCTTCCTGATCCTGCTGTCTCTGGAAGAAGCAGATAGTCACTGACTGTTTTCCAGCACTGTGCTTCCCTTTCTTTTTCTTGTGATCCTGCTGGTTCCAGAAGAGAACCACGTTAGCAAATCTGAAGTAAGGCCCAGCAGAGCAGCCGTCCCTGAATATTTCTGTTGCAGCAGAATCAAGGGAAGAGGGGAGGACAATTCTCCAAAAGTACAACACCTTGTTACTTTTCTGTGTGCACCTATGAGTGATCATGCCTAAATAGCAATCTGTTACAAGAAGTGAGCCAGATTTTCAGTCAGGTACGTGCAATTGTCTGGGTACTCGATACATGCTTAAATTATGCATGCATGAGAGTGGGGTGGGGAACGACAGACCCATGCTGAAACACAGACAGAAAGGTGTCTGTCTGGCTATATCAGGCACAAATACCTGACTTACACACGTTAGACATATGCAAATGTTTATATCTAACTCTGATCATCTGCCCCACAAACCTACAATGATATAATTCCTGCAAGCTTGACATCTATTGGCTGCTTCCATGTTTAAGGTGGTGCTTAATTTAATTCATTCACTGATCATGAATGTTGCAGATAAAATTAGTTTCTAGATAAATTAGCTTTTCCTGATGCTCCAAGTGACCATATAAGTCTTATGTGGCAAATCTTGCCATTTTCCCATTCATTCTTCTAGAAGTTAACTGAGTTTGTTTGTGACAATCAGTAGAACAGGAAACTCTAGCATAACAACAATAAAATGTGCATAGGAATACCTTGGCTGACAATGGGGAAAGGAAAAGATACTGTTAGTCTTAACTGTTACTTCAGCGAAACTATGTTCAAACCTTAAGCTGGGACTAAAGTGCTCATCTAAGAAGATCTCCCATCTGTCCTCATTACTGTGTTTTTTCAAAAGAATAACTTGTATGCTATCCTGTCACAAAAATGAGTTATAAAATGTTAAAATCCACAGTATTTCTATTGTTACCTATGTAGTTCCATTTTAAAGTCAAAGAGCAAATTATTCCATGAAATGAAAAAAATTGTTTTGTTAAACAGGTTCAGGGTTGTTTGTCATTCAAAAACTAAATATACCCCACAGACTGCAACATTTTGTTGAATGTTTATTCAGAGTAATAATCCTGCAAAGCTCCTTCAGAAAAAAGAGAAAGAGTGTGCAGCTGTATGATGGTTTGTTTTCTATTTATAGTGTCTCTTCATGTTCCTGCTTTGGAATTGACAGTATTTCTGTGGCTTGAAGTATTTGAAAAACATTATTATAACTTAAGAGTGGGTCAGCAGTTTCTTGAATACCCCCTACTTTGAGGTTTAGAACTTTGTCAATGTAGCCAAATATATATTTATTTATTTGGGCTTGAACATCATAGTTTCTCAGGAGTGAGAAATGAAGTTTGATCATAACAGATGCTGCCTTATTTCTTGGAAGAAAGAACAAAAAAGGGTTATATTGGCTTTTCATGTTCTTCTTTGGCTAGAACAGTTGAATGGGTTTTCTGTATTCAAAAGCTGCAGAGGTGAATGCCCAATTTCAGCAGCCACCACATAGCTAATTAGTGGTATCCCATGCTGTTCCCTTCTGTAACACAGAGTTAACAGGCCATATTTGTTAGCTACACTAATGCAACTACCTTGACTTCATTGATTTCCATAGGGTTGCAGGGGCATAACTGGAAGCAAAAATTTGTGCCTTTAACTCAACTTGGTCCTGTAACCTATTAACTTCCCTGCTCAGGCTCACTGGATTTTAGTCAGCCAGATAAAGTGATTTGTTGAGACCTTAGGATTCCTTGTATCAGTGCTATAAAGCATATCAACTGTGGAACCGATTATCCTGACTCTGGTATAAGATCTGAACTCCACTGAAGTTAATGTAAAATGGGCATAAATGAGAGAAGACTAAGATCCTGTGACTGTTCAGATTAACTGACAATCAGTGGTATAATGTCCTGCTTTCCTCTGAGCACATGAGATCCAGTCACTGAACAAAGCATCCCTATGATTCTACAGAAACAAATCTTGATTGAATAATTGCTTGTTATAAATTCAGAAAGCATGTGAAAACTCTCTCTACTGATATTCACAGCATAATGGATAACCTTACTGGGCTTTCTTTAGTTGATCAGTACATGACTTGTACAGAATCAGCTCTCATTTTGATGGGAGGTGGGAACAAATGAATGCAATAAATGGCTTTTCCCTGACTGAGCTTTGGAAGAGTCTATCAGCCAGGAAACGGCAGTAAATGGTTATAAATCTCCTGAACATATGTTTTAAACACAATCAGAGCTAGTCATCGAGCGGTGCCCGCCTCATTCAGTTCCTCAAACTTATTTTTGTTTTGTTTTTATATTAAAAGTATTAATTGATAGGATGACAGGGTGCTGAGTTCATCTGCCCCCAGAAGAGACTAAGGACAATAATTCCAACATAAAGCTTAAGTACACTCCAGTTTCCTATACTGCTATAAATATGAATGGCTAAAAGAATTTGAGAATCCAGGCATGTGCTCTCCAGCTCACATTCAACTCCACAGCTTTTCAATTTTATTTGATTGTATTTTATGATATGCTCCAGGCAAATCTTTCTATTTAATAAGTTTACCAAAATCGCGTAGCCATAATCTGCAACCTTTAGGGTGAGTAGCACACAGATGTCCATGGTGATTTTCTTATGGATGAATTGCCTCCACCTTAATATAGGTGTCTTTAAAAGATGGTTTTAATATGTGCAAGAAGACATTGGCCAAATTGTGCACTCCTTTACACTCATACAATTCAACTGCTTTTAGCCCAAGTCAGAATTTTGTTCATTATTTTTAAACCATGCCCTGCTGCTGGACCAATACAATAACTATATTTTCAGAATATTTTACTCCTCTCTAAGCTTTTGCAGAGATCCTCCCTCCCTAGAGACTCACATTGTACCTGATCCAAAGCCCGTTGAAGTCAGTGGTAAGACTCCCATAGAGTTCAATGGACATTGCATCAAACCCATATTGATTAGACTAGAACTAAATCTGATCTGAACAAAAACATTGTAACATAACTGTGACTCTGCTGTGAAAGGAAGAAACATAAGGAATCACAGGCTAAGTGAACATATTTGTTCTGCAACATCTAGACTCAGCTTTAGTGCTTGATCCTGAAATCCTTAGTTATGCAAGTCCTCCAGTGATGTCAAACATTTCAACCTTGGGACCAATTCAGCAAAGCCATAGCATATGGAGTTGTACCCCAAGAGCCTTGTGGTGAATTTGGCCCAGTGGGAGTATTTTCTAAATAAGAATTGCAGGATGAGCTTCTTAATGAATTTCTATTGAGAATCTTTGTGCCTTAGCTGGTATTGGAGCACAAATATTTTGTTTTACCCTTAAGTGTGAATTTTCTTGGTTTGTAGCTATGTTCCTTTGATGTATAATAGACACATAGAAAGGCATAAAGGCAAGCCTGGAGCTCTCTTGGTTTATATGTATTTAGGCATGCAACCAAATCAGTTCTCCTAATATTCTTTATCATACTTGCTCTAGAATTGTAATCTGAAACCTATAAAGTGAACCATAAAGTGCTCTTACAGAGTTTTCAAATGACTTTCTAAACTTCATCAAAGAGATGCCCTCAGGAGCTAATCATTTTCAGAGTTATAATGGATTGAGATATAATGACTATGTTTACAATGGAAGTCATGTCAGAAATAAAAACCATTCTGCTCCCAAGCAGACAAAAAATGTCCACATTCTTCATTTCATCTCAAAGTACAAATCACAAATATTCCTCAGGCATTTATTCATTACCTGACTTTACCATTCTTATCTTAGATTCCACTCAGATTGTACAACCCTGGATTTTTGCTTTGAGAAAGTGTGTTCATTTACCTTCTGGATCTATTTCCCATACTCCAGTGACTCAGTGTGCCACAGGTCACAGCCTCGCTCATTTGTTTCCTTTTAAAATATTTACCTTACCTGGGGCAACCTGAGACAAAATTTCATTACATTCACATCTCCCTACCAACCCCAAGATGCTGTTGGACCAAACTCCAATACCAGCAGAGAGGTAGGTGAGGTAATATCTTTTATTGGTCCAACTTCTGTTGGTGAAAGAAGTTTTCAAGGCACACAGAACTCTTCTTCAGGTCTGGGAAAGGTACTCACAGTGTCAGAGCAAAATGCAAGGTGGAACAGATTGTTTAGCTTAAGTAGTTAGCTCATAATGTAAAGCATCATTCAAGGTAGAGTGGCCCGTTAACATCTCTACAGTCATAGGATAAAAAGAAGGGGTTAGTAGGTTGTTGTAATAAGCCATAAATCCAGAAGGGGCCATCTCATCACATGCTCCCACACACTAAAGGAAGAAAAGCAGGAAAGTTACCTGAAAATCATGCAAGAAGTCCAAAACAATTATAAAAAAAATCCGATGGCAGCTGTCCAACACAAAAACAAAAAATAGAACCAACTGCTCCTGTTCCACAACGCACAAAAAACCACCTCAGGCAAAACCATGGCTCCAGTACCCACCATAGACACTATATGACACCTGAATATCATCAGTTTATCAAGACTATGCCTCAGTGGAACTGAATTAACTGTACTCTCTATGGGACTGAACTTCTCACTTTGAGCAGTATATTCCTCAAGCAGTCACATTAAATTCAACAGGAATACTTGGAGTAAGCTACTACTCAGTTTGCTTCAGAGTATCAAAATCTGGCCCATTGTGATTTCTTGCTAAGGTGAGGGGCAATCCTTTAATTACTGTTTCCATTCTCACTGCTAGTATTTATAGATTCTTTGGTTCTAAAGCCAGATGAGACACTTGTGATCATCAAGTCTGACCTCCTGTATAACACAGGCCATAGATCTTCCCCAAAATAATCTCTAGAGCAGATCTTTTAGAAAAACATCCATTCTTGATTTAACAATTGCCAGCCATGGAGAATCCACCAAAACTCATGCTAAGTTTTTCCAACAGTTAATTACTCTGATTGTTAAAAATTCACACCTTATTTCCCATCTGAATTTGTCTAACTATTCAAAACCATTAAATTAGATACTATATAGAAATAAAAATCCTCAGTGAGGCTAGTATATTAAGACTCAGTATGAAACATACCATTATAGAAATTTGGGTCCTTATGAAGAGAGGGACATTTTTCCTGTTCTTTGCTGATAAATTATATAAGGACCCAGAAGACTGAAAATTGTCCCAGCCCTTCCCTTTAATTGTAAGTAATTCTAGCTCCGATATACTAGAAAAGCATAATTATTTTCAAATTTCATTTATACACCAGATGAGATGTGAAATGAGCTTCATGGATGATAAACACCACAATGGCTGCTATTTTTTATGCTATGTAAACAGTAACTTCTATGCTTACTGCTACACAAAATTAACAATAAAAATTTACTGTGGAAACTGGATGTAAAAATCATCACATCTTCACAATAAGAGAGGGTCATTACAGGGGGAATGAGATGGAGATGCCAGATTTCCATAGTTTCTGTAGCTAAGGAAAGATACCATTTGCTTTTCTGAATAATCTAACGTGCATGCAAATTTTTTACTCCACGTGTTGTTTTGGTTTTTTTATTTTTGTTTTTTTTGCTGTTGGTACCAGGGACATACTGCCAATGAAATGCTATTTTTTAACTGGGATAAAAATAACTGCATCAAGAATCTGATTTTATATATATATATATATATATATATATATATATATATATATATATATATA